>OX335678.1:5510000-6710000 GCA_946894065.1 Acleris literana
CGTGACTTTTCCTATCACGTCATCTACCATGGTTTAAAAACGAATCGAATAGAAACGCTAGTAAGCGCAATGCATCTTGGCAGGGCCCTCAGATGGAAATCGTCAATAACGAATTTAAAGGTATTTTATTTAACACCCTCGTCCTTAAGACTAAGGTACGTTAGGTCAATCATGAATGGTCCCTGTGACACCTCATATAAGAAAACACTATCTTGAACCTTTTGTAAGTAAATACATAATACATTGATAAGAAGTACAAAAAAACATCTCTTTTTATTTGCTTTGCTTGTGAGTAAAGTACGTGTTTGACATTCATACATTAAATCACGCCTGTTTCCCAGAGGGGTAGGCAGAGCCCACTGTGTTTGAAACTACGAAATACCTACGGCAGTCACAGGGATCATCCTACATTGGCAGAGATCAGATCAGCCCTTTTACACGAATATGAAAGAGACAGATGACCATTTGGTATACTGGTGGAAACCCGTGTTACTTACCTTCTTCTTCTCGGCGCGGCTGGCCAGAGTGTTCCGCCACGCCAGCTGTATGACCCTGGCTGCGTGCTGTTCACGGAACCTCTCCATTTTCTCCGTCAACTCTCTCTGGTACTCCTGATCCCGTTCTTCCATCAGGGGAATGTACTGTTCGTTCTGGATCTCAATCTTCTCCTGCAAAATTGAGAATCACTTGAAAATTATTTTTGCCTTTGCAAAGCTGGTGCTTTGTTGCAGCGACGCCGCCGGTAGAACATTTCTAACAGCAAATACTGTTATTTCATTTATTTTGGGATTTTGTATTATGAATACCATTTCAGTTTAATTTTAATTTTCGTTTGGCAAGAACTTATTAGGTTTCATGGAACAAAAAACAACTGAACAAGGTATGAATAAGAGTTAGTATAAATATAGGTCAATTAAAGTCTACTATATTATCCACATACTTATTACTAATATAGGTTATCTAGTAACGGACGTGCTTATGTTATGCTAAGGTACAATTTAGGTTTAATAGCACTTACTTAGTACACAGTATTCTTAGAAGATTTAAAAAGCAAAAATTAGGATTAAGTTGGAATTAACTAGTTTATTTATACTAGTTAACCTATGGCTTCCGATATGGCTTTTCTATAACGAGAAGCTGATAAATTAAATATATTTATGTAGGTCAAATACTCATTATACCGAGCGAAGTTAAGCCGATTAAGTTATCGTTAGTTCTGGGTACCAAAGTATACGATTGTATATTAAAAATAACTTAATTGCAAATTGGTTAGTCCTCAAGAAAGACGTGGTAGATAGATAGATAGTCCTCTTACTCGTGTTTACAAGGAACAAAGCATACCACAACTAAATGAAATAAGTAGGTACCTTTATTGAATGGTTACGAGTAAGGAGGTAGGGTTTTTTATAGTATGAATGTGATTAAAACTGAAATATGTTGCATTTGGAAAACCAATTACTTTAAAAAAAATATATAATACAAGAAAGTACCTCCAATTCTTGGCAGTGCTTTAACTCAGCGTCGTATTTCTGCAGGTAGTCGTCGAGCTCCAGCTGCTTGTCGGTCATCTCCACGTCGTACTTGTTCAGCCACGACGCCAGCTGCGTCTCCACTTTTAACCTTTAGAGAGAAAATGTAAGTTTAATTAATTGTCTTTTGGTGTAATTAAGATAATTAAATATATACTAGTCTCAATTTAGTTAAGAGCCGGTGTAGGCATCAGATTCGGGGAGGAGGCAAAAAGTCTAGCATTGTCGTATTTAACCCCGCACCTCATGCTCCGGCTCTCAATTAATATTCCAAGATCACGCAACTTATAATCTAAAAATCAAAATGCGAGGAATAGAGTAGTGTTCCTATGTAGTTTAAATTAAAGCGTACCTATCTGCTAAGTTGGGTAGACGGCCAATCTATAGAAAATAGCACTCGCTTCACTTTAATTACAACAGCTGATATTTATATAGGTATGTTTGTAGAACATTATTACAAAATAATATTCACTTTAAATTTAAAGCTCGCAAAAAAATAATGAAACTTTACTATATTTTATCACTTGATGTTTATATAATGTTACTTAGGGGACTATTTGATTGTGATCATCAGCCAGACAAATTGTAGGGGTCAAATAACCCCCAGACACAAAAATAATTCTGCCGTAAGTACGACCGCAAGGGTACTATGCAGGTGCCAGTGTCCACTTCGCAAGGACACACTCTGTGTTGTCCCTGTCACATTAAATAAAATAAATAAAATAAAAATAAAATAAAATATTGTTTATTTGCAAAGAAACTTACATTTACATACATTGCCCATGACCACCACACTAGGCTCAGCCTGTCACGTGGGGTCCATTTGTTACAATTACCAGATACAAGTTAATTGTTTTCTTTTATTTATATGCATTTGTGTGTCTTGTGTGTATAATTAGTAAATGTCTTTCTTTATTTAAAAAGGTAAACTAAACAGCAAAAATAAAAAGCATTGGGTGAAATTTTACATGTTTGTTATGTTCTATGAGTTTCTTGCGGCGAATCTTCTCAATAGTTATCTCCTCTTGGGAAGCTCTTGTAGACTTTAGACCTACTGAATAAAGATTTTCATTTTTATTTTCGACATCGACACTCAATTTTAAGGCCCTGTCCTCTCGGCTCATAGAATCCTCCAGAGATCCTAGAGCTGGTGCTTACCCCTCCCAAAGGATTGGGCTAGCTATCCAGAGAGGTAATGCAGCCAGTGTCATGGGGACCATGCCGCGAGCGGACCTGCTAGAGGGGGTGTTCTTTTTATAGTGGTGATTATTATTTATATCTTTAATATTTGAGTAGCTTAGTTTAATTTTAATTTAAATACGTTTAGTTTTAATTTTTAATTGTATTAATGTTGAATTCTGTACTTAACTAGTTGGATGTAAATAAATTTAAGTACTCAATTTTTAATTCGTAGAATTATAATTTCATTTGACTAACTTGCGACCTCTCAATTTCTTCTCTCGCAGCACATGCTCCCCCAGTAGCTTCTCAAAGTTGCGCTGGGCATCATCCTGCTCCTGCTGGAGCAGCTCGTGGTTAGCCTCGTGCTCACGGGTCATCAGCACCATCTGTCTATCTGAATCCAAGCTAAAAAAATGTGGGTTATTTTTTAATATTCACTAGTTTTGCACGGCGACACAATACTGCCTACGAAGCCTGCCTGAAATTTGAGTGATGATCGCGATTGCGCGAGTATTTGTTCCTGAGTCTTGGATGTTTTCTATGTAATTAAGTAAGTATTTCATCATTCACTCATAGTACAAGCCTACCTTAGTTTGTGACTATGTCAATTTGTGTGAGATTGTCCTTTTATATTTGGTTATTAATCATCGCGAAATACATCAAATAATATACTTAAAATAAACAAAATGAAAACAAACCGTACACGACGTCAATAAGTGAGCTAGCGTGACTGCCACAAGATGGCCATAAGCGGGGAAGCCAGTCCAGTCCCAAATGTCAGAATGACGACAATACAGCCAAAGATAGAGAAGATAACAGGCAACAGATTCAGGCTATTAAAAAATAAAAATAAGTTAAATCGTCAATAAAACATACCTACCTACTAGTATACTAGTATAAAACTATACTCTCAAAATCAAATGGAGTTACAAGTTCTTACATCTGTTTAGCTAGTGCGGCGCTCGCCTCGGCCCGCAATGTCTCCACTTCTTCTTCCAAGTTCTTGATCAAATTCCTTTTTGCCGCTATCCTATTTTCGAAGTCCTCTTTCCCTTGCACAATTCTTTCAGACATAACTTAAAAAAGATAGATTACAGTCCAATTTCTTAGTTTATAATAAGTGTTTACATTAGCTATAACATCGGTTACTGAATCAAAAGCACATATTTCTAGTTCAGACTCAAAGACAGATGCAGCAGACCTTCTAAGTGCTCATAGATTTTAGTCTATGAGCACTTAGAAGGTGCTTCATGTTTGTACTTTAATAAGAGCGCTTGAGAGCGAGGTACCTACAAATCCGAAGTATCCTCAGGGCGCGTACACATAGCGATCCGTTTTACAGGTCCGTTATTTGATGGCGTATATAGTTCTATGAGCGAGTTCACACCCAAAACAGTATTCTATTATATTCTATTCAGTACGCGCCCTAAGAGCCATCGCACTGTAACAGTTTCTTATAGCAATGGGCAATCTTCGGCTTACTCTGAAATACGAGTGACAAAATATACTGACAGTTGCGAGTGCAAGTAGTGACTGGGAGTACTGTTATGCCATGTTATACCGAATGAAGCAAAGGAAATGGGTAACCCATAATTATACCTATCCAATTTGACTTCATCGGTTGTATCATTTCATGGAACGCTATTTTCTGCTGAAACCATGATGTTTTCAGGATAGTTATCTCTAATATTAATTAAGTAGGTAGGTAGGTTACGTTAGATTCGACTTTGTGACTACCAAAAAAACATCTTACCCAGCAAGAAATGCCTTTTGTTGAAATGATTTTTTTTGCGTAATGATACGTTCGTTAAAAGGTCTTTCGATAAAATAATTGGCACCCAGCAAAATGGTATACTCTAATTAGGCACGATTCTAATTTGTTTTTACTCAACTATTCCTATTCAAAGCAAGCTAATTAATACTTATAGCAGATTTTGTCATTGTGTTTAAAATTTGAATCCTGCATTACCAAATTTAAATGTAAGACTTAAGAAAGAAATAAAAGGCTTAAGCCTTAAGAAGTTAGGGCATTATTTGGCTTTAAATAGTAACGACATGCTGAGCTGGGACTATTTCACATCGTCAGTAATTAAATTTATATACTATGTTGTATAGTGTTGTGCTTATTAAGATATGAGCGGTTATTCACGCTATTTCTTTATGTTTTGTACCTTTGATTTGCTTAACCAATTTGGCATTGCTCGCTTCAAGCTTCTTTGTGCCGATCTTGACTCTGAGCTCCTCGGCCGCCGGCGTGGCCAGCTGCTTCGCCATCATGTTCCGGAAAGTGTGCAGGTGCCACAGGTACTCCAGCGGGGGCGGCATCTTTTCTCCCTCAACCTATTGTAGATAATCCATTCCATTGTTTAATGTTTAATTGTGCAAGCTACAAGTTATAACACAAATTTCATTAATGACCTTATTCGTGCTTTCAATTTCAATCCTGTCCATCCCTCGAATTTTGGAATCACAATCAAAATGTATAGCACTAACCGTAGGCTAAATAATACAAGAATGCAAAAATAGCCCACATCAAAAATACTTACCAGAAAGGACTGTATCATCTGAAAGAAAAACAAAAGCGCAGGTTAATATTGAAATAGCAAATAAACGTGTTACAAAATAGTACAAATAAAATTATGAGTAACATTACCTGTGTTATCATTTCCTCTACTTTAGGTTTCAATTCCGCACGACTGTTCAAAATGTAAAGAATGTGGGCTAGCTCTGGGTTTAGGCGATTCTTCAGAGTGATCTCTCCCTAAAAGTAAAAATCAACTTTATTATTGATATTTGAAACGTCCCTTTATTTAACTTTACCATAACATTAACTGTTTTACTACTATTTTTTTTATGTGGTGTTAAATCTTAGCAGGATTGAATTTACAACCTTTTGAGAAACATAATTTTGTTTTTTTATTTACGTAACCATTTCGAACAGGAAGGTTATAAGTTTGTGCAAGCAAACTTTATAAAACTCTCTTCTACTCTTAATTTTTTTATTTTGTTTTGTTCTATGTTCCACTGACTGCATTTTTATATTTTTTATGTAAGTATGTTCACCGATTTCTGTGTCAATTGTGGACCGATTTTTGAAACCCTTTTTTTGGTTGACCTATCAAAACTTACCTGCGAAGTTGTCCTATTGTCACCAAATCTGAATCTGATGAGGGTTTCCGTGAGGAATTGAGGGAACTCCTCAAATATTATAGGCATACATATAGCGATTTTAGTATTTCCCGCGGCGTTGCCTGCGGCGAGCTTGAAATGTCTTAAAGTTTCACAGTACTTAATTGAGAAGTGGGACTACATAACACCTTATTACGATTACTAAAAAGTATAAAGTAGGTAATTCTTTTTTTAAATAGGTCACCAACGAAAACATAAATAAATCATTATTCAAAGCACTTTTTTATAAACAAACAGAGTTTGAACAGAGAGAGAACCCCTTGTGTATGGTTGGTATTTCTTGATCGCTACCATCATACCCAGTTTTTCGGTCTGAGTAAGGTTGTAAAGGTACTCATTTTTATCAAGATGCTAAAAATGCGTATACAACCTTCTGTACTTTCTGTACCTACTGTACTTTTCGAAAAGTAGCGCATCGTCTTAGAGTAATTAATTAAACTCACAGATTTGATCTCGTCCATAGCCGCCACATTCAGGAAGCTGCTACAGCTCTGCGCGTTGGCATACTGGTCGAATATCATCAGGAGGTCCTCCATATCATCACTGGACAGGATGGAGTTGAGCGTGTTAAACTCTGTCACGAGCTCCGGCAAACATATCGCCAATTTGCTCTTGTAAATGCACTCGTTCAAGATCTTGGTCAAGCGCTCCGTTTGGATCAGTGCCTCGACATCCACGGGAGTCAAAACTGGAAATCGGAATAGTCCATGATAAGTCATCTAAAAAATAAATGCTTTAAGTAATTTTTGAGTTTAACTGATCACAATTATGTAAATCATTTAAAGACCAATTTATAAACTCTGTAGTATGGACCACTTATTTTTATATTGTTCGTTTTTTAAACCTGTTGACCGTGCATATTACTATAGGTGCGTTATCTTCAAGTGAAGTTGTGAAACTGACGTTACGTATTATCGGTGTCAAGTCGGTGCCGCTGAACAGCTTGGAGGCGTTAGCAACGTTTTGTAGGAGGGCCATATGTTTAATGTGTCCGTACCGCTGTCTCGGCTACAGTCGTGGTTCAGGGCGGTGTCTCTGGCGTCGAGGTCGGTTGTAATGCCACTGCTGCCGGGCAGGGTGGAGGAACTCAGCGACCCGTTAGAGCGCGTGGAGCGCGCGGAGTAGGCGGGCCGTTCCTCCATCCTTGACTGCATTCAGTAAAGGCTCTATGTCTAAGCGTCTGAGATCCGACTTAACGATGTTCCTCTACCTTCTCCATGCCATAAAACACAAAATTTTAGAAATGCTTCTGAGGAGACATTTCCTATTTGCTATTTGCTAGAGCTACATTTTCTTTAGTCCAATATAACTCTTTATAAACCGGCTTTCATTAAGGTCTGATGTTTAGTTTTTTCAGTTTTTCTGCAGCCGTATTTGACTGCTTCTTCCTACGCTGAGCACTTACCGTTGTCTTGGGTAAAGTCTTGATTCAGGGCGGTGTCGCTGAGTAAGGAGTCGGTGCTGAAGGCCCAGGTGCTGCCGGACAGGGTGGAGGGACTCAGGGACGCGATGGAGCGCGTAGAGCGCGCGGAGATGACGGGCCGCTCCTCCTGTGCTACTCCATCTTCCATTAATTCCTCCATCTGTAAGTAATTACCCCGAAAAGAGGTAAAACTAAATAGCAAAATCAATTCTCGTTTGACAACAAATGAAACAGTGTGAAATCTTACCTGTTTAGTATTTTCAATCCACGATGGCGCGCCCCATCCTTAAAATTAACGTTGCATGGTTGCAATGCTTAATTCAATGTATATGCAATATATATTGTATATACATTGAATTAAGCAGTGGGGCGGGACAAAGTGTACTGAAAACACTAATTATAAGTTACATTTTGACAGCCGACAAACAAAACTTCTATGAAGAGGTAAATTAATATTCAAGGTGACATAAAACAAATGGGTTAACTTCACAATATTCGGAACAGCACGCTTCTGTCAGGTGACAAATATTTTTTTAAGCTGTAAAAATATACCTATTTATTTTCTAATAATTGAATCAATGTCATCTTCTGGGCGAAGATAATTAAGCGAACACAGAAAAACCTTACGGTACAGTCGAGTTCATAAATATGTGTACACTTTAGTACCTTGTCTAACTAATACTAAACTAAGTCACAGCGCTAAACGTGACAAGGTACTAAAGTGTACACATATTTATGAACTCGACTGTACCTAACTACACTCGTACCAGTAAGAAGTCAATTCTGACACATTGCAAAATCATGTTGCAACGTTTCTGAATATTATATACCTACTGACAATATAATATACTGTAGGGCGTTTTAAAAAAGCTATTTAACACTTTAAGAATATGTTAAGTAATCCACCAAATAAATATTTTCTGTAATAGAACAGTGATCGAGAAGTATTCTAAGAACTGCTTAAATTTGCCTGAATTGGCCTGAGGAGCGTAAAATCATCGTTATTTCCTTTAAAAAACTTTTAAATATGGATAAGCCACCATTAAACGTTATTTAAACAAAAAAATTAACTAACTTTACAATATTTTTAGTCACTGACGTTTTGAAACATTGAGAACGATTTAAATTTAAAAAAAAATGATATTACGGAGCCAAACACTGTTCAAATGCATGTGACGTTTATTAAGGTGAGCTACCTTTCTTCATACTTTCTTTCTTTTAATAAATTTGGGAGGTATTGTTTGCCTCCACGATTGTTTAACTAAAATCATTTAAAGCTTTAAAGTTAAGTGTAATGCCCTCACCTCCTTGCTTTTCTGAAATCACGCATTATATAATGTGGCAGACATGGTGTGAAGTAATTTCCTAGTAGCTATCTTAATGTAAGGAAAACACTTACCGTTAGCTTAAGTACAAAAAGTCCTCTTTACTTAATTCCGTCATAAATACACTTCGGTAATTAAATTAAATCGATGCCTATGGCAACCGAGGATTAACTGATTAGTTGCCATGGCAACCGCTAACAGTTATTGAACTGCCAGTTACATTACAACTGAAAAGAGATTGTCTTTAACCTTCCGTTATACCACAGAATAAGAATATATGCTATAGCATAGAAACCGGAATAAGACATACTTTGCGTCAGCTATCTTTCTCTACTTTTTAGATTACGTGTTAGATGAGAAAAAATTAAACAAAAAGTAGGCTTTTTTCTTTTTCTTTTCTTCTTTAACTGTCATTTGCACAGGGACTTCTTTGTCCTTCCTATAGGAAGGATTTGTCTTTCCTTGTCTATAGGTCCAAATACTATAGGTGCTTATAGGTCCAAATCACGCCTTACTTGTGACGATGTACCAAATAACGAAAGAACAGGTATAGATCTCTTTCCAACTCACTATGAAAACCATAAGTAAAAAGAAGTGAACCATAATGTATTTTCTGCTTATTTAGTACGGTTTCTATGCCTTTAGACTTTATTCTGTGCTTTATACTATGGCCTCTATTTACACTTGTTATTCCGCGCCCTTACGTCGATATCTAATGAATAGTTCAAACCCGTAACCAATGAATAAAGTAAAAAAAGCCACAGTTCCGATTATTTTTTGGATTGTAATTAATAGTTGCGTTAACTACAGTGCCTCTATTCTAGGCGGTAAAATCCAAATCATAGGTATTTGACCTGTCATGGTATTGTTTTAAACTCCCCCATTACTGTCAAGTAAATAAGAGCTATCAAAACGTTGACAATACGATAACTGTAGGCCTAACACGGCTGCATTTATCGCGTGACAAAGTGTGGATAAGGCATCCGTCACCTTCTGACACGTAAATAAGTACGAGTGTGACGGATGCTTTATCCACATTTGACACGCGATATAGACGCAACCATACTATGCCCGCAGGTCACAAAAGAGCCGCCCAAGAGCTACGGTAAGCTACCGTTACGAATATGATAACGATATGAAATAAGACAAAGTGAAATATTGAACTTGCGAATTCGGTACGATGAAAAAAAAACATGATTGTGTTATAACTTTATTTCAGATAATATAGTGCTACAAAAAAATGCTTAATGTAAACTGTTCTTATCTCTATAATAAATTGATTAAATACTGGAATCCCAAAATAAGTATATCATTAAAATTATTTTTTTATAATAAATATTTGGAATATATTAGGAGTGAGCGGAATTATAAATAATTTATTTATTATTATGCGGACAGCCTAAATAATTCTAGTGTAAATAAATGATCACTTTCATGAAGTTTCATGCCGGTAGCGTTACTAGGTAGGTACCTATTAACAATCTAATATTATAAATACGAAAGTTTGTGTTTATTTGTGATTCCTTCAAGCTGCAACGGCTGGACGGATTTGGATGTCGTTTAGAGATAGCTTAAATACCCTGAATTAACACAATTTCCGAGGGAATAACGATAATCGAAATGTACGCA
This sequence comes from Acleris literana, assembly GCA_946894065.1. Classification (NCBI taxonomy): domain Eukaryota; kingdom Metazoa; phylum Arthropoda; class Insecta; order Lepidoptera; family Tortricidae; genus Acleris; species Acleris literana. The sequence continues at coordinate 5,520,278 of OX335678.1, forward strand.
GACGAAGTCGCGGGCAGAAGCTAGTATAAAACTCTTCCGTAACTGACCGACTGACAGACAACGCAGAGCCTAAACCGCTACACCTAGAGACTTGAGATTTGGAGGGAAAAAGAGGGATATATTGATTGGGTGCGTATTCTAGGGGTGCGCTAACATATATTTTTTTAATCGTCCCTTAACTGGAAGAAAACTAACTCAACGTGCGAAGTCGCAGACGTCCCCTACTTTATATATTAATATTATTACAGAAAACAGTTACAGAATCTTTGGCTGAGACAACGCACTTAAAACGTATTATTCTTATACACATTATAAATTAATACGCGCCGTCTATCCAGCACTGCACCCGAGGGAAGGACTGTATCACATTCTCCTTGTTGTGCTGCGCTTCGAGCTGCATCCTTTTCTCATGCAGCACTGCGTTGGAGAGCGCGCCTTCCACACAGGTAACTGGGCGGTTTCTGTAAATTGCGTAGATACCGGTCAAAAAGAGTCAAACTCACCCACCGAGACCGAGAGTACATCATCATTATGAACAATTATTGTATGGTAACTAGCATTTCCTCTTGGAATAACCATCAAAATGTTTAAAATTTTATCCAGCAACGTTAAATTATTTAATCGTGACGCCGCAGGCCTTGCGTAACAACACTCGCAATCACAATCGTTTTCATTTTGAAAATCGAAGGCTTGTCTGCATACAAAATGAAACCAATTGTTTTGTTTTGAAACCGATCGCGATTGCAAGTGAGTTACGCGAAAGGCCTGCATAACACTAATATCCTCTAAGATTGTCCACATTTTTAATATTACTAATAGGACTAGGATAGGCTTTGCCTCCGTCGAACAGCTGTTCGGGTGGGTGCGGATAGATATGGGTATAAGAAGCTGACAGCCATCCTTCACGATTTTAGAGGGACTGGAAGAAGTAGTACTAGAAAAAATATAATAATAGATACCAAAGGAATCCTTCCTAATATTGCAAACGCGGAAGTGCGTTTTTTTGTTAGTTCCGTCTTCACGGTAGACGCCTCAACAGATCGATGGGACATTCTGTTACAAATATAGTTTGCAGCTAGGGTAAGTACCTATTTTAATTCCCGGAAAACGTACAGTTCCCTAAAAAGCAGCGATAAACGACTTCTACACCGACGGAGTCCACTTTATAGCCTTTCAATACGTCAGTCATCTGCCTAACTTCCCAATCAACGGTACTGTTATCAGTCTAGAAACTTCGTGCTTAAGATTTCGCCGCTTTACATTACCTAAAGGTGGGGTGAGGTGAACTTACAGGACTTTCCCCGAAACGTCTATATTCTGCGTCTTGGCCTGAACGGTGCTGTACGGCCGACCCTGGTTTCCGTGGAGAGCCAGGTCTGTGAGGCACCTCTTGATGTAGCTCTTGAGCTGGGCATTCTCAGTAGACAATTTGTTCTTCTCGGCTTTTAAGCACAACGTCTGGACCCTAACATTGTTCATTTTCAACATCAGTTTATCCATCTTGCTGTATTCTTTACACTCATTCTATAAACAATAAGGAGGAATAAGTCTTTAAAATCTGATATAAGAAGGTATTCTTGTACAATGTGGGGTTTGAATGAGCATAAAAGAATATAGGGAGTGCAAAAAAGGAACAACAGGTGCGGAAGGGAATTCTAGTTTTGGAAGGGTAGAAATGCTAAATCAAGATAAAGCAGGCTACATACCATCAGTTTTAACTGCACAGTCGAACTGTTCAGTTAAAACGTATGTGTGTAGGCACTGCGAACTGTGCAGATAATCTGAAGATCTAAGAAATAAATAATCGAAATTTCATTAGATAAAACTGTACAGTTGAAACTGTGCAGTTAAAACTGATGGTATGTAGCCCGCTTAAGAATGAGTGTGAAACCATAGTCACCAATAAAACTCTACTAAAACTAGAAAAATACTGATAAGCGCCGATTCTTATCGGTTGTATAGGACGTTCATGCCGTAGTCCCTCGAAAACATCATATGTGACGTTATCTATGAAAAGGGACTTTATTGTCGATGGCGCTTCCGCCATTATTAAAGATGCTCTGATATAAATACAACGTCACGAGACGCAGTGCCGCGTAACCTCCATCGACAATAAGGTCCCTTTACATAGATAATGCCACATACGAGGGCTGCTACTTATGTATCCGGAATCTGGGATTACAACATTTATAAACGTTATATCTGACCTCCATGGTAAAATTTAATTTTTTTTTAAATACTGGCCGCTATATTTTTTTTTCTTATGTACACTAGTCTTTTGTTTTTGGCGGGATCAAAATGTCATCTCGCTGCAAGAATGGAACTCACTCGTGAAAATATTCATGCTATGATTTATTATGATTTTCGGCGTGGTTTAACGCAACAACAGTGCATAGATCAATTAACTTCGACTTTTGGTGATGAAGCTCCATCGAAAAGCACTGTGTACCACTGGTTTAGTGAGTTCAATCGTGGACGTAGTATGCTCACGGACGAAGTTAAGGAAGGTCGCCCGAAATCGGTCGTTGTACCACAAAATATTGAAGCTGTGCAAAAACTTATAATGCATGACCGTCATGTTACATATCGCGAGATAGAGGCGACTCTGGGCATATGTATGACGAGCATTGATAAGATATTACATGATCATTTAGCTGTAAAAAAATTTGTTCCCGTTGGATCCCTCACAATTTAACTAAGGATCAAAAAGAGGCTCGCGTCGAATGGTGCAAGAAAATGTTAAAAAAATATATCCGTGGTGACTCAAAAGCTGTTTATAATATCTACACAGGTGACGAATCCTGGATCTATGCGTATGATCCGGAAACTAAACAACAATCAACAGTGTGGGTGTTTCAAAATGAGCCGAACCCTACGAAAGTAACTCGTGCAAAAAGCACCTTGAAGCAAATGGTCGCCTGCTTTTTCGGTATTAATGGCCATGTGGCTACAGTGCCACTAGAGAATCGTAAAACGGTTAATTCGGAATTTTACACGACCATTTGTTTGCCGGAGGTATTTGAAGAAATACGTAAAAACAACCAGCGACGCAGAATCGTTCTTCACCATGACAATGCCAGCTGTCATACATCACGCGAAACGACTCGATTTTTGGAAGGTCAAAATATAGAATTAACGGGTCATCCGCCGTACAGCCCTGATTTGGCACCCAATGATTTCTATTTATTCCCAAATGTAAAGAATAAATTACGTGGTCAACGATTTTCGACCCGTGAAGATGCAGTCGACGCGTTCAAACAGCACGTTTTGGAGATACCTCAGTCAGAGTGGAAAAAATGTTTTAAAAATTGGTTTCAACGTATGCAAAAGTGCATCGATCATAAGGGAGAATATTTTGAAAAACCATGAAACCATATTTAGTCATATACGTTTGTTATTTTTTTCTATTCCGGTTACATAAGTAGCAGCCCTCGCATTATTGGGTACCTACTCACGAGCCAAAATATCAAGTGGTACTAAAATTCTTTACAAAGTGTGCCGCTATTTTTGTTCTCTAGTTTGGTAGAATTTATCAGCAGTCTTTCTTATTCTGGGCCAGCAATTTCATCTAGTTTCTACTGTTAGAAAAACATACTAACAATCATATCCCCGTCTAGATTCTCAAAGTCCACGGACTGTCTATCTATCTCGCTCTTCATCACGTCGTTATCGCCTTCGAGCTCGTATTTGCTGCAGATGTCTGCTAGCTGCATTATTTTATCTAACTTGCTCTTCATATTTTCGAGACCCTGCAAAATCATAGCTCAGTAAGTTTAGGCAATTGCTTGTAACACAACGAAAAAAGATTTCTTGATCTTTTGAGATTTTGTTAAAGAGAACTTATTTTCTAGAATAATATGAATTACTATTTAAAATATATCAGGCCATTAATACCTAACTCTGTGGCATGTTCTTTATATTATTTTTTTCAAATTGAAACTGTGAGGTATGCGATAAAGAGTACTTATTGTACTGTATTGTATTGTAAACATTAGGGGACAATCTCACACAAATTAACCTACTCCCAAACGAATTGTAAACTTTAGGCTTGTACTATGGGTACTAGAAAACGATAACATAACTTAAATACGTAAAAAACTTCCAAGACTCAATAATAAATACTCGCGTCCATCGCACATCGCGAAATCGGAACCAGCGCCGCTAGCATCGTAGGCAGAGTGACTATCAACAACAACAGCGGTTGAAAACAATTTAGACAATAATACAATAACCAACTAACAACATTTAAATTACTTGATGTTACTATACTTAGGCCAAACAGGGCCTATATTCAACGCAGTAAACTAATATTGCTTTTGACGTGTTTCCGTATTTTCAACGTTTTTACAGCTCTTATAGTTTTATTTTTAGCGGCCAAGTTAAAAACACACAACACACCTCAAAATGTCAAAAGCAATATTATTTAAAGCAATGAACCGACTGGCCAGACTATTCACTATGAACGTGCAGTAACAAGTACCATGGACAAACACGTTCATGGCCAAATTGAAAATGTAGGGACATTGCAAAATATACTTTAATGGCATCCTGACTGGCGTTCACCATCACCAATAGATGCTCTTCTGTTCTGCTCTTTTCTATCGTTATATCCTTCTTGAACTGCCAATACTTTTTCGATAGGTCCTCCCGGTGCGTGGCCATTCTTTTTAGCTTTGAAGCCATTGTACTTGTGGATTTCGCCCATTCTTTTTGTAAAGTCATCAGCAAATCCTTAAAGAAAATTTCTTTGATAGTAACTGTTAATCTAACTTGAGCACTTTTAACCATCTAATCGACAAACATGTAAGGATATTGATTGACCAAAACTTATTTTTCATGGAGGCATAAAATTGTCTTTATTCAGTTCAGTTTATTCAGTTTATTCATTGCTTTCATGGGTAGGTACAATGGTGTTTAAGGTACAATTTTAGTTCTGCCATGAAACCCCTACCCCCCTTCCCTCCCCCCCCTGGGATCCCTTACCGACGTCTGTTCTATTTGTAACTCGTTCCGAGCGATGTCCCTCTGGTAGAACTCGTCCTTCTCCCTCAGCTCCTGGTAGTGACTCATGATGGGTTGGAACTGCTCGAAGTACGAGTTGTAAACCTCCCGGAGTTGACTCCAGTACATCTCCACCTCCATCTTCCTCGGTCGACATAGGAGACGCATCTCTTCTTCGTGCTGAAAAGATCCACAGTATGCATAACTTTAACCAAGTCTTGATCGGTCTGTTCTTCTAAAACAGGTAGGTACGTCTATTAGTTATTATAGCAGCAATAGCTTATCGTAACACTATTTTTTTTTGCAATTTAATTGCAGATCCCTTTGAGGAATCAGCTCAGAAACGATATCTCACGGCTTGTCGGAGGTATTTGGTATTTTTTAATCTTGTAAACTATTTGGTACTACCTGTGGTACTACCTACTCGTCGTTATTAACGTACTTCCTTCAGACAGGTGCTATACATATAAACGGTATAAATTAATGTTTGTGAAAACCGCATCAAATTCATTAAGTAAATTTTGAGATAAGCAGTAACATAGGCACATAGTAAAATAGGGTCAGTGACAGTGGGGGTTTTGACGCTTTGTGCCAGATTTGCAAAACACCAGATTCGCGGAACGCCAGATTCGCAGAACACCAGATTCGCTTAATGCCAGATTTTCAGATTCGCAGTATACCAGATTCGCAGAATGCCAGATTCGCACGATGCCAGATTTGAAATTCGCATAGTACCAGATTCGCAGAAGGCCAGATTCGCAGAACGCCAGATTCGCACAATGCCAGATTCGCACAATGCCAGATTCGTTACCATTTTCCTGTAGATTCAGATTTGTATTTTGAGTCACTTTGTAGTGGTAAAACCTAACGCCGTATAACTGAAAACGGTAATCAAAACCACCGTGAGATCCATCCATTATCTTTTTTTTTTTCCTCTTTCTGGATCCATTATCTTGAGAACTTAGCCCATTTAGGGCCGATTGTTCAATCACCAGATATAAATTTATCTATTAGTTAAAATTATTGCTATCCTTTTCTCCCGTCATATAAAAGAAAAGTGACAGAATTTTTTTATCTGGTGATGGAACAATTAGCCCTTAATGTAGTAAACGGGTTTTACAAATACATTTTTAATAGGCAATAGGCAAAAATCCGTTTTTTCTTTTACTTTTGGTATCACTGGACAAAGTGCCAGTTACTAACTAAAATATATCAACATGTATAATATTAGTAGGATTAGTGGGATAGTATGGATAACCTTTATAAATTTTACCTGCACGCATCACAATAAATAAACTACTACAAAACTAAAAAAATTATAAGCTTAAAATTAGGACTACTGTAAACCAGACTGAAGTCAACCGGTTTAGTGCGATTTTAGGTCTGATTTTAGGTCAGACATTAAATAAAGTAAGAATTTATGTTGTAAATCTAAGAAATATACATATTTTTGTTGCCTATGTTAGAGTACTGAAACGAATAAAATATAAATATACGTAATAAGAACCCCTTTCTAGATCGTGTTTAATTATGTATGACTCGTCGTTATTGCAAAAGTTTGACGAACGAAACAATCTACAGGAATCTGGCATTGTGCGAATCTGGCATTGTGCGAATCTGGCGTTCTGCGAATCTGGCCTTCTGCGAATCTGGTACTATGCGAATTTCAAATCTGGCATCGTGCGAATCTGGTATTCTGCGAATCTGGTATACTGCGAATCTGAAAATCTGGCATTAAGCGAATCTGGTGTTCTGCGAATCTGGCGTTCCGCGAATCTGGTGTTTTGCAAATCTGGCACAAAGCGTCAAAACCACAGTGGGGGTAAGGCCTCAGAATCAAATTATTAGTACAAGCGTCGACTCTTCATCGTAAGGTGCCAATGAGCAGGATTTAGTAATGATACAGTAAAAGAAAAACGTCGTGAGGAAAACTGTACATTCCATTGCATCAAAGATTCTAAAAGGTAGATGTGTATCCGAAAGGGCCCATCTGTATAAGATAAGATAAGATAAGAGAAGAGAAGATAAGATAAGATAAGATAAGATACGATAAGATAAGATAATCAGTAACATAGATACAAATAGACACAGATTTATAATGTACCTACAGATATATTGTTCAGTTATGATTACCTCGAGTCGTTCGTCATTTTTCATCGTAGAGCGAAGCAATTCCTTCTCCTTGTTGTCAGCCTGGAACTCCCGGTCCTGGATAAACCTGATGAGGCTGAGCTGGAACTCTGCACGCTCCTGGCCGTTGACCTGGTCGCACTCTTCCTTGTCCCAGTTCTCCAGTAGGCTGTTCTTTTGGTGCTCGTATTCATTCTGCAGCTTGTCCAGGCGCTCAGAACCTATGCCTGAGGGCGAGTAAGTAAGATGAACTTTGATATCGTACCTTGTTGCTTTAACTCATTTGAATATTTCACATAGCAGTTACTGTTGTCAATGGCTGACAGCGCCATCTCGAGTTTCCTATATGTATGAATAATATTATAATTAGTATTAATTACTTATCAGGATCTAATTTGTTGAACTGTTGCATAGTTAATTTACGACATTACCGACATGACACTATACTTAAAATTTTACCTAGAAATTAGATAACTTATTTTAACTTTTGAAATACACGCATGACGAGACACAAGCAGCCGTTTTACCAGTCAATGGATAATTCTGGGGTACTAGTGAAAAAGGACTTAAGTCGAGTTACGAGTTAAGTCGACTTGTACCCTTTTTTACTAAGACCCCAGAACTATGGTACTATTTTTCGAGTTTCGAGTATGGAAATAGGAACTCCTTAATGGCTTATAGTAGAGTTTGTACTCATTTTCAAGTCTTTTTATAGTGAGTTTGTTATCATGTAATACAGTCGACAAAAAAGTGTGTTTTTTAAAATACTCGCACAAGATTTAATTTGAATTCCCTTCTATTAATTACCTTGGCTAATCGGTCGCCTTTCTTTAAACAGATGGGCCCTTTTGGATAAACATACTCTTACACACTCAGCTGTTCGAATGTGTAGGTTTCCTCACCAAGTTTTTCCTTCACCTTAAGAGCATCGGACGATAATTTATTATGATTATTTTACGTTTGCTAAGCTGTGTATTATAATTAGAAGAACCCACAGGTAATGGTAGCCTGCCATTTCTCTAAGAAGTTTGTTCAACCTAGCAGAGGGATGCGTAAATACATTTTGCCATTGGTACGGCTGTTCTTACCCAGGAATTGGCTAAGGGTCTCCGTGTGAGCCTGGAAGGCGCGGCGGTGCTGGTCGTCGCAGTCCTCCAAAGCTTCCACCAACGCTGCTAGAAGCCGGTCTTTGCGCTCCACCAGGAAGTGAAAACTGCTCATGGCTCCCTGTTTAGTAACCATCAACTCCTATAAATTCACTTACACGCTCTACCTTTTCCTGGGCTAATTTAGAAAAAACATCAGATATTTTTGATGGGCCTTTACAGATTTTGTGGTTTTTTTTTTTGTACTCGTAAGTATAAGCAAAGAAAGGGTTGATTGGAGTAATAAAAATGATCATAGGTTAGTAAAAGAGACAAAACATTGCAAACACATTGCATCTATTATGGTAGGTACTCCTTACTATTATTAAAAATGCGAATGTGTGTTTGCTGGTGTGTTGTTTTTATAGTTCGGTTAATGTCTCAAGTTCTCAACCGGTCGACATAAAGTTTGGTAAATACAGAAATGGTTCGTATCTCGGAGACGAACATCGGGTACTGTGCCCCAAAAATATTGTCAGTTCTCTAGGGAATAGTGATAATCGATTTTTACTCGGACGTAATCGCGGGCAAAAGCTAGTAAATTTGATAAAGGGCATTAAAGCACCTACCCAAAATATTTAATATATGTAGAAAACTCCAATCGTTAAGAAAATAAGATAGCCCTTAATATTTGAAAACACCGTGCTGCCATCTGCCATTTTCACTTTATATCGATCACTTTAGTTCAAAACGAAATGACAATCACAGACTTGGACCTGGAGATAGTTAGCCATCTCTCTTTTGTTTTGTAGTAAAAAAACATCTAAAAAAAATGTCTCCAAATGCTCCAAACACATCTCACGGTTTATAATTATTTCATATAGGTATTGCATACTTACATCTGCAAAAGCAAGCAAACCCAGCAGCAACGATAAACGAGGATTTTGAAGAAAGTGAGGAATTAAGAGATGTAGAAGTTACATGGTAATTTGAGAAACCAGAAGAGACAGAAGTTTTTGTTGGTAGTTACATCAAATACAACATGGTGATTCCTCTCAGGTTGGTGCTGTTTTTTGGGCTCGCTTGGTAAGTAACCTGAAAAAGAGTTTTGATGAGTACAGGTTCAAAATCCACGCCTGCATCGTTCCAAATTGTTCGCAGTTCGTGTAAAGTTCCTCTGGGATTGACCCAGGGAAGGGAACAGTAGTAGCGCTTGCCATAGTAACCAATATGAGGGTGAATCCGCCTGTGACCTGCAGCATGTATTTCGAAGAGTCTGTTGTAGTAGAAAACTTCCAACTGGACCGTAACGTGACCCTCGTGGGCAAACCTAGGATAATCATTTGTATGTAAACACTTAATTGCTCAAATGAAAAAGAAAACAATACAATATCACTGAGGCCAACCGTCACAGCTACGCTCGCTCGTACCACGACTTATCTCATTGTGACTGGTGAAGACACGGCGAAATAATCGGATCCATTTACCATTTGCTCTGCCTGATGGCCCTAGGAAATTCTTATGCAGCTACAATAGTCGTCCTCGACCGCTGTGCAGCTCTTGTGCGATAAAAAAGCTTCACGTTCATCGCAATACACGAAGAAATAAAAAGGAATAAGAACAAAACCTGTGATAATTAATCTGGAAAGTTCATAGGCTAACGTCCTGACGCTATAAAAGGATAAAGCTTGACAACAGTACATGCCTAAGTTTCAAGATGCTGCCTTATCCTTTCCGACACGTGTGACATGACAACCCCTCTGGAGGCGGACGGCCGCGAACAAACTTTTAAAGCTTATGTAAAATTTCAGGTTGCGTTGCTGTTTGATGTAAATGCGTCTTTTTAAAACAGGTGCTTTCTCTATCAAGTAAACATTGCCTTGCTGGGCAATAACGCTGATTATGTATATACCTGGATTTCTAAAGCCATTTGCTTGCATTTGACCCGGCGGAGGATGTAACGCCACGCCTGGTTTACTTTGGCCGTGTTCATCCGACTGAAGGCTTGCTCTTTGTCAAGTTTATTCTGAAAGAAAGACAGGAGCATAAATTGATGTACAGGGTGTTATGCAGAAGGTTGGGCAAACTTCAGGGACTAACTCTGTAGGTCATACTCATCAACTTTTATTATGGGACCAACATCCAAATCTCGAAAAAAAAACAGCTGTTCCATACATTTCGGCTGTTTAGCCCTCAAAGTTTGTATGAAACAGCTGTTTTTATTTTCGCGATTTCGATGTTGGTCCCATAATAAAAGTTGATCAGTATGACCTACAGAGTTAGTCCCTGAAGTTTGTCCAACCTTCTGCATAACACCCTATAGATTAGGTACAAAAAAATCAACACGGACAAACTTGAGTCCCATGACAAGATTCAAAAAATTTGCGCGTGGATTTCAACTATGGCAAACTTCACAGTAATAACACAATATCACGGTAGGGTATATAATATCTCTGTCCTATAGACGACAGAGAGACATATAGAAAACAATACGATAACATTTCAAAAGCAATATGTTTTTTCCGAGTAGAATAGCCCCTGCATACAAACCTCGTCTCGTTTGTGGTAGGACGTTGTGATGTCAAGGAATGAGTTACTCGTTCAAACTCGTTTTTACCCCCTACGCAAAGGGATGTTATGATGTTTGACCGCTATGTGTGACCCGATATGGGTGCAGTTTTTTTTAATTCAAAGCAGTGGTTATATTAGCTAGATTTCATGAAAATCGAAATCGGTCGGGCCGTTTTAAGAGATCTCAGCTCTGATAGAATGGACCTTTAAATCGGGGGTTTTTATCTATCTATTAATATAGCTTCATGTCCTGCCCTACCTTGATGAACCTCGCGACGAGCTCCCGCTTGCGCCGGCGCGCCTCCTCCTCGACGTCGGCGCGGTGCTGCAGGTAGCGCGCGCGCTCCTCGTCCGACATGCGCGCCAGCTTGTTCACCTTCCCTTTCTTCGGCATCTTGTCTCTCTTTCTAACCGAAAAACAAAATGCAGAAAATATATCAGAGAGGATCTGCTACATTTACGAGTGAACATATCGCGTGTGTGTGTGTGTGTGTGTGCGTGTGTGTGCGTTTGTGTGTGTGTGTGTGGGTGTGTGTGTGTGTGTGCAGCGTCTGCGTCGCGATGCCGCGGCAAGGGAGCTGCGAGCACACTCAGTGATTGCCTCCGCCCAAAAATCGCTAGTGTGATAGCAACCTTACGCCTATTTTAATAATATGATGCCTTACTGCTAGGGTTACCATCCGCCCAGATTAGTCCGGACATGTCCGGACTTTTAGAGTTTGTCCGGTACTTTAATTTCTCCCGATTTTTTTAAATTAGATGAAATATGAGTATTAAAATTACATAAGCAATATCAAATAAGTCTTTAATCTATATTAACTTCTCATAGTTACCTGACTAAGTGAGTAATGTTGCCATTTTGTGACTAAAAAGTAGGGGCTTTTCAAATTCCTATATGGTAACCCTAGTTATGGCGAACGGGTTAAAAACAATACGATAACATGTCAAAAGTAATATTGTTTTACCGAGTAGAATAGAGGCCCAGTCAAGTTAATAAAGTATCATAACGTTGACAATACGATAACAAAAGTTGTTAGTACAAAGTAGAGTACTCAACTAGTAACAGGAACCAAAATATAAAAAAGCACATGCTAAATCTTATACAGGGTGGAACAAAACGAGGGACTTTTAAAAAAAGGGGGATTTTTTATCAATCAATCATTTATTTGTGTTTACAGGTCATTACAAAAGATGGTAAAATATGTATAGTATCACTGTAAATTGCCGGTAGGCGTACAAATTTATAAAGAAATACAACTAATGCTATAATAAATGTCAATAATATTACAGGAATAACGCATAAAATGTAAAAGTTTAAATCTGATTGGTGTTAAATATATTAAAATGTATCTATTAAAAATTCATTTACACAATAATAACATTTTTCAATCAGTAATTTCGATAGCTTTACCTTAAAACTAACAATGTCGGCATTTTTAATATTGTCAGGTAATTTGTTGAAGGTAGTAGGTGCCATACCAAATAAACTTTTTTTATAAAGGGCAGTTTTACAGAGCTCTGGTATGATGTGTGATTTGTGTCTTGCTTTACCACCTTGCCCTCGAGTCTTAAACTTGTACAGGTTTATTTTTACAAAACATGCAACCTCGTAAATATATAATGATGGCACTGTCAATAATTGACAACATTTCAAAAAAATAAGTATTTCTGTTTTTTCGCTTTTATAATAGCTCGTTAAAAATTAGACTACCCGTGTTTCTAGGTTTTTCTTTATTTAACTTAAATTCGTCGTTAATAATTTATTAAAGATATAGTCATTAAAAAGACCGTATATACAAAGTTAGGAACTGATGTACGATCTTAGCATGATATAAAATAAAAAGAAGTAACTTTAAACAGAAACAGAACTGACTGTCATGTCATGTCACTTGTCAACCATAACAACTGTAACAACATGAATTCGTCGACTTTGGGCAGATTGCGGCTATCCGCTTTTACAAATCCGTTAGTCACTTTCATTTTAAATAGCGTATATCAAAACAATAGTATTACGAGAATTGAAAGCGTGTCGTTAGAATCAAGTAATCCGTCAGACAGATGAAAAATGGACATGACAGTTGTATATTTTTTTCATTTCCTATGGTAATAAATGGACCAAGGGCACTATAAGTGTATTCCTAACATTCTCAACCCAACTTTTTTTACTGTTTTTCCTAAATATAAAAAAAAACTACTGCATAAAAAAATCCAAAAATATTTTTACTGTAATCAGCAGTGTAAAATCTACAAACGGTATTTTTATTTTACTACCTTAGCACATATGAATTGTTGTCAATTGCATAGACTTAAAGTATGGCCTACAGCTATCCGTTACGTGCAGATTACAAATTGCTCTTATGCATCTTTGGGCTAGAAATGCTTGATTTCTATCAGTGCAATTGCCCCAAAAGATGATGCCGTATCTTAATGTAGACACTACGAACCCATGGTACGATACTAATACTGATTTGCGATTTGACACCTTTGATAACTGATAAAGAGCATAAGCAAAGCTATTTATTTTTTTGCACATTATATGTATATGTTCTTCCCAAGTTAACTTGTTATCAATGACTAATCCCAAAAATTTAGTGTCCATTGTTTCTTCAATTTTACAGTTACCACTACTAATTATGATATATTTCTGTCTTTTCAACGTCCTTTGGCAGAAATGCATGATAAAGGTCTTGTACTTTATTTTTCACCAATTAACTATATTAATATTTCTAACCGTTTTAGAGATATAGCTTGTTAAACATTAGTGCAAAATCTGCGCATTAGAAACCCTAGCAAGTAGATCCGATTACGTCATCAAGATAGCATCGCATGTAAAGTGAAGTTGATGGCATGTGTCAATTTAAAATGTAAATAACTTTGAACTAGTAGTAGTAGGGTTGTCACTGATATTAAATTGATTAATTTTTTACTTTTAAGTCCAGCTTTACAATAGTAGTAGATCACTTAGATAACACTATCCTTTCAGCTCAGTCCCTCGTGTTGTTCGACCCTGTATATAGTGTGTGTCTTCCATGAGAACATAAATTTTAACTAACGTTAACTTTCAATACTTTTAACAATTTAAATTATAACAATTACGCTTGGTAAGTTAACGTAACTAATTTAAATAGTTTTCTCGAGCAGCAATGTAATGCAATAGTAGTTTATCACACGAGTGTTGTAATGCCAATTACGCAGAGTCGCGTACAATACTTTATCTACACACATATTATAAGTACTCTAAAAATGAGTTCAGAAGCCCAAAGGCAAAGATTACGAACTGCCGCTACTACGCTGCCGTACTAATAGTTTTACAACTTAGACTTACTTATCCGGTGACATATCGCTTGTCCTTATTGGCCATATAGGCCAATTAGCCAACCCTCCTTTGCTAAAAATCAATGTACCTATACATCCAGCCACGAAACAGATTAAGTACCTCAATATATAAAATTATTGGCCATCTTTTTTCAACCGATGATTATAACCTTCCTAATGTTTAAATAACAGTTGGAAAAAAATGTGTTTATTAAATAGGTAGGTATGACAAAACGAATACATTGTTGGCGTTGTAACTTTGGTCCTTCTGTTTTCTAAAACTATATAGGCTATAAACTCACCTTTTAAACTTATTCAAATTGCACGGGCAATAATCGAACACAACCTCTTTCCAGATTTCTTGCTAAATAATACTGGCAGCTCAATAGCAGTTAATGGTTGCCATGGCAACCAATTTGATAATTTTCGTTTGCCATAGACGTTACCCTGGTTTCACAGGGCATTGTACTGCACGTTTTTTTATATATCTGCTATTAATATGGAACATTAATCGAATAAATTCAAATTTGTATGGAAAAAGATTGCAGTATAATGTCGTCAAGGGGTCTGGCATGTGTAAACATAAGAGATATCCATTTTAACGCTTATTGTAAACCTCTATAATCTGGAAGAGCGAGGGCTTCTGATACAGGTACACTATACCTAATAGAAGGACTCGAGCACACCTGTACCTACCACTTAAGGTTAAATGGAAATAAATTATTATTATTATTATTATTATTATTATTATATGACCAAAGCGAAGACGGTGACGAAGCTTAATTCTAATTTGTTTTGTTTTAGTAATGGAACACATGTTTTGTACAGCTACAGGGTTCGTCCGTGGTTCGTCCGATTTGCTACCACAACCTTACCCATGCCTTACCCTGCAGCGTTTGAGATTTTTGACAAGGTTTTTTTTAAATATTAAGATTTCGGCTCTCCTTAAAACTGCCGCCCGGGGCTTATGCTCCGGTTCGACCCCCCATCCTGTAGATCTGGTACAGCCGGTCAAGCGTCAGGTGAGGAACAGGACCTTCCCTCGGAAGCACTCAGGACCGTGGCGTCGCTACTCACCAACAGCTCGCCACCAGCTGCCCTGTGTTATTACTATTATCCTACTTAATATTATAAATGCGAAAGTTTGTCTGTTTGTTACTTCTTCACGCTGCAACGGCTGGACGGATTTGGATAAAATTTGGAATGGAGATAGCTTATACCCGAGATTAACGCATAGGCTACTTTTCATCCCGGAAAATTAAAAAGTTCCCGAGGGAATAAGTATAATCGAAATCTAAGCGGACGAAGACGCGTTCAGAAGCTATTATCAGAGGTCGGAATAGGTAGTGCTTATTAACCTAAACTTGTTGCATCTTCATTCAATAACGTATTCCCATCTCACTCACACATGAATGAACATGAGTCAAGTTTAGGTTAATAAGCACTACCTATTCCGACCTCTGGCTATTATCCACAAATCCTACTAACACGAGTATCCTACTAATCCTACTAATATCTACTCTTCATCCCGGAAAATTTAAAAGTTCCCAAGTGAAATAACTATAATCGAAATCTAATAATAAAGTACTAGCAAATGTGACGCCATGATGATGAATAGGCATTTATTTTTTCACTTCTCATGCTCAAAAAGTGTGTCATATTAGACTTCTCAAGCGAGACTCAAGTAGTACATGTAAACCCTAGAGAATACATTAGGGAAAATATGAAATGGAAAATAGAATGATTACATTTACAAACCATTTTAATTTGACCAATCAAAATACTTCACCAAATTAAATCCACCAATCACAATACACATCGACTGTCAATCGGAACGTTAGGTTCTTTTTGGTACGTATACTCTTTAACTGACATAACTCTTTAAAAAAAAACGTGTGCATCTCGGGACACCCGACAGAAGTGATAACTTAAACTAATCTAAGTTTAACTATACCCTCCCATATAAGAAGTTATCACTTCAAAAAGTTCAAAATGGCGGCCATTTTTTTTAAATCTGATTACGGGTTCGCATTTGTAGTCCCAAGTGGCCCTCAGATATCGATTTTCAAGACAATCGAACCAGTAACAAAAAAGTTCAAAATGGCGGCCACTTTTATTTAAATCTGAGTACGAGTTCTCATTTGTAGTCCCCATGGATCCTCAGATATCGATTTCAAGACAATCGAACCAGTAACAAAAAAGTTCAAAATGGCGTCCACTTTTTTAAAATCTGATTACGGGTTCGCATTTGTAGTCCTAAGGGGCCCTCGGATATCGATTTCAAGACAATCGAACCAGTAACAAAAAAGTTCAAAATGGCGTCCACTTTTTTAAATCTAATTACGGGTTCGCATTTGTAGTCCGAAGGGGCCCTCAGATATCGATTTTCAAGACAATCGGACCAGTAACAAAAAAGTTCAAAATGGCGGCCACTTTTTTAAAATCTGATTACTGGTTCGCATTTGCAGCCCCAAGAGGCCCTCAGATATCGATTTTCAAGAAAATCGAACCAGTAACAAAAAAACGTGTGCGTCTCGGGACGCCCGACAAAAGTGATAACTTACACTAATCTAAGTTGAACTATCTATTCCCTCCCATTTAAGAAGTTATCACTTCAAAAAGTTCAAAATAACAACCGTTTTTTTTAAATCTGATTACGGGTTCGCATTTATAGTCCAAAGGGGCCCTCAGATATCGATTTTGAAGACAATCGAACCAGTAACAATAAAGTTCAAAATGGCGTCCTCTTTTTGAAAATCTGATTACAGGTTCGCATGTGTAGCCCC
Organism: Acleris literana; assembly: GCA_946894065.1. Taxonomy (NCBI): domain Eukaryota; kingdom Metazoa; phylum Arthropoda; class Insecta; order Lepidoptera; family Tortricidae; genus Acleris; species Acleris literana. Next base: position 5,537,166 of record OX335678.1, read on the forward strand.
AAGGGGCCCTCAGATATCGATTTTCAAGACAATCAAACCAGTAACAAAAAAGTTCAAAATAAATCCCAGAGGCGTAGGCAGGGACCACTTCTTTCCACCTGCTACGATCCTGACAAATCTCTTTCGCTTCTTCCACATTCATACATCGAGTAACGCATGCACGTCGGTTTCGGGTACTTAAGATTCGGCCCTTTTCCAGTATTTCTCCGATTTGATTCGAGAAAGTACGCCTAGGGCGGCCCCTTCCGACCCTCCCACTCAGTTTTGCTCTGTATATCTCTTTCGTCAATCTTCTTTCATCCATCCTTTCCAAATGACCGAACCATTGAAGCATGCCCTTTTCAATCTTAGTCACTACATCTTCTTTTAGTCCACATTTCTCTCTGACCTTTTCATTCCTTACTCTATCAATCAGTTTCACACCACACATACTACGCAAAGAGCGCATTTCAACTGCGTTTATACGACTTTCATGCTTGTCCTGCCACACCCAACATTCACTACCATACATCAGAGTAGGGGTCAACACTCCATTGTGAACAGCCAGTCGCGCTTTTTGTGAAACGCCCCTTCTGCTCACAAAGGAATACAGGGCCCCATTAATTTGGTTTCCCGCATTCACCCTCCTCTCGACATCCTTCTCACACTTACCATCTCTTGTAAACATACTTCCCAGGTACACAAATTCATTCACTTGCTCTACTAATTCACCATTTATATTTATCACGCGCTCAGTCATCTCCTCGTCCTTCTTTATCACCATGACCTTGGTCTTGACAACATTTACTTTAATCCCTTTTTGATTAGCAACTCTTCCATACACAAACCCTTATCATACTCTTTCAAATCTCGCATACAACTGTCCATGAATAGATTGAACAGCCATGGTGAGGCAACACAGCCCTGTCTAACACCTCTAGAGATATTAAACCAGGCCGAGTATGCCCCATTGATCCTGATACAGGCTCTGGAGCCCTCATTAAGGGACCTCAAAGCCTGCACCAGGTTGCTGCTCACTCCATACCTAGACAGCACCGTCCACAACTGCTTTCTATCTACCCTATCATAGGCCTTTTCCAGGTCCACAAAAGCACAGAAAACCTTTTGCTTGACAGACAAAAACTTTTCTGTCATAGACCGTAGTGAAAAGACCTGATCGGTACATCCCATTCACTTTCGAAATCCCACTTGTACATCCCAGATTTTGTCATTCGTAACATTCAATACCCTTTCAATTAAAATCTTCGCGTATACTTTACCGACAACACTAAGGAGGCTGATACCGCGGTAGTTTTTGCAGTCTTGCTGTGTCCCCTTTCCTTCATACAGAGGGATGATAACGGCCTTGACCCAAAACAGTGAAAACACACTTAAAAAACTAACACTAAAAACTTAACAAAATTAAAAAGGTGAAATCTCATCTATCCATGTGTGGTGTGTTTTTATTTTTGTTTACGTTTGTCATCTCGTAATCCTCTCAGTTTGTATTCATTGATGTGTGCGTACACAAAAGTGACTAAAGAAAGACACTTTTAGTTCTCCATATACCTACGAACTACATGGCGCTAGCTCTGATTTAAAACTCTGTATCGTTGTGTTGCCTTGGTGTGGTCAAAATCACTGGGTGGTTAAGCGATTTTCGCAATACAGCGCTATATTTCGTTTTCGGTTCGGATAGGACAAACTCATATTATTTATCCCTGAAGTCCACGCAGACGAAGTCGCGGGCAGAAACTAGTAAATTATAATTTTGACGTTTTTATCTATTTTGAAAACATCGCTATATTGAGGAGTGGAGTCGATACTTACATTTACAGCTCCAAAGTCAAAGGCACCCTTTTTGAAGACAATAAATAACATTATAGGTACATTGGTATTTATGAAGATTATTATTACAGATGCATTACGCATAAGACCTTATTATCGACTCACGAGTTATTTGAACAATTTACCTTAAATACCGCAATTCTTATCAGCTTCATTTTATAGTTAAAATGTATGCTTTGTTTATGGTTGGTTTACCTCTACATTTGTAGGTACATTGTACAGTGAAAACAAAAGCAGGAAGATTTCAACATTGTAATTCGTATTAAATATGATGAAAACACCGTTTCGTGGTAAGTACTAACATACCACATTGTATTAATTAACCCGTCTTGTTTCGATATCGCTATGACATTGTTAAATTTATGACAGCACTAATTTACTTCCGTCTTCACGGAATTTAACTATAAGGTCAACAATGTAATTATCTTATCAAAGATATAGGTACTATGTACTATACTTGGAATAGGGTCCCGTACCGGTTCTCTATTACACTACATCTTGGAAATTTCGTTATATAAAATTGCTATTGTGATGATAATTAATTTTGCCATAAAGGATGAGTTTAAACCAAAAAGATAAGAGGCACTATACCTTTATTCCATAGCCAACCTTTACTAAATTGGAGAGGCACGTTAAGAAGACCTTTATTCCACTGCCTTTACTGTCAAGATAATAAGAGCTATAATAATGTTAAATATATCAATAACACACAAAGTGGAATTGTGGGCCCAGCTCATTTCGTTTGTAATGTTTTTATCTACCGCACCATAGATGGCGCTACTGATCAGTGTTCCGAGTTTCCGAGATTATGAAATGAGAGCTAACTATTAGGTATATTAACCCCAGACTAAGGGTCTCCCCACACCTATCGACGTGGAATCGGCTTTCGTCGAGTGATTTACACCACACTATTCGCATTTAGCCGATCAGCCATCTCAGCGGTTGTAAACCTACGTTCGGAACTGTTCAGCCCTCGCCGGGGCGGCGCCGATCGGCGGTACTCGGCGATGAGATTGAATGCGACCGCGTGTAGTTGGCTGCTAACAGCGTCGTACGGATGCGAACAGCTTTACGGCAAACCGTCGTTTTCCGGTCGATAGACATCGTTTCGTCCGCGTCGGCCGAGTCTTTTTCGCTCTTATTGCGTAGATATAAAGAGTTTTTTGATCAGCTAACGCCGATTCACTACTCAACGGATTTTAATGCAGTTTTCAGCAATAGATAGAGTGATCCAAGAGGAAGGTTTTTATGTACAATAAATTCTTTATTATGTACGGGTGTTACAGAAAACTCACATAAACCGAAGCGACCTCGCTTCGCTAGCTCGCTCTGCGGGTCGCTAGTATTCTTATAATCTGTTTCACCTAGGATGGTTCCTGTGACAGCCGTATTCGTAATTTCAATCACTTACTATAATCACATGCGAGGTACTTAAAAATAGGCGATTAATTATTTAAGCTCCTGGACGGTGTCGCTAGGTGTGTACCAAAGTAGTATTTATGTAAAGTTAAAGAAACAAGACAAGTGGAATACGTGTTTATATGAGCTGTCACAGAAATCATTTGAAATGAAACAGGGTGTAGCTAAGATTTAATGAAATACCCTACCTACCTTAGTCATGAATTGATTTGATCTTTATATTTTCCATACCACCCTACACATCTCTGTAAATCTGTAAAAATGATCATCTAAATAATTATTCTAAAATTATTTATGATTTAAGATCCTTTAAACATAATTTAAAAATAATATTTTCCAGGTCAATATTTATATCGAGAATATTAATACCATGTCATTTAATTCAGTACCCAGTACCCATTTATAAACATAAGGATATTACAAACAAATAACCCAAATAACGATAAAATACGAGGGATAAAAACACGATTAAATTCAAAACACCGTGATAAATAATTATTTAAACAACCACGTAAAATATATTTTAATAATGCTATCAAAAACACATGTGATTAAAACATTAGTATGAAACACAAAAAACGTACCTATTGGCCCCTATTCTTCCCCATGATTTTTTGTCATAACTCATAAGGTTACCTATATGTATATACTTAATTATTAAAATTTATTAGTATTCTTTATATCAATGAAACCGTAAACAAAACAGAATTACTTAAATATGTAACATGACCTAATTTAAAAAAAAAGTAATGTTTAACTTCAAACAACACGAAGTATGATTTGCGATAATAGGGTATTTGCCTAATTTTTTTTTAGTATTTAAATTGAAGCTTTTTTGCCTTCCGAATAGCCTAGTATAAATAGTTTCTTAATAACTTTAAAAATAAGAAAGACATAAATGTTTAAAACTTGCTTTTAGACAGAGAGGAAAGTACAGTAATATGACGTCATATTACTCAACCGCCATATGAATTACGCGCAAAACATCGTATCGTGAGAAAGAGATAGACAAAAAACTTTAAAAGGCTATAACTTTTTTATTTTATTACCAATTTCAAATTTGATTTTGAATTATTTTATCATACTACGTATATTGATATATTATCCAAATTAATATATGAAATTTAATATCAGGCAAATACCCTATTATGGTTAAAAACACAATAAGACTAATAATTATTATGAAAGAATAAAGACGTATAATTAAATTAGAACCTAGTTGCAGTTTCAGTTTAAAACAACATTGACTGTACCATTTTGGAAGTCAATGACCTCAAAGACGCTTTAAGCCTCAAGTTCAAAGTTGTCTTCACGAGTACCGGATTGTCTTGACACCGTCCTTCCAATCGTCGCAGTTGGCTCGTCCCTTCTCCGAGAGACACATCATGAGGTTCTTTGAGAAGTCGCACTTGTCCTCAGTATTTTCTATTAAATATAAACAGATACTTTAAAAAAACCGGCCAAGTGCAAGTCGGACTGGCGCATGAAGGGTTCCGCACGATTATCGAGCAAAAAACAGCAAAAAAAAAACACGTTTGTTGTATGGGATACTTAAAGAATAAACAAAATATTGACAAAAATTCTGGGGACAATATAACATAAAGGAGAATGGGCAAAAATGTATGAACGCTAGCCTAGAAGCCAATAAAAATAAGCACTATATCATCAGAATTCCTTTTTAATTCTACAACGATTTTGTGTAGCGGGAAACCTAACTGTGAGATTTTTTTAAATCTGGCACATCGGGACGCCTACATAGACGACTTTAGCATAATTACTATGAAATACTGCCGTCTTTGCATGGCGATAACTTATTTCACACAAAGATTTCGAACTACCTGCCATAGTAGGTAATAGTTTTACAACTTAGAATTACTTATCCAATTTACCCACCCTCCTGTACCCCAACTGTACTGGGGCCCTTGGGTACACAAGAATTTGGGGCCCTTTTATTTTCGACACACTGTTATTGTGCCCGACGAAAATGTATTGAGAGTCAATGTGAGAGAAAGAGTCAAAGTGTCGGTCCTTCCGGGCCCCGTGTGCCCTTATGGTAAACGGTATTGCTAACTAGTGCTATGGTTGGGAACTAGATGACGATAAACATTCTGACGAAGGATACATATACAAAATTTCCAAGATACGGAAGCAAATGCTCGCTTACCAGAGATCAAACCTGAATAAATACGTTCGTAGGTAGAGTCACTAGGTCACTACCCACTGAACTAAGCGCGTTGTCATCAACATAAAAAATATTATAACTTACTACAAGTTTCTACATACCATTGTAAAGTATCTGGAAACACTCTTCGATCGATTCTTGTAGGAAATCTTTCAAGTCCTCATTCTTTACATCTTTAGTTATCGCATGAGTTACCAGATACCTGTCTGGCATTCCGTTGTCTCCCGTCTAAAATATCAGTTCAGTTATATAATATATACCTACATACTTATAGGTACTTACATACATATATCACTTAGAACCTTAAGGTATTAGAAATCGCATAGTTTTATGAGTAAAATTAATTAAGCCAAATTCATAATTACTTTATCTTTAATTGCACTAAATTTCACTCCCATCCATTATGCGTAAATTTAAATTGTTCAATTCTTTTAATATTAAAAATTTCATAATGACTATGATCCATAACGTCTGATTCCAAAAAGGCCTGAATACTGATACTACTGAATTTTAGAATGCAAAATATAAAAGGCAAAAATGTCAAGCTAAAATTAAATACCTACCTAGTCGTATATAAAAAAGAAGAATCTGAGTGACTGACTTGACATTTGGACGAAATATTTCTTGAATATCCTGGATTTTGGAAATTCATCCACCTGTTCAAATGTCAGACGTTTTGTGATTAGCATTTTGGCATAATCGAGTTACAAATTGTAGTCATTAAAAAACCGGAAATTTAAGATAAAAACAGGTAAGTATTTCGGCAAGCATCAAGTCGTGCTGAGATCTACGAGTCGACGTATTGGTAAAATGGTAAGTACTTATTATTATGAAGTTATGTCGTAATGAAACCTATAAGTTTTTATTTTGGTGTGTAGCAGCATTTAGACCATAATTAACCTTCAAACTACTCGCGTAACTGTACTGAATCGAAAATTAAGTTATCAATAATTATGGATTACTGTTTTCCCGAACAAATTCCTTATTTGGTTACAATCATATTGTAATTAGTCATTGGACTTAATGCTTAATGTTATGCGTAGGTAATGTTACTGTCATGGAATTGATTTTGAAATCAAACGTAACTTTTAGTAGAACAGAGAGAAAATAAAATCATAGGTACCATCTCCAATTCTTCGAGGAAACAGTGTAGGACACATCCTTTTGAGTCGTTGTCCTTGCTGGAGTTGTTTTCACTGGAATTTCGATCGTCGTTCCCTTCATGTCCTGATCGCGAGGAGTGGGGATTGTATTGACTTCGAGAACCAGAGTTTTTACTCGATTGACGCTCACGCCTGTACCTTTGTGAGTTTTGCGATGTACGATACGGGTTGAAACGAGATTCCTAAAAGAGATTACGTGAATTTCGAATCAAGTAGGTATTACCTTCGTGAATAATTAAAGAGAAAATCACAGCATTACTTACACTATCATATTCGTGACTCTGTGGAAAATCTTCTCTACCGCTAATCATTTCATCTCTGCCATACCTGTCATCGTGCCCCATCCATTCATCCCTGCTATTTCTATCCTCTCGGCCACTTCTATCGCTCTGTCCACTCATCCTATCATCTCGGCTCCCCATCCTATCATTCCGCCCATCCATTTGATAATTTCTACCGTTATTTCTACCACTGCTTTCCATTCTATCTCTACTTCCCGTGCGATCATTTCTACCCCCCATCCTATCATTCCTTCTCATCATATCGTAGCCCCCCTCTTCATCTCTACCATGATCATGGTCTCTGCTGTTCATCCTGTCTTCTCTGCTACCCATATGATCATCTCTTTTATCCCAGTGGTTTTGGTTTTTCCTTTTTGGATCTCTCCAATCTTGGTCAGAGGAGTAACCTCGGCTATCACTTGAATTTCTGCCATCTTGTCTTCTCAGGCAGTTCATGTAAATTTTTTTTAGTTCGTCTTCTTTTGGTCCGCCATCTGATCGACAGTTTAAACCCTGAATGTTAATTAAAATATTAGAACCAATTTGAGCATTAAGTATTTACCTAGATGATATAACTTAAAGTAAGTTACTCACAAAACTATCAACGATCACAACACAGATTATTAAAGCGCGAAAGTATAAATACAGCATGTTCTCTCGCTGCATAAATGACAATGACGGTGTTGGACACAGCACATCCTATACATATATGTATAGTGCTTCACGCATCACTACATCGGACACAAAAGACACAAAATAGAACCAAAATACCTTACTATCGGCAGATAATGCCCTGCTTGAAAAATAGGGGTAATTAGGCAACAGCTGATGTTTTGAAAGATAGAAACATGAAAGAACAGTCCAAGCTTTTCTATTTTCCTCCTCAGTCTTCACTAATAGGGTAAATGAAGGAAGCGAATGCCAAACGTTGCAAATGAAGTTTAAGGATCACAGAACCAATAAAATCAATAAGTAATTAATTTATAGTGTTTGACGTGTTATTTCTTCAATGTACTATTACATTTATGAAAAAATCTGCATAGGTTAACAGAACTAATTGGCGTTATTTTACCGACTGCTGTTATGCCATTTCGATCTTATTGAACTCTCGGCGTAAACAGAGGTTGTTATATTTATAGCCTTAACGTTTAGGTATATCATCCATCAGTCTGTGGCATCGAACTCCAAAATGGATTAGCCGAAAAGCTAGTTTAATAGAAGTGGTTTATGCCGTATTTTCTGAAAATCGGCTAGGACGTTACGAGTCGAGACGAGAGACTTATTTATCAGCTCTTAAGGTAGGGATCGCAGTTACATGTCGGAAGTTTAAACCTCTTAATAGTTATTAGGTTCAATAACCTTTAAAAAGTACATAGTGCGAAGTTTAAAGATAAGATTAAGGGGAAGATCGCGGGAAGCCAATAGATGCGAGTGGGGCAAAACCGACCATCGGGGAGGTCCTTTCGGGGATGTCTTTGCTTTGAAATGGTGAACATGAAGATCAAGTGCGATTTGAACTCGGTTGTTCACTTTACGTCGAATTTTACCAGCAACAGTAAGGCTACACGAATTTTTCGATGAGCTCAGAAAACATGCATTATTTTGAGTTTTTGAGATTTTTATTTTTGAAAACATGAGCTCTAGGTACCTACTCCAAACTAAGTGGGTAAATGAATGCGTTTCAAACACAAGGAATAGTTCCCGACTTGTAAGTAATCGTGGTTTTTACAGGTTTTTCATTAACCTAACTGACCAAAAAGTATGCCTTTACTTCGCGCAAAGATTAAGCATTGCCAATATTGCCATTCAACGAGGCATTGCCGCCAGCGTTTTGGTAACGGTGCCCTCTGGTAGGGTTTGGTAGACACTGTAGACAGTGTTTAAAGTAAATGTAGGTGTATATAAATCAAATTAAATTTGTATACCTACGTACTTATCTTTTTAAGAAATTAATATTTATTTAAGTATAATAAAGTGTTCGATATAATTAGAAGTGTAGTGCGCAGGGTCCATCTGGATCGCTACCACCGTCTTATCCTTTATCCTACCGCCAAGCAGCAGTGTTCGGATTTTGGTGTTCTAATGTGAGGATAAGACTACCGGTAAAATTACTGGGTAGATAAGGGCAATTCACTTTACTCCTCAGGTTTGGCAACGCTTTTTAATCGAGGATTACCTATCTAACAGACAAAAATGCAAGGCCTAAACCCGAAACTTAGTCAATAATTTATTCAAATGCAAAAGCTTTATCTTGTCTAGGGGACACCGTTGATGTATTAAAACATATCGAAACTTTTATGTGGTCGTCTTGCACCGTCTTATATATACACATAAATGGGTGATTTTTTTTCCTTATCTCCCTCTGTCTCTCTCGTAAGATTTTTTGGCATGTTTTCCTGCTGAACAACGCATGTTATTTATATATAAGTATAATATTCAATTTAATATTAATTTCTTTATATAATGCTAGACTAAGTAGTAACCATTGTAATATGTTTAAAAAATGACTTATACTGTTGAGTTTCTTGCGGCGTTTCTTCTCAGCAGTGGTCTCCTCTTGGGAAGCGCTGGTAGATTCTTGACGTGTAAAAGTCATCATCATCATCATCATGGTGGCCTTTTGGTGATCCAATCTTGGATGTAGGCCTCTTCCCTCTTCTTCCACTCTTGGCGATCTTGTGCCCGTCTCATCCAATCTTGACCTCCGTGCCCTCGAATGTCGTCCATCCAGCGCTGCGGTGGTCTACCGCGCCCTCTAGTATCGGCTCTGGGTCTCCATTCAAGGACTCGTCTTGTCCAGCGACTCTCGCCCAATCTCGCAATGTGTCCCGCCCATGTCCACTTTTTCTTTGCTATAACAGCCATGACGTCATTCACTTTGGTCTTACTTCGGATCCATTCGTTACGTATCCGGTCTCAGAGTAAAAGTGCCCGTGAATAAATATATTTTACCATTTTTATCTTTACCTTTTGCAGTCTTAGGATTGTAGTCTTATAAATGAAAATGTCTATGGGTCCCAGATCCCACTTACCATCAGGAGGCCTGCGTGCTAGTTTGTCTGATTCCACAGAAGAAAGACTAAAGGCATAGAAACCGTACTAAATAAGCAGAAACTACATTATGATTCACTTCTTTTTACTTATGGTTTTCATAGTGAGTTGGAAAGAGATGAATCTATAGCTGTTCTTTCGTTATTTGGTACATCGGCACTAGTAACGCGTGATTTGGACCTATAAGCACCTATAGTATCTATTTGGACCTAAAGACAAGGAAAGACAAATCCTTCCTATAGGAACGACAAAGAAGTCCCTGTGTAAAACCTTGTGACAATGACAGTTAAAGAAGAAAAACAGCCTACTTTTTGTTTCATTTTTTCTCATGTAATACGTAATCTAAAAAGTACAGAAAGATAGCTGACGCAAAGTACATCTTATAGTCCGGTTTCTATGCTATATGTTCTTATTCGGTGGTCTGATCCTTGACATAAAAAAGGCTCGCACTTTTATTTAGCGAAACAAAGCTAAACTATATTATTGTGTCAGTTGGTACACAAAAGCCATGTCACCGAAGATCTGTCACGGTTGTCACGCTGTCAGATGTCATAGTCAGCGGCGGAAGTGAGCGCCCGTAATGAATGACTAATGACCGGACGCTGGTCGTGGCCAATCGAAAATTGCAATCAATTGCAGTGACATGGGTGACATGGCGTGGCGCCACGATCGTAATAAGTATTACCAAACCAACCCTTCATTCCTTCAAGAACGCCAAGTCTGCCCGTGATTTCATGTCAACAGGTACTCCCACCAATACCAGGGTGTTATTTTCATTGGTTTCAATAGGTATCTATAACTTTTAAGAAATAGTTTCAGTAATGAGGTATCGCCACTCAGGCCTATTTTCTGCAAAGCACGACCCAGTGCTTGGTCGAAATGTTACAATAAGTTTTTGTAGGTTCCCTAGTTCCGAGTAAAACGACATATTTTGGGATTCTACAATAATCCAAGCATTTTCTCTCAGCGTTAACAGAACAGAAGCCCTAGCCAAGATGCATTACGCTAAATAGCGTTTCTATGCGATTCGATTTTAAGCCAATCGCGTAACTGGTAGATGACGTGATACGAAAAGTCACGTGGTCTATCAGTGACGCGATTGGTTTAAAAACGAAACGAATAGAAACGATAGTTAGCGCAATGCATCTTGGCAGGGCCCTCTGAAGCCCTAGCCAAGATGCACTACGCTAACTATTGTTTCTATTCGATTCGTTTAAACCAATCGCGTCACTGGTAGATCACGTGACTCCTTGTACATGCGTAATGCATCTTGACTAGGACATCTGCATACCTATGTTATGGTAACTCCCCTGGGCAATTCTTCTCGGTAAAACTCCATTGCCTTTGACGAGTTATCACAATAAGCAATATGGGTTTACCGTGTAGAACAGGCCATTATTATTTTTACCGTATATAACAGTAGGTATAGGTGAAAAGCTTAAGTAAATCCTCTTGCATGTAGTTGTGTACTAAATCAATATGGAATTTAAGTCAAATTTCAAATATAGAATGTCGAACGGTCTATACAGATGTGTTACAACTAGGTACATGCAAGAGGTCATTTACTTAAGTTTTTCACCTATACTAGGCTATCTATGGCTTTTACTCCTTCTGGCATAGCCAATATACTGACAGATGCCAGAGAAAAAGCGTGACAGCGATAGACAGCCGAGTACTATGCTGCCCTCCTAAGAAAAAAGGGCGTATGTCTCATCGAACGAACCGGGTATGTATAAGTAACCTTATTTCTTAAGATATGGGACTAAATTTGGTTTTACTAATCAAATGGCGCATGCGTCCTTTTTACTTAGAAGGGCAGTATGAATGCTCTGAATTTAATGACACCCTTTTTACAAAGCCCCATATTAATATACAGTGTGTTACCGGCATGCGGGCACTTATTAAAACTGCCGATAATATGTTGCTTTAGCAATTATTTACAAGTATTATCAATTAAAAAATAATTAAAATAACTCCACAATTAATTTTCTTAGATACTGTCCATTTTTAATGTAGTGCATGTGCTGCGTGTTCACCGTTATCAGTATCGCTGTTGCTTAGTACAAGGCATGTCATGGTACGGGGGCAAATCATAATAATCAAAGTATCCGTCGACTGTCATTTACACTTGTCAAATTGCTGTGCTTTACGTTCCTGGCAATTAAAATTTTGTTAGAAAGTTAACGAAGCCTGAAAGTTTATCAATTAAATTAATGTCATGGTTACGTTACAGATATACGTTATTTTAACTTCCTTTAAAAAAAGCCAGGGTGCTGGTAACACACTGTATATTTATTTGGCTCACAAAACAAATAATAGTCGAAATTAGTACAGAGAGTTAGTATCGATATTGGGTAAAGTCACCAATGGTCGGCCAGAGACCAGTAGTCGACCTTATATGAGTGCGAAGAGTGGGAAATATATCTTTCGTACTCTTCCCACTCATACAAAGTATAGGCAGAGGCCGACTACAGGTCTCTGGCCGACCACTGGTGACTTTACCCTTGTCGAGTATTGGGAAAGTCTCAACAGGAAGTTCAAATTCCTACACTTACGAGCAAAACAATTGCATCACTTTGCATTTTTTCATGTCCACCCATTATCTTTGTAAACCGGCTTTTCTTTCTGAAATATTTAAATGAAATAATGTTTCCTTAATTTCCATGTTTGTTTACTCTTGTAAAGCTTATATTACAAGAAACATGAATTCATTTAAATATTTCAGAAAGAAAAGTCGGTTTACAAAGATAATCGGTGGACATCAAAAAGTGCAAAGTGATGCAATTGTTTTGCTCGTAAGTGTATAGCAACTATCCGCCAGAAACGTTCTAGAGAACCGGCCGCGCGTAGTTGAGCGCAGTGACTCAAGTAAATAGAAATGAATAATTATCCTGCCGATGACGATGCAGGTTAATACATAAGTAATTAAAATTAGGTACCTAATGTTAGGTGTTAATTGCTTATGTCCGTTAATCATTAACATTTGTTTTCCTTACTTACTACATAGGGATTCCCTTAGGGAATAAGGTGTCCTTTGTACCAACTTGTTCTTAGGGTTCCGTACCAAAGTGGTTAAAAACAAATCCCTATGGTGACACATCGGTGCCTGTCTGTGTGTCACAGCAGTTTGTCTCAAAAAGTTTTTATTTTTAATATAATCACAATATTGTTAAATCTTAGTGTTGCTTCGTTTAGAAAATAAAATAAAACAAATAATATAATCAAAAAAAAGTCTTCTGAAAAAGGGCACGTACCTATGTAGGTAGGTACCTATTACCAGGGTAATCACTTTACTTAAGCAATATTCAACAAAAAATAAAAATAATCGTCTAAGAGGGTATCATAACCCTGTTAATTAACATTATAGGATATAAATAACCTCATGCTGTAAGTTATCTTATCCCCTATCCCCAAATTTGGACAGTCCAGGAACTGAAAAAAATTCATGTCGACCATTTCTTTTTGGTGGACTTATGGACTCTAAAATTTTATTCCAATGATAATGGATTTCGTCTTTCGGTTTTGGCTACTTCCAACATTTTTCATGAAAGATATATAACTATGTTCCTGGATCAAAGTTACCCCATCAGGTGGAGTAAAGTAGGTACGTATATATTTTTTTTAAGATTAAGCCTTGAAAAAGCTAAAAACTACTAGAACTATTGTTAACATGGAATAGCTGATTATATACAGGAACACATCAAAACATACTAACCGTGATTCGATGAAGTGGCTTTTTCTCATAGTGAATTTTTAGTAAATTTTCTTGTTGGCACTGAGCGACGCCTGACAGGAAACGGAAATGGCGAAGCGGACAATTCACGTTCATTTTTGCCTCCTAATTTGCAAACGTATCGATGCTTTCGGCAATTTTGACGAATTGACCCAAAGACTTCGACTTGCAGGGCAATGAAACTAAATACAGAATCGGAGCAAAGTTACCCAGTAAGGAGCAATGTAGGCACATTTTACGGTATATAAATAAATAAAAAAGTTTACTTACCTAATAGTAATTGGAAAAGGGGTCTAAAAGGGAAGTTTAAAAAGCACAATTGATTTGCACATTTTAAAACTAATAATATAAGTATACTATACAAGTTTTGCTCGTTTAATAGTATAGGATAACGAAGTTATCAAAATCAACAGTCTTCGAAATATTAGGTACCCAACAAGATTAGTTAGTTTTAGCTACTCGACGACAGATGGCGCAAGCTGTACTCGTTTTCAATATGGCACACATACTCAAAGTTGGGAAATGGGTAATTCTGATGCGTACGAACTTAAATACGGAACCGGTGCGCGAGTCCGACTCGCCCTTGACCGTTTCTTTATATTTCTTGTTTTTATTATTCTTGTAGGTACAATAAAGAATAGGTTACTTACATACATTATGTACATAGGTACATTGCGAATTTGCAAACATATCGCAGCTACAGGCAAAGGTTTCTTCGGGACGGGACCAATGCACCCGCTCTGATAAACATTTATCCTTGTTGTTGATGACTGGCCATAGAATAATAAAATAGTAGCGATATCAAATGAGCATGATTATCCTGTTTAACACTTCCAATAAAATAGAAGGCCTAAATGTGTAAATAACTTTTCAAAACCAACTACCCATCTACATACAGGTTATGTATGAGCATTGATGGTTATGAGTGCACTGCCAAGCACATTTATACCTATAATACATATAGAAACCTACTCTCATGAAATTTCATCAAAATCAGTTTAGCAGTTTAGCAGTTCAGGGCGTTTTAAATGATATGGCACTAAATAAAAGAGGTTTATCTACTTTTGGCCCTTACCCTATGTGATGACAATTTTTTTTTTTTTAATAAACATTGACTTGAATTGAATAGGGATAGAAAGCCGAAAAATATTAAGCAGCTGGTAGTAGGTACTGTACCTACCTAATAAATTTTACCATTAAGAAGATACCTAATTTAAAAAAGTATTGTGTTACCTTTTAATTTACTTATTCCTATTTATTACTTATTTATTTACCTACTTTATTGATACATTTTAAGGGGAAAAAGTCTGTTTTAAGAACTGAATAAATAAAATTTATCAATACCTATCTACTTATAAAGAAAGACCTGTGGCAAGACGGAATGGTAACTACGGCTTCGGGGTTAAGATCGATATTGGTGGTATGCTATATACGTACGTACATTTGACACAATAAGTCCAAAAGAGTAGCAAATCAGCCATTCGAAAATCAACACATTTTCTTAAAAACCCAGTTTTACACATTTAAAATTGATTTTAAACCGGTTTTGTTAAAATGTATATTTCCGTGAACTTGTGGAGTTACCCACATTAACTGTGCGACCAAAATTAGCCATAGAATACAACTGTAATGGTAAGTTTAGATTACGATACTATACACTGTACAATCAGTCTATACACCGAGTGTCATTATTTGAACGCGAGTGTATCTAGTGTTTACACAGAGTAAACACTCGGTGCATACTTACACTGAGTTTACAGTGTATAGTGTCGTAGTCTATGGCACCTTAAGAATACTTTTCGTCACACTTTACAACTTTGTTCCACTTCATTGTTTGTATGAACAAGGTACTACTATAATTATGCCTACCTTTTTCGCACACACATATATACTTACTGACATACTTGTTACTTGCATACCTTAAGGTCAGATACATTACCCTCCTTTGCAGTTGGGTAAATATACAGTAGTAAAGGTTATCTGAATTTCTCTGAATTATTAAAGAACCGCCTGATCTGATCAATGTGACTGAGTAAGAAAATGCAATAAGATAAAATATTTATTTAAAAAGAAAATTACAATTTATTTATTTATTAACACTTTGACTGACGGTAACGGCTATAGCCATATTTGCCATTTAACTATGAATTTTATGTTTGAGCACTATGGTGACTACGGCCATTGCCGCCCGCGAAAGTGTTAAGGACATCAACAGTATAATACAGAAAGTATAAAACAGAATAGCAGCATAAATACACATACTTACCTATAATGAGGTTTTTCCATATACTGCTGACTCTAAAACGCAGATGTAGTTGTTTTTAAACCCGCAGTTTGATAAAGATATCTTAAGGTTCCAGAGATTAAGGTTTCCCACCATTGTCAGATACAAAGTATCATTAACACTTGAACTATTTTGTTTAGTAGTACTAAAACTAAAAAGACTTAACTTCTACTTGTGTAATAAAATAGATTTTTTTAAATAATATACAATTCATTTCTCTGAGTACATATTGCCCCTTTTTACCAGTGTTTAAGGGACTCCTTAACATTTTAAATGACAGATAACAATATTGCAGTAGGGTACTATTAATATTATCATGCTATACAAGCATAATTATATCAATATTTATTGCAGCAGTCTAAGATAACATCTTAATATTTTTATTTTAAATCCAAGATATAATTGACCTACAGTCTCAGTGATAATTTTGATAGTCAATCCTGCCTCTACAATAACTGTCACTTGAAAATCTTAATGTGCCCCAAATGTTGATAAAAACTAGGGCATGCAATCCGTAATTGGTTTGTTTGCAATACAAGAACTGGTTCCATAACTAATCCCAGAATTGCATGCCTTAGACAGAACATGGATAAATGTATTATCCTTACATCAGTGTCACCCAATTAAATATTCGAGTTGCCACTGAGATAATAGTAATATAATCGCTGTATGGCTCATTCTTTTTTAACATACTTAATTGCTAAATATGAGAACCTGTAATTGGCTATATGTTGTTAGTCTTAATTCTAAATTTTTATAAAGCTGTTGGTTTTCCATGGATCCAAAATAAATAAATAATGATAAATAATAATAATAACCTAAATGTGAACTGTCAAGCGCAGCAACCGATGACTTGCAACCAAAATATTTGATATGTTAATCTATAGATACCTACCTATTTATAGTACCTTGAGATTTGATCAACTGTAATTAATCAAACACAATCAACTTAAAACAAATTTTATTGATTATACTTTACAACTTAAGGTACGCACTGCTTTCATTAGTTTACTTCAAATAAAACCCATTATTCCATAGGCATCACACCATTCAGACCATTAGAGCCATCATCTCCAAGGTTCCATGGGTCGTCCAGAGCCGCCAGCAATCGCGCCAAGCCTTTGTGTCCCTCAATATCGATATTCTTTGTCATTTCTTGACTGAATGGTACATATTCATCACAAAGAACGCTTTTGCCTTGAGACAGTCCAAATATCTCGTACCAGCCTTCGAGTGGCTCGTCTAAAGGCTTCCTCAACTTGATAAGGATCTCTTGATCGTCCACAGTTTTAATGTAGAAACCCTCGCTTGCCGACACTTTGGTGACTTTACCCCAAACTGTTACTTTGGCGCCATTCCTCTGTGTAAGATTACCGGCAGTCACGTACGGAACGAACTCGTCGTTATCTGGGTACTGGTTATCTTCAAAGTCGTCTTGGTCACCCATAGTCTCTAATTATTAAGTTGAATCTTGTTAAGAAGTATAACTGGATAGAAATCCGTTAAATAAACGTTTCAACACTTGCAAAGAATCTCACAGCGAAGCGGATATCGTTTTTATGACAATTGACAGTATTGACAGTGACACAAGGTGGGTTTATGGACTGACAAGGTAAAAAAGCGCTTTCCAGCCATTTTCCAGCGTATAAAAGTGCTTGCGAAAACCGTAGGTACCGAGTGACATATCCTATAATCTGTGCCGAGAATTGTATTGAATTACAGAGACGGGACACGAAAAAATAATATACAACAAATAAAAGAGAAGCATTTAGAGTCTGTCTAATGAAAGCTGAACCTGGGAAAAAGCGGCAAATTCAAAAAATCTTGATATGGTATTACCGATCAATGAAGGAATAAACGATATTGATACTTTTATTATTTTATTTATTTTGGTGGGCACAAAGGAAGAGGAAACGCGTACTATATTTTCATATATATTATTACGAGCGCTATATTTTGATGAAAAGCACTTTAGGTAAAATACGATGACAGTGACTGGAGCACATTTGGTTTTTCGAAATATATTTGACATGAAAATATAGTGATCTGCACGTGTAGCACAAGTTGTATTTTCTCGCTTGTCGCTCTGTGCGTCTCTATCGTAACAGACTAGATAGTAAGGGAGATCCGAGCGACAAACAAGTCACGAGCAACTTGTGCTAGTCGTGCTGTTGATAGATTTCATTGATACGAGAGGTTTTCGTCTGTGTCGCACACAGCATAATAAAACAATGATGATGAGGAATATTATATTCAACCTTTTTAATAAAGTAATTAGAGGTAACATTATTCTCATCACCCTTACACCTCTATCTAACGACAATTATATCTTGGAGAAGAAGCGCCGCAAGAAACTCCAGCAGATCATTTTTTCCAATCATAAAATACAATTATTCTTAAAAGTAACATTACAAGGTAGTAAAGTAATTAATAATTATTTCTAACAACACAAACTTAGTCGTTACAAATGTACGCTCAATAACATTGAGTAAATTAAAAATAGTGACTAGGAGAACAACATGACGAGGTCTCTACGTCAGGAACGATAACTAAAATAACTAACTGGAAAACAGGTTCTTGCAAGCGTGAACAGACAGGACCCCACTGACAACACCCGTTCACGAGTATGACGCTGATCTCAGCCATCGCCTCCTCAACCATGTGTTTGAAAAGAATAATTAATGAGGGCTAATAAAACAACGGAATCTTTAGCACTCCTGGTATGAAGCGACCTCATCCAGCCACGGTTTCTAACTTGGATAACTTTGATGTTAAAACTATCCGTAATAAAGTCTATGAGTTTTATGTTGTAAAAAAGCAAATTCCGACTCAGAACACTTCTGGCAAATTTGAAAGAAAATATGGGTTTTACAGGCTCCAGATAGACTCTACGTAAAATACTGATGAGCAATGGTTATGAATAAAAAATAAAATAAAAAAAAACGTTCAGTGCTCATAGAACGATATGACATTGCAGTCTTGCGACAATGATCTTGAGAACCAAAGCCACGAAACGTGCCAAAAATAAGCCAATTATATATCTTGATGAAACCTATCTTCATCAAAATTACAAGCCAAAAAGATCATGGCCGTGGACCGTCGACATCTGGTTTAATAGAAAATATTTCCTCCGCAAAAAGACTTATCATCATTCATGCTGGTTCCGTAAATGGATTTGTGCACATGCAATGTTGACATTTAGCACTAAGTCTACAAAGGCAGATTAACACCATTACATGAATACTACAAATTTTAACAGGTATTTACGAGAGAAATTGATACCAAATTTATTTGAACCCAGTGTGATTGTGTTTGACAATGCAGGTTATCATGCGGTACAAATGAATAAGCCCCTAAGCACAAACACACGCGAAGCTGAAATACAAGCCTGGCTCCGTGCTAAGTCTGTGAATTTTGATGAAAGTTTATACAGAGAAGAACTTTTTGTTTTAGTGAATCAGCACAAAACAAAGCCAATTTATGAGGCAGATAAAATTCCTAAAGCTAGTGGTCATGACATGAAGTGCTCACACTCTCACCTTACCAATGCGATCTAAACCAGATCAAGCTCATTTGGAATACTGTAAAACGAAAAGTGGGTAGCAAAAATATAGGTAAATCGGCGTCAGAATTTGAAAAAAATCTAAAGGAATCCTTTGATGTAATGCATGGAAGAAGATGACAGACCATGACCTATGTCGAAAACCAATACAAGGAAAAGGATGGAATTACTAATCAATTGGAAAGCTTCATAATAAGTGTATGTGATGGTGAACCTTCCAGTAGTTCCAGTTCAGATGATACCCTAAGACTCTAGGAACTGTAATTAAAATCAGATTCTAAATACTCTATTTCTAATGATTCATCTGAACTAGTGCTGTCATCATCACGGACACTTATAATGAATGATTCTAGTTCTTTAGTTATTCCATCCCTGGTTTTGTACTGAGCTTCAATATTAAGCACATGATTAGTCATTTTCTTCCAATGCTCCGGTGTTATGCTGTCAAAAGACTCTTTAATAATTTTTTCAATTTCAGCTGCTGATACGCCAACATTTCTACTCGCGACTTTTCTCTTCGCCGAACTCCAGATTAGCTCAATGGGGTTAAGGTCGCAATGGTAGGGCGGAAGTCTTAAAACCTCATGACCGTGCTCCCTTAGAATTTCATCGGCTTCATAGATTGGGTCTGCTTTGTGTTTATGTGCCAAGACAAGAAGTTCTGGTACAGTATAATATTCTTCAAAATCAATTTGTTTAGAACGCAGCCACTCTTTTATTTCGGCTTTGCGGGTGTTGGTATTTGGTACCTTATTAATTTGCACCGTGTGATAGCTAGCATTGTCCATGACAATGACACTTGGTTCACTCAAGTTGGGAATAAGCTTCTCACGTAACCACTTATTGAAATTTGTGGCGTTCATGTCATGGTGATAGTCTGCTTTGATTGATTTTGTGCTAAACGTTAATAAAGCATTAGGCACAAAACCATCTTCTGATCCAGCGTGAACAATAATAAATCGTTTTCCAGCTGAGATATTGCCAACTACACCTTGGGTGGAAGGCCCCTGCCACGACTTTTTTGTTTTGTAGTTCTGGTGAACGTCAGTCTCATCCAGGTATATTATTTTTTTACCTTCAGCACGTTTTGATGCAATAGTCCTTAGGTAGCGGTGTCGCCAAGCTGCTATGTCAAAACGCTCAATAAGTATCGAACGTTGTTCAGTATTTTGTTTAAATTCGTATCCATTTGCCATTAGTATTCGGCGTAAAGTCTCAAGGCATCCGGTAAAACCGATGCTTTCTCTCAACTCTGCCAATAAGCATCTGAGTGTAGGCACTTGTTTTTTTACAATATAAAATTCATTTATTTTATTTCGGATAGCTTGGATGTCAAAGCTATCCAAATTAGACACCGTGGCCTTGTGAGGTCGCTTTTTTCCGGGAGTACTAAAGACACCGTTGTTTAATTTTCCCTCATTACTTATTCTTTTTAAAGATGAAACACTGATATCTGTAAGAAGAAAGAAAATGTTAAATAAACAGAACACCATTTAGAAATACATTGTGTGGTTGCGCAGTACAGCCCCATTGTACAGTCCGACAGCCCTAAAAACATTTGGGTTTAGGTGAAATGAAATTGCATCGGTGAGATTCTAATCGCAACGGTTTAAGAACAAGGAAGACTCATATAACCCGAACATCTTTTATATCTGGCCGATCAAAAATGACATTAAATAAATAGATAAGGTACTAAAGTGTACACATATTTATGAAATCGACTGTACAGTGTACATTTGGTTCATAAACAACAAAATGCTGTTTGCTCCGCACACAGAAAATACATATCAAATAATATGTTTATGATATCTTTTAACTAAACACCTCCTTATTGTTTTATTGAAACTATGAGTGTCAGTTACATTAATCATCTGTCTATTAAATTAATTTAATAAAATTGTGAATGCTAAGAGATTCAACATGATATAGGGACAGACAATAGGTACCTACACCTATTATATAGGGAAAGACAATGATAATTTTAGTAATTACCGGTCATTGAAGATACTTCTTCCAAATATTTCGTCTGAGTCTGGCAGGCTAACTCAGTTTCCTCAACCTCTTTCAGCTGCTTTACGTTTTCCAGCACACTTTTGTCAACGTGCACGTCCAGGTTTTCTGAAACGAATTTAATTTCGTTTAATTTCTTAATCTCATCGTATAATAGACAGAAAAAGGTAAATTAAACTTAGGATTGCACATAGAGAAATAAGAAGTATCAAAATGAACATGCCGTACTAAAGCCGTACTAACCTATAAATTTGGTCACCGTAACTAAACAATTAATTTTTTGCATCAATAATGCTTTTCTTTCTTCTTGTTTTTCTTTGTACTTCTGTATAATAGTATACAGAATCTCCCGGACACCGCCTCTTATCGTCGACGGCATGATTACTCCGTATTTTTATCAATTTAGATCTCGAATTGACAAGTTTCTAACAACAACAAAGTCCAAACGACATATTAAATAGTGTTGCCAGACTCGTCAGCCAAGAAAAATCCAGGTTCAGCTTTCATTAGACAGACTCTATACCGAAAGACATATTATAAACAGAGAAGACAGACGGCTTCTTTACTTTCTATCTCACTCTGCGTTTTTTCAAGGCCGGTTTTGTTTATCACCAAAACTGGTAAGTACCAAACAGTAATTTAATTATTTTATTGTGTGTGTTTTGGTAGGTTTCGACGACATGGGGCACGTTTTATAAAGCTACAAGTTACAATTTTACAGGTCTAAACTGGCAACACTGCTCAAATGGCTGGGGATGGGCTGGGGTGGTACGTTTTATGAAGCTAGGTATAGTTCAACTTAAAATAGTTTATGTTATCACTTCTGTCGGGCGTCCCGAGACGCAAACGTTTTTTTTATTACCTACTGTTTTTTAATGTTTTTTTGTTTATAATGCACCTAATTTAATATGAGCCTTTAATGGCTTAAAATATATGAAATTTGAATTTGTTTTTTTTTACTCTTAGTTTTCAGAGATGAGTCGTGGAAAACTAAAGCAAATTATTCCTGGAATTGTAAATTATGATGAGACTTGCAATCGACAGTGTAATACGGAAAGTAAAAATAAGTAATTAAATTACGTACCTGCGACGAAAAATCATGGATGGGAAATCTCCTCGGGCATTGAAGGTTCCTCCATCGGCTGCCAAAATTCTGGTGCCATTTTTTCAGGTTCAAAGATTGCAATTTTTTCGTCGAAAAATATCAAAACAATGAACGTTATTTATATGCGAATTTACTTCACCAGTTGAGTGAGAGACGCAAACCCTTAAATGATCTCTCTACGTTTCAGTGGTTGTTTTTTTTAAACTATTATAACTACCTACAGTAAGAAATTAAGGTTAGAAAAGAAAAATATCATGTAAAATATCATGTTAAATTTGCTCGCGTCTTGTTCTCGTCTCGTGCAAAGTCGTTCTTAATGCATAAGTGGGAAAAAGATAAACTAATTAATGTCAGTTGGTACTGAATCTATGCGACAGTTCGTTGAAATTAGAACGGTGAGCATTTAATTGATGTGTCCTTTAAAACGGACAAAATCCGTTTAAGGGTTAAGAGGAAAGGAAGAGGAAAACTTAGCAGAGGAGTTTTAATTTAGCGTGATAACCAGAGATCGGAATAGGTAGAGCTAATTTGCCTAAACTTGATGCATGTTCATTCAATAATGTATCCCCATCCCACGCATGAATGAATATGCGTCAAGTTTAGGCAAATTAGCTCTACCTATTCCGATCTCTGGTGATAACGCAGCTGTCCGTACTGCTCGCACAACGAAGATACTCGTAGCAGTGACCCAAAATCGCTTCGAAGTAATCGAATATCCCCCCTTCAGCTCAGATTTAACCCCTGTAATTATTTCCTATTCACAGTCAATGATATTTTATATTTAGATACGTTATGCTTATACTAAACACACATAAAATCGGTCGCCAATTACTGACAGTGGCTACGTTGCCAGATTTCTACAGACAAAGACGGCAATCCGTAGCGAACGCTATTGTTAGAAAGAGATAAATAGTTGTTTCAAATTGCGTACCCGAATGACGTGGCATGCCCGTTCATGGCCGCGTGATGGCCGCCACAATATAATTATAGCGATGTAAACAAAAAATGAAAGAAATATTTACGGTACTTACAAATAAAATGAGACATCCTTTCTTCCTTTTATAGTTACAGTATAATTTCGGCAGCCTATAAAAACACAAGACGGCATTTTTTATGACTTATATTTGTTGCATTTCGGTAATAAAACTTTACTGTTTTTGACGCGTGCGTGTCAGCGGCCACGGCGCGACTGAACGATAGTAAGGCAATTACCTTCCTTTTAGAGGAACGCTTTTGCGCGCAGACATAGTATAAATAGAAAAGTAGCTCGACTCCGACCCTTTAGGAGATTCTGATACCTATTGCCGCTCGGGCGTCAGGGTTGTCCAAACATGTTTTTCAATCTTAGTCACCTACTTGGCCATACTTTGATCTATGATTTATAATCATAGTAATTTTCATAAATTACACAAACCTAAAGTACGTATAAATATTGTTAGGTAAGTACCCAATTTTAATTATTTTACTTACATACCTTTTTTACTGTTGACACTAAATAATATGTTTATAGGTAATAATAATGTACAGAAAATTCAATGAGTAATTGAATAATCATATCACGGGATAATCTCACACAAATTTACCTAGGTAGTCTCAAACTAGGTTCAAAGGGTTGTACTTTGGGTACCTACTAGGCAACAATAAACATACCTATGTAATGAAAAATTAATATTATAAAACACCCAAGACTCAGAAACAAATACCTACTCGCACTCATCACACGAATATTTGCCCTGACCGGGAATCAAATCCACGACCGCTAGCTTCGTAAGCAGGGGGCAGGATCACTTCTTAGTCACTACCAACTACCTAGGCCATCCACGTCGTCACATGTTACCTGTCACGTCACACTCAATAATTTAAATTGCCTACTTAATACGTATTTATTTCACCTAGTTATACTATAGGCAGGCCGGTACGAAATACCTAATTAATTACGTGGGTATTTACATTAATCACTTACAGCTTTTATTAAATCTGGATATAGTTGTACCTACCTTAGCTAGGTTTATGCACAGTTTAGGCGTTTTGATACGAATGAAAATGTCACGCTGACAATAAAATAGATTTAACAAAAGCTGCAAGTGGGCTATAAATATCAATGAACCGCATTGTTCACAACATAAACTCTAAATAGATATGTAGGATAGCTTCGGATTTTGTATTAAGTAGTACTTTTTTTTAGACATCCGTATACAGACATTATCGCTCGATAGGCAAGTACGCGCACTACAACCTAACGTGACCGAACACAATGACGCCGCGGCCCCGACTAAGTTACCTTGTAATATCTTGAGATTTTCGTATTGGTTCGCCCCGCCACAGGCCCCGCCCACCGCCGCAAGCCGCGCGATGTACCTTTGTTTGAAGACGATCTACTGTTCTCTATACTGTGGCGCAGATGACGTATCTTAATATAAAATATCATTGTTCACAGTTACCTACTGTCATTTTTTCTTATGAGTTAATATCAATTTTGGCTCGTGTGAAAAGTAGGTAAGTAGATACATTTGGCTATCAAGGAAATACATAATTAAGTATTAAAAATAAAAACTAGCCATGAGTAGCTTTTATTTCATAGTTTGGTATAGGTAGAAAACTTAAGTAAAGCTCCTCTTGCATGTAGTTATGTACAAAACTAATATGGAATTTACGTCAAATTTCAAATATAGAATGTCAAACGGTCTATACATACCTATGTGTTAAAATTACATGCAAGAGGAGCTTTACTTACGTCTTTTACCTATAAACTACTTTTCAGCCACCCCTCGTATAATTTAGGTGTATTTAACGGTAAAAGTAAATTGAAGTCATCAAATAATCTAATCCAGCAGGCCTTTCGCGTAACAACACTCGCAATCACAATCGTTTTCATTTTGAAAATCGAAGGCTTGTCTGCATACAAAATGAAACCAATTGTTTTGTTTTGAAGCCGATCGCGATTGCGAGTGAGTTACGCGAAAGGCCTGCAGCATAAGAATAAACAATGGGGATTAAAACATTAATACACGTAGAAGCGAAACTCCCGGCTCCGGACGCGCGCTCGGCGCGTTAAATGCCTACCGCCTGGCGACACCTGAGCTGTCTAGTCAGCCAGGGGCGTCACAGACGGAATATATTATGTATTAACCAAGATATTGTTATTGTGTCTTGAATTGGTTTTCATATTTGTGTTGATTTTAGTGTTTATGGTTAAACTAAGATAGTGTTTTAAAAAGTGAACGACTATTTACGGCAAAATAATTAGAAAGAGGTATTTTGATTGAATGAAGGAGTTTTATTTGTAAAATAGTACCTACATCCCCTAGATGTTGAATATTAAAAATCGGAAACATTAAAAACGAATTAATAGATAAGATTAGTATTTTGTAATAAAGCTTTTTCAACTTAATAAAAATTTAAATTAATGGTCCAGAAAGGAACGTAAAAAGTAACTCCGATTCCCAGACTATACTTAAAACTTATTGAGCTTAAAAGGTTGTTTATTTATAGACTCGTTTATTTGTTTCATAGATGATTAATAGCCACATAAGCCATTAATTTTTCTGAATATAATCTTAATATCATCAAAAATATTATTACCTAATTCAACGTAAATGTAAAAAACTCATTTTGCAACAATGTTTCCACGTGGAAGGAAAACATAAATAACATTTCGTGACTAAACTTGTATGACACATCCATAAACCGATTAAAATATTTCACAAGTGACAGCCCTGACTTTGGGCGCGGAAGACATAGGGGCGTAGCGGGGTGAAGGGGGATAGGTATTAAAACCGCGGCATTTGGGGCCTGGGTAAAGGAGATTCGCTTCTACGTGTAGTCATAGTATAAAATAATAGAAAAGTAGCTCGACTCTGGCCCATCTGTTGCATATTGCCGCTCGGGCGTCAGGGTTGTCCAAGCTTGTTTTTCAATTTTAGTCACCTACTTGGCCATACTGTGATTTATAATCATGTTCAATTTCATAAATTACACAAACCTAAAGTAAGCATAAATATTGTTAGGTACCTAAGTACCAAATTTAAATTATTTTACTTACATACTTTTTATCTGTTGACACTAAATAATAATTATGTTTATAGGTATGTGACGTGATATGTAAATTCCTTTTCGACCTTTTGATAATACCGCTTTCGCGCAAGGCGGCTTCCTTTGACTACGTAGGTACCTATTATTGGCGGCACGCGCCGTCGCCGCGCGGCTTCCTTAGAGCATTGGCCGCTCGCTTTGGTTCTAGGCTTGTGCTTTGGATACTAGGCAACGATAAGCATACTTATGTAGTGAAAAATACATACTTAATATGACTACATAGGTACATATAAAACGCCCAAGATTCAGAAACAAAAAATACCTACTCGCACTCATCACACGAATATTTGCCCTGACCGGGAATCGAACCCAGGACCGCTAGCTTCGTAAGCAAGGTCACTACTTACTTAGTCACTACCAACTACCTAGGCCATCCACGTCGTCACATGTTACCTGTCACGTCACACTCAATAACTTAAATTACCTACTTAATACGTATTTATTTCACCTAGGTATACTATAGGCAGGCCGGTACGAAATACCTTTTATTAAATCTGGATATAGTTGTACCTACCTAAGCTAGGTTTAGACATCCGTATACAGAACAATATTTAAGCGTTTTCGGCAGCGACATTGTCGCTCGATAGCTAAGTACGCGCGCTAAAAACAAAACGTAACCGAACGCTGCGGCCCCGACTAATTTCCCTTGAAATTTCTTGAGATCTCGTTTCGTATTGGTTCGCCCCGCCACAGGCCCCGCCCACAGCCGCAAGCCGCGCGATGTACCTTTGTTTGAGGACGATCTACTGTTGTCTATACTGTGGTGTAGTTATTGTTTATTCTTCAGCCTGCAGAGGGCTCAGACAAGATGCACTACGCTAACTAACATTTCTATTCGATTCGTTTTTAGTCCAATCGCGTTACAGGAAGATGACGTGATACGAAAAGTCACGTGGTCTACCAGTGAGTTTAAAAACGAATCGAATAGAAACGTTAGTTAGCGTAGTGCATCTTGTCCGAGCCCTCAGGTACTTACTAACTTATTTAAGCACTTACCAATACTTAATGTTGGCACTGAACTTGTCTGTTATTTGACAAATGTTTTAGTTGCGTCTCATTTAATAGGTACCCATTAAAGTATGAAATGTAAGAGGCTAAGTGAAGTGCCGCCATAACATATACTACCCTGTTTGTTAGTATTTTATAACTGATGATGAGATTTGAAATAAAATACGACAATAGAAGAATTGCTGATTTATTTTTGGGGATTAAAACACTACCTACAAGTTATAGTTACATTAAAAACTTAATAATTATCATTCACAATTGTAACTTAATCAATTAATGCAATTAAAATTATAGTGAGAACTAGTTTGTTTGCTATTGAATCTGATATTATTATGCCTATATTCATGTTAAACTGACTATGTATGATTAGATTATAACAAATAAAGAAATCTTATCTTATCTTATCTTACATTATTAATTATTGATAAGCGAATATGTACTCACAAATCAAAACAGGAATCAGAGAGCCAGTACTTAGGGAAAACCGTTTATAAATATTTAAAATACATACTGAAACGGAGGACATACTGCGCGACTGCTCTTAGGGGCCTCTCATACAAGTAGTGGTATTTCTTCTAGGTCGCACTCATGCACACACACATACACACACAATATTAGACAGGTAATCAATTTCACTAACACCTTAAATTATAAAAAAATATTAGAAATAATTTCTTAAAATTGTATTCATTCATTTGTTTTATGTTACTTTACATGTCCGTGTGAACTCTTTTGTGATTGTGATTTCTCTGTGTTAAGTCAACCGACTCCATGGGTTTCAAGGTACAGTCAACAGCAATAATATATTATCCAACATTAGGCGCAAAGTATCTGACACGTCTTTATTACTAGAGAATGTGGAATTTCATTGATAACTCTAATACATAGAGCGCAATTGTTTTTTAAAGGTTCGAGCAGCAACGTATTATGTAAACGAAGATTTAAGTTTCTTATTGATCAAGATTTACAAATACCTACTTAAAAATATAATACAAAGTAACAATTAAAAATTAAAACTATAACAAAGGCAAATTAAAAATAAATAAATAAATTAATTAAAACTAAAATAAACCTAAATATAACTAAGCTAAAAACTATAAAATTAAAACAACATAAAAGCTAGAAAAGAAAGGGCCCCCGTGGCAAAGTACCTACAACAGATGCTAGCAGCATTTCCTCGTTGTATAGCAATACTTATGCGTTGGCTGAGGAAGCTGCCAGCTCTGTGGTCTCCAGTTGTTTCTATTAGCCTTTTTGAAATGTCCTTAAAAAGGCTAATAGCACTGGGTCCCCACGGACCAAAGGTCTCGACGCCGAAAGGAACAAAGTGATATTCTGCGCCGAGACCCTTATACTTATTTTTTTTCATGGTTTCGGCCGCCTCAGCCGCCGCGCCTGATTTATTTACTGTTCCGCGGAGGTGTGACGAGGCTAGGGTGTCTACACAAGTAGCGTCCTACACCAGCACTCGCCCCATACTCCATGAATTAAAGACATACCGTCAGGTCTCTTGCCGTCGTCCCTAGCGATACCGGTTGGCTCCAGTAAAGCGGGAACGTTGACGGAGGCAACAGACCGGCGGATAATGTCATTGATCGTGGCGTGTCTAGAGAAGCGGCCCGTACTTTTTTGGCATGAAAGTCCGTAGTGACCCAGACAATCGACTTCGTTGCCACAGGGGCATAAGTGTGGAGTGCAGACCCGGACACCAAGACATAGAACTAAGAAAGTACCAGTATTTGGCGATGGCTGTGCAATTGTGCATGTAGCCAGTAGCCAGCCTCTTTGGTTCCCACCGCCAAGAGCCTGGCACGCTCAGATCCTGAGTTGCGGCTTACAAAGGGTGTCATACGTTAAGTCTCAGGTGCAGGTTAATTGGGCTATTTCTAATACATTGCGTGGCGAATTAATTTGGATGAAAAAAAGAAATGCAACTTATGTTAACGATACCCATGTTTTTATGTTAATTAAGCGCCCGCCTGCACACGACACAGCGCGGATGACTGAGCACTGTAGGTTAATTTTAATGTTTATGCACTCCTAGTAATTTGACTTTTTAATTTTTGTTTTAATTTTTTCAATGAATTATTATTATGATTGATGTTTGAGAAAAGCACTATACATACCTCGGCGGGAAATATGGGTTGTCCGCCTCAAACCTATCCGGCCTCGCTTTGCTCAGCCGTCTATATGTCTTCGGCCGGCAAACCCTTTTGTCTCGGCATCTGTAGTAATGTACTTTTAACTCGGTCGCCTCACTGACAAGTAAATGATAGCTATCGTATCGTTGACATTACTTTAACATGTCAAGAGCAATATGGTTTTACCCGGTAGAATAGGTAGAGTCCTTGAACTGAAATTTAATTTTCCGTATAATGTTTAACGTATAATATATACAGTGCAATAATAGCTCTTAGAAGGTGCTTTTTGTACCTCTCTCTCACTCGCTCTTAATAAGAGCGTATGAGAGCGAGTGAGAGATAGGTACAAACCCGAAGCATCTTCTAACGGTTTAACGGATGTCATATGTATTGAATAACAGCTGATTAAGACTTAACCGCCTGTTCAATGGTGGGTGAACTCGGCCCTAAGTCTGGTGGTCTGGTGTGGATCTCTCCTAATTTCCAATCTTCTCTCCTCTCTGCCAGCTCCTTGACCTCTTTATACGACACGACATGCACCTTCTCCTTGATTTGGTCCATGTAGCTTCATCTTGGTCTTCCTCTGCCTCTCCTGCCTTCAATCTTCCCCTCTATAATGTTTTTGATCAGCATGTCGTCGTGCCTCAATAAATGGCCAATCATCCCTCCACTTTTGTTCTCTATAATCTCCAATATCTTTCTTTCCCCTTTACCCCCGCCAAATACTTTTTGATTTGATACCATTTCCGTCCAACTAATTCCTTCCATCCTTCTCCAGCACAACATCACAAACGCTTCCAGCCTCTCTCTGTCCCTGTGTATAAGGGTCCATGCCTCGCTTCCATATAATGCTATAACTCCATATGCATAATTTTATAAATCGTTTTCGTGGTCTCTGGGATATTTTAGAATTTTGCATAATTAAGTTTGCGAACCCAGAATCAATAATTTTTCTTTCATTGCGTAACAAAAATTTGTCATAGATAATATGGTTAATTTTCTTTAATAAATAGAAAATAACTTGGCAAGAGCGTGTCGCACCATGCTCAGTGTAGGATTCCTCATCCAAATAACAAATATGACCGAATTTTCAATTCAAAACTTTTTTTAATATTTTGATGATTTTTAGTAGTGTAAAAACTTTAGCCGCCGTATCTCATTAACCAATCAAGTGAACTTATTCGTGATAGTTTTCCTTTTATGTTGTTTATAAATATCTGCTTCTTTTTAAGATCTTTTTGCGACTTCCATTATTTGTAGTTTCGGCTGTAAGGGGGGAGACACGTAACTCTAGCGGAAATTATACTTTTCACAACACTGCTCGGAAATATGGCCATAGATGGTCTTGTTTGGGATCACAAAACGTTACTTATAAGGACAGACCAAGAATGTTTTTGTCGGCGTGTTTGCTGATTGGTCGTGAACATTGTTGTCCAACTTTAAGAACCAATGAAAATCAATCAATCAATTTTTGTGTCATAGCTCCTTAAAATGAAAAATTGCAATCGACCAATCAGAACACACCATTTTGTGTCGTAAAATATTAGGTGTATTTTTGCTAAAAGATACACAGACTAATAAAAACTATGTCACTGCTTTTTTTTTAAATGTAATTCAAACTTGGCCCCTAATCTCGAACCACTAGAGATGAAATTACATGGCAGATATGGCGAAACAAATACAATTTTATATGGAGTTGACATCTTCATATCGCATGTTTATTAATCTCGAGTGCCACAAGAATAGGGGTCCTGATTAAAAAAAAGTTATCTATGGTAAAATTGGCGGTGATGTCACATTAACATGAATTAAAATTTGAGTTTTGAATATGAATTTTTATTTTATTTCCTCTCAGTAGTTGTGAAAAGCACTATGTCTGCCTCGGTAGAAAGTGCAATTTATGGACTCGTACACTAGAGGGCCTCAACTACGTTTCGGCCCTCTATATTACTCGTCCAAAAATCGCGCACTTTCTATCCTCTGCAACAATGTACTATTTCATGGTCATTATTTCCTGAACGGTCCCCCAATCAAATAATTGAGGATAACATGTACGTAATATTTTTTTTAAGAACTATGTACTTACATGTACATAGTTCCCGAAAAATGTTAGATTTTTAAGAATTTATATTACAACTTTGTCGGGGTAATTTAAACTTATCAAATTACATCATAATATGTCAAATTCCAGCTTTTTAGTTTGTAGTATAAAGAGTTTCTGATTTAAACCGCAGACGGACGCACATGGGGAAAGTATAATGGTTCGGAATTTGACTCACCCAAATCCCAAAATTAAGGTATTTTCAATTGACTTCTTAACTATTGCAATATTTTTGGAATTCGTCCAGTTACTGATGACCGCCGTTAGATAATCCGTGGCCGTCAGCTGACAAAGTGATGCCATTATAGTTACAGTTGTAGCTTACTTTAGACATGCTTGTAGGGTCTCCAGAGTCGCTGCTTTCGGTGACAGAATCCGTCGTCCTCTTTTTATCGGTACCTTTGCTCATAGTTTTCGTGGAGCCAACTGTACGCTGCCACTTATCAGCCCACTTGTTCTCAATCGAAAACCTACAGAAAATATATAATAATTTTTCCTCACGTAACAAAGGTTGCGAATACCAGACATGATGATGTGTGTATTTCTATTGCCGCTATAGAAAAACCCACTCTCTCAAAATTTCAACGGTCTACCTATTTTACGGTACATATACAGCCCCCTGATAGACGGACGGACGAACAACGGAGACTTAGTAATAGGGTGCCGTTGAGTGGTTTGCACCCTATTGAGTACGAAACCGTAAAATAAGGACGTTTACAACATTAGTACGGACTTACTTCCTGCACAGAAGGACGAAAATCTTTTTCTTGAACACGAATATGAAGAATATATAGATTCCAATAAGAACATTGTAGGCCTCGCAGATGATCCACACTAGAGAGGTGGGGACCATCACGGAGCTGACCACCTCCAGGACCCAGCTGATGCCCATCACGAGTGATAGCTTCAGGTACAGTATAAACCTGAGAGGAATAACAAATGCTACGTTAGTGACTCACATTATCTTATAAGCTATGAGTCATGAATTTTATTTCCGTGTAGCAATGATTCAGAGAAAAATATTACATTATTGCCTACACAATTTTATGAGCATTATTAAATAAAATGTCGCAGCGGACAAGAATGGGTTTTCATACGTTTATTTTACTCCTAGGAAGATAATGAGGCTCTTTCCGTATTACTTTCTCAAAAGAAAAGCCATTCTTTCCATGTTGCATGTTTCACAATAAATATACAGGTGTAACAGTTGGAGTGGATCAAACGAAGCAGGTCGATAGAGGGTGTTAAGACCTATCGACACAGTATAGAGAACAGTAGATCGTCCTCAAACAAAGGTACATCGCGCGGCTTACGGCTGTGGGCGGGGCCTGTGGCGGGGCGAACCAATACGAAACGAGATCTCAAGAAATTTCAAGGGAACTTAGTCGGGGCCGCAGCGTCATTGCGTTCGGTTACGTTTTGTTTTTAGCGCGCGTACTTAGCTATCGAGCGACAATGTCGCCGCCGAAAACGCTTAAATATTGTTCTGTATACGGATGTCTAAACCTAGCTTAGGTAGGTACAACTATATCCAGATTTAATAAAAAGTATTTCGTACCGGCCTGCCTATATTTATACCTAGGTGAAATAAATAACTACGTATTAAGTAGGTAATTTAAGTTATTGAGTGTGACGTGACAGGTAACATGTGACGACGTGGATGGCCTAGGTAGTTGGTAGTGACTAAGTAAGTAGTGACCTTGCTTACGAAGCTAGCGGTCCTGGGTTCGATTCCCGGTCAGGGCAAATATTCGTGTGATGAGTGCGAGTAGGTATTTTTTGTTTCTGAGTCTTGGGCGTTTTACATGTACCTATGTAGTCATATTAAGTATGTATTTTTCACTACATAAGTATGCTTATCGTTGCCTAGTACCCAAAGCACAAGCCTAGAACCAAAGCGAGCGGCCAATGCTCTAAGGAAGCCGCGCGGCGACGGCGCGTGCCGCCAATAATAGGTACCTAAGTAGTCAAAGGAAGCCGCCTTGCGCGAAAGCGGTATTATCAAAAGGTCGAAAAGGAATTTACATATCACGTCACATACCTATAAACATAATTATTATTTAGTGTCAACAAATAAAAAGTATGTAAGTAAAATAATTTAAAGGGTATTGGGTAAATTTGTTTGAAGAAAATTGTCATTTTCTTTTTCAGCGGCCACGGATGATCTTTACATAGTTATTTAGAGAACCTCTAAATACACATAGATATGTATAATTTATGGCGTTAAATAATATCGGAGCGGAGATTTAAAATATTTAAGTATCCACTTTTTAAAGGTATAGAATACAAAATTTTAAAAATAAGTAAAAATGTATGCATGCAATATCACTTCGAACTTTGCGGCGTCGAAACTGGTTATGATGAAGTAAGTGGGGAAATCTTAAAACTATGTGTAGACGCAATTGTAGCGCCACTTACTTATGTAATAAATCTTTCTTTGTCCCAAGGGAAATTTCCAAATAAACTTAAAAAGTCTGTAGATAAACCATTATACAAAAAAGGACCAGAAACTAGTATGGATAACTATAGGCCAGTGACTCTGGTTCCAGTTATGTCTAAAATTTTCGAAAAGGTTATGTACGACAAAATCACGGACTTTTTTGATAAGAATCATATCCTTCATCAAAATCAGTATGGTTTCCGAAAAAACAGATCTACGTCTTTAGCTTGCTTTTCACTTGTGAGGATGATTACAGAAAGTTTAAATGATAAAATTCCGATTGCTGTAGTGTTCTTAGATATGAGCAAGGCATTCGACTTTGTGTGCCATGAAACGTTACTGAGGAAGCTAGAACACTATGGCATGCGAGGAAATGGATATGATTGGATTAAGAGCTACCTGGAAAATAGGTCTCAATGCACCGAGGTAATTAACTTTAGAGATAACGAGAAGAAACTGTTTAGGTCGGAATATAGTATAAATAATTACGGTGTGCCACAGGGCAGCATTTTGGGCCCTCTCTTGTTTTTAGCTTATATTAATGACCTCCCAAACAGCATAAAGCACCCCTGTATACTTTTCGCAGATGATACCACAATCGTGATTCAGAGTAAAGAAAGAAGTGTTTTAGAATCAATCATAAATGATGCTTTAGGGACTATAGTAAAGTGGCTCGAAAGTAATCATCTTAAAGTCAATATTGATAAAACAAATTTAATACAATTTCAGACGTGTAGTGGTAATGTAAGAGAACTAGTGGATGTAAAATATAATAATCAATTAGTTAACGAAGTTACTTCAACAAAATTTTTAGGAATAACAATAGATAAATGCTGTAATTGGAAAGAACATATTGAATTAGTCTGTAATCGAATTGATAAATTTATGTATGCGTTAGGTAGAAGTAAACGTATAGCCTCACAAGAAGCAGCACTAATAACTTATCACGCCTACGTCTCGTCAATTCTCCGGTATGGTTTAATTCTATGGGGTAACTCCATTGACGTAGAGCGTGTTTTTAGAGCACAGAAAAAATGTATTCGAACCCTATGTGACGCTGGATATAGAGATTCGTGCAGGCCATTGTTTAAAAAACTGAACATTCTACCTCTTCCTTGTCTTTATATATATGAAGTATGTATATTTGCCAAGAAGCACCTTCACCTGTTTAAAACCAATGCTGAAGTCTACAGGCCTAACTCTAGAAGGGCGAATAAGTTATTTGTTCCAAGAGTAAACCTGGCAATAGTAAAAAAAAATGCATTGTACTCTACGGTAAAGATTTTTAACAAATTGCCAGAAAGTATTTAAGAAAACAATAGTATGTATGTGTTTAAAGGCAAACTTCAAAAATATTTATTGGAGCATTGCTTTTATACTGTTGGCGAATTCTTGGCAAAAGAATAGTTCTTAGATTTAAGTAGTACTTATGTAATTATTTAAATTATAGTTGAATATGTAATGCGATAATATATTAATGTAGGGAAATTAAATATTATGAACAATTCAATTGCTATTGTATTAAGTTCAATTATTACTTTTCAATATACTTTGTATTTTTGAGAATAGAATTCAGTAGGGTTATCGCAATTTATATTTATATTTACATTTATACGTTGCATATGCGACAGAATATGAGAGCCCTGTTTTGTTTTTAAGACCATATATTTACTGTACCATGTTCTTTGTAAATAAATAAATACTTACTTACTTACTTACTTACTTAGTACAAAAGTACGCCCAAGTATAAATATTTAAATATCTCGGCTCCGATGCACTTAAGAGTATTACATTACATATCAAAATATGTTTATTTTTAATAATTCTATATTAATTTACTGCTTTTACGACTGGCCGCTCACCTTGAAAATGTATGAATTTTACAAATGACAACACATTTACGCAAACCCCTTTGGTACTTAGGTACCTAACAATATTTATACTTACTTTAGGTTTGTGTAATTTATGAAATTTAACATGATTATAAATCACAGTATGGCCAAGTAGGTGACTAAAATTGAAAAACAAGTTTGGACAACCCTGACGCCCGAGCGGCAATAGGCATCAGAATCTCCTAAAGGGCCGGAGTCGAGCTACTTTTCTATTTATACTATGCTATCGATTTCACTCCCATGTTTGTTAGTTCAGCGATTTGTCTACTGTTCCAAAGTTATGTAAGTTTTTGTAGAATTTTACTATCACCCTATATTACCACCTATCTTTGCTAATTTAATCTAAACAATTGCATTTACAGCTATGATTTTTGTTTTGTATGTAGTGGAATAGTTGGTCTTGAGTATCCAATTAAAAACGTGATCAAAAAATTATATTTTTTTTGAAAATTGTACGTGTACTTGGATTTTTCTGTAAACTTAACTTTAACTCAAACTTTCGAGCCTATTAGTGAACAATATACAGGGTGTAACAGTTGGAGCGGATCAAATGAAGCAGTTCGATAGAGGACGTCAAGATCCATTCATTTCACTCCCATGTAGACGGATTTGGATGAAATTAAGAATGGAGCTTATGCCCTGGATAAACACATAGGAAAATCCCATTCCGGAAAGTTTAAAAGTTCCCGAGGAAATAAAGATATAATGTGTTTTGATGTTATTTGAAAGAGTTATCATGTCATCATGTCATTTTCTTAGATTACGGTGACGCAGATTTCGAAAATGATATCAAATTTGGAATTCAAAATTTCGTTTTTATGGTTTCGGAGCAAATTGGCTGTAACAGACAGCCACCCAAGTGATCCTATAAGGGTTCCATTTTTACCTTTTGAGGTATGGTTATCCTATTAGGCTTTTAAATTTGCATTTGGTGCCATCTCGATCGTCGACAATCAGTACCTTGGCGAGCGCGGGTGGCGCGGCGGGACGGGAGGAGTAGTAGTCATCGGGAAACTTTCCACATCCGTAAGGGTGGTATTCCACTTGTCCAAGATTTTTGTCCAATGTGCATTGCGTCTCACATTTTTTTAAGCAAACTGTGAGACGCAAATTCACATTGGACAAAGATCACACCCCAATTAATACAATTCGAGGTTTTATTAATCGAAGGGGCCAACTCTCAAATAGTAGACCTACGACAGGACTGTTTCTCCCACGGTCAGTTCTATGTGGCTTGCTCCCGTGTAAGTTCACCTCACAGTTTGATTCTATTCCTACCACCTTCAAACATGGCAAAAAATGTTGTTCATAAGGAAGTACTTCAACAAGTACGAGTATAATGTTGTTGAACACTTCATCTGTTACCTTACACCTTCTGTTTAATAAGAGGTATCTGACCCTCAATGACTAATTCAAAACAAAGTTTGATTTTAGGTAAATAGGATTTTTTTAGGTAAAGGTGTCATTATTTTTAGGTAAATAATGACAAGCGTTTCCAAACGTTTGCGTTATAATCAAAGTGTTTAAGTACTCTACTGGATGATTTACCTACTGCATCGTCAGAGTTTAGGTACCACCGTATTTCTGTCCTTCAAAGCACTTCAGCATTTATAACCTCTGCTTGGTTGGTTGTTATCAGACCTTTTACTGATGTTACTGTAGTGCACAGATACTTTTACTAAGGGCCATATAAGTCACGCTTTTATCTCATCGGCACGTTTCCCTTGGGCCTATCGGAAAAGTATGATGAAAGACTTCAATCCTTATATTTGCCAAAATCAAAGGAAATTCAAATTTTGCTGTTTCAAAATGTATACTGACTTTGTTACTCATTGTTTTGCGCAGGGAACGGCTCTTCAAATTTAATTTTACCCCGAATTAGACGCCAGTGAAGCCGCGGGTAAAAGCTAGTGATTTATGTATGTATATCTTATTTTATTAGGTGGCGAATTAATTTATGTTGACTAGTCATCATCTCTACTGTTCTTATTATTCATCGATTGTAAGTACCTATGTCTGTCCTCGTTGTTTTTCTTGCTGTCCCCTGCGCTGTTCTGCGTCACGGCATGCTGGACGCGCCAGATGTTGTAGGCCGTCATCAGGAATAGCACGATGTTGGTGACGGTCATTATCAATATCGGAGCATTCACGAATAAATGAAGCTCCTCCTCTGAAATGAAACCTTTCGGTAGGACATTTTCGGTAGGTACATAATAGATTAACTCCCTTATTCATAACGTACAAAACCCATTTTAGGTAAAGTATGCTTGGTCACTCTCTGTCAAATTCAAAAGTCACAATGAGAGATAAGACCGAAGGACATTTTAAACATAGGTAGATAGGTATTTTATCTCTTGCGCGTTTATGAATAAGAGGGGTAAGTATTTATTACTGTAAACGGTGAAGATAACGATTATCTCATAATGGTTGGGAGCCGATCATGGATTATTCAGGATATGCCAGAAAGGCGTGTTAATCGTATGTACTAAAACACAGCACCTGAAAAAGTATCCGAATCACCTCCATGTGTGTTCTGCAATATTCATTTGTTACAAGGTTAATTTCACCAAAAAACTGTTGACAAGACTTTCTGGGAGCCCAATGTATAGCGTGATTAGTTTTTATACGCAGCAGATGTTTCTTTGCTATCACCAAATTGATGTATTAAAGAACTTTCTCCGATAATTTAAGATATAGGTAGGCTATAAATATTTCAAAAATAAGTCTTTCATTTTTGAGTTCAACAAATAAACAGATGTTCTCACCGTTGAAAAAGCATGTGCTGACGTCGGAATAGATCAGGTGTGGCTTGACGAAGTTTGGGATGTGAGTCAGGTCCAGGTTCTCGACGATGATGATGAAGAGCGTGGGCACCAGTGGGGCTCCCCAGCCGTACAGGCAGTACCACCCGAACTTCACCGGTATCCCCCGCCGGTGGATGCGGCGCACCTTACTGAACCCTCTGCATCAGGCATTGGTATTTAAATATTAAAGAGGCTCACACAAATTGATCAAGTTCCAGAGTAAGCTTTAGGTTTGCACCTACAGTGTTTTCACGACGATGCGCCCTGCCGTATTGACATTGCACGGTTGCATCAATGTATGAATTAAAAATAAACAAAAAACCCGACTGCAATAAAAAACAACTGAAAGGTAAAGGTAAAAAAACCGGTCAAGTTCGAGTCGGAGTCGCGCACCGAGCAGTGTCTCGTACTGCCAGGCTTAAATTTGACGCTTGGATGGGGGTGGGGACACCCCTTTTTTACCCGACTGCGTCAGAAGGAGGGTTATGTTTTTCGAGCGTATGTATGTATGTATGTATGTCTATTTCTGGGCACGCTCTGCAGCCTAAACGGCTTGACGGATTTTAACATACGAGGTGTCATTCGATTAGTCTTAATTGCCGAAGTGACATAGGGTATATAATATTTCAATATGGTGTCCGCGGAAAAAAATATGGACGGGGAATAAAAAATATATTTTTAATTATAACAATATGGGTATCAAATGAAAGCTATTAAATAGCCCATTCCAAATATATATACATTATAATACTTTTATGCTACTATTTTGACAGGAAAGTCAAAAAAATACGTAAATTTTAACTAATAAACTCCTTTCGCTAGAACAAGAGTTTCGCTTGTAACTTGTCACTTGTAGCTTCGCGACATTAAAAAAATTTAAGCTTCAGAGCTCATATTAGCTTAGTAATAATTAATTAAACCACTATTTTATTAATAAAAACTAAAAGGAGTTAAATAAATTAAATTATTAAAAATAAACAAAAAACCCGACTGCAATATTTTTTTTTTACTGAAAAGCGAAAAACAAGCTCTATAATCTATAGAAAATTGTAAGAGCATGTACCTACTTATTGATATTTATAACAATTTAAATTTAACTTGAATATTGGAAAAGGTGTTCCAGGCGGGGACAAGCTAGTCCAAATGTTAAATTTTTTCAAGAAATCGCTTTTGTTATTCATTGCTTGTCCCCGCCTGCAATACCTTTTCCAATATTCAAGTTAAATTTAAATTGTTATAAATATCAATAAGTAGGTACATGCTCTTACAATTTTCTATAGATTATAGAGCTTGTTTTTCAATTTTCAGTTATTTTTTTTATTGCAGTCGGGTTATTTGTTTATTTTTAATAATTTATTTAGTTTGGTAATCCATCGTTATAAAACCTATTCTATTAATAAAAGAAATAGGGTCCCGTTTGGCAACCTTTGGGTACGGACCCTTAAAATGAAGTAGTAGGGCAGGACGTAGTGGTTTAAAAACATTGTACTATGGATACCAGCTGCAAGGATGCAATGTCCGAACTGTGCCAATACATAGTGAGGGGAAAGATTGACATTGTCCTGATGCAAGAGCCGTACGCATGGAAAAACCAGGTAACAGGACTGGGTAGCCTGGGGGGCGATCTCCACTTCGAAAGAAATGGTGAGCTGCCTCCTAGGGCATGCATATACGCAAGTAGAGACCTAAGAAATATGGGATGCCTAATGACCATATGTTTCAGAGACCTAGTGGTGGTAGAATTCAGCCTCGTGACAAGGAACGGAGAGGGAGTTAAGGTAGCGTTGGCATCTTGCTACATACCAGGTGAAAGCAACGCGCCAACCAGAGAACTGGAGGAAGCGGTCAGCAAATACAAAGGTAAGAGAACACCCATTCTTGTAGGTTGCGATGCGAACTCACACCATGAGGTGTGGGGAAGCAGCGACACCAACAAGAAGGGGGTAGCACTTCTAGAATTCATTGTAAGTAATGACCTGGATATACACAACACAGGTACAACCCCAACCTTTGTAACCAGGGCAAGAGAGGAGGTATTAGATATAACGATAACCTCAGGGGAGATAGGCAAACATGTGAAAGACTGGAGAGTAGACCAGGAAGACAGCATGTCGGACCACAGGAGACTACTGTATGGCCTGGACTACTACACGGAAAGAACAAAGATTAGAAACCCAAGGAAAACAGACTGGGAGAAATATAACAGCATACTAAGTGAGTGGACACCGAGCCACAGAAGCCCAAGAACTAGCAAGGAACTGGACAGGGCCGCTGAGTATCTGAACAGAGCCATATCGAGAGCCTACCAGACAGCGTGTCCAGAAAGAACGTGCAACGGAGATAAAGGACAGCCATGGTGGAATAAAGAGATACAGAAACTACTGAAAAGAACTCGTAAGGCGTTAAGACTAGCTCTAAAAAAGGGCAACGATCAAGGCTGGAACGAATATAGGGTTATTAGGAACAAATATACTAATAAAAGGGAGAGACTAAGAGCACAAGGATGGAGGACCTTTACGGGAGAGATACAACGCTACTCAGAGGCGGCAAGAATAGTAAGGGTACTGGCGAACGAGAGATCCTGCCAATTAGGTAGCCTAATGGTAGGCTCGAACGAACTAACAGACCCCAAAAAAGTACTACAGCACATGGTAAGCATACATTTCCCCGACTGCAGGGAACACTGCATACATGAGACTGCAAAGGATAACAGCAATGAGACAATAGGAGCAGGTGAAGCACTAAACCTAAGAATCAGCAAAGACGTAGGGGAATGGGCCATAAATTCCTTCGCCCCCTACAAAGCGGCAGGCCCAGATGGAGTGATACCCATACTACTACAAAAGGGACTGAAACACATCTGGAATAGCCTAAAAGAAATCTACGAAAAGAGTCTGGAACTAGGTCACATCCCGACCAACTGGAATGAGGTAAAGGTAATATTCCTACCTAAACCAGGAAAGAAAAACTACAAAGACGCAAAATCGTTCAGAAGCATCAGTCTTTCATCATTTGCACTGAAGGCACTGGAGAAGATCATAGATGTGCAGATAAGGACAAGCATGCAAGTAGGTAGATTGCCCCTGCACGGGCATCAGCACGCTTACATAGAAGGGAAATCAACAGAAACAGCCCTTCAGAACCTGACCACAAGAATAGAAAGAGCAATAGAAGATAAAGAGCTGGCATTAGGCTGCTTCTTCGATGTGGAGGGCGCATTCGATAGAGCTACCTTTGCTGCAATAGAGAAATGCTTAGGGAGAGACGACATAGACCCAGCAGTTAGAAAGTGGATAATGGCCATGTTAACAGGAAGAGCGATCACGGCACAACTAGGGGGAGACTCGATAAGGATAAAGACGAGCAGGGGCTTCCCGCAAGGGGGCTGTCTCTCACCACTCCTGTGGTGTCTCCTACTAGACTCGCTCATTAGAGAAACAAACAGAGGGGGTATACATATGCAAGCGTACTCGGATGATGGGGTACTCCTAGTAAG
Organism: Acleris literana; assembly: GCA_946894065.1. Classification (NCBI taxonomy): domain Eukaryota; kingdom Metazoa; phylum Arthropoda; class Insecta; order Lepidoptera; family Tortricidae; genus Acleris; species Acleris literana. Next base: position 5,579,757 of record OX335678.1, read on the forward strand.
GGGTAAAACCCTCAGCGTAATGAGAGAAGTCATGATTAGAGGGATAAAGCAGGTACTAAACTGGTGTCAAAGCAGAGGGCTAGACCTGAACCCGACCAAGACGAAAATAGTACTCTTCACCAATAAAAGGAAGCTGCCGACTCTGACACCCATCAAAATCAAAGGTGAAGAGATAGAAACACTCAAGGAAATAAAATACCTGGGTGTAGTACTAGACAGCAAACTGCTATACAAGACACATGTAAAGGAGCAATGTAAAATAATATAATAGCCCTATGGCAATGCAGGAAAGCCATAGGAAGAAGATGGGGTCTAAAACCACTGATAACACAATGGATCTACAAAGCAGTGGTCTTACCCAGACTGCTGTATGGAGCCATAGTGTGGTGGCATAGAGCGAAAATAAAAGACATAGACAAGGAGCTGACGAAGGTCCAGAGACTAGCATGCCTAATGACAACCGGGGCAATGAGGACAGCTCCCACACAAGCCCTGGAGATAATGCTAGGACTGAACCCTGTACACCTTGAAGTGGAGAAGAGAGCCACATAACAGTGGTATAGAATAAAAATGAGCAGAGAGTGGATCGGATCCGAGATGGACAAGAGACACGCAAGCATACAAAGGGAGTCAATGGTGGGCATGAATATGCTCATGATTAACAACGACCTAATAAAGAAAAGGAAGATTTTCAACAAGAAATATAGAATCCATATAGGAGAGAGAGATAGTTGGGAGACAGAGATACCGGAACCCAGAGTGACATGCTTCACGGACGGTTCATGGAAGTCCTCAACAAGAAGAGCGGGGGCAGGCATTTATTACCAAGAAGCGAATGAGCACACAACGATACCACTAGGAGGCTTCACCAGTGTATTCCAGGCAGAAGTGTATGCCATCATGAAGTGTGCACAGAGACTCAAGGAAAGAAGTAATATAACGGGGAGCCACGTTATAATCTACTCAGACAGCCAAGCAGCACTAAAAGCGTTAGATAATCCAGTAATCAAATCCTCCCTGGTGCAGGAATGCAGAGATGAACTGAATAATCTAGGCATAGCATCCAAAGTGACACTGGCTTGGGTACCAGGACACAGTGGAGCAATAGGAACCGAGAAGGCTGATGAGCTGGCCAGAGCAGGGGCGGACCGACAATATCTGGGCCCGGAACCAGCACTTCCGATATCTGCAACGGTAACGAAAGCAGTCATCGCCAGAAGAATAGAGACAAAGACAAATGAGGCGTGGATAACAACACAAGGGTGCAGACAATCCAAACTCATGATAGGAAGGGTAAATAGGAACAGAACAAGGTATCTACTAAACCTTGGTAAGTACAATCTAAGTATACTGACAGGGACACTGTCCACTCAACAGACATTTGACGGTAATAGGAGCCAAACAGGATCCTCGATGCCCACATTGTGGCAAAGAGGAAACTAGTCAACACGTTCTGGCCGAGTGTGTGATGTACTCGTCACTGAGATATCGCACATTCGGGGAGGACGCACTGACAGCAGAGACGCTTAAAAGCATTAACCTTCAGGACGCACTATTGTTCCGTAGGAAAACAAGAAGATGGGATCAGTGCTGGATGGGAGCGCCGCAGAGCCAGTAACCTGAGACTGGATCAAGGGGAACAGGGCGGAATGAATGGAGAGCCACTCGACCGCCCGCCTGCCTCGGCGGCGTCCCCACTCATCATCATCATCATCATCATCATCATCATCATGGATACCAGCTAGACAGTAGTGAAAAACGAGCTCTTAGAAAACCAAGTTAATTGGGAGGGATCCCATATCGCCCCTTTACTTTCTCAACCTCGTATCTGATCGAATAGTTAGATAGGAAAACCACTCATGTTGCCTAAAGAATAAGGACTACTTTCCTGTCTGACTATTCGATCATATACGAGGTTGAGAAAGTAAAAAGACGATATGGGATAAGTTCGCCTATGTAATTTAACTATATCGATGCAAAAATGTGCTGTAATTGTTTATGTGGCATAAAGAGTTTACAAACATATTATGTATCTTGGCGGTTAAAACCATATCGTCTTTGACATATTATGGTATTGTTTTTAACTCGGCCGCGATCACTTTCAAGTAAATAAGAGCTATCAAAACGTTGACAATACGATAACAGGTGAAAGACGATGTGGATTTTACCGCCTAAAATCTCGGTCGGTCTATTTATTGAAAAAAAAATCTTGTACATTTGAGTGCGTACATTCTCATTGCCTGCCTAATTGAGAATGCACGCACTAAATTTCTTTTTGTACGCTCTGACGGGACTACTTAAACTCGCCGGTTTATTGCGTTCATTCGTTTGACCGACCGAACGCCGTTTTTATGAGAATAACGCCTAAGGAAGTTGGAACGAACGCGAGTATAGGGACAAAGTTCATCTCCGGCCTGTTGTACTTACTGGCGACAACTAGCAACTGTCCAACCCACCGATGCATACCGATGCATAATTACATTTTTAATTTATATTTATACAATAATATTTTTACAATAATGTAAAATTTCTGTCCATATGCTAAGATGACACATGTTTATGTTAGAATTATTATAATTTATATGTAAAACATAAAATAAAATTCATTTAAAAAAAATTGTTAACGGGTGTTATAATTAAAACTCCCAAATGTTTACACCGTAATAATATAAATGTAATTCAACAAAAAAATAAGAATAAGTTCGGAGTATTTGTACGCTGGGAGTAAGAGTATTACAAATGACTCCTGAAGGTGGTCCCTCACGGGGAGCATTTTAGCGGGTATTTATGTAGTATTAAAGACGTTAAAGTGGGATAAAAAGTTGCTAGTGTAATTAAATATCTGGACCTGCTCTTAGCTCTTTTTAGGGTTCCGTATTTAAACTAGGAACTTTCAAAAGTAAAAAGTGCGGGTTTGTGAAAACAACTTTTCAATTAAGTGATCCGTTTGTGAAATATTAAGATTTAAAGTGCTAATTTTTGTGAGAGTCAAGTGTCCATACAGCCAAAACTTTGTATTTATTAATAAAATAGTGGTTTAATTAATTATTACTAAGTTATATATGAGCTCTGGAGCTTCAATTTTTAATGTCGCGAAGCTACAAGTGACAAATTACAAGCGAAACTCTCTTTCTAGCGAAAGAAGTCTATTACTTAACATTTACGTTTTTTTTTTTACTTTCCTGTCAAAATAGTAGCATCAAAGTGTTATAATTTATATATATTTGGAATGGGCTATTTAATAGCTTTCATTTGATACCCATATTGATATAATAAAATATATTTTTTTATTCCCAATTAATATTTTTTTTCGCGGACGCCATATTGAAATATTATATACCCTATGTCACTTCGGCAGTTAAGACGAATCGAATGACACCTCGTATGTTAAAATCCGTCCAGCCGTTTAGGCTGCAGAGCGTGCCCAGAAATAGACATACATACATACATACATACATACGCTCGAAAAACATAACCCTCCTTCTGACGCAGTCGGGTAAAAACCGGACAAGTGCTAGTACGACTCGCCCACCGAGGGTTCCGCACATTTCACGGTTAACTCAATTCAAAATTTGAACCGCCGTTCCTTGCATACAGACCGTGTTTTTTTTATGATTCTATTAAAAATGTATAGTTTCAGATTTTTTCCTACACATGTAGTACAAGACGGTATAACTTGCCAAATTTCATAGATCAACGGCAAATACCCTATACATTTTGATTCCCTTGAGAGTGTCGAAATAGACGTTTTTTGCGGCAAAAACGGCCGTATTTTTTTTTACGTTAGTTTATAAGTTAGATTTTTTCACAACTTCAAGGGACTTTAGACTTGAGTATATGGTTTTAATTTCAACTCGATAACTCCACGCGTTGCCGAGATAAAGGGTCTTGACAGACAGACAGACAGACAGACAGACAGACGGACAGACGGACGGACAACAAAGTGATCCTATAAGGGTTCCGTTTTTTCCTTCCGAGGTACGGAACCCTAAAAATAAGTACGAGTGAATAAACGAAAATACCATCCACAATCCTCCTTTTTAACTGGTAATCTAAATACACTGCTTTATGTCAACATGACGTTCTATTAAACCTAACCAATAATTTAGACTTTGAACGATGTACTTTTGCCCAGTAAGTGAAATTCGTTTACATAAATTCCTTATTCTGTCACTTTATGTCTCTCATTCAATATTTTCGATGTTATCAGAAAGGTGTGCAGTTTCAATCAAAGTATCAAGAACTTGATGAAATTTTTCAGTTTCATTTCCCTCTTTAGAATTTCAAATATCGAAAATGATACGTCTCGAAAAGGAAACCTTATCATATAACTAATTTCATATATCTCCCTCTTTAAAATGATATATGTTTCAGGGTCAGCATAGGTCGGCGAAAAATTATAGCTCTATGTGAAGCCATACTTCAGGAAAAATCAAGCGAAATACAAATATATAGATAGATAGATAGATAGATAAAAATCTTTATTCACATATTACGCCATGACAAATAGAAACACGTTTACATAATTAAGATAAAGTAAAAAGAAAAAAAAAGAAGAAAAACATTAAAAGCTTAAACTATAACTAGAACTACAACTAAAATTAAGATGCGTGATTCAGATGTCACAGCATAGTAATGAAAGGGCGCCGACTCAGCATGTGCTGCGCGCATTGCTGCGGCAGCGCTGATATTCTGCCGGGACCCGGCGAAGTGAGACGAATAAAAATATTGTTACGTAAATATTATTAATAACTAAGGTACATACCTTGAACATGCACCTCCATATTATTGCCTTGTGTAAAGACGCGATTAGTAACAGTAACTAAACATCGGTATCAACGTTCAGTTTTCATGGCACCCGATAAGGGTAGCAAAAAAAGAAATACGTTCGAATATTTAATGAATAATAACTTTTATTTTCTGTTATTTTTTAAGCATAATTATGCAGCAGCTAACTGTATCTATATGTATTTATGCTGTACTTATGCTTAAAGAGGTTTATATTCTAAATAATGTCATAGAACCTTAATACTTATTTTGCATTCGAAAAAGAATATATGCCAAATAGGTAACGAATGTTAATTTAATTGTCACACCAAATAAATATTAGTCAGTGTGGAAAGGTAATTAAGTCATGTGTACAAAATTTATATGGAATTTACGTCAAATTTCAAATAAAGAATGTCGAACGGTCGATACAGATGTGTTACAACTACATGCAAGAGGTCATTTACTTAAGTTTTTCACCTATTCTTATAATATTTATAAGAGATGTCAAAGGTTAACAGCAATTTTTCATGGAACAAATTTTAGTAATTTCTTAAACCTCTAATACACTTTTAGCGTCTTCTTTTTGTTTATAAAAAATATAAGTTCAAAATACTAGATGTATTTGTTTGTATTTGTTTTTCTGCAAAGCGTACTTTGCCATGAAAGTTGAACGTTGATACCTATGTTTAACAATAACACAAAGTAACAAAGTGACTAAGTTGGGGGACACAAACGTACTGCTAATTAGGGTGGAGATGCGGTCGCTTTCATTGCACAAAAGTGAATGATAATTTCATTTAATGACTTTGGTATTTTTAGTTTTTAGTAGGTTGGGTATTAGTGACTCGTTTTAGTAAACAATCACACCGGGATACGCTCATAACTTTTTTGGATTTATGGCCTACGGGAGAATCACCGTGCGCAGGTGCCAAATATGTATTTCCAAGGAGATCGGTAACTGCTTAGCGCTGCTTAGCCGGTATTGTTCATAAAATACCTTAACTTATTAACCTGCGCCCGTATTATGGTCGCCTTTATCGCGGTGGATAAAGCTTCCGTCACTCTCGCAATTATATACTGGTCAGAAAGTGACAGATGTTTTATCTACGCTTATCTACGTCGATAAACACGACCATAATCGGCCCGCTGACCATTGTGATGAATAAGAATAAAAAAGGTACCTCATTGACCACCAAATGTCGAAGGACATCACGTTCATCCAGGAGAAACTCGACATTATCGTGTAAAAAAAGATCAAACCTGAAATAAAAATGTATACTTAAATAAGTGGCTTTCAAACAGTTATAAATTAGCGCAGTGATAACGTTCCATTAGCAACCTGAGAGTTGTTGATTTACAGAATTTTGGAAATTCTCTGAAGAAATTAATGAGAACGTTCTTGGAACCATTTCAGACCATTGAGAATGTTCTTGCTCTTTCCATACAAAAATTTAGAATATTCTAATTGACAACATTTCAAAAAAAAAAAGCATTTTGGTTTTTTCGCGTTTATTATAGCTGGTTAAAAATTAGACTACCCGTGTTTCTCGGTTTTTCTTTATTTAACTTAAATTCGTCGTTAATAATTTATTAAAGAAATAGTCATTAAAAAGACCGTATATACAAAGTTAGGAATACTGATGTCGTGATCTTAGCATGATATAAAATTAAAAAGGTAACTTTCAACAGAAACAGAACTGACTGTCATGTCATGTCACTTGTCAACCATAACAACTGTAACAACATGAATTCGTCGACTTTGGGCAGATTGCGGCTATCCGCTTTTACAAATCCGTTAGTCACTTTCATTTTTAATAGCGTATATCAAAACAATAGTATTACGAGAATCGAAAGCGTGTCGTTAGAATCAAGTAATCCGTCAGACAGATGAAAAATGGACATGACAGTTGTATATTTTTTTCAATTCCCATGGTAATAAATGGACTAAGGGCAATATAAGTGTATTCCTAACATTCACAATCCAACTTTTTTACTGTTTTTCCCAAATATAAAAAAACTACTGCATAAAAAAAACCAAAAATATTTTTACTGTAATCAGCAGTATAAAATCTACAAACGGTATTTTATTTACTACTTTAGCAGATATGAATTGTTGTCAATAAAACCGGCACGATTTAAGAAGTTTCTCATTGGTACAGTGCTACGTCCGATTGAGAACCGCGCATGCTACACATTCAGCATCTTAAATGGCTATGAAGATATGACAGACCACTGGACTTGGAAATAGATATTATTATATCTTTACTACCAGATAAGTGAAGCTAAAAACGCTAAAATTGGCTAAATAAAATTAAGGTCTGCAATACAACGGTTAGACAGAAAGAGAACCTAATCCATGATCATTCCAGCCTCCATTCAAATAAAATTCTGATAAGTAGGTCTACTTATTATATAGATAAAGGCATCTCGTTAACTTACCCACAACAGCGCACCCCGTCGGACTAAGCTGGTCATTATCATTCGCTAATACTTGAACAGTTCTGCTTAAAAACGCCGCAGTAATAGTGGCGACATACGCCATCAGCATCAAGCCAGGCAGGTTCCTCAGCTCAGGCAATAACGCGTACACGATCAAAACCAGCGACATGAAGAAGCAGGATATTAACATACCTGTACGGACATTTTTTTACTACATAAACGTATCTTTAAATAGTAAGGATGGGGGCATAACGTGCTGCCACGGTCTAGGGGCCGGGTGGTTATGTGGGACTCACCGACGGGAGAGGCCGAAATACAAACAAAACATCTAAGGTCTCCTGAGGTCCTAGCCAAGATGCAAACGCTACTTACGTTTTTCTTTTCTATCGCTCATAATGTCTGGGATGACAGTAGACCACGTGGTTTATCGCAACGCACGAAAATGTCATCCCGTATATATGGAGTGATAGAAAAGAAAAACGCTAGTAGCGTTTGCATCTTGGCTAGGTAAGGGTCCCTGGTAAGTATGAGAATACCTGTGGCCTCAACCTTAGGCCCTACTTTGAAAATAGAAGTTCGAAGTTACGTTAGCTCCATCCCTGTCACTCGTCATTTGAAACTACATACATACATAATCTCACGCCTTCGTTCCCAGAGTGGGGTAGGCAGAGCTACAGAATTACAAACATCTCTAAAAACTTGTTGATAATTCTATAACCACAATTTGCACAATTAGGCTAAGATGTTTACCAGCGTATTAGTGACAGGTTGCAAGCCCATCGCCTAACAGTACTACAAGCCTTTATTCCCTTAGTCGTCTCTTACGACATCCACGGGAAGACATGGAGTGGCGTGGCACTATTCTAACTCGGCAACCACACGAGTTGAAACGAGTTGAAACTAAATAAAGAGAAAGAGATGGAGCTAACGTAACTTCGAACTTCGATTTTCAAAGTAGGGCCTAGGGTTGAGGCCCCCTTTTAAGTATAAGAATACACAGGTACCTATTCTCATTCTTACCTCCTCTTGTCTTGACCTGTGTAAGGGAAAAAAATAAACATTTTTCATTTTATCATGGCATTTAGTATTCGTTGGCAAGTTGTGCTAGTTCGTAGGCGATCCATTAGCAATTAATGGGATGCACCCTCCTACTTGCTCGTTTGAATCAGAATTAATGATTATGCTGGTAATGAACTCTTAATACGCGTTTAAAACCAATGGGTATTTTTAATCATTTGCTTCTGATCATTTTCATAGAGCTTTGGTTTGATTTTTGTTTTTTCTCTATTCTTATCAATGCAGCGGACCTAGTATGGCTGCGTCTATATCGCGTGTCAAATGTGGATAAAGCATCCGACACTCTCGTACTTATTTACGTGTCAGAAGGTGACGGATGCCTTATCCAAACTTTTTCACGCGATAAACGCAGCTAGGGTCGCCACCGTACTTTATTATAAAGAATTGTACTCTATTTTAGCTTCCGGTACGTTATATTTCACGCAACACATAAAGTACAGCAAAGTATAATTAATAAATTTAAACGATATTGTACCTCAACGCAAACGTGGAAAACTCTCGACAAAAACTTCGTTTTGCCATGTTTGAACGCGATTGATACATTAATAGTTGCCAAAAACGCTGTTAGAAAAAGCAAGGTCTGATGAGTGATATGATAACTTGATAAGAAATATGTACCTATTTAAAAATAATTCAAAAATAATACTTTATGTTTATGCTGCGTACTTTATTTTTCTTCTTCTTTTGGTAAGTAATACTTTATTCTGTTAAAAAAAAGGTGGCAGCCCTAAACGCAGCCATATTTGACCACCAGCCACCACCAGGCACCAGGAATAGGACAAAATTTTATTATAATTGTGCTTGTCTTTTGCATGTCATATCATAATAATACTTACTAATTAAAAGCACGAATATGTTAATTAACTTACCATATACGGAAAGCTTTTCATAAGCAATGGTACTTTTAGTTTCTCCATCATTAGTGAATACTACTCTGTAAGCCACTGTAGGGGTGGAGGAGAGCAGAGTGCCGTCGTCTTTTAACTCAAGCCGGTGGTCGATGCAAAAATCACCCGGGTTCGTGTCAAAAAACCACTGATCCACGTAGTTAACGCGACGAATGTTTAACTTGCCGCTCTGGAGAACATAAAGTATTATTCTTCTGTTTCTGTTTGCAAAACCTCCCATTCGATAAAAGGCCCTTTTGCTTAATATTTTATTACATGAAATAAAATAGCTACTAGCTTTAACAATGAGATCGTGTGTGTCTCTCTTTCAGCATTGGTCAATTCGCAGACGAGACATTTCGCTAAGGGACTTTTACTTAAGGGACATTTTGCGAAAGGAGAAACTTAATGCTTCCTCTCCAAATAACTCAAATAACAAATAACTCATGGTCGGACTCTGCATGCTTTTGGATGATTGTGACACGTTTGCATGTTGAAAAAGACTGACGTACTGAACTGATGAAATACTGAGCGTGTTACCTGGCCTGTTAGGAACCGAGCAATCACGACGAGGCCGACGTGACGTGACAACTAAATCGATGAACGCCGGCTTCACGCACGAATAAGTCACGTCCCGCCTCATTGTCACGTTCCGCCTGAGCCGAGCGTGCAAGCGATAGAGAGGCACGGTCGGCCTAAGCGTTGGGCTTGTGTGTTTTCTTATGACGCTATCACGTAAAATTATCGTCCGTAAACCGACTTTCTTATAACTTTCTTAAAACTACAGGTAGTTGCCTAGCTCGGGCAGTGTTGTTGTCGGCCTATGGTACCCCAGTGGTACAGAGGGCCTTCGTGAGACGTCTCCATCCGCTCCTGTCCTGAGCCTCTCGCTCCGCGTCTCTCCAACTCAACCCGGCTGCCCGCAGCTCGGCGTCGATGGTGCGCTGCCACGTGTGCGCCGGCCGGCCTCGTCGCCTGCTCCCGCGCGGCCTCCACGTGAACGCGACCCTGGCGGCGTTGTCCTCTATTCTTCGGAGGGTGTGCCCTATCCACCTCCACTTCCGTTGGGCGATTTCTTGCCTAATCGGGATTTGATGGTATTGATTCCATAGGTCCTCGTTGCTGATAGTGTTCGGCCAGAGTCTGCGCAGGATGGATCTTAGGCATTTGTTGACGAACACTTGTAGCTTGCTCGTCAGTCCTTTAGTCTCTTTCCAGGTCTCGCAGCCGAAGAGCAAAACAGACTTCACTATGGAATCGAAGAGGGAAATCTTGATCCGCCGGGTGAGCACGTTCGAATCCCAGACTGGTTTTAGCTGGGCAAAAGCACCGAGTACGGCGTGGGACTGCTCCTAAGCCGTAGCGCCAAGAGTAGCCTTCTGCACTGGAAACCGATATCTGACAGAATCATTACAGCTCGGTTCTCCTCAAGAGTCAGAAAAATCACTGTGATCCAATGTTACGCCCCAACTAACTCGGCTCTACCGGACGTAAAGGAAACTTTTTACGAGCAGCTGGAGTCGACCTTGAAGAGCGTGAAGAAGCAGGACATCGTTATCCTAATGGGAGACCTGAATGCAAAGATGGGCTCAGACAACGAAGATCGTGAACACTATATGGGTCGTGAAGGGGCCGCCGGGGAAATAAACGAAAACGGAGAACTCTTTGGCGACCTGTGCTCTGCGCATGGTCTGGTGATTGGAGGAACTCTGTTCAAGCACAAGGAATGCCACAAAACCACCTGGATTTCTCCTGATGGTGTGACTCGAAACCAAATTGACCATATTGCGATAAGCAGAACCTGGAGAACATCGCTACTCGACGCTAGGAACCGTCGCGGCGCTGATGTGGATAGCGACCATCACCTCGTCGTCGCCGATGTACGTCTCAAGATGGCCGCAACTCGTCGTACAGTTGAGAAGGCACCCAAAAAGTTCAACTTGCAGAACCTTAGGAGCGAAGAGGGAAGAAAGGAGTTCAGTATTTCCCTCCAGAACCAATTTGAACTTTTGGAAGAACTGGAAGACGAGGACATGGATCCTTCACAAAAGCCGGCGAAAAAGTCCTGGGCTATAAGCTCTCCAAGCAAGAACCCTGGATGTCCCAAGAGCTGTGGACTGCAATAGAGAGTAGGCAGAGCGTAAAGCTAGACTTGCTGGCCGCTAATAACATTGCCGCTAAAAACGCCCTCGATGAAGAGTACGATGCCATACGTCTCCGTATTCGAAAATTGGCTAGACGTGACAGACGACGCGCCGCTGACGAACTAAGTGACCGGGCCAACGCAACAGCCAAGATATCAAACATGAGGGAGTTGTATAACGTAACTAAACGTTTGTGCAACAAGACACGTTCCTCCAGAAAGCCGTTGAAGGACCCTACGGGACAGCTGCTGTGTACTGCAGAGGAGCAACTGAAACGATGGACCGAGCACTTCTCCAACCTGTTAACTCAATGCCAAACCCAACCGACAACTGCTCCGATTAGCCCCGGACCACTACTGAATCTGCCATCGACTCCACCAACATTCGCAGAAGTAGCCACCGCCATTAAACAGCTGAAGACAGGAAAGGCACCAGGGGTGGACAACATCAATGTGGAGCTTTTAAAAGCGGACCCGGCTAGGTCAGCCTAATTACTCTAAACCCTGTTGAAGCATGTGTGGGAAACGGAGCGTGTTCCCTGCGAATGGAAGCAAGGTTTGCTTGTGAAGGTGCCGAAGAAAGGCGACTTGTCAGTCTGCGATAACTGGAGGGGCATAACGCTTTTACCCACTGCAGCTAAAGTGCTGGCCAAAGTACTACTTAACCGTATGTCCCCAGAAATTGCAGAAACACTTCGGGAGGAGCAAGCCGGGTTCCGTTCTGGACGCTCATGCACAGACCACACGAACACCTTGCGCATACTCATAGAGTCGTGTGTGGAGTGGCGAGCCGAACTTTTCCTGGCATTCGTCGACTTCGAGAAAGCCTTCGACTCGGTGAAGTGGAGCGCACTGTGGTCCAGTCTTGGACGAAGAGGAATACCTAGCAAGTATATAGGTATCATCCAGTCCCTGTATAATGGCAGTACATGCAAAGTAGTGCACGAGCAAGTCCTAGGGGAACCAATCCCAATGACTGCAGGAGTCACACAGGGCTGCCTTCTGTCGCCGCTACTCTTCGTCATCCTGCTCGCAGAGAGCTCGGGCAGTAATTAAGTAAAAATATTAATACAAATAATAATTTTAAAAAATAAATTGTGACCTAATTTCTTATCACACTGGGCAGTCCGCAACCCAGTTTTGATTGCAAAACGTGGAATAAATCTAATAATATTTATGATTATGAAAAACAGTTACCTTCATTTAAATACTACATAGTTAATGTACAAAAAGAAGCCCTTGGTTTTTTTAACTATCATACATACCGTCTGGTTTTACATTTGTCCGGAGAAACGTTCTCATTACCACCGACAACGTTATTAGATGACTAAAAGGTTGTATAAAAAAACGTAACGGTGAAAGAGAGGCAGTGAACTTATTTAAATTTGTATGTCAATTTTGCTGTTTTAAAGGTTAGAACCATAAAATTAAAGTTCACGTTCTAGACTTTTTATTTTAAAAAGTCTTTGAAGGTGATGTAAACTATATCTGTACTTTTAACAGAAGTTCTGACTCTCCGCAGGCAAACTCACAGGCAGAAAGCTAGTTATAAATATGATATTACTCACCTCAATCAAATACATTAAATTCACAGGTTCCGGGAACATTTCCAACAAATCAAATACCACACAATTTGGATCAGTAAATTTTTGGCTATATATAAAAGTAAAATTACTTATTTTTTTCTTTGACTGAATAATTTTCTGTCTAACATTGTCGCGGTAAACTAACACTTTTGAAAAGTCATTTAGGCCAGTCACTTTATAATCCCGCCTCAAAATGACGATGTCTTTGCAGTTTATCTCGCTCCTGTTCTTAAAAAGTATTTGCTTATCTGGACAGCACTTTGCGATGCACTGCCCCTCGTTGCATTGTTGTGAGATATTCACTGGTTTGTTACTATGCAAGTATTCAAAGCCTGCATCACACGAGGACGAGACCGCGGTGTCATTTTGTGCACGCACCGGGCACAACACAAAGCACCAGAAAAATAGATATATATAAAAAGCGGGATTAGACATCGCTGGGCGTAGGCTGAAAACTAACTGCGCGTTATACTTACTCACAATTTTCAAACGAATTCATAATTATTTTTTATTTTCCTGCTGACCTAATATGGTTATCTAGAATCGACATGATAAATGGTTTTTACCCCGAGATAAAGACTAATTGGCACTGTCGACGATTGCTGCCATGTTTGCGTCGATTAATTTGAATTATGCAGTATCTACCGATATACATAGGTAATAAAATAATAATACCCCGCAATAAGGCAACCCCTGTGCTGTGTAAACATATAAAGAGTGAGCTCCGCCAATTTTTAAGTGTAAATATTAGAAAATCTGGTTCGCATTGTTTTGGTGTAAAGAAGTGAAGAACTCACGCTCGACTATACACTGTATGAAACCGCACTTAACTTAACACCAATTGAAGCACTTGGAAACACGGTAAGAGACGACTTTTTGACCGTTTTTGGTTTAAATAACTTTAAAAGCCTAAATTATCCCGTTCATAATAATAACGGTATCTCCTCGCCATTAGCAGCTGATTGGGTGGGCGACGTTTGACAATTGACAGAAAGTCAGTCATACCAACATTAAACCATAGACTAAAATAGTGTTTCCAGCATAAAAGGTGCGTTCACAAAATCTTGAAATATCGATTCAGTATCGATTGATCACTTAAACGATTGAATTCTATTGCTGAATACGTACAATACTCGCAAGTAAAACACATGTCTTCAAATAAAAACCTGCGTAGAAACGATAAAATATAAAATAAGTGTGCAAAATGCTCCCAGGAAATTAAAAGCAAAGAAAGTATGAAATGTTCTATGTGCGAGTTTTCATACCACCTAGATTGCACTAACGTCACAATAAAACGCTTTTACCTAATGGTTAAGCAATCTAAAGATGCCTGGAAGTGCAGGCGATGCCTGGATACTCTTGCTGCACCATCAGATTCTGGAACTGCAACTCAAACCTCCGATAAAAATGAAAGCTCTCAAGCGAACTGCTCGTTGAACGACGGCATGGCTAACGTAACCCAGCGTAGACCAACCCCGAGGAGCCACAGTCTTCACTTCATACACTAAGCTCTTCATCAGATGGATCAACAGAGACTTCCCCTAACACTTAGCGTTCAAATTTTTTGATTATCTTTCGGAAGTAAACAATAGTGCTTCCAAAATTAATATCGATAAGTAAACTTCAGATATTTTGATTGAGTACATGAGTCAATTATGTCTATGGGTATGTCCTTAAATATCAAAAACTGAATACATTTTGAGTTAAAATAATGATGCCGAACAGTTAAAAAGTCGATGTTTTAAATGTCGAAAGTATTTGTTGGGTATGTTTTTGAATGTCGAAAGTTACTAATTAAAGTTAATTATTCTAAACGTTCGGTTTTTTGCGTTGTGTGCCTTTTAGACATAGGCATGACATAATTATTGTAGATATTTGGATCGTTCGTTATTCATGTTCAATATTTTAACATCGCTGTTTGAATTTAATATGTATTTTATCCGTACCTACATGTCTATCGATCGGTAAAAGAGCCTACTATGTGTGATATTAATTAATTGTATTGTCAGATTTCCAAAAGCCTCGCCAGTCAGAGAGGAATGGCTGAAATTTGTTTGGAGCGGTCTGCGTGATTGGAATGGGACACCCCAAAAATTCACCGACTATGTTCAAAACATTTTTCAGCAGACTCATTTATTATGAAGGCTGATAAAAGACTTCAAACAGAAATGGTTCGTCGTAGTTTCAGAAGTTGCAATGCAATCAGGCATCAAAAAAGGGTCACAAACTGTCTTCTAATTACTTTTTGTAAGGCTCATTGTTATTAAAGATATACGTTTTATTTTCAATTAAAACTGTAAAAACTGTCTTTATTTTTATTATACGACAAAAAAGTTAATTTCTCTGTTTACTTTCCGAAATAAGGTCAATAATCAATTGGAAATCAATCATAATTATTATTATAAATACTGTATGTCTTTTAATAGGTTAACCTAATTTATCGACAAAACGCACATCACTGACTGCAAACTTACGCACACTAATGCAGAGTGACACACACGAACACACCTAAAAAGTGGTACACTTTTGAAATTCAATCGAAAGCGGCCATATATAGACGACTCTCTTTAACGAAGGGCATTTGTAACAGGTGCGAAGAGTACTATTCTATTAGCCGTTTTTATACTCCCTCTATGTTTTACTACCTCTATGCGGCCAAGGGAACCATACCATATTAATATTACTTCTCCGTTATCAAGGGATCAACTAGTGTCGGCGCTAGTACAAATCACAACGTAACATTTTTTCGAGCCTAATGACAAACAAAATGATTTACGTGATACCTTATAATAATTCAATATTCTTACTTCATCAAAATATTCAAGGACTACTATCAAAACTACACCTTCTGGGGCACGTTTTATAAAACTACAAGTTACTATTTTAAATGTCTAAACTGGCAATACTACTCAAATGGCCGGTCATCATTGGTCGAAATTGTGTCAAATGGAAACTTGTAACCTGTAAAATTGTAATTTGTAGCTTTATAAAACAGGCCCCTGGAGTTATGTCTGAAGGATTTTATGAGTAGTGGCACAACTATTGACGTGTTATGTCTAAGTGAGACCTTTGTTAAACGCGGAAGTGAAAATAACAGTCCTAAAAAAAATCAATATTGCTTCAACCTTTTGTAGAAAAGACAAAAAAGAGGTGGCGTGTGTATCATTCTAAGAAAAGGGATAGATTTTAGTGTCATATCATTGTGTCAAGAGAAATCCTTAGAACGAATTTTTGAGTGTTGTGGCATATATATACCTCTTTTTAACTGCATAATAATTTGCATTTATCGGATCCCATCTAATGCCGGCACCACACTTCGCTATTCGCTATTCGTTATTCGGCTTATGCGCCTACATTCGACGAAGTGTGGAGGGTTTATTCGTCTATGTTTTCTTTATTCGCACGCATAACGCATAAGCGCGATAGCAAATATTTTAACAAATACGGCGCAGCCGCATAACGAATAGCGAATAGCGAAGTGTGGTGCCGGCATAATACAGTTCATACATTTTTTAGTCAACTAGATGCACTTCTTCACAAGCTCACTAATAAATCGAAACAGAAAATAATAATTGCGGGAGATTTAAATATTGACACTATAAAACATAACAATTTGACAAACACATTAACGGGACTTTTAAAAAATTATAACTTAACGTTGCATATAACTGAACCTACACGTTTAAATTCCTGTATAGATCACATTGCAAGCAATATAAGTGCAGCCACGGGTGACGTGTGTCAAGTAGAGCTATCTGATCATAAAACTTGCTAAATTCTGCGTTTTCCAGTTACAAACACAATTCCGAAAACTCAGGTTTACTGGTACAGTCAAGGACTTTAATTGTTATGCCGCTATGGAACCCTGTCGCATAACATTAATCATTCATTTAAGCGTAATTTCTGTCATGTGATTTGACGCTGTCATTATGACAGGGTTCCATAGTGGCATAACAATTAAAGTCATTGACTGTACACGAGAAAGCGAGACTTGTGTGAAGAAAACATAGGAAAGTTCAGACATTATCTCTCATGTCTATCTTGGTCTGAAGCGCTATCACAAAATGATTTAGACAAAGCGTTTAATGAATTTCATGACCTTTTCTCCTTGTTCTATATTCTATGCTTCCCTGAGTATAGAATAAAATCAAAAGGTAATATTACAGCGCCTAAATGGATCACCAAAGGTCTCATAAGATCTAGTAGAACTAAAAGAGGTCTGAGAGCATTATGTTCTAGGCAAAGATTGGACGCAAATAAAAAGTTCTACAAATCATATTGTAAGTTACTAATAGCTTTTGTTCTTAAATCGAAAAGAATTGGCAGTACTGAATTTATACCAAATCTAAAAATAAGTGTAAATCTGCTTGGGACGTCATTAAGGACTAACGTGAAACAACGAAGCAGGAAATTAAATCAATAGAACTAGATGGTTACACTGTAGTTGAGCCATCCGCTATAGTTCAATCCTTTAATGATTTCTTTATAGAATTAATAGAACATCAAATTCACACACATACTATGTATAGCGGATCGTAAAAATCTAGTATCAGGGTCTCGATGTCCTAATAGTTTATTCCTTATGCCATTCACAGAAGATGAAATGATAAAAATGATAAAATCACTGAATAATACCAACTCCGTAGGATTCGACCAGATTGCTCCAAAGTAGGGAATGCAAATTAACCGTTTATTAACCGTTTTTGTATGAAAATAACCGGTTAAAATCGGTTAAAACCGGTTATTTGCATTCCCTACTGCAAAGGTTGTAAAAGAATGTCCCAAGGAAATTGCACCTATTTTAACCCATCTGGTAAACCTGTCTTTTACACAGGGCGCTTTTCCGGAGCGCCTAAGTACTCTATTGTTAAACCCCTACACAAGAAAGGGAAAAAACAAGACTTACAGAACTATCGTCCAATAACTCTAGTACCGATTTTTCTAAAGTATTTGAAAAAGCTTTTCTTAGCAGAATTTCGCAGTTTTTAAACAATCACAACATTATAGCAACGGAGCAAAACGGTTTTCAAAAACACAAGTCGATAACACATGCTGCATTTTCATTAGTCAAAAATATCACATTGACAAAAAGATTCTAGTCATAGCGACCTTTTTCGACATGAGCAAAGCTTTTGACTTTGTTAATCATAAATTGCTCCTTCGTAAATGCGGAAATTATGGTGTCAGAGGCAATGCTCTAGAATGGATAGGAAGTTATCTGGGTGATCGTATGCAGTGTGTACGTGAACAAACACAACGAAAACTTCGTTCACAGATCGGCGGCGTACAGGTGTAACAAGTGTGGAGTGCCTCAGGTTAGTGTTCTCGGTCCGATGCTTTTCTTGCTCTACATTAATGACCTACCTAGTGAGACCTCATGCCCGATGACGCTATATGCTGATGATAATAGCTATAGTTATACAAAGTGACGACACTATTACGTTTGAGGACAAAACAAACCATACGATTGATTTAGTTGACTCGTGGCTAGGAAAAAACTTTCTAAGGACGAATGTATCGAAAACATGTTTCATACAATTTGTAAACCACAAAACACGCAATTTAGACCTAAATTTACAATGTCAGGGCCAAGCTATACAACAGGTAAACGAACCAAAATTTCTGGGCAAATCTTGGACCAGCACTGCTCTTGGAAGCAGCATGTACAGTTTATTAGTGGAAAACTGGAGAGGTTTGTTTACGCTTTAAAGCAGCTGAGAATAGTCGCGGGAGAGAAGACAACGCTCCTCGCATACCATGGCCACGTGACATCTGTCTTAAAATATGGTATATTCTTGTGGGGTAACTCAACGGATGTTAGCAAGGTATTCCTTATACAGAAGAAATGTGTAAGAGCGGTTAGCGGCGCTGAGCCCAGGGATACTTGTAGACCTTTGTTTCAGAGACTAGGCCTTCTCACATTAACGGATCAATATATTCTTGAGGTGGGTCTCTTTGTTCGCAACTATCCGGCTTATTATAAAAAAAACGACATTCAATAAGAGACTCAGGGAGAGAGATGAGCTCAAATTGCTTATGCCGCATTGTTCATCCTCCTTATATAAAAAAAAAAAGTTTAAAAAAACAAAAACCCGCCTTCAAAAAGCAAAAAATAACTTTTTTAAAATGGTAGGTAAATAGGTCAGTCCAACTGAAGTCTGCTTTTGGTTAAAATATTGTTGGACGCCGACTTCAGTTGGACTGACCTATTTACCTACCATTTTAAAGAAGTTATTTTTTGCTTTTTGAAGGCGGGTTTTTGTTTTTTTAAACTTTTTTTTTATTTTATACTTTTTAGTGATCATAATTATGCTGTTATTCTCCCATTTTTCTCCCATTTCTTAAGAAACAACAGAACATTTCAATCTTGCCGCAAGCAACGCCGTGGGAAAGTCATAGTCATATATTTAAACCTAAATATGCTTCGTCATAGTCGCTCAACTATCTTAATCGAAATATCTTGTCGCCACCCTCGAAATATATACCGTTTAGGAGTTCCGGTGGCCATCTGTGGTCTTCATCATCAGTTCCACTTCACCAAATAGTGGTTTCCAAGACCAAATACACGAGTTACAATGAAAAATACCAAAATCGCTATAGGTGTGCCTATAAATTTTGAAGAGTTCCGTCGATTCCTCATGGATTCCACCATCAGATCTCCATTTTGAAAAAAATGGGACCAATCTGGAAGCACCAGCTTTCAAATAAAAAAAGAATCTTCAAAATCGGTTCACCCAGTCGAAAGTTCTGAGGTAACAAACATTAAAAAAAAAAAAATAAAAAAAAAATACAGACGAATTGAGAACCTCCTCCTTTTTTTGAAGTCGGTTAAAAATAACTGTTATATGATGACTATTATCTACTATTATCGTTTATAATAAAATACCATATGACTTTCGAAAATTGTTAAACCACTTTTTCAAGACAACATTACGGAGATGGTTACTTGACAAAACTTTCTACACTATGCGTGAATTTTTAGATTTTAGAGGTTAGGATATAAATAATGAGAAAGATTTAATAAAAATATTTGCATACCTATTAAGGTTAATCATGTGATACTTCAAAACGACTATTTGACATCCGAAATGTACCTACCATGTTTAAGCAAATAAATTATTAATATTATTGCACCCACGCTCATCTGTTATGAGATTGTACAACCCGAGGAAATGTGGAAGTCGGGGCATGTTCAATGCTAAGAACCTCCACAACCGCGAGGTGTGCAATCTCGGGGATTATTTCCTTAGCAATGAGTGTGGGATGCATCGTGATGTGGTTGCAGTAGATAAGAGCCTCACGCCTCTCTCCTTGGCAAACGAGAACTGACGCAAACCAACGGTGTTGAGCACTGAAGACCGCAAGAACGTATGGAAGAGCAAGGAGCTACACGGACGCTTCTACCGGACCCTAACAAGGCCCGGCGTAGACTTTTTAGCGTCTGTGAACTGGCTACGATTTGGTGACCTCTTTGGGGCAACCGAAGGTTTTGTCTGTGCAATTGCTGACGAGGTCATAATGACGAACAATTACCGGAAATATATTCTGAGGGCTGAGGGATGGCACGGTAGACATTTGTCGAGCATGTCGTTGCCCCGGCGAGTCCCTCAGACATATAATTACCGGTTGTTCGCATTTGGCCAACGGTGAGTACTTGCACAGACATAACCTCGTGGCCAGGATCATCCATCAGCAATTTGCTCTTCAATATGGTCTTGTTGAGTCTGAAGTGCCGTACTATAAGTACACACCGGCGCCAGTTCTCGAAAATGGTCGGGCTACGCTCTATTGGGATCGATCTGGCATCACGGACAGGACTATTGTTGCCAATAAGCCTGATATCGTGTTGACAGATCGATCTCAATGCCGGGCAGCGCTCGTCGACGTCACTATCCCGCATGACGAGAATCTCGTGAAGGCCGAGAAGGACAAGCTCAGCAAGTACCTTGACTTGGCTCACGAAGTGACCGCCATGTGGGATGTGGACTCGACGATCATTGTTCCGATAGTTGTTTCGGCAAACGGTCTTATAGCGAAGAGTCTCGACCAATACCTCAAGAGACTCTCGCTAGATGGCTGCATCAAGCGCCAGATCAGAAGGCAGTACTCCTCGACACGGCACGCATTGTGAGGAGGTTCCTCTCTCTGCAGCCCTAACCACCGGTAGCTTGAGCCCTGCCCCGCTGCCGGCGGAACTCGTAGGTTAGTTTTTTATAATGTTTATTTTTTGTATTAGTATTGTTATTTTACTTTTATATTTAATACTTATTGTAAAAAACCTAATTTACCGAAAATTTAATAAATATCTGAGAATGATAATAATAATAAAATGATTTATTGTCACATAAAAAAAAAAATACATGGCATTCATTACACATTTTCAACAGGATGTGAAACACTCTAAGATACTTATATTCGACAGTGGAAAGGTAAAAACGCTTAAGCGCCATATTTAAAACTTTACAGAAATGAGGTTTAAAGTTTTTTTTTTGAGAAAAAAAATCATATCTCAAAAAGTTTTACGACTATTTCCATGAAAATCAAAATGTATAAGTTAAAATATGCCAGCTATTTATTTATGAAACAAGTTCTGACCTAGTTCTTCTAGTTACAGAGATAGATGTCGCTTAAGCAATAATTGTGTAGCTACTTCCAAAAATGTCAGTCAGGTAAAAATGCTTAAATCGCAACTAACTATAAACAAAAATGACTAACGGTACATATTTTTTATGTCTAGAAAATACAAAATTTACTTATATTACTTCATCTTTCTACAAACTGGTAAAGTAAAATATCTAATTACTGTTATCTTGGATGTTGAATTTACTTAAAGTCACTAATTATTTATTATTTATAAATGATATATCACTTAACTGCCTAATTTTACTCATTATTCAAGTATAAAATGGTTTATAGCAAGCATTTTTGTTCCAACACGGACTACTAAAAGCTTAAATTCTAACTAATACATTAATACTTAGTGACTTTGACGTCATTTAAGAATGAGAAGTACCAAAATGTCTTTTAACGGGTACGTATCATAATATATAAAGTTCAATAATAATGGGATACATAATGGTTCATAATATGAAATGGTGTTTTATCTGAAATCTTAAACTTTTCGGGATTGTTATAACATAAACCTAACCTAACATAATGGGTTCTATACAATGACCTTTTAAAAAATCCTGAAAAGTTTATAGCTGCATAAATAAAACCATTATCATTGGTAGAAGTTTTAGATACCTGCAACTCTTAGGTACTTGCAAAATTTTAGTGAGAAAGAATAGTTGATTGACCCAGATACGTGTCGAATTTTTGGAGTCGGTTGAAAAATAACCTTTTCATATATTTTTTGCAGATTGCAATTAAAACATCATCAAAAATCTATTGAATCGATAGAATTCCTTCTGCTAACTATAAAAATAATTATTAACAGTTCACTAGGTAGCTAAGTTATACCAGCCTGAATGACCAGTCTACCTGGAACCATTCAAAATACGATCTAACATATTTGCTATAAATTCAAATGACATAGAATTATATTCTAAATAGTCATATGTTTTTAAATCACTTGCTATAATTTTTGTTACAAAAGCCATGTTCTAAAACTTTTAGAAATTATAATTTTAATATGTCTAATATTCATAATACAATACAATTACAACCTTTATCATTATTTTTTATAATATTCACAATGTTTAATCGTTTAAACCTAAAACTCAAACAAATGCCAATTTTCACACTATAATGAATACGGTTAAAATACGGTGATAATATGAAACCTCACTCATATATTTATTATTTTCTTTATATATTTGTGTTTGACGAGGCCCTTTTGGCTTTCGGCTCCTATTTCGTGCTCTGAAGAACAAAATAATATTAAAAAACCTACCTACCTTACAAAAAAATTTGGTAAGGTTCATTTTTCATGGCGAGCCTTGCCCTCCTATCTCCGTTTCAATGCGGGGATTGCCCTCCGCCTTTCACAACCACTCGCTATGTTGGTTCGATTATAGCAAGTAAATACTCGAGATTTGAAGGTAATATAGGTACTAAATAAATCTTATGGCTGATGATTAGTAGACGAAATGACTTTGGTAAGTATATAAAATTTATGCTAAGCGAAGATTTTAGAAATTAACTTTTATAACATTTGAATTTACAGCAAATTAATTAAGAGGAAATGTAATTGTAGTGTTTGATTTTATAGCAAATAAGGGGATACGTTCACAACAAAGTTGATTTTATACCCACTAGCCAACATTCTACTTGTATTTACTTCGAAAGATCGGAACTGAATTCCGTTTTTTTAATTTAATGTAATCATCATGTCAGCCGAAAGACGTCCACTGCTGGACATAGGCCTCCCCCAAGGCTCTCCACTCAGACCGGTCTTGTGCTTTTCTATTTAATATAATAAAAATTAAAAATTAAATACGTAGGTATGTATGGGAAGGAAAACTTTGCAAGGCGTACATGGAGCGGAAGCCAACATGCAGAGGCCCTTTAGTCAATATTAATTTAGTAAAGTGATGGGACAATAACTGGCATTTGCCCCTGAGTTCACACTATAGATGTATGCTCCCACGGGCAGTCACCAGTTAGTGTAAGACTAAATGAGATGGACTGGTAAACTAGGCTATTGATAAACCTATGACGCCAATGCCAATTACTTTGGTTGAAATGACAGACAGTGACTCGCCAAGTCAATGGAATGGGTCTCCTAAAATAGCCTTAATACATAGTACCACACAGGCAATAGTTCCAGAGGGGTTGATAAGGTCGAAAAGGTGCATCTGGACTTTAAACGACGATAAGTTGTAAGAGCTATATATGCTCGAAGGGCGGATGTTGCATAAGTGGTGAGTGCCACTTATGCAACATCCGCCCTTCGAGCACATATAGCTCTTGCGACTCCACTCTGACCGGCTAATAAAAGATAACCAGAGGTGAGAGTCTATTCCTCGTCATCGTACACTCCAACCGGCCGGTGAAGGCAAACGTGAGGTGAGGAACAGGACCTTCCCTCGGAACCAACAGCTCGCTACTAGCTGCTGCTGTGGCCACATACGTATTATTATTATCACACAAGATGCTTGACATCGCAAAGTTCACAAGATATGCACTTACTTATTATATACATCATCACTGTCGCGCTCGTCGTCACCATGGACTGAGTGTCCCGATTCAACAGGTTTTATGCGATAAACGGGAGCTTACACTCGAGCGAAGTTTGTATTTTCTTAAATGTTTTTTCGAGTATTTCTTACTAGTACTGAAAACCCATATTTTTATAAGAAACTGAATCCGAAATAAGATTTAAGCAGTGTAACAGTCTAAAATGAAATATGTCTACTTTCACTAAATCAAAGTAAATAGTATTTTTTTTGATTTTATATTCTTCTAACATCCTAATTCTACAGATTGAGATGACCTAGATTGTGCTTTAACACATTTTTCTTTAAAAACGTGGAATAGCATTTTTGCTTAAGCGCCAAATAGTAAATTATTGCATGAAGATAAAAATGCTAATACGAAAAAAATGCATGTATCACAATAATTTGAAATTGCTAACAGTAATAACTCGACTAAAGATAAGAATAAAACAAATCTAATACGATTGCATACCAGAATTTTCCCTAAGGTTAAATGACTAACATGCTTCAACACGAAAAACATCAAAATAAACGTCGCTTTAGTTGTCACGTTCTCAAAAAAACGTGAAAAATTAGCCTGCTTAAGCGCCAAAAAAGTGCTCCGATCGACGTGGGTCCTAGACAGATCGACGCAGAAAAAAAAAAGAAATTAAACTGTATATATAACTCATTTTCGGCCAAAGTGGCGCTTAAGCATTTTTACCTTTCCACTGTCGATTTATAAATTAATAAGAGATATAAATTGTTCTGTGACAACAGGCTCAGGTCTCAGCATATGCTGCGAGCTGGGTCAGCTGTACAGCGTTGGTTTTCAGCCTGCACCTAGCTCTCAGCTACATTTCAGCAAGTTGCAAGGGAACATTACGCTTCAAAAAAATTAAAATGATAATGCAAATGATAAAATGACATATTTATCATTTGCTTAACATAGATGGCCACTTATATCCACTTCTGACAACTGGGTTTATTTTAAGGTATACGAGTGGTATGTAGGTGACCACAAGCATTCGATGATATCATTAAAAGAAAGAAGCTCGGTCATCCAGGTACTCATATTTATCGTAAAAAACTATTTTCAATCCAAAATCAATTTTGGTGTCGTACCCTGTACTTGTCACAAGCCTCAACTAGATTTATAATTTTGTTATCTGTATTCCTTATTTGTTAAGGTATTTTAAAATATTACAATTATTGCATTTGCAAAGAAAAGGATACTGGGAGCAGTGTAAATAAAACGGTCCTAGCGAAATAGTCAATTTTGGTGGTGAATATTGAAATTGATTTTATGATCAAACGAAAGGTGATTAAACAAACAAATATGGCGTCAGTTGTTCGTGTAGTTCCACTCGAGTAAAAGATTCGCTTTTAATTAAGAAAATAGTTTAATTTCTAATTTTGGTGGTACAGTTTTGATGGATCATTATTTATTATATGTATTAAGAAGTATTCGTTTTTGGTTTTAAAAAATAACAAGGAAGATTCCCTAATGATTATATTTTAATTAGCCCGATATTTTATTATTGACCGTGAGTTTTTCCTAGAAAAGAAATTTTGGTGGTACATAATTAGTAAAATCTTTATATCTTAAAAGCCACTTGATATAATGAAGGGCCATTATAACACCGTTTTAATTATGACTTTAATGTTTAGGCGCCGGCTTAGGAATCTTTTGTTGGATAACCCAGTCTTTTCTGTGAATGAGTATATGGATCTTGACTTATAAATAATATTGACTTTTAAATTCTTAATGTACTCTGTATTAAGAATTTAAACTTTATTATTTGACTTAATTTTAATTTTAATTTTACTTTTTTACTATTATTAGGTTTTTAACTATATATCTGACGACCTCAATGTAAATGCATATAATTTGACATGTCATGTAATTTATACTGTGTTATATTGAGTAATAAAATCTGGATCTGAATCTAAATCTAACACCCCTTAAACGTATCATTGTGAACCCTACTAACAAAATAAAAAATACCACCAAAATTAGGTTAATTTGATACTTGTTGAAATTCGCCCATTCATACCCGGTGCCTGTCAGCTAAAAATGTCCATCATTGGTGCCGTCACGCTATAACATTCGAAAGAGAAAAGAAACTGAGTAGAAATGCAATCATAACATAACTCATTTTCACCCTTTTGTCCCTTACACCAATTTAGATTACGGTCGTCGAATACCAAACAAAAATGAAAAATCAATTGCCACTTGATATCCACATCTTAAGAGCTTATAACATCTTTCTGAATTAGTCACTAAAACATAACTTCTTTTAAAATGGTAGGTACCTATAGGTCAGCCGAACTAAAGTCGGCGACTCAGAATGTTTTTAACCGGTTTCAGTTGGACTGACCTATACCTACCATTTTCAAAGAAGTTATTTTTTGCGTTTATGAAGGCGGTTTTTTTGTGTGTTTTGTTCGCTCGGACGGGACTATTTAAATTCGCCACTGCGCTTTCGCTCGTTCGTCCGACCGCTCGTTTTTGTTGAGAGAATAATGCACACTTGATTCTTATTTTACAGAAGATAAGGGTTATTCATTTGTTTATGAAGTGTCTATTACGGTGCCTGTCAGCTAAAAGTTTGTTAGTTGATAAGAATGATAAGAAACATTAAGACATTTCAAGCAAATATGACTATGACTTACCCGCGGCGTTGCTTGCGGCGAGACGCAAGATTGCTACGCGGAATTAATCCGATCTAACTATCCGATATGGATTAGGTGTATTTAACGGTAAAAGTTAATTAAAGCAACCAAATAATCCAATCCAATAAAAGAGGTACTAGGTACTTACTGACTTATTAAGATACAGGTAGGTCTACCAACACTTAATGGTGGCACAACTTCTCTGGTATTTGAAAAATATTTTAGTTGCGTCTCTTTCATTTGACACCGATTAAACTATGAATGTCACAGGTGTGAGACCCTAGTAAACATGGCGAAGTGAAGTGCCGCCATAACATTTATTACCCTGTTTGTTAGTATTTTAGAACTGATGATGAGATTTGAAATAAAACACAACAATAGAAGAATTGCTTTTTTATTTATGAGGACTAAACACATCAGAATACAAGGTATAAATGAAATACATAATAACTACTACAAACTTATATTGTTTATTACATTATATATCATTGATAAGAGAATATGTACAAATCAAAACAGGAAACCCAGAGCTCGTACTTAGGGAAAACCGTTGATAAATAGGTACTTACCTAAAATTCATAATAAAATATTGTATACAAGCATTTTGCTCTTAATTATTAGAATGTTTACAACTATTATGGTATGAATTCGGTTATGCAACACATGCTGCGCCAGGGATGGCCTACAGAAAGTTGATACAGACCATTGTACTGGGGCTCTGCTCATCGGTAAAACAATAGTGCTTGATATGTTATCGTTTATCGTATTGTTTTTAACTGGGTCGCCTCACTGTCAAATAAATAACTGAACAGCTATCATATCGTCGACATTACTTTAACATGTCAAGAGCAATATGGTTTTACCCGTTAGAATAGTTAGAGCCCTTGAACTGAAATTTAATTTTCCGCACAATGTTCAAAGTACCTACTATATACCTAACCTACGTGCCGTGCCGCGGACTACAACACGAGAGGCTTCGCACGAGCAGATTTCAGATCATCATTATCGGCCGCAAGACGTCCACTGCTGAACAAAGGCCTTCCCCAAGGTTTTCCACAACGATCGGTCCTCTGCTGCTGTCATCCAGCGGTTTCCCGCGACCTTTATATCAAGTGTTGGCAGAACTTCCACAAGGTGGACTGACGATCTGATAAAGATTTCAGATATATACATTATTTTCATAAAATCTCTAATTTCAAGTTTTTTTACGTTATAAAAAGCCTCAATAACTTTCCAAGGATCTCCCCTTATAAAACCTACCTACTCCTGCAATTTGGATTTCATATCAAACATTAAGCATTAACTCTTTAAACATTTTCGATTGCGGAACCGAGATTAACAATGTATGAAAATTAAAGTCAATATATCACATTATTTAGCAAACCAATTAAATAAATATGTAGGTACATTACATTTTAACTAATGCATACCATTAACAGAATTGGGATACACCAAAAAAAAAATAACTGCTTGCTTTTAAATTTTTTATTCAACAGAATAGCCTTTACTAAGGATCTAATCAAGAATTTCTTGATCAAAAGTGTTATTGCTTATTATAATAATTTATTAAATAAAAGTAGCCTCGCTTACTTGTTTACTATGACAAAATGGCGGAGTTGTTTAGAAAGACGATTTTTTATTATTTGTGAGGTGTTTTCAAAGCCATAATAGACGAACGTCATTCAAACATAATGCAAACATACAATCGCAATACGATAGATACCTATACATATTAATTATTTCAGAGTATTATAAATATAAGCATTCAACCTTAGCTTAATACCTATGTAGACCGTAATTAATAAATACAACACTTCCTGCATGACCCTTGCTTACTTCACTCAATCACAATGCAATCACATTCCAACGTTGAAAAGGCGGATTCCATACTTCCAATCATGACTTTGTACAATAAAATGTCGATGCCGTCGTTTTGAACCTTTTGGAAAACCTCATCAAGTCATCACACAAATTATTAACATTTATTACAAATAACTCAAAAGAGAAATGGTCTCATTAATATATTAATTTCAACATAAGAATTAAAGTCAATTTGTAAACAAATAATTTTGACATGACAACAGATGTCTTCGAACGAAGGTGTCAGCTAGATATCTGAATTGTACATATAAAATAAAATATTGGATAGGTTGATTTACTGTCATTAGATACAAATGGAAAATCGTCCACTTGAAATTACATGTTAGTTCAGAAAAATTACCATTTGAATAGGTAACGTGTAAAATGACTCCTGGATAACGTGTAAAATAGAATCATGTCATGTCACATGGTAAAATTGTGAAATATGATATTGGTCGAAAAAAATATGTCTATTTGTATTTATGTACACTCAGAAATATGACCAATTGTAAATACGTCCTACCTGAAATATGTACAATTTATATTATATTTATATGGTCTTAATTCATATATCATATATCATAATTTATAATGGACAAAATTCCATTGGGGCTTAATTAATTTACAACGAAAATAAATTTGGTTTAAATATTTTTCAGCACAAATACATTTTGACTAAATTTACTTTGGATACTATTACTATTGACCCAACTTCAGAATGGTTATTTCACGTCAACGATTTTCCATTTTTACCTACTGACAGTAAATCGATAGGTTTTATATGTTTTATGTAAAACCACAAAAGAGGTTGATATAGCGTAATTCGGAACGCAAGGTAATTTCTTAATTTTATGATAATTAATTAATTGTAACATATTTTTTAATATAACTAACTACAGGGATCGATTTGAGAAGCCTATTCCTCGAAATGGTTTTAAAATTTTCATACTTTTTTTAAAATAGATGTATTCTAATTCCACAGTACACATCCAAATTATAGGTTAGCACAGCATTCACAACTTTAAAAGCAAGTTAAAACATAATTGTTTAAAATAGCAGCCTGCTTTATAAGCTGCAGCGATGCGGGTTTAAAATAGTTTGAATGTGGCAGTTGTCATCATTTTTTCCAAAACCCCCCTTAAACTTGTTACTTAATTATTCTGGGTTCGCAAACACTTAATTCTTTGAAGTTTCATTTAAGTTTATTGTGCTTTTCCTACATTGTAAATCTTTAAAACCATTGCGATAAATATATTATTATCTCTTGTTTAGCTTTATTGCAGAATACTGCAGATAGGAAAAACTATTTATTTCTTATTTCGCGGTGTCTATTTTCAAACATTCTTACTCATACATACATACATAATCTCACGCCTTCGTTCCCAGAGTGGGGTAGGCAGAGCTACAGAATTACAAACATCTCTAAAAACTTGTTGATAATTCTATAACCACAATTTGCACAATTAGGCTAAGATGTTTACCAGCGTATTAGTGACAGGTTGCAAGCCCATCGCCTAACATGACTACAAGCCTTTATTCCCTTAGTCGTCTCTTACGACATCCACGGGAAGACATGGAGTGGCACTATTCTAACTCGGCAACCACACGAGACACACCTTCTTACTCCTTATTTATAAACGTACAATAAACCTATTGGCTATTTTAGGTAAGTATGCTTTGTCACTTCTATCAAATGTCATTATGAAAGATAAGGCGAAAGCATACTTTAAGTGACTTTAATTATTATGTGTTTATGAATAAGAAGATTATCTTTTATATGCTTATTATGTCGAATTTCACCGACCACTTAACAGACGATTAGAGTGTAAGCAGCTCAGCTCAACAGTCGATTAACATTGATTACCATTTAAAATAGTTTGGTACTTAGTTCGGTGAATTTCAAAAATATTGTACAAAATTAAAGACTAAATTGAGACAACGCGTTAAATTTCTCTCATTGCGTAACGAAAATTAGTCATAGGTACTTACTCATACATGATATGGTTAATTTTCGTCAATAAATACAGAAGCACTGGGCAAGAGCATGTCGGGCCATGCTCATTGTAGGGTTCCGAAGCCGCACTACAAAATACTTAGTACATTATTGCCTAGGCATGGAAGTAGGCAATTGCGGGCCGAGTATTGGTTTACGAAGCCCGCAATTGCTGTTCCTGCCGAGGCAAATATAGTGCTTTTCTCAAAAATCGCCAGAAAAAAATTGTGTTGGAGTAAAATCTTCATCGCTTGAACTTATTTTTTAAATTGCATACAAACAGAAACTTCATGTGAAAAAACCATCACTCTTTACCGCCTTTTTGTTTATGACAAGGAGAAATGCAAGTTTTGTTTTAAAAAAAACATAAGCTATTCCAGACACAGATAAAAAAGTTATGTTTCGAATAAAATTTGGATGTATAAGACTTGTGCCATCATTTTATTATGGGCTTTGTCACTTTTTAAAAAGTTACAAGCTAGATAGTAATGGAATTTGTATGCAACATTGCGGGCTTGTGTAGCGAGCACGCAATGTTTTTTTTTTAATTTGGGAATTGTCAGTAAACTATGTACTTCGCGTCTCATCATGTAGATAGTAATGTCAACATTTCCGACCATTTTTGAGAAAAACTACTTATCTCAAATCATAATAACAAATATTAACGAATTTTCAATTCAAAGTTCTTTGGTGCTATCTTAGATGATTTTTAGTGGTACAAAAATTTAGCGGCCTGTAGGTATCTCAAGAACCAATCAAGTCTATATTCGTGATAGTTTTCATGTTTATTATTTCCTAAACAGTCTCCCAGTAGTTGAGGATAACATGTAGGTACGTAATGTTTATTTTAAGAACGATGCAGAGAATTTACATCACAACTTTGTCGGCTTGTGATTTAAATGTATAACCATGTCAAATTACAGCTTTGTAGTACATATCTAGAGTCCCTGAGTTAAACCGCGGACAGACGGACACGGCGAAACTATAATGGTTCCTAATTTGACTTCTTAATACTTCTTTTAATTATAAAATATCAAGGGACAATCTATTGACTTCTTAATTATTACAATATTTTTTAAATTCGTCCAGCTACTGATGATCGCGGTTAGCTAATCTGTACCGGCCGTTAGTTATCAAAGTGATGCCAGTTTACTTGCAGTTGTAGTTTACTTTAGACATGCTTGTAGGGTCTCCAGAGTCGCTGCTTTCGGTGACAGAATCCGTCGTCCTCTTTTTTTCGGTACCTTTGCTCATAGTTTTCGTGGAGCCAACTGTACGCTGCCACTTATCAGCCCACTTGTTCTCAATCGAAAACCTGCGGAAAATATTTAATATTTTTTCCTCACGTAACAAAGGTTGAGAATACCAGACATGATGATGTGTGAAAGTGTCAACTGTCTACCTATTACGGTACATATTATGTAGCCCCCTGACAGACAGATAGCCGAGTAATAGTGTGTCGTTGCGTGGTTTGCACCTACAGAGTACAGAACCGTAAAAAGAACGTTTACAACATAAGTAGGGACTTACTTCCTGCACAGAAGGACGAAAATATTTTTCTTGAACACGAATATGAAGAATATAAAGGTTCCAATAAGAACATTGTAGGCGTCGGAGATGATCCACACCGGAGAGTTGGTGTACACCAAGGAGCTGACCACCTCCAGGACCCAGCTGATGCCCATCACGAGTGACAGCTTCAGGTACAGGCTGAACCTGAGAGGAGTAACAAATGCTATGTTAAGTAGTTAGTGACTCACATTATGTCATGAATTTTATTTCCGTGTAGCAATGATTCAGAGCAAACAAGTCATTATTGCCTAGGCCTTAGAAATACAAGGCCGCTAAAATCCGAGTAAGCCAATCCCCGTTTCCCAAGAGACATATAATATAATGCTTTTCTCAAACAATGCGAGAAAATGATACAAATTCTTTAGACAAATTCAGTGTTTTTTTTTGATAGCTACGAGTATTAAGATAGTTTCACGCACAATGAACCACCGCCAACTGCCGCCACAGCCGCAGGCCCCCGCCGCCGCTCGACACTGCACCCACCCACAAATTGGGTGTATGGGTTTTTTTTCATGGTCCTTTCGATTTTATATGCAAAATAGAGCATTTTTAAATAATATATAGCATATAGCAGAGGACAGGAATGGGTTTTCAAACGTTTATTTTACTCCTAGTAAGATAATGAGGCTCTTTCAGTCTTCTTTTCTCAAAAGAAAAGCCATCCTTTCCGAGCATGTTTGACAAAAAATATTATGGAAGAAAAAAGTATGTTTAAGTATGAGTTGCCATTTAATTGCCGGTTAAAATCTATGCCTTATGGGAACTGTGATTCTTGACTGAGTTTCACGTTTTACCTATATAAATTATTTTAGCTTTGGAATTAAAAACTTTTATGGAAATATAAAATGTTACTTGAAATTATAATTAATTGGTTAAAAAAATATAATTTGTTTTTTTTAGCTTACCACTTGTTTTGTATAGAAAAGTAACAAAAGTAATATTGATCAATGACGCGAAGTTTGGAGGTAACAAAAAGGAGGTTTAAAAAAATACAACCGAATTGAGAAAGTCCTCCTTTTTTTTGAAGTCGGTTAAAAATAGCAAGCCGTGATACTCGTATCACGCTATGCAATGCAACTGATGATTTCACTACTGTTAATAGTTTTTGATAATTTAAGTATCATAATGATTGCGAAAATGTGCCCGGTCTTATAATATATGTAGGTATATCAAATTTTATTACGTTACCTACTAGTTATTTGAGAGAGTTTTATTTCGTTACAATTGGCGAAATAATTAATGTTGACTAGTCAACATCTCTATTGTTCTTATTATTCATCGATTGTAAGTACCTATGTCGGTCCTCGTTATTTTTCTTGCTGTCCCCTGCGCTGTACTGCGTCACGCCATGCTGGATGCGCCAGATGTTGTAGGCCGTCATCAGGAACAGCACGATGTTGGTGACGGTCATTATCAATATCGGAGCATTCACGAATAACTGACGCTCGTCCTCTGAAATGAAACCTTTCTGTAGGACGTTTTCGGTAGGTACATAATAGATACTCCCTTATTCATAACGTACAAAAACCATTTTAGGTAAAGTATGCTTGGTCACTCTCTTCAAATACAAAAGTCACAATGAGAGATCAGACCGAAGGACATTTAAGCATAGGTATTTTATCTCTTGCGCGTTAATGAATAAGAGGGTAAGTATTTATTACGGTGATGATAACGACTATCTCACAATGGTTGGGAGCCGATCAAGGATTATTCAGAATATGCTAGAAAAGCGTGTTTAGCGGATGTCTCGAGACACAGCACCTTAAAAAGCACCCGAATCACCTCCATGTGTGTTCCGCAATATACATTTGTTACAAGGTTAAATTCACCAAAACACTGTTGACAAGACTTTCTGGGAGCCCAATGTATAGCGTGATTAGTTTTTATACGCAGCAGAATGTTTCTTTGTTAACATCAACATGATGTATTAAAGAACTTTCTCCGATAACTTAAGATATAGGTAGGCTATAAATATTTCAAAAATACGTCTTTCATTTTTGAGTTCAACAAATAAACAGATGTTATCACCGCAGCAGATGTTTGTTGATGATGTAAGTATTAAGAGAACTTTCTCCGATAACTTGAGGTAGATATAAGGTATTTCAAAGACACGTCTTCATTTTTTGAGTTCAAGAATTAGGTAACCAGATGTGCTCACCGTTGAAAAAGCATGTGCTGCCATCGGCATAGATCAGGTGCGGCTTGACGAAGTTAGGCAAATGGGTCAGGTCCAGGTTCTCGACGATGATGATGAAGAGCGTGGGCACCAGCGGCGCTCCCCAGCCGTACAGGCAGTACCACCCGAACTTCACCAGTATCCCCCGCCGGTGGATGCGGCGCACCTTACGGAAACCTCTGCAGCAGGCATTGGTATTTAAATCTTAAAGAGGCTCACAGAAATTGATCAAGTCCCAAAGCAAGCTTTAGATTTGTACCTATAGTGTTTTCACGACGATGCGCCCTGCCGTATTAACGTTATACGGTTGCATCAATGTATGAAAAAAACCGGTCAAGTGCGAGTCGGAGTCGTGAGCAGTGTCACGTACTGCCAGGCTCATATTATTATTGGTTTTGCCTGAGCTTGAATGGGGGTGGGGTTTTTTTAGTTTTGTCGTTATAACACCTATTCTGTTAAAGAAAGCTCTTTAAACGAAGGATTAGTAATAGGGTCCCGTTTGGCACCCTTTGGGTACGGAACGGACCCTAAAAATGAAGTAGTAGGGCGGGTCGTCGTGGATTAAAAATACTGGACTATGGATTATGGATACCTGTCTAGCGACAGAGGCCCTACTTTGAAAATCGAAGTTCGAAGTTACGTTCGTTCCATCCCATTCTCTCAATTTAGTCTCGAATGACGTGTGACAGGGTTGGAGCTATCGTAACTTCGAACTTCGAATTTCAAAGTAGGGCCTCAGTAGTGCTAAACTAGGGCTTAGAAAATCAGCGTCGCTATTGCCTAACGCACTCACAATCGCAATCGGCTTCAAAATGGAACAATTGTTTTCATTCTGTATGCAGACGTGCGTTAGGCAATAGCGACGCGGGTTAATTGGGAGAGATCCCATGTGGGATAAATTCGCCTATGTACTTTTACTATATCGATCCTAACATGTGCTGTTATTGTTTATGTAGCATAAAGAGTTTAAACACATATTATGTACCTGTATACAAGGTCAATTTATTTAATATTGTCTCTTGTTATTTAAAACTGTTTTACATTATCGTTCCATTGGTAGTATAGCTACTGCAAAGGGCTTCGAACATCGGGAACTTACAGGAAGGAAAATATAATAGGATATTGCATAGTACTGAATTCCAGGACAAGGCAAAAAAAAAAACAAAGTTATTATTTACCAACGCCAGCGGCCGCGAAAATGTATGAATGTCATTACGTACCTGGTGTTTTACTTTTTAAAACCATGTTTGGAGCAGGATAACTATCTCCAAACAGCCAAACACTCGTGCAATCAAAATTTAAATGTCATTGACTAAAAAGTTAAGTCTTTTCAAACAGCGTTTACAACGTATTTAAAAGTGTGTATTTACTATTTAGTTTGGCTTTTTTTAATAGAAATTGCGTTAAACAAAATAAATTGCCGAAATAACATAAACGCGTAAAAAAAATTATACTTTAAACTACCTATATTTTATTCAAGTTGAATTTATTACGTTTAAATTTGTGATTTTATTTAATGCTTTATTTTAGTGTCATACTAAATCTTACGTTTCTGTTCTTTTTTTTCAAGGAAATGTTGGGACTGTGTCTAATATTATTAACAATTGTGTTAAATTTCCTCACATTGTTGGAGAAAAGCACTATACAAGCCTCGACCGGGAAGGGCGGCTGCTGGACTCGTATATAGCGCTAACGCTAACTCTACTCGTCCCGCAACGGCTTATTTCCCGGTCTGTGCAGTAATGCACTATTAACTTATTAACCTAACCATTTTGATGAATAAAATATAAAAAAGTACCTCATTGACCACCAAATGTCGAAGGACATCACGTTCATCCAGGAGAAACTCGACATCATCGTGTAAATAAAGATCAAACCTGGAATAACGAATGTATAAATAAGTGGCTTTTGAACTGTTATGACATGCTGTTCAAAAAAAGACATTTCCTGACCGACATCCCTTCTTGAGTCGCCAGTATAGTATTTGTGGGCGGCGCGCGGTGATGACGTTCCATTAGCAATTTGAGGGTGGTTAATTTCCAGAATTTTGGAAATTCACTGAAGAAATTTATGAGAACGTTCTTGGAACCATTTCAGAACATTGAGAATGTTCTTTCTCTTTCCATACAAAAATTAAGAATATTCTAATTAAACCGTCACGATTTAAGAAGTTTCTCGTTGGTACAGTGCTACTTCCGATTGGGAACCGCGCATGCTACACATTCAGCATCTTAAATGGCTGTGAAGATACGACGGACCACTCGACTTGGATATAGATTTTATTATATCCTTACTACCAGATAAGTGAAGCTAAAAACGCTAAAACTGGCTAATAATTAAGGTCTGCAATACAACAGTTAGACAGAAAGAGAACCTAAGCCCTGATCATTCCAGCCTCCAATAAAATGAAATTCTGATAAGTATAAGTACTTATTATAAAGATAAAGGCATCTCGTTAACTTACCCACAACAGCGCACCCCGTCGGACTAAGCTGGTCATTAGCATTCGCTAATACTTGAACAGTTCTGCTTAAAAACGCCGCAGTAAGAGTGGCGACATACGCCATCAACATCAAGCCAGCCAGGTTCCTCAGCTCCGGCAACAACGCGTACACGATCAAAACCAGCAACATGAAGAAGCAGGATATTAACATACCTGTACGGACATTTCTTTAAGTACACAAGCGTATCTTTAAAAAGTAAAGAAGGGGCATAACGTGCTTATTTACCCATATAGGTTCCAAGTTCAACCATGGTCTAGGGGCCCCGGGGTGGGTAGGGTATGTGGGACTCACCGTCGGGAGAGGCCGAAATACAACCAAAACATCTAAGGTCTCCTGAGGTCCTAGCCAAGATGCAAACGCTACTTACGTTTTTCTTTTCTATCGCTCATAATGTCTGGGATGACAGTTGACCACGCGGTTTATCGTAACGCACGAAAATATCATCACATACATTTTGAGTAATAGAAAAGAAAAACGCTAGTAGCGTTTGCATCTTGGCTAGGGCAGTGGCCCTGGTAAGTATGAGAACATCTGTGTATTCTTATACTTAAAAGGGGGCCTCAACCTTAGGCCCTACTTTGAAAATCGAAGTTCGAAGTTACGTTAGCTCCATTCATGTCACTCGTCATTCGAAACTAAATCGAGCCAAAGGGATGGGGTAATATAGCTTCGAAGTTCGATTTTCAATGAGAAAATGTCAGCCAGTTTAGATCTTTGGCTTACCGTATTTTTCATTTAAAAAAAAAATACCTGTTAAAAAATCATTTCGATACTTTCGTGAAATCGTTTCTGAGATATTGAATTTTAAACTTTAGAATTGTGCTTGTCTTTTGCGTGTCATATCATAATATGTACTAATTTAAAGCACGAGCATGTTAATAAACTTACCATATACGGAAAGTTTGGCATAACCAATGGTAGCTTTAGTTTCTTCATCATTAGCGTATACTCCTCTGTAAGCTACTGTAGGGGTGGAGGAGAGCAGAGTGCCGTCGTCTTTTAACTCAAGCCGGTGGTCGATGCAAAAATCACCCGGCTCCGAGTCTTTAAACCACTGATCCACGTAGTTAACGCGGCGAATGCTTAACTTGCCGCTCTGGATTACATGGTATACAGGATGTTAGTTAATCGAAATTCAAAACAAAACAGGGCATATTTTAAAAACTAGTAAGATTTGTAAGATTAAAATTACCCCCCGTGCTTTGTGCAACCAGAGTTACCAGTGATAGCCCTTAACCGATTCAGTGCGGATGACACGCCAGGCGTGTCATCAAATGTTTTTGACGTGTGGCGGATGACACGCTGGGCGTGTCATCATATTCTATGGCGTCGTGGCGCGACTGTAAACTGTCATATAAATAGTCCCGCGAACTTGCGATGATCGCGCAATCGCGTTCTATTAGGACGATGCCTATGGCGTATGGCACGCCTAGCGTGTCATGAAATAATTGTTCGCCGCTACAGCCAAAAGTTTTCGAAAATGAAAGACGCAACAAATCGGTTAATAGCTCATAAATAAGGTTGATCAAATTAGCACGAGCACTCAAGTCGCTGAAGGTTTCTGCAGTCGACTACCTAACATCCTATAAAATACGGGCTATACAGGTATATCATCAATCATCAATCATCAAAACATAGTATAAAATGAAGTCGCCCTCCGCGTCTGTCTGTATTTCCGCTAACTCCTTCTAAACCACGCAATGGATCTTGGTACAGTTTTCACTGTCATTTAGAGAATTTATTCCGGATGGTTTTTATGTACATTTCATTCTAATTAAATTCTAATTAAGTTGAGAAAACTCAATGATTTCTTACCAAGTCGTCAAAAAATCGATTTTCGGGCGCTTACATAGCTTACGCTGGCTAAACCATAAGAGATATATCAAAATAATGTAGTGAAGAGTTGTAGATCTTCAAAAAACCTAGAGAAAAGTCCGCGATGGCATATGGCTATCTCCTAAGGTTGACTCACAGTAACCATATTTATCTTATTAAAAAATATTAGGTTATTTGCGAAGCTATTTTCTCCGATTCAGTATTTATCCTTATCCAGATAAATAACTTAGTTACCTTGGGCATTTAATGTAGATTAAAATTGTCCTGTACAAGCCACATGAAAGAAATTACGCTAAAATTAATGATTAACGTTAAGCGACAGGGTTCCATAGTGGCTCAACAATTAGAGTCCCTGACTGACCCTATGATAACAAACATTTCGAAATTATCAGACGTGCATCGGAGCTGATATCCTATTGCCTACTTACTTTTATTTATATTAATAAATAAATACAAGATTTTCCGATTATTCAATTCGGGAAATGGGTAGGTTAGATAGATTGAGTTTAGGTTTTGATTAAAAGTTACTTTTATGTTGTATTTCATATTTTTGGAATACATAATATATAGGTAAATAAATAATTTAGGTAATAGGTAATACCTAGGTAGGTAATTAAATTAAGTTTTATGCTTTTATCATAGCCTGGCTGGCGTAAGTTTTTTTCCCTGTGTTTTTTAAAATACATATTAGGTTATCAACGAGAGGTAGTGTTTATTATTTAATTTTGTGGATTTAACGGATAAAACTCAATGTTTCTTATTTTAAGGTTGTGTTGTAAATATTTCGAATATAGGTACTTACATATTTCCTGTGGTAAATTTAAAAATAAATGTGAACTTATATGCTTTTAGCATGTTACTGGCGAGTGTTAGTTTAGTAGCAATTTGTTTTTGTTTGTGTAATTTTGTGGATTTGGGTTAATAGATTTTTTGAAGTGATAAATTCTTATGGGAGGGTAAACCGCTTTGTTACGTAACGCGTTATGGTGCCAGTCTGTCTTCTTTTCTTTCCATTCTGGCTTCCCTTTCTCTTACGCATACGGCAGCGGGGCGGGGCGGTGCGGGGCGTTTTGATCGTTTTGTTTTTACAACATTAATAAGTTCCGTTTTAGATTTTTAACAGTATGTGTGAACATCGCGAACGTTTAAAACAAACAATGGTACAGTTTAACTGTAAAAACTAAATAATTAAAAAATTAAACAACACGACTGCCGTTAACAAAATTGAACTAAAAAGTAAAAAATAAGTTTCATTTTTCGAATAGGACGGAAAAAGTTTTTGTTAGTGTACCTATTTTTTTAATGCAACCGGGGGATTTTTAAGGGCATCGTCTCAGTAGAAAACATTCCCTCGACTGCATTCAAAAAATATACTAACAAAAACTTTTTCTTCCAAATGCTCGGAAATGTTAACCTTACTGTTGTAAAATCAGTCCGCAAAGTTCTGAGTTCCAGGTACAGGCAAAATAAAAAAAAAAACAAAGTTATTATTTACCAACGGCAGCGGCCGCGAAAATGTATGAAATTTCATTAAGTACCTGGTGTTTTACTTTTAAAAACCATGTTTAGACTAGGATAACTATCTCCAAACAGCCAAACACTCGTGCAATCAAAATTCTTCCTTGTATATTTTACTTTTTAAATGTCATAGACCAAAAAGTTAAGCCTTTTCAAACAGCGTTTTCAACGTATTTAAGAGTGTGTCAAATAGTTTGACTATTTTAAATAGAAATTGCGTTCATAAACAAAATAAATTGCCGAAATAACATAAACGCTTAATAAATGTTATAGTTTACTATATTTTATTCAAATTGAATTTATTACGTTTAAATTGGTAATTTTAAGTAATGCTTTATTTCAGTGTTGTACTAAATCATACTATTGTTCTTTTTTTCAAGGAAATGTTGGGACTGTGTTTTATATTATTAACAATTGTGTTAAATTTCCTCACATTGTTGGAGAAAAACACTATACAAGCCTCGACCGGGAAGGGCGGTTGCTGGACTCGTATATAGCGCCGCCTCGACTGCGTCTCGCCGTGACTAAAGAAACTTAAGTACCCACCTATTTTACTGCAAATAATAAGCTCTATCTAACTAACTACTTAAAAGGACTTAGGTACCTACTGCAAATAAACTATGACCACTATAATCGAATAACAGTGCATATAAATAATAAATGAAATAAATAGCAGGGGACAATGTCACACAAATTGACCTAGCCCCAAACTAAGCTCTACGAGTAGGCTTGTACTATGGGAACTAGAAAACGATATAAATACTACGTACATGGAGAAATATATACTTAAATACATAGAAAACATCCATGACTCAGGAACAAATATTCGCGCTCATCACACAAATATCTGCCCTTACCGGGATTTGAACCCAGGACCGCGAGCTTCGTACGCAGGGTCACTACCGACTAGGACAGCGCGTCGCCAATGCAATATGCAAGCAATGTTAGGGTTTTTAAAAGAGTTTCTCATGATATGATGGTCACAAAAATTCAGTGTATTAGGAGGATCGACCGTACCGAATACTTCCGAAGCTTAAAATACGCATCAGCTGCGTAAATATGATCAAAATCTCAAAAAATATTTATACATGGCGTTAATTCGTAATAAGTAATTTGTACGTGACCACACCAGTCAGAATATAAGACACGTTATAACGTGACGCATAATAGATGCGTCACTGGATAAACGTCGCTAAACCGTATTTTAAACCGAGTTAAAAAAAGGAGGAGAGCCTCAGTTCATCTGATTTTTTTTTTAGGGTTCCGTAATCAACAAGGAACCCTTATAGTTTCGCCATGGCCGTCTGTCCGCAGTTTAACTCAGAGAGTCTTGGTACTACAACGCTGTAATTTGGCATAGTTATACGTTTAAATAACGTACGCCGGCAAAGGTTTTTTTCTATGTGTGTGCTAAATAAAATATTTTACTTTCTTTCTTTCTTTTTGGGGTCCATTTATCAGGTTTAAAATATTAATATTATAAGCTTCGCTATGGCCGATCCTTTCTTTTAGGTAAGCAATCGAAGATTGCAAAAAAGTATGCCCCCTAGGTATAAGTTATATATATGTTAGACCCTTTGTTGCACCGCCACCCCAATCTCTGCTTTGGCCAAAGGTTAACTGGTAGAGAATGCCTTACGGCATTAAGTTTGCCTTTTGTATATTAAGAGTATTCTTTTGTGCAATAAAGATTAAATAAGTAATAAATAAATAAAAAGTGGTCGGAGAAAAACCTTAAGCTACTTATTATAAATATGATATAACTCACCTCAGTCAAATACATTAAATTGGCAGGTTCCGGGAAGTATTCCAACAATTCTAATATCAAACAATTTGGATCAGTAAATTTTTGGCTGAATATAAAATTAAAATTACTTATTTTTTTCTTCGACTGAATAATTTTTCGTCTAACATTGTCGCGGTAAACTAACACTTTTGAAAAGTCATCTAGGCCAGTCACTTTATAATCTCGCCTCAAAATGACGATGTCTTTGCAGTTCGTCTCGCTCCCGTTGTTAAAAAGGATTTGCTTATCTGGACAGCACTTTGCGATGCACTGCCCCTCGTTGCATTGTTGTGAGATATTCACTTGTTTGTTACTATGCAAGTATTCGAAGCCTGCATCACACGAGGACGAGTCCGCGGTGTCATTTTGTGCACGCACCGGGCACAACACAAAGCACCAGAAAAATACAGATATATAAAAAGCGGAATAAGACATCGCTGGGCCTACGCTGAAGAATGACTGAGCGTGATACCGTCAATTCTCAAACGAACTCATAATTATTATTTATTTTCCTGTTTTGCGGCCCAACAGCGTCGATCCTTACCCCTTACGACATTATGCGTTATGGACAGATCTGGAAAACGACGAACTAGTAGAACTTTTAAAATTAATTTATAAAGTACTAGAGGACGCCCGTGACTTCGTACGCGTAGAATTAGTTTCTCGCTACTCCCCCTATTTTAACACCTTAGAGGATGAATTTCCGAAAATTCCTTCTTAGGATATCCATCCAACGAATATTCCCTTTAAATTTCAAGTGCCTAGGTTTGGTTTCGGCTGTGCGTTGATCGATCAGCCGGTCTGGTTGATACCAGGTTTCAATGATATAATATAAAAAGAGGTAGATATGTTACCTATACGGTATTCCGCGAGTAAAAATGGCCCGGCTTACGCACACATAATCAGTAAATATTGCAAGTATCACTAATTCATAAATGACAAGTGAAAGCAGGTTTGCTAATTTCCAGGAGCGAAATAGAGACGAGTGTATGTTGCTCTAAAGACTAGTTCACGGTTGCGTTGACGGCGCAAGACTAAAGGTGTACCAATTGGCTTGGTTTTAGAGTGCCACTACCAAAGTGCGTATAACATATCTACCTCTTTCTACTATATTATATCATTGCCAGGTTTGTACAAACGGATTAATCACATTGATGTTTGGTAATTTTTGGTAAGTAGGTACTTACCTACCTATTATTGCATTTTCATCCGAAGTTCTGAGCTGCTTAAAGTTTGAAGTCTATCGGGAAATTAATTTAAAACTGATTGAAAAAAATATGTAGGATTGCTTACTTAGGCAGACGCGGAGC
Source organism: Acleris literana (assembly GCA_946894065.1). Taxonomy (NCBI): domain Eukaryota; kingdom Metazoa; phylum Arthropoda; class Insecta; order Lepidoptera; family Tortricidae; genus Acleris; species Acleris literana. The sequence continues at coordinate 5,623,028 of OX335678.1, forward strand.
CATGAATTTATTAATCGTTTATTTTAAAATCACCTGGGAGAACGAGCGTCGCTCGGGTTAAAAACAAGTTTTCTCAAAGATGACCACTTGACAGAAAGATTTCTGCCCCGCAAAATATCTTTGCCGCTACTTTATTTAAATTGTTAGGGCCATTTCCGAGACATTAACCGATTCGTTGTGTCTTCCATTTTCGAAAACTTTTGGCTGTGGCGGCGAACAATTATTTCATGACACGCCAGGCGTGCCATACGTCATAGGCATCGTCCTAATAGAACGCGATTGCGTGATCATCGCAAGTTCGCGCGACTGTTCGTATGTAAACAGTCATATAAACCGTCGCGCGAACTTGTTATGATCGCGCAATCGCGTTCTATTAGGACGATGCCATAGAATATGATGACACGCCTAGCGTGCGTCATCCGCCACACGTTAAAAACATTTGATGACACGCCTGGCGTCCGCACTGAATCGGTTACATATGTACACGTACATGATATGTCTAAATTAAGCTCACCTAAAGTTCAATGTAACCATTTTCTTAATAGTGATCGGCAATCATCGTTTTTCTATGACACACGAGTGACAAATATACTGTCAGTTGCGAGTGCAAGCGTGATAGTGATATCCAGTCGAAAGCTATTAAGAAACTGGGAATACTGTATAGGAGCCTAGGCATCTAACTTCTATCCTAGTTTGTTAATCTCGGACGCAAAAAGAGGGTGTTATAAGTTCACCGTGTCTAGGGGAGGCCGGGGCATATTCTTACACTGTTCAAACATTTGCCTGTAGCATGAAAAAGTACATAATGTACGTGTTTTGTGTTCATATCCATAAATTAGGTGGTTGTTTAGCGATAATATAAAAAATAAATCAACGTAATAAATAGCACTATTATCCTAAAAACAACGTTACGGGATTTTTAACAACGCGTGAGAACAGGCCGGGTAAAAAATTACGAAGAATTCATATCAAATAACACTGTACGGTATAAATCAAATTACATTTAATATAATCGTCAGTATTAATCGGATACTCTCTTTTGAAAAGAACCGTATATAACACATATATAATGTAAATGTAACTGTTCTAAACTGCGTCCAATTAAGCTACATTGCACACATGCCAGTTATTTATGTTGGAATATTATTCACATAAAACAAGAGGGCTTGTTACGATTACTCAGTATTTTGGACAAGCCCTACAAGATTGTTAGTTATCCAATAATAACAATGGTATAATACCAAAAATAATATTATCATGACAATATAGTGGTCATATTTTATCTTACTCAGTCGGCTTTGGAGATTCACATATATTTACTTACAGGTACAAAATCTTTTATAACATTATTCCATGATTATAAAGATCCACAGTGCAGAACCAGTAAGTATAATAAACTCGTTAATACTCGCCTGACCTGTTTTGTGATCACTAGTCCCGGAGATACTCGCAACAGAAAAAAAACAATCAAATATGATTTATTACCAATGCTTAGTCAAAGTAGCTTTATCTAATACTAAAAAAATATATCAATATGTCAATAACTAATGAGTTACTCAAAAATTGGTATCGTAAAAAGTTAATTTACTTTTGTATTCGTAGTACCTACCTACTGCTGACAACTGATTGGTCACGACGTTTTACACACCTTAGTCCATGGTAGGATTAACAAAATCGTAATTTAGATTTCGCTATTTTGATCGCTATTGCCCTGTTAATTAGTGTTAATACGTTACCCCCGTTAACACAAGCCCCGGCCTCCCCTGTTCGAATCTATGTGTCTATCTGTGGCATTGTGCCTAGCTCTCAAACGGGTGAACCGATTCTGCGGCGGTTATTTTTCTATAGAAAGGTCGTTTAATTAGGTTGCTTCTTAGCTAGGCTTCATGAAAATCGGTTCGGCCGTTTAAGAGATAGGTTTAATAAGCGGGGAATTTATCTATCTACACCAATATTATAAAGAGGAAAGATTTGATTGTTTATTTATTTGTTTGTTTGATTGAAAAGGCTCCGATACTACTGGACCGATTTGAAAAAATCTTTCACCATTAGAATGTTACATTATCCCTGAGTAACGTAGGCTATGTTTTATTTTTCTGCGCGGACGGAGTCGCGGGCGACAGCTAGTTTAATATATAAAATAGCCCAACTTGCGTCTACATAAATAATTGTTGATGTTATTGGTCGTGGCGCATTTCCAACCAAAACACGATATACCTAGGTTGACGGCACCAATGATGGTCACTTTTAGCTAACAGGCACAAGTAACGGACACTTTACTCTTAATTCAAATTTAATCTCGTCTGGCCCTCAATTTTACTCCCATTGGTGTAAATTTGAGGGCCTTCGAGGTCGTATCTATCGACCACGTCTTGGTTAAATTCCTCCAAGCAGACGTAGTCGATGGACACAATCCTTGACGGGTGCGGTCTCTTCAGGGCGTCAGTTTTTTCCTCAATTTCTCTTGCTGGTGGAATGTGGTCCTCACCGTATCCCTTTTTGACCTCGTAGAGGCTTGCCGCTTCGTGGATGCGCAAATCCAGTGGGAGGATTCCCGACAGGCTCAGCGCCGATGTCAGAGAGACCGTCCTGTACGCTTTGCAAATCTTCTGGGCGAATCCACGCTGTATTGAGTCTAGCTTGTTTCGCACCATCAACTTGTTGGCAGACTTGGGCCAAGCGCTTGCTGCGTACAGTACGATCGGCTCTATCACCGCCACTATCTCGCTATTGAGACCCCATGACACCCTAGCCGCACGTGACAGCTGTCTGTAGATATCCGAATCTCAATGGCTGGGACCGTGGTGGAGCTTGTCGACGAAATCAAACTGTTGGGACTTACCATAGACCGTGAGCTGACCTTCAACGCACACGTAGAAAATACGTGCCGAAAGGTAAAATCATATTGCTTTTGATACGTTGTCGTATAGATTTTAAATCAACCGCCAATACTGTTAAGTAAATAAGAGCTACGATAACGTTGACAATACGATAACATGTCAAACAAAAGTGATATGGTTTTACAGAGTAGCATACTGGGCTCTAGAGGCTAGAACTCTATCATTATCCTGCTTTGGTAACCGCCTACGAAAAATTAGCTTTCCTTCACTAACTAGACCTTTTTGCTACTTATAAGGGCTCGCCCAGAAATCATGTTATCGTTTATGGTGGTGGTCAGAAAAAGGTCCGAGAAGACATCACATGTAATTTTTTTACACAGGAGGAAAGTCAAAAAGTAACGAAATTACTCAATAATTTACTTATATCAAAAAAAATCTCAATTTAAAGTTATTTGATGCAGTCTTAGGTCATTTTAGTAGGCAACAATTTAAACACCTGTATCTCAGGAACCAGTCAAGTCTACTTAGTCGTCATAGTTTTCCTTTAAAATTCGTTATATGTGCATTAATTTAAGATATTTTTCAGATTTTTTGTGTTTGTAGTTTTGGCTGTATGGGGGGGGACACTTACCTCTAACAAAAATTTGCGCTTTAAAGCTTAATATTTCATAAACGGATCCCTTAATCGAAAAATAGTTTACAACACAAACCCGCAATATTTTTGAAAGACCTATCCAACGACACCCTGCTTCGGGGTAGATGAGAACAAAATGCATCCCCACGTTACGATGTGTAGGGGAGGCAGGCAAACAAAAAAAAAAAAAAAAATCACGATTTTATTTTACCACTTTGAAGACGTGACTAACATGTATATTCTTGCCAAATTACAGCTTTCTAGTAGGTACTAAGAGTCTCTGAGTTAGGCTGCGGACGGACATGGCGAAAGTATAAGGATTTTTAGTTTGACTATTTAGTTTGACTACGGAACCCTAAAAAGTGGTAACGAGTAGACATAATAAAAGTTTACAAAAACTGCGTACTTAAACTAAATTTTAGACTAATGATGAATAAATACTAAAACAGAGACATATCAAAGTATAAATAAAAAGTATCAACATAATTATGTAAAATGGCTGGTATCGTTGGATTGGTTTTGTGAAATGAGTGCTGTAGATATACTTTATCCTTCGATTCTTGTTCTGATGCTGTAGAGATAAACCGCGGAGTATTTAAGGCCTTGTTATGTTTCACTTCTTGTTGAAGATATTGAAATGAGCAAAGACTTTTTCATCTCACTAGCTCGGAAAGCGGTTTTTGTTTGTTTGATATCTATTGAGAAAATCGATTTTTATCCACATGTGAAGAAAGAGTTTTGACATTTGAAGGCAGCTTTAGTGATATTTGACAGCTAACAAACCGTAAAACGTTAAAACCGCTGAATTTTTAACATCACATTTAATGAATTGGATCGAGTAAAAATACTAAATACAGTCTTACAACTTTATTTTAATTCATAAATATCAACATTCAACATTACCCTTCATTCTGTTGTAAAAACGGATAAAATGTTCTGACAGTCCAAGTAAGTCGATGTGCGAACAAAACGCATCCGAAATAATAATAAAAAACTTAAGTCAAAACTTTTTAATTAAGCCGTCAGCGCATAGAGGTAGTAAAGCAGGGGCCCTACTTTAAAAATCGAAGTTCGAAGTTACGTTAGCTCCATCTTTGTCACACTTCCTTCGAGACTAAATCGAGAGAAAGGGATGGAGCTAACGTAACTTCGAACTTCGATTTTCAAAGTCTCTGTTTTCCTTCATCTTTGGGTGAACGTTAAATATTCGCATGTTTTTCTAGTTTGTTTTGTTATTAAAAAATGAGTGATTCGAGTGACGAAAGACGTATTAACACCTATGGAATTACGGGAAACCGTGCAAAATGCGGAATTGAGCTTATTTTCCTCGCTGTAGTGAGGTGAAAAGTTTTGTGTTATACACGGGTGAAAAGTTATTTTACGTCTCGTGTGTTGAAACACTCGCTACGCTCAGGATTCTATTTTTGAACCACTCGCTTCGCTCGTGGTCAATCATAGAATCCTTTCGCTAGCTCGTGTTTCAAATGAACACTCGCAGGTAAAATACAACTTTCCCCCCTTGTATAACAAATAACTATTTCCTTACCTTGCGTTTCACATGTTTATTTTAACGAATTCTTGTTCCTGCAACGATGTAAGTTGCAGTTTCTTCATTTCAGTTAACTAAGTAGGTATCTATTGTTGCTGCAACTGTGGGACATATGGCTCGGAAGTCGAAACTTAAGACCACCTACAAACCTTTGATATGAGCTTTAGAAATTTAAATAATGAACATTTTGAAGATTCTCTATTTATTTACTTTATGTGTTCAAATATAAAAGCATATAGAGAAAGAAAGAAAGGTTATCATTTATTGACCTGCACAATCACAAAGCAAAGTAAAAACCACTTAAATATAACTATTTATACCTAAAGATACTAAAGGGGCTACCAGCTCAGCATAAATAAATGCTGAAACCCAAAGTATAAAGGCAATTTAAATAATAACAGTAATGATAATTACCTAGTTAAGTAAGACTAAAGTTAGTTCTGCAAATCGGTACCAACCCACCAATATGTCAAAATTGAAATTAGTGTAAAGAAATCTTTCAAAATATTATATCAACTGTTTAAAAATCAAAGTGACCTGACTTTTTTAACCTAACGAAACAAAACATAGACAAAGTGTAAATTCGGATGCTGATTTAAATGATCTTAAAATTATTTTACACTTACATACATCTCATATCTGTGGATCGACATATTTTTATGTAAAACTTACAAGAGACGAGAACTTCGAGGAAATTTATTGTGTATATTTTCTCAACCCCTTTTCTAACTTAATCGGTGTTTTCTCAAAATTGACATTGTGTGCGTTGGTTCCGGTGCAGAATTAACTACGTCCAGTAATATAATATTTAATATAATTTATTAGAACAAAAGGAATGTACAACAATGCTTCTGAGTCTTTGATCGTCAACGTTAACCCATCTTCATTAGGTATTTGCTTTACGTTTACGATCAAATTACTTTTAATAATATACAAAAAGAGAATAGTGAAAAACATATAATTGTAAACTAGCTCGAGTTATTAATTATACGAATGAAACAAACACTGCGCCTACGGCCTACCTACGTATTCGTCCGTTATATATACATACCGCCGCCCTCCGTTTCCTGGCATTAAGAGGATTGTGAAGGCTTAAATTGCGAAGATGACAATTTTTTTCCATGCAAAGTTATCTCTTGGCGATAACGTTTCTCACCCCCTAAATCAAGTCCAATTTCCATGATTTTCGAATAGTAGGTTAGAAACAGACCTAGTTTTTCATAATATCTACAACATAATTCAAAAATCGTAAAAACAGACGGCGTAGCATGGTTTATTTACATACTTAAGAACTCAAGACGGAGGGCCCTTTTTTACACGACTGCCCCAAAAAAGTAGTGTTGTGTTTTCAGGGTTCATGTTTGTATGTATGCATGTATGTATGCGAGTTTCTTTATTCCACTATAACTTCTAATGCCTTGACCGATTTAGATGTGTGAGGTATCGTGAGAATCCTTACGTCATCCCGTGTGACATAGGATACCTAAACTGTTAAAATTGAAATAACAACAATGCTAAAATGACAATTATTAATATATGTAGGTATATCGACGATAGTATAAAAAATGCAGTCGGGGTTTTAAAGCTTGCTTTTCATATAGTTATTGAAGTCAGTAAAAAGGAATAGCGGTAGCCTTTGATCTTTTAACGTCGCTCAACAAGGAAATATATATACATTGGCAATGTCAACGACAAATACGACATTATGTCGTATCTGAGCAGTCTGCCTACTTGCTGACGATCAAAATTCAACTAGTGGACCGCTAGCTATGTTCAGAATTCTACTACAGAATACCTCGCTTCGCTCTAGATGCAACAAACCACCCTCGCAAATATATCATTACCTATTACGATTATTTGGTTGACTGTTAGAGAATGCCATTAGGCATTAAGTCCGCCCTTTGTACCTTTTTTGTGCAATAAAGCTTAAATAAATAAATAATATCATGTCGATCCCTTGTGAAGTTGTTACATAAGCTATGGTTTCTTATTAAGTTCGTTGTCGCAGGCGGGATAGGCATTTACATCGACGCTGTTGGTTGCGCAGACGGTGCTGTGCGTGTTGCGCCGGTGGTCCGTCGCGAACGAGCTCTCCGGCTCACTCGTACGCAGTTTTCTGACGAACGCGTTGTCGATTGAGAACCTTAACAGAAAAAATTAAAGGTTTAATAAAAACAAGAGTCATAATATACGCTAACAGCTACGTAAATGGAGAAGCATCGACCAACTGGCAGGCTACTCGTAGGTACATCTTTTACGTAGGGAGTGATCTCGGCTATAAGATTCCTTGGAGCTTAACTTTAGGCATACTTTTAGGGTTCCAGCATGAGAACGCATTATTTGAAGAAACTGTAACCACAGACTAGGTGCATTGCAAGAACGCTATCGTTTTTGAACATGTATATGATTAACGCAATTGCCGGACGATCGCGTCGAGCTCTATCTCAGTTTTCGATAACGGTTTACGTTAGCGTTATGAATCTTGTCTGGCCTTACTGATGTGTTTGCTACAATCGTTCTTTTATTATTATCAAAACTAAGTTACAAGGTTGACTAGGGTTTGCAATCTGGATATTCAAATTATTCGAATATCCGCCATATTTAGGATTCGGATTCAACAATATTTATTAATAAATCGAATTATATAAATAGAGTAACAATTATTAAATAAGTACCTATAGTGATTCAAATAGGAACACCAATATTTTTTTAACCTATGTAATTATAGTCGTCGCAGCGACGACATTACACTTGATTTACTTGAACTAATCAAAAAATGCTATTAATGTTTGTTTCAACTGTCTGAACCGTTGATTCTACAAAAGATTTGGGTGCTTGCTCGAGTTTTAGACGTGGACCTTTCGTTGATGATAACCAGCAGAAAGAGTTACGTTGCATACCTATAGTACGAGTATATCTACATATATACCCGAGGCATACCGGCTTTTATTTTCTCCTAGCGACCCGCCTTTTCTTCTCGTGGATAAAATAACATTGTATAATCTATACCTCCCACAGTAAAAGGTGTAAATTATGGTTAAAACCGAATCAACACAGATTTCCGTTAGTAGTTTCTAAGATTAGTAGAAACAAAGGTACTAGAGACAAAGGCGGAGGCGCCGGCGGGGGAATATTACGAAGTTACAAAGCGAATCTAATTCTCTAATTCTCCCTAAGAAGAAGATAGAACAAAAGGTCAGAATTGCTTCATTAAGCCGTAAAAAATGCCACCATCTTTTCCAACTTAATGGATGCTACAAGGGTTGACACCAAAAATGAAAAACTCAAGGGCCCTTACTTTTTGCACAACGATAGAAATACTTCTTTCTTGCACACAAATGCAACAAACAGGAAGAATCCGACGAATATATTGTAGATATCTGGTAAGTACCACACCACCGATTCTTGCGCTATGACGTGGCTCAACGCCTCGAACAACCAAGTGATTCCCATCACCAGAGAAAGCGTCACGTAAGTCTTGAACCTGAAATTTTAAAATAACACTGTTTAACCTTTTGAACGCCATATGTCGAATACAAAATGTGTCACCCACACGCCAAACATGTTTGCTATGTTGTACACCTTATTGCTACCAAACAAAGTCTCTTTTAATCTTGAACTCTTGTCGGCTGTAGCCGACGTGGCGTCAGTGGCACGACTTTTAGTTGACGGCCAGAGCCGACTGTGGCGTTGAAAAGGTTAACACTTAAGTTAGTACGCAGATAGTATTGCTTTCACACAATCAGAACCCATACTAGTCAGCCAAAAGGTAAATGCTAAAAGTCCCACTAAAGTGGCAGGGTAGGAATAAGCTTTCCCCCAATATCTGTAGACAACGCTCTCAAAGCAACAATGTCTCATAAGTCATAACACTATAAGTGATTAGCCAAAAATAATCCATTACATTTTCCTTGCTTGCGCGATCTTACTTGCCTGTGGTGGCATCGATCGCGCCACTATTTAATTTAACTTTAATTCGTACTAGATACTTAGCGCTAGCCGCACTTATTCTCGTAAAAATATTTTAGTTTCATATGAAATGAGCTTGCTCCATTTGTCGTCAAGTAGATAAATTATATTCGTTATCGTGTTTCGATTTATATGGACATTCAGCTATGTATTGCACCAGAATTAAATTAATTTTTAATTAAAAATAAAGAAAGAAAGAAAATCATTTATTTGTGATACACATAACAAAGAATAGATTAATATGCACAAGAAGAAAGTAGCCAGAGCCACGAAATAGTCCTAACGCAGCGTAATGCTGGCATTAAAGTCAGCGCTGGTCTTTCGTTGGAACCATCAGGTGAAACCACTGAAGCTTATACACACATAATTATTTGAACACATAACGTAAATTATAAAATGAAAAAAAAATATTAAAATAATGGTAACATTCTGAAATTCCATGCCCTCCTTTATCTTCTTTTAGGTCCGTTTCGCATATAGGAATTAAAACTAGTTAAATTATTTTGTTTTTAGTTCCATGAAATATGTGCGTAGTTTTGCATAATTTATTGTTTATTAAAACGAATTTACTATAGATAGGTACAGTCACGAACTTTAATTTGGGACCCACCTTAGGTCCAAAGTCATTCTGACATTCTACAACAATAAGGTTGAGTCTCCTATAAGTTAAAATGATTTGGCATCTCTAATGACATTGACGACTTCAAACCTATTTTTCTTGAAATGGGTCACAAATTAACGATCGCGATAGTACGTAGGTATTTTTTGAAGTTAGTTGTATGCTCAATTGGTTGAAATGAAAATGAAAAGTGAAATTTCAATTTCCCAGATAGACATGCGAGTAAGTACGCCGTATTTATGGCTCGGCTTGTAAAGGTAAACACAGCCGAAAAAGGTCGTCGAGCTTTAAGTACGCGTACTTACTCCCACGTCTATCTGGGACTTAATAAGATATGAAAAAAATATATAATGAAATCTACTCATTTATAAACAATTAGGAGTAATGTGTCAAATAATAATACATAGTTTAATATAGCTCTGGCCATTTTCATAGAATGTTGCTTTACATCGTTACATACCCGGTTTTTTTGCTTGTGCTACCAATGTCTTTAACGTTTCTTCCAACGAGCCAAATCCTAACCGTGGTCATCACAAACAAAACCAAACTGATCAAAATCAATATCGTGAGCGGAATGATCACGTACCGCCGATACTCGTCGTCTGAAATTATAAATGAAGACATTTTAATTTAAAAGAACAATTCAATTGTTGGAACAATTTAATAGAAAAATCTTTGCGTTTCAATTTCTGAAATAAGTACCTACATAAAGAAAAAAGTATTAAATTATTAAAATGCTTGTGTAACTACCTGCACTGATATAGTTAGGTGGATTAAAGCGGCATTTATTCGATAAATAAGTGTTTTCTTCCTCTAAAAGTCAGACCCTAAAGCTAGTAGAAAATAATAAATTGTATGACAAGAGAATAAAAAAGAATTTCCCGGGCCATTTATCGGATATTGAGATCGAGCCGGATATTCAAATAAAAATATAGAATTTTTAAGTTGAGGGTAAAATGTCTCCTTGTTTGCTGGTGACATTGTGCTTGTCGGTGAAGATGGTCCCGAGGTGCAGAGCAGACTGGAAAAGTGGCGGCGGAGATTGGACAATGTCGACCTTTAACTCAGCAGATCCAAAACGGAACATATTTTTTGCGACTTTGGTGGTCCGTCCAGTTTTGTGACGATAACGCTTGATAGCGCGCTTCAATGGAATAAGGTGCAAAAGTGTATACATAGCTTTGTACCCGACTGTACCTCGGTTCCTTGATACAAAGCGATGGCGACATAGATCGAACCGTGAAACATACAATTAGCGCTGGGTGAATGAAATGGCGACAGAATACAGGAAGAATTTGCGACCACCGTAGCCCTCAAGGTTAAAGGAAACATTTATAAGAGCGTAATAAGCAGAGGTCGGAATAGGTAGTGCTTATTAACCTAAACTTGTTGCATTTTCATTCAATAACGTATCCCCATCTCACTCACGCATGAATGAACGTGAGTTAAGTTTAGGTTAATAAGCACTACCTATTCCGACCTCTGGTAATAAGAGCTGTCGTCTTGTATGGATCAGAGTGCTGGGCTGCAAAGGAGAAGAAAAAAAGAGTAGAAATGTTGAGATGGATGTGTGGTGTAATAAGAAAGTATAGGATAAACGAATATGTAAAGGTAAAGGTAAGGTAATAGGTTGTCATGGTATGGCCAAGGTAGTGAACGCTGAGATGACGGCAAATAGGGATGTGTGGAAAAAAAAACATGCTGCGCCGTCTCCAGATGATTAGGATAAGGGCAAAGACATGATAATGATGATGATGATAGTAAAATGGCTTTTCTATGTACATTAATGCTCTGCTGTTCACATCGATTGCGAGGAAATAAAACAGTGAAATCGATATCTATACTAAACTATTCAGGTTGACTGGAAATTCGCCGTATTCCTTGAAAGGGTTTATTCTACAGCTCATTTGTAATGATTTAAGTCCAGTCAACCAAAACCTGGTCAAAACTCATTGGTTTTTGAGTTATTCACTTTTTTTTTTTAAATACCTGCCTTTCGACCTAAAACTAGTAATTGTGTAAAAACTGCGTCATTTAGACATAAAAAAAGCATTTTTCAAATAGCCAATGAACTACTGATTACGAAAAATAAAAAAAAACGCCAAAAAATGCAAAATTTTGTTAATAAAAGGATTTGAAGTTAGAAGTTCTAGTAATTATTTTCCAAATTTAGTAACATTTTAAAGCATAACTAAAAAAAAGTACAACACTTCGCGTACAAGTTACAGGAATAGTTTGCTCAATTCATAAGCTTTCTAAAAAGGTACAATTTATGACATTTAAAAATTAATTTTAATTTAAAATTTTACAATTAATAATAATAGCAGTAATGTTCGCGGTTCAGCTCCATCGTTCAACCAAAAAACGCGGGAAGCGTTGTAGTAGAATACGGAACGCACTTTTATTTTTGACCCCTCGTTGACTGGACTTAAATCATTACAAATGAGCTGCAGAATAACCCCTTCAAGGAATACGGCGAATTTCCAGTCACGCTGTATATTATATTATACTATACTATACTATACTATACTATACTATACTATACTATACTATACTATACTATACTATACTATACTATATGTATTCTAGTGTGTGTCTATCCGGCGGGTAATCTCCGGACGTTATTCGAAAAATTCCTTAACCAGTTAAAAGGTACCCACATTATTCCGGATGGACTACTTAAATATACGGATAGACAATTTTTTTGTTTAAACTGTGTAAATAACAGTTTAAAGGTGACTTTTCAATGCTTTTGAGGCCAAATATCTTTAGTTAAAACACGGTTCTTAAATAAGTCATATGAAAATATGTTGAGTAGGTATATCACGAGTTATCAGCTCTAAAACATGTTCGTGCCAGTTTTCTTAATTCTTCGAGAACGTCGAGTGTTTTTAATATTTTTGTTTATAATTATGTATAGTAGAGCGTCAAAATAAACAAGAAATAATTACCTATGCAATCGACTTTTCTGTGCTTGCAATATATAATCAAAATCATGGAAGTCCTAAACATGTGATTCATTAATTACCTTCAATGAAGCAAGAATTCCCATTAATAAAATGCGGCTTCACGAAGGACGGTATTTGCCGTAAGTCCGAGAGGTCCACCACGATGACGAAGACGGTGAGGATCAGGGGCGTGCCCCAGCCGTGCAGGTTATACCACCAGAACTTTTTCGGCACGTGCCTCCTCCCCTTACGCCCTGGCCTGGCTTGGCCGCCAACAGGCAAACCTCTCCTATAACAATACACACAAATACCTATTATGTAAATGTATCAACACCTTTTAACTAGTAATCTATAATCTTATCCCCTAAATCCACTTATTTTATTTTTTGCTTTGTTTGATGACCTTATTGGGATAATGAATCATGTTCAACCTTACTACTCTCTACTTTTATAACTCTAGTAATATGGATTGAAAAGCTGGAAATAATCATAACAAAGTGAAAAAATAAAATCAAAATGATTTATGGATAAAATATGTATTAAAGGACCCCAAAGTTTTGAAAATGTTTTTTTTTATCCAACAGTTAATTAAATACTACTACTATTAGAACCCTTGTCTTTGAATTAAAAGTTATTTAAAAAAAAAACTGACTGCAGTAAGAATATCAACTGAAAAGGGAAAAACAAGCTTTATAACCTCTAAAGCTATAGAAAATCGTTCTAGAAATTCACTTAAGTACTCAGAGATCGGACTAGTTGGCGTCATTAGGTCATTACTCGCAATAATGTGTACATGACTCCCAAGATTAAATTAACTTAATTGATTTCTTACCTGAAATTTAATCTTGATCCTTTGCAAAACAGCAATAAATAAATAATACAGGCTTGTTATTGAGTAGATTTTTTAAAGAAGATAAACAGTATTTTTTCAACGTTTTCAGTTTATTCCTTTTCACATCTAAAATAAACTTATGAGCTGAAAAACTCTTTTCGCAATCCACTGATTTTAGTAGATCAAACTTATGTAGCCTCATGGGAAAATTGACATGCCATTAGGATTCAGATTCTATTTTCTATTCTAATTATTGGATGACAGTCGATGCTACCAGTGACGCGATTGGTTTAAAAACGAAACGAATAGAAACGTTAGGTAGCGCAATGCATCTTGGCAGGGCCCGCAGTAGCCAACCAATAGCGTATCGCGCATAAGCATACCGACGGAATGTTCCCCCGTCCCGCCCCCTTCATATCACCAATTTCGTCGATAAATACGCGGCTGCGAAGGTAGGTACAACATATCCAGCGGCCTTTTTACGTGACGGGACCTACTTATACTTAAGTAACTTAAGCAATTGAGTAGGTATTCTTACCTTAGCGTCCACCAGATATCGAAAGACATGACATTTACCCACGCGAAGCTTGAGAGCATGGAATAGTAGAATAATAACGCTGAAACGAGAAGAAAGTTATTCACTTAGGTACTACTAGTTATAAGTTATACTACTATTTTTATATAGTTTAACATCGTTGTTAAATTTAACATGTTAATAAGTACCAATTTCACCATACGATGTTACATTTAATCAATGTTAATCGAATTTTAGTTCATACATTTTGACAGCTGTTAACGCTCTAATCGTCTGTTATATCGTATGGTGAAATTGGTAGTAATAAAAAACAACAAGTAGGTGTGAACTAATTCTCTATTTAAAGTAATTCGGTGCTATCTGAGATGATTTTAGTAGGTATAAGCACTAGTCGCCTGTATCTTAGAAACCAATAAAGAATAAGAATAAAAAAAGAATAAGAATAAGAAGTATTTATTGTCACCCAAAACCAGTAAAATACAAACAAAATTTTATAAAAAAAAGGTGTGACAAAAGACACAGACACTGCCCCTTTCCGCAAAGTCATAGTCGTGATAGTTTTTCTTTAAAATTCGTTATATGTGTTTTCATTTAAATAACTTTTCAGATTTTTAGTATTTGTAGTTTTGGATGTAGGTGGGGAGACACTTGACGATAGGTACCAAAAACTCTAAAATTTCACAAATGGATCCCTTAACCAAAAAATAGTTTTACAAACCCTCAATATTTTTGAAAAACCTATCCAACGACTACGTGTAGGGGAGGAACACAACGTTTTTTATTTCAAATATTATCTTAGCATTTTGTCGGCCTGAATAATATGTATATTCAATCCAAAAAACAGCTTTCTTGAACTAAGAGTCTCTGAGCTAAGCTGCGGACATGGCGAAACTATAAGTGTTTCTAGTTTGACTACGGAACCCTTAAACTACTTAATATTAAGTGTAACATGATACGTATAATGTAACACAAATAATATTGAAAGGGAGGAATTTGACAAAAGCGCGTGGGGCCAGCCCCTTGTGTATTTATTCGACCAGCGGACCAGACGGACTTAATCTGTAATAAGATCGTGGTGGATGTCTAAAACTCGATACACCTTGTTAACACAAGAAGTGCAAGCTATTAATTAGCGAGAAAAAAATTGGATGGTATAACGGTAGGTACCTATAGCTCCAGTCAACACTGAAACATCGACATTTATCCCTGTCCCTAAATTCTTACATATGTCATAATGTGCTAACACTTTGTGTCAAATTATTTAAGTTAAATAGAACCACTCTAAGAGATAGACTGTCCTTGTGTCAATCATATTCGGGCTACAGTACCTACAGAGGACGTACGTATTATGAAGTTTTAAAACTTTACAAGTTCAAAGCGGTCAACGAAGAGACGGAGACATGTAACTGCTACGAGTATATAACGCTATCCCATTCACGACCGACCCCAGTGCTAAATACTTACACAAAACGGAGCACGCGGTTGGCCCGAGGACTTCACTGTCATTGACGAAGACGTGTATGCTCCGGAGCAGGAAGAAGACGATGGTGGTGGCGAGGTACGCCATCAGCATGAGGCCCATCAGGTTGCGCAGCTCCGGCAGTAGCGCGTACACCAGCAGCACCAGCGCCATGAACACGCTCGACACCACAAAGCCTGCGACAGATGTTCTTACTCACGGCCGATTGTCCTAAATTGCAGTCCGACAGCTTCAGCCGTTTCAGAGAATTAAATACATAATAACCTCCGGTATAATAGTGACCCCTACTTTCAGAGATGATAATCTGCGCCCGATTCAATTCATTCATTTGGGAGCCACGATGCCACTTACGGACGCATGGATACACTTATACCACCCTTATGTTTGCGTCGGGGGTTGAAAAGGTTCTTAACTTAACAGCTAGACGACAGCAAGACACCTTATAAGCAGGGCTCGGAAACCTGGTTAATTTTATTAACCAGCTCGTCAGAAACGCCATATATTTCAAAAGGAGCATTTTCATTTCGATTCCGCTCGGAACAGAATCGATATTATTTCGGTTTTGATGTAAATGAAACTGTTCCTGCTCACAAAAACGGTTAATTTCGCTCTCTAATTTGTTCGCACCGCCCACCAGTCCCACCACCTTTTTCTCCTCTTTCCTAATAGGTTATTAGCTAGCTTTGAAATAACTAATAAAATAACTCTCGCGTGACTTATGATTATACGATTCCAAGCAGCTTCGGCCGAAAGATGCTCCACCCACTTGTCATTTCAAATTAACCAGGTTAATCCCAGCGACCATAACGCTCGCGAATCGATTCCGCTCCCAGCGAGCGTTTACGAAAAACCTGGTTAAGAACCATATTAACCGGTATTTTTCGAACCGTTCCCAAGCCCTGCTTATAAGGGATCCGTTATTTCAGTGGTGCGGAACCCTAAACGGCAGGGCCTCTGTTCTTCTGGGTAAAACTATATTACCATTGAAATATGTTAGTATCTTACTGCCGTACTCAGTGACGTTAATTAATTTTATGCTTGACTAAAGTTGCTGCTGTCACTTTATTTGCTAGCAATAGAATAAAACAACACGTCACTAAACAAGCATTAAATTTAATTGACGTCTCTGAGTGCGGCAGTTACTGTTTTTAGCTGGTCCGCCATACTGTCAAATAAATAAGAGGTCTCGTAACGTTGACAATACGATAACATGTAAAAAGCAGTATGGTTTTACCTAGTACAATAGAGGCTCTGGACTGACAGAAGACAATATTGTTTGGGTGATATTGAATTTAAGAGGCCACCTATGATAAAGTCTGTCCAGAGTGTTCCGCGATCTGGATCTCCATAACCATAACGCCTTTGTATCTGTTCTTTGGATATATTAAACGATCATATTTGCTTGAGACTGACAAACGTGAAATCACGATTAGAAATAAAATCCTCGATAATTTTATTTTTTAAACATGACACCATTTGGCATGTTTTATAATATTAAACGATGATTTTCGACTCAATAGTTGAGTATATGTAACTTGTAGTATATGTACAAATAAATAGGTATCTTTGGTCATATTTGCGAGAGAGAGATTTTTTTCTCCTAATCACAATAAATTACTGTCTGTTTCTGCGACATCCTGTAGGGTAGTATGACTTACCGTATGCATTTAGTTTTAGTCGTGTATTTGATTCCGTGAACGGCACATCGAGGATTTTTACCAAAAAAAAATTCTCAGGATCCTTGGACACGAGTGTTCCATTATTAGACTTCAGAAGTAGCTCAAAGCAAAATTCTCCAGTGTTGTAAGACTCAAACCATTGATTTGCGTAGTTCAAACCTCGACGCAGTAATTTTCCATCCTAAAAAAAATTTAAGTTTAAACTGTTTTGTGGAATAATTCGAGTCGGACTCGTGCACCGAGGTTTCCACAAATAAGTAAGAAATTGTGACTCATCTCTGTTTACCGGTCGGTAGACTGTTTTACAAACCGCAATACACATTTTTTGACGCATTTGTCCCCTAAAATAATAAGTGGTCCGCGTTAGTACTGTCCTAAAAACTGAAAGAATCGGACTCGCGCACCGAGATTTCCTACCGCCCGAGTAACACTTGGCCGGTCTAAATTATTAGTTGTTTTTATATAGACGCTTGTATGTATTATTGATTTAACAGTAAAACAAAAATATTAAAAAATCGTTTCTTCTCTACTATTTGTTAGAAAATCCGCTGTTGAAACACGCATATTAAAAAAATAACTGGATCTACCACGGTCCAACGGAAACAGCTCTTTAACTAACATTTAAGAGACGGACAGACGGAGCGCTTGCTTTGCTCAGGTAGCTCAACGTCTGTTAGGTTCAGCTAGCCTTAGCTTTCGATATTAGGTTTCTCTTATATGCCTACAGAAATACTCCTGGAGCCTGTTTTATAAAACTACAAATTACAATTTTACACGTCTAAACTGGCAACACTGCTCAAATGGCTGGCCGTCATTCGTCGAGGTTGTGTCAAATAAAAACTTGTAATCTAAAAATTGTATGTGTGTTATGGTCCTGCTCACTCTGAAGTAACTCGGGCACTGGGCCTCTTCTTTCATAGTTCGAACGTTACGCTTACTCCGTCACTTTCCCTCGACTTCAGTACGATGGGCGAGTGAAAGGTACGGAGTATCCATTAGCACTACTGTGGTGTTGGGAGTAGGATCCCGGACGTGCGTCGCCATGTTTGACACTCTTGTTCTAGACTTCGCTGGTAAAACTGGGTCGTGAAACATGGTACGCCGCGAGCGTGATAAGTAATTTTGCATCTGACCTTGGCACCCTGTGCCCCTGGAACGTCGTCAGGCGGATTTCTTATTAACTGACTGTATTTTGATAATAAAACAAGAAATTTGTGAAACATCTAGAAAAGGCTTTTGGTTCTCCTTGCCAGACTATCCTCGCCTACACCTAAGTTCGACCATCGTGACGCTCCCTTTACCCAAAGATGAGGAGGAGCTTACATATATATATATATATATATACGATAAGTGTACGATTTCAAATAAAACCATTATGTATTAAGGCCCATTATATACATATTTTGAACTTTATATAATATTATGATATACGATCCCCATACCAGATTATCAAAATTTCGGGCAAGCCTTTGAAGTACATTTCAGTAGGTATCTGGCAATTTTCCACTAAGAGTGAAAGATATAGCATGATTAATATGATTACGAAGAGACAGCGATACCGAGAACCTTCAGGAAGCGTGTGAAAGAGATAACAAGATTAATTAGACAGCAATACGGGGAACATTCCGGATCTGTGAGCCAAGGACATTCGCTATTGTATTACAACATCGATATGTGTAGAACATTCCATCATCAAATAGCCTTGGTAGTACTCGCGGGTCAAAGTACATCGACAATTCCAGGAATTGTCGGACACTGGGGCATAAAAGGCGGAACGATTGTGACGACGAGTCATTCTTTACTTGGAAAGCGAACAGTTAGAACAAGAGCGAACCGAGCGATCATCTTTTCGAGATTATTGGGCGATAATTGTTTGTAACGGTTAAGTGAGTGCGTTAATAGTTAAAAACTAGCTCTTACTTAGTTATCTGTGCAATGGTTTGTTTCTATCAATTACCAACCCCCTCGTACCTACGTACCTAACAGTATCATTCGCGTAGCATCTATTAACACTAAAGTGCCAGTGCGATAGCGATAAGAAATACTTCTAGGTAGGTTTTATGATTTTCAATGTCATAATGGAACTACAAATTATACCTACTATACTTTCAATTTCAACATTAGGACTGACGTCTGACACTAATTATGATTAAAAACGTAATGGATTTTAATTGTATGGCAGACAATATATAGAAACGACAAAAAACCCATTAGGGTGGGCAAAACGAAGTGTAAAATCAAATTACTTACTGCTATCAGTTAATTACGAAAATTTAATATCATCCGTCACTTGATATTAAAAGTATGTATGTATGTAAAAGTATGAAAGTTATGATAATAATTATAGGTAATAAGTATATTATTATTTTATATTCAGGTGTATGAACAAAAACAACAGAACCCTACACTTGCGATTTAGGGGAAAAATCGCGAAAAGCAGTTTTGTACATGTTATAATTGCGATCGATATAAGTCTACCGGCGATGAACCTTTTAACCTTAGTTGCCATCTTATGAACCGACGCGACGCCATTTTTTAAGTTTAGTCTAGTTTAGTTTTAGTACCTACGACTTCTAGTTTACATAAGGCAAATTTAACTCGAAGCTCATGATTAGATCTATGCGACTGCTAGGTACTATATTAAAATTAACGTTTAAAACTGTGTGGTGGGATCACTTGCGATGCGAGGAGACTCATGGGTGACGACTCACTCACAAACACCAAGCTTCAGAGTTTGCAGCATCGGCGTAGAGTCGCTTGTCTCTCGGTATTTTACAAGGTGTATTATGGAGAGTGTGCCCAGGAACTACATGACATCATCCCACCCTCCACTTTCTCACATCGGTCTTCTAGACCCCGGGAAGGCTTCCACCCACATGTAGTGCAATACCCAATGGTTCGCACGCAGCGGTTTGCTGCGTCGTTTCTTATTCAGATTGCCAAGGAGTGGAACGCTCTCCCTGCGTCTGTATTCCCGGAATCATATAACCTTGGTGTTTTCAAGGCAAGAGTGAATAGGCATTTTCTGGGTAAGCGTAAAACACCTTCGACCTCGTCATCACTTAACATCAGGTGAGTCTGAGGTTAAACGCAAACCCATTTAAAAAAAAAAAGAGCAGTCGCGTACTGAACACTGAACGCAGAACTCACCGCTCGCTGAGGGATCGACCCTTTATTCTATTAGGTGATTTACTTTTCCATTTCCCACGCCTGTGAGTAACCGGCGAGTTTAAATTTTCTCAACAGAGCCGAGCGTACATTTCTGACGTCCTTTACCCTTGCATTCACAGTCTGACAGACAACGGCGCATGAGTTCGCACTTCCCAAACGCGATTAACACTCCGCACCTTCAGAACAATAGAGACCAAATTAAAAATTTCAGCTTTCAAACTTCAAGTCATATTATTATAGAGACCTAACTTGAAATTTAAAATTTCTTCTTCAGGTCACTATTGTTCTGAAGGTGCGACTCGGTAAATCTGAAATGACGCGCTCTCTACTCTGCCCTCCTTAGAAAAAAGGGCGTATGTCTCATAGAACCTCGTATGTATTTGTGACCTTATTTCTTAAGATGGAGGGTTAAATTTACTTTGACTAACAAATTGCGCATGCGTCCTTTTTATTTAGGAGGGTAGTACTGAAAACTTAATAGACTTATACAAGGCTTCATGGGTTCTTATTTAAACTGCGGTTTAGGTTAGTTTTGTTTAAGTTAGTTGAAGTTAAAGTTAAATAGGCGCGTCATATCACCCCAGACGAACTTATATGTTTAAATGGCGTGGCCAATTAATATGCGTTTATACATTCAAGAAAACTGTTATTTACTAAACTTACTTCTACAATATACCACTTCTCGGAATCCCCATAAAGAGGATTCAATTGTGTTGAACATTCGGGATCATAGAACATATCGTTATTTAACACTACGAAATCGTTATCAATTTTTTTCTCAGTTATTATTTCGTCCCGTTCCTTTATATCCTCGTTGAAGATCTGTATCGACGAATAATTTATTTTGACTTTATACTGTTCTTCCGTATCCGTTATGACCGCACAGCGATATGAGATACTTTCTTCGAGAAAATAAATATAACCATCCGGACAGCACTTGGTAATGCACGGCTTTTTCTTGCAATCCTGAGTGATGTTTACTGTTATAGTATAATTTTTCAAATACGTATATTTTTGGGCGCATGAGTCGGACGCATTGTCCGCACGCGCTAGGCCGAGGATCAGGGAGGTCAGAACAAAAGCGCGGGCGTACATCGCGGACACGCGGGGCTCGCGACAGCGGCGGCGCGGGACTAAACACAATGAGGACAAACCCCAATAAAGGTGAAATGTCACAAATTTATTTATTTTTCCTGAGTAGGTACTCTGTATAATTTACTAACGCATTTTCCCAAATAGTCTCGTAAAGCCCTTGGGCGGCGGCCTCAACGCTAGTTGAATTTATGACCAATTAAACATATAGCCTACTAGCTTTTGCCCGCGATTCCGTCCGCGTAGAAGTCGTTAATCGCTACTTGCGGATAAAAATTACCGGATAATAAGAACGTCTCGGGACTTAAGCTATCTCCAAACCAAATTTTATTCAAATCGGTTTAGCGGATTAGCCGTGAAGGCGTAACAGACAGACAAAGTTATTTTCACATTTATAATATGAGTATGAATAGCTATTGCTTGCAACTCCGCTCACATATAAGTTGTTGTGGTTTAAACTTTAAGTTATCTCCATACCTTGATCTAAATCGGTTCAGTCCTGAAAACGTAACAGACAGACAGTTTTACTTTCGCATTTATATAGTACTATAGATATGGAAGTTATGGATCACGCTTTCTGTTCATTCCAGAATGATATGACACATAATTGATCGAACATCGCATTAAACACTAAAGTCTTTAAAAGTTATTTTATTTTAATCGTCCGATATCCTCTTAACGTCTGTCTGTCAAAATATTTTATAACTTAAATTGATTACTTTATGGCTCGACTTTGAATGACATTGGTATTCATAATTAATTTTATTATAAGTTATCAGCAAAAACCACAGTTACACGGCGTCACGCATGGGTTTTACGAGGATAAAGTGCAAGTGTAAACGTGTGTGTCGACGAACACTGCACTACAATACGATTACCTAAAATTTGTGTGTCGGCATTTCTCGATATAATAGTCGGCAAAGCTCGTTTCTCACGGCAACAAATAGGTACAAAGAGCACTAAAATTATCTTACAGACCCAAATTCAAAAAACGACCAAAATCACGAGCTATAAATATTTTAAGTATGTAATAGTCCTAACAATATTTGACGATGCGTTATTTTTAATTGTATCATCGGACATCAACTACCAAATCTTAGCGATCAAATTTAGGCATTATCACCACCTAAATAAACCACTGATTGTTATGTCGCCTTCGCAAAGATGCCCTATGCGCTACCTACAGGATCGGGGCAGTCACACAACCACTCTGAAAGTATTACTTATTATGGGACTCGAAAGTAGCCGTAAGTTCGCTTTGTATAGTCAGCCTACAGGCTGCAGGTGTAAAGATATGTACGTATACGATCGTACGCTCTAAAAGAGTAACTTTGACTTCACGTGAACATCGCGCGTACCTGCGGGTTATCATTATTATTATTATGGGCCATTTATGGGCAGCTCTTATTGACAGCGCCCTCCGTTCTCGTTTAATATCGGCATTTGTTTAGCCATACCGGTGGTACATTATCGTGACCATTTTTACCTGCCTTAAAAACCATGATTATCTCTTCTTTTCATCATAATTTAATCCAGAACTACTTGCATATTCCTCGCAAATCCGTATAAGCTTTCTCAGGCCGCAGACAGATGCGCTACGCAACTATGTCCTCTGCGTAATATATATTACCTACTGACGCCTACGCCATCTATGTGGCACCTAACATGCTAGCTGCTGAGCGCGATTATCAGTTTGTTCATGTCATCCGCTAAGCAGGATTGGAGATGTTAAACCACCTTTCCTAACTCCACATTCCAGCTAATACGAATCCGACATTACCCCCACCCACCGGACACTGTCGGTTTGGTGCGCACACCAGTTCTGGAACATGCTGATGAGTTTCTGAGGTAAGTCCATGCTATTCTCAGTTTGTTCCACAGTAGATCGTACTAGGCAAGGTTAAACTTTCCCAACTAAAAATGTGGTCATAACTTCTTGACATAATAATAAAGCTATTTGTGACGTTATCTATATGAAAAGGGACCTTATTGTCGATGGCGCTTTCGCCATTATTAAAGATATCAGTGCGGCGTAAGTGCCATCGACAATAAGGTCCCTTTACATATATAACGCCACATTTAATCTTTGTAGTGGTAGTACAAAAGTTTTAGCTTATAGCCTGGCCAAAAAGAGTAGAAATTAAATGAGGGCGCCACTTTCTACGTAACTGTCACATTTTTGACGTAAAATGCGTAAACATGGCAACAATTTTGTATGGATTTTTTTTAGTTGCAGCTGTCACCACTGGCTCGACTTTTTGGCCAGGCTATAGACATTTCCCCGGTTTAACAACTTCAATATGACATCTTACAGCAGTTTGTTCATAGAAAAGCTTTTAGAGTGACTACTGTACGACTAATCGTAATTTAAGCTTTTTACGACTATTGTACGACTAAAATGCCATAGGTACAACAGCCATATGTATAACCATCATATAATTAAAAGTAGGGTTTACGACTTTATTGTTTCATTAGCTTTTGCCCGCGACTTCGTCCGCGTAGAACTCTTTTACCACAGTTAAGTTAATTAATAGTTTTTAGTAATTTTATAGTTCGTTTTGTAGTAATTTGATCTTTTAAACGGTTCACTAATGTTTTATCTTATGGTTTTACCGTAAATTGTTTCACAAATTTTCATTTCACAGCCACCTTTTAATATACTATTAATTTCACAAATATATTGTTTTACAAAGGTATCAGAGCCGTTTAACTACTAATCATATAGCAAATAGTACACTTTAAAAACGTTTTGGTAAACGTACTGAATTCGGTCTACAGAGGCAATTTAATTTGGTGGTATTTTTCTAAATTTGGGTCTCAAAAATAATTTTCGTGCTTTGTTGTTAAAATATATATTATATAGAAGCCTACAGCGGGCGCACAGCCGCACAATAGCAATATTCGGACAGGCTGCTACATGAGCTTTTTTGCTGCGCCTTATCATTATATAGGTATTCTTCCCTATGTAAAGGAATATGTCGAACTACCTAAAACCTGTAAACAATATGCTGATATGTAAGCTCGTGATGATGCAATTCGGGGAAAACAGACTGGCTTAAATATAATTTACCTAATATAATATACAAATATCAATTTTGGCTGATTGGTTATCCTGTAAGGAGGTTAGCTACACTGCGTTTCAATATTACACTAGCAACCCAAATAAAATATAGCCTCGGTATATTAGCCACATAGGAAGTTATGTAGTGGGCAACGTGGGACACCACCTGTGGCCTCGCGGTCCGAAGGCCCATAAATAGAAAGTCCGGACACAGATTCATACTTAGCTGGACAATGTTCTCCGCTAGCCTGTAAGACTGGAAAATAATAATATTTGTGTATTTATTAGTATTATTCATTCCAGAACTATTTTACTCTTAATTATGTATTGTTATGAGTACTTATGATTTGTGAGTGACATTGGGCCCACCACGCGCACTGCGAATCCCGCGAGATCGCGAGTCATGTCATGTGTCTGAGTGGGTCTCTCGCGCGCTTTCGTTTGGTATCTTTTGGCGGGGCGGGGTTGACCAAAAGCCTAACAAAAGCAGGACATGGCAACCCTATTCGCACCTCGCAAGTTTATGCATTATTGAAAAGCCTTGAGTTAGACTGTTTCTTATTTTATTTGTTGATGTAAAAAACTACCTAACGAAGAGATTAACAACGTTTAATAAAGAGTCAAAAAATTTCATAAAGAGCGTGGCGCTAGCTAAGTGCCTACGGAGCAGAGAGAGCTTTGTAACACTACAGAATAATATGCTCATTGATAAGTATAAATTGCTCATAGTTCCTGAGTAGGCGTTTGCGTAAAGTTTCTTACACATTATTAACTCCGCCTTTTTGCGCCTCCACGTCTGGAGGCGTCCCTCTCGAAATGTACGTTTACCACATAAAATTTCGGTTTTGAGAGTAGGGACGTGATCGTTATGGCCTTTAATTGGAAGGTTCAGGTCGGTCACCCTTTTTGGGAACCGGGTGGACACAAGCACCCTTCCACGAAGAAGGAACCTTGTTGGTTTGGTAGGAAATACTGTATAAACGCGTTAGCATGCGTCAGGTCGGGAGCACACATCTTGTGGTTGTTACAACTTAAACTAACGCTCCTCTTGGCTACGCTCGCCGTTACAATTAATTTGTGGCATAGGCCAAGGCGGAACGGTATCGAACGATGTATGTATGCTTCAATTTGGTTCCGGTGTCATCTATGACTGTTATTGTCTTAATTTCGATATTTTCACATTACCGAACTGGATTACAAATTTCTGAGCGTTTGTAATTTGAATACTCACTACCTAACATTAAATTCAAGATTTTAATAATTAAGCCTTATTATATTGTTCTTATATTTCTAAATTTTAAAATTAAATATTCGGGTTTTTAAAGAGTTTCGGTATCTTAACGACCTGTAGACTAATATTTTAACAGCTCGTGAAATCGCTGGTAATGTTGCATTGGAGTTTATCAAAGGAGTGTTCTATAGCTATAGATAGGTACATTTTAACCTTTGATAAGTAAAGTCTGATGCTGAAGAGGTAAATGCCAACCTAAATCGCGAGGACTTAAGTGCTTCTTTTTTTCTTTTTGAAGATAAAAAAGATAAAAGATAAAAGAAATTTATTCAGTAAGTAGGCCGCACGGGCACTTTTACACGTCAAGAATCTACAAGATATTAAGCAGACTTCCATAAAATTACAATTTTCAACTCATGTCAGCTTAAAGTGTCGAAAACACTGGTGCCGTTACGTACGCAGTACCTTTGATATAATTTATTAAGTAGGTAGGTACAATAATAATAATAATATAAGTTTTTTATAATGTTTATTTTTTGTATCAGTATTGTTATTTTACTTTTATATTAAATATTAATTATAAAAAAACCTAATTTACAGAAAATTAAATAAATATCTAGAATAATATAATAATACATTTTATTTAACATGCATGGCACCCATATATTTTTTTAAATAACACAAAGTATAAGAATAACAGATTAAAGTAGGTTAACAATTACTGGCGGTTCGGCTGCATGTGCGTTTGTAATTGTAACCAGTGCAAGCAAATAATGTTTTTGTACAGATTTTCCCCGGTGGCCTTCACTAGCTCGTTGTTCAACGAACGTACTTTTCCCCAGAAGGACGCTGTTCTACTACGCCTTATAGGAAAAATATCGTGAACCCTAGCGACCGCAAACATTGTATTGGTTGCTTAAGAAGTATTCTTAAGGCAACATTGTACCTGTACTTACCTATTTGCTATTATTATTATTTTTTACCTGTTTTTTGTTATTTAAAAATAAACTTAGTTTAAATGTAAATTACACACTAGGTATAGTCATAATGTACTCATGTTCTACTTTAGGAAGAGCGGAGTCTCCTGACACAAGCAAATTATTGCTTACTAGGAAACTCCATCCCCTATTTTATAAGTACTATGTATTTAAAGAAAATAAAGAATTTTGAATTTGAATTTTGAACTGTACTCTAAGGATAGCAAGTATGTTCATTTTAATGTTATGGTCTCTTGGTTGTTTTGGCATCATTTTAGTTTGTTTTTAAACTGACTCTTAGTTTTTCGCATATTTTCGTAAAGTAGCTTTCTAGTCGGTTTACCACTTACTACTCAATTCTGAAAATGCTGTCTTGCCTCTTCGTGGCTACTCCTCACGTGGTAGTTCTACCCATTAACCGTTTTCCTTCGTTTTTGGCCACCGGTATTGGTGCCTGCACTTTGTTTTGACCCTGTCTGTAATATGTTGATAACATAATCATAAAAACTATTAAATTATATTCTAATATATAACTATGTTCACAAATTACATTAAAATTACATCGACACTGACTAGCGTCTTTCAAATTGACTAAATTGTTATAACAGTAAAAATAAATAATTGACTTTGTTAGTATATACATTTGACATTATGTTCGCTCTTTTTAATTTAGTTATAAGGACTAAACTAAATTTGTATGCCACTAAAGGCTGAGCGGCTGTACTGTATGACATAAATAATAAGACCATGATGTAACCCGTTCAATGCAAATAAATTATTTCATTTCATTTTTCATTTCATTTCAGTAATGACCATATAAGTAGGTATATTCATTTATTTTACGAATGTCTCCCTGCCCCCAACAATTTGTTGTCTTATCAGACAGCGCGCCTGTAAACGTCTTAAATAAACGTTACTCCCTTGATATTACATTTAATTAGGAGGGGCAGATGATCAGACCAGTTTACACCAGACATGACCTTAATACTTAGTAACGTATTATGTGCACCTCTGGTAGTTATACAGTGGTCCAACGATCTACCCGTACCGTGTGCGTCACTATAAAAAGTGTGTGTTTGAGTCACTGCCCATAATATTTATCACGATCACTCCAAACCCATGATTGTTCGTAGCAAAAGGATTGTAGTTCTTCGCCAAATCTGGTCTCTGGGTGTGCGTTAAAGTCACCGAGAATGTAGTTGTTTTTATTTATTTGCAAATAAAATTTAAAAATTGTATAATGCTTTAACGCTAAATCTTAATCAAAAACCGTAAACAAAAATTTGTCATTCTGCGAGGCAGGCTTAGCCTAGTGCAGATGACTGGGTAAACATGATTGTTAAATTATCGCACAGTGCAGTTTATAGATAACAATTTATATGTATTAAGCAAGCAAGCAAAAAAGACGTTTATTAAAATTTTTTTTCTTACATAATTGCGATTAGAAATAAGTATGACATTGTATTCTTAATTATTCACAATTTTATATTACTTGTATTTGTGGTAGCATTTGAAGTGTTTGTCGTTTGTAGTTTAATTACTATTATTTTGACCTATTTTTGTACGCCGTAAGGCAGATCACAGAGGTCCTTTCTTATTGCATTTATAAGCAATAAGAAAGTTATTGCATTTATAACACCTGTAATAACCTGTGTTTCACAAAATAAATGATTACTGATTACTTAATCTTATTTAAGATAAAACTAGCCACTTAAGCAACTGTATCAAATAAATAAATAAATATATTTCATTTCATTTCATATTTCATACGGTCTCTATTTCTTTTTCTTCTATTATTGCACTTAGCCCAGCTAGAATATCAATACAATAGGAAAATACCGACTTAAACAACTATGCTATCTATGATATGGCAATAGAAAAAATAAAAAATAGAAACAGAGGCATTCCATCTCAGTCCTCAAGGTGGCAACGCATTTAAAGTTTTAAGATTGTAGTCTTGAGAATTCAAATGGCTATGAGTCACAGATAACATTAACCATCAGGTGGCTGGTGTGCTCGTTTGCTGTCTCTGCCATAAAGAAACAGTTGCATATTTTTTTTGGAAGTGATATTCGACCAAATATATTTCGCCAAAACAGCAGCCTCCCAAATAAACACTGCTACGCGGATATATTCATCCGTCATTAATACGTAAGTAAGTCTTAGCAGTGTTCATTATTGGTAAAAAATATTAAGATCCTTCCCTTTTTTTGAAGACGGCTAAAAGGGAAGGACCCTGTATTAGGTTCCCTATTGGATCGCATAATTTTTTTACGCATAACTTATTTTTACGCATAAAATCGTTTGACCTAAAACGGTTTTTACAATAGAAATGGTTTTATTTTAATTATTATAATAAACTAACCTACCCTAAGCTAACCTAATCTATAAAAAAGACGTTTATTAAATTCTGCGATGTAAGCATAAAAGGGTGTTATGCGAAAAGTAAATATGCGTAAAAAAAATATGCGTTCCAAGGGGAACCCCCTGTATTATGTTCGCCTTTATGTAGTGGATAAGACATCGGTGACTCTCGCACTTAAATACTGGGTAGAGAGTGACAGGTGTTTTATCCATATTTATCCTCATCGATAAACACGACGATAATAGGTGCGCTGAAAGCCAGCGGCGCTCCCATTTCTCCGACACCCTTTGATCCTCTAACGAGACTCAACAACGAAATATATATTGGCAATGTCATATCTAAGGGGCTATTCCCACTTCCCACCTGTTACCACCAATTTGTTACCACTGGTAACAGCTGGGATTTTTTTCTCATCTTTTCCCACTAAAGAAATCGGTGGTAACAACTGGGAATATTTTTCCCATTTGTTACCACTAAAATATTTGGTGATAACTACTGGGAAAAAACCCAGTAGTTAGTGGTAACAGTTGGGAAAAATATTCCCAGCTGTTACCACCGAGTACTTTAATGGTAAAAGATGAGAAAAAAATCCCAGTAGTTAGTGGTAACAGTTGGGAATTATTATTCCCATTAGTTACCACTGGTAAAAGATGAGAAAAAAATACCCAGCTGTTACTAGTGGTAACAAATTGGTGGTAACAGATGGGTATAACCCTATCTAAGCAGTAAGCCCGCCTTGCTTGCGGGTCGGTCATTTCGGTATGCATGCAGTAAAACCCGGGCCTCTATTCTACAGGGTAAAACCGAAATGCCTTTGACATATTATCGATTTCTTTTCAACTTGGCCGCCATTATCGTCAAGTTAATACGAGCTATCCTAACATTTACAATGGTTTTAATCAGTAAAGGCCCAGATTTGGCATAGATCGCTAGGCAGCCACAAATCACCAATCACGCAGGATTTATACTGGACGCGTGATTTGCTGCAAGCATATATGAGGGAGTGGGCTAAATTAACTATGTAATTATTAACAATTCATTTTCGTCCTGTGCGGTATCGTTTATATTACTCTTCACGCTAAAATTCGACCTTAGTACCCCTATATGCTCGGAATTCTACTACAGAATTTATCGCTTCGTTCTAGATGCAATAGACCACCCCGCCGTAAATATTATCATTGCAATCCCTTGTGAAGTTGTGACATAAGCTATGGTTTCTTATTAAGTTCGTTGTCGCCGGCGGGATGGGCATTTATATCGACGCTGGTGGTTGCGCAGACGCTGCTGTGCGTGCTGCGCTGGTGGTCCGTCGCGAACGTGCTCGGCTCGCTCGCGCGCAGCTTGCGGACGAACGCGTTGTTGATTGAGAACCTTAACAGAAGATTTTAAAGGTATATACGTATAAGTGGCAAATGGGTATCACTTTAATGTACCTGGGTCGTTCTGTGAGCAAGGGAGTTTGGCGTGACCTACCTACAGTGGCATAATTTTATTTATAATTTTATTTTATCCCCCTTCTTATCCCCTTAGTAGTATTTTTTATTTATAATCAGAGGGGCCTAGCCGAGATGCAAACGCTACTGAGTATTAACGTTTTTCTTTTCTATCGGTCAAAAAAATGCTATTATGTTTCAACGATCTCCAAAAATTAAAAATTCATTGGTCCTTACTTGCTGCACAGCGATAAAAATACTTTTTTCTTGCAAACGAGTACAACAAACAGGAAAAAACCGGCGAAGAGGTTGTAGGCATCTGGTATGTACCACAACACCGAATCTTGCGCTATGATTTCGCTCAACGGCTCGAACATCCAGGTGATGCCCATCACCAGAGATAGCGTCACGTAGGTCTTTAACCTGAAATTTTAAAATGTCACAATATAACACTTAAGCTGGTAGGTAACATCATCACTAGTTAGCCAAAAAATGTCCTACAAGAGGGCTTTCCGGTGGCGAATGCACTAGTCCCAAAACGCACTATTAGTCAATACACTCTAATTTCGAAAGCCCCTCTTCTCATAAGAAACTAGGCCCAAAACACCATATTTCCAAAAAGGCTCATTCTCGATTTACACGAGAAGCATTGAGAACTAGTCCCAAAATACACCTTTCCCAAAATACCCCAAATTGTGTTCACCTGTAGGTGGCGTAATACTTCATTCTCATAATGCATAGTTCTCAAAACACTCTAGTTCCAAAATACCCTATTTTTTTTTCTTTTACTTTCGAATGACTCTTTGAAATTGCTTTCAGCCGTAACCGTTACCCGTTTGACTCCAAGAGTATTTTTGCAAAAACAGTTTTTATTGAAATATCATTTTGAGCTATATACAGGGTGTATTCGTTAAGTGTAACCAGGCAATAGTTCCGTAAATATATCTGATATCAGATAATTTTAATAATTTTGCGTTAACTATTGAGTAAAATTACATTAATAACTTTTTTAAATAAAACTAGAAATATTAAAAGTATTAAGTTTAAACGCTTCCATACATTAAGTACGACGACGACTTCACTCCTCAAAGAACGTCGGTGTCGTAAGAGATAAAACCGCTTGAGATTCATTATTTGCACGAATAAACTGTAATAAAATAGTAAAACTACCGTGTATGAAATAATAAAATCTAACATTTATTTAATATCTCACTTTTGTATTCATTTAAAACCGCCAGATAATAATAGATCGTGTAACTACTTGAAAATGATAAAAGATAAAAAAAAGATAAAAGAAATTTATTCAGTAAGTAGGCCGCACGGGCACTTTTACACGTCAAGAATCTACCAGCGCTTCCCAAGAGAAGACCACTGCCGAGAAGAAACGCCGCAAGAAACTCAGCAGTCAGTCATTTTTTAAACATATTTCTTATTACAATGGTACTACTTA
This sequence comes from Acleris literana, assembly GCA_946894065.1. Taxonomy (NCBI): domain Eukaryota; kingdom Metazoa; phylum Arthropoda; class Insecta; order Lepidoptera; family Tortricidae; genus Acleris; species Acleris literana. Next base: position 5,654,893 of record OX335678.1, read on the forward strand.
GTCTAGCATTATATAAAGCTATAAATATTAAATTAAATATAGTATTAAATAACATGCGTAGTTCAGCAGGAAAACATGCCAATTAAGAATCTTACGGGAGAGATAGAGAAAAAAAAACACATACTTATGTGTATATAAGATGGTGCGAGACGACCACATAAAAGTTTCGATATGTTTTCCTACATCAACGGTGTCCCCTAGACAAGATAAAGATTTTGCATTTGAATAAATTATTATTGACTAAGTTTCGGATTTAGGCCATGCATTTTTGTCTGTTAGATAGTCCTCGATCCTATAATACGCTTTAGACATTAACGACCTTTTCAAGTAACTTTTAAGTGCTGGAAAGGGTAACTTTAAAACTTGATAATTGATTGTTATCGATAAGTGGATAAAATAAAACAATTCATGAATGAATTTGATAGCGGTGAAATGACTAGACCGTATACACTATAGTCTTTCAACGCACGTTACGTTTCTTAAAAAGTTATTAATGTAAAATTTTACTCATTTGGTAACGCACTTTTGATACCAGTTTGAAATTTTCTAATATCTGTTATATTCACGGAATAATCGTCGGGCTACACTTAACGATTACACCTGTAGGTATGTAACTGTTTAAAAACTTCTTGGCCAGTCTCACTTATAGACGCTTCCTATCAAAATTAATTCAGGTCATTTACATTATTTCAGTGTCAACTTATGACATAAACCTTAATATATATATATATATATATATATATATATATATATATATATATATATATTGATTTTCAATCGTCTTGCAATGGCTTTTAATTTACAATTTATTAAAAATCAAAAAGGAAGACCGGCTTTATTATATGATGGCCATAAATATAACTGGAACCATACAAACAAGAAAGGTTCCGTAAATTACAAGTGTGCGAATCGTAGTGAATATTGTTACGCCTCAATCACATTGAATGCAAATCAAGATTCAGTTTTAAAAGTCAGCGAGCATGCCTGTAAACGACATGACAACCAGAATATTAGAGATATTGCATTAAATTCGTGTAAAGAAGTAGTCGCAGTAAAAATGAGTCCCATAAAAAAATTATTTGAAAAGGCAGTGACTGAATTACATGAAGCTGACCCAACGTTCAGCATGTGTTCATATGAAGAAGTGAAAAGCTCCTTGTACAGGGCTAGACACAAGGCTTTAGACCTAAACAACACCGAATTCTCCCGCCTGAAAGATCTCAAGGTACCGCAAATACTCAAAGAAGGCTTTATGGTAGTAGAAGATGGCGATGAATACAAAATACTTATATTTTCGACTGGACATTCACAGCCATTCATGGTAAATTCCAACAGTAACACCATCCAATACTTTGGAGATGGCACTTATAAAAGGGTGCCTAAGCCCTTCAAACAACTCTATACAGTGCATGCCGGTATAGGCAAGAGCAACGAGACGACTAATGTGGTGCCTGTCTTGTTTGCCTTGGTGCCCAATAAAACAGAGCATACTTACCGCCGATTGTTCAAACTAATTCGGGATAATTTGGGCGTATTAATAAACAAATTTAAGTGCGATTACGAACTCGCTCAAATGAATGGTTGCCGATCCGCTTTTCCAGAAGTTAAACTTTCGGGATGTTTTTTCCACTACAATCGGGCAGTGTGGAAAAAGGCCAGAGTAATTAAAGTCAGTGCAAACAAGGAAGGAAGAAAAATGGTGGAATTTTGTGCGATCTTACCTCTGTTACCTGAGTCGGTGATAAATAATAGTTGGGTAACTATACTTGCGGAAACACCGGCACCGGTTACCACCCCAGTATTGCAATTCAAAAAGTATATGGAAGACACTTGGCTGAGACTGGGCCCAGAAAAGTTAAGTTGCAGCGAGGACAAGCACCGAAGTAATAACCCTGTGGAGGGCTGGCATAGGAGGCTTAACATTCGGATGCCACATAAGCCCACACTCATAAGGTTCTTATATAAGAAACACCCTGTGTGGAAACACCCTTCAATATAAATTTAATTCACCAAAATATTCAAGGTTTTTCCAGCAAAGAACTAGAAATAGGGTTGTTCTTAGATAATGAAAATGTACAAATTATGTGCATTACTGAACATTGGCTTAGACAAGAGCAATTAATTTTTGATTTTTTAAATTTTAAATTAGTTAGTTATTTTGCCAGAAAAAGTGCCATTCATGGTGGCTCTTTTATAATTGTAAAAAGTACTCTTAAATCCAAAGAAAGAAAGGATATTGTAAAGCTATCGATAAAAAGGATTGTAGAAATTTCTTGCGCAGAACTAGAAAGTTATATAATAATATGTGTTTACAGACCACCGTTGGCTGACTTTTGCACATTTGAATCTACTATGGAACATGTGTTAAAATTAGCATGTAATACCCAGAAGCATGTTGCAGTTTGTGGAGATTTTAATATTAACTTACTCGAAACGTCAAATAATACCACTAGGTTACTTAGTTTATTTAAATCTTTTAATTTAGGTAATCTGTTCTTAGAACCCACACGGATAGGTGTTAGTAGTGCAACCTGCTTAGATAATATTTTTTGTAGTTGCGAATGTTTGGATAAAGAAATATTTAATTGTTTTAATTCTGACCATAGTGGTCAGAAGGCATCTTTCATCTATGATTTTTATCAAAAACCTGATACAATAACATACCGACCTATAACTAGTAATCGTTTGGAATTATTCAAAAATAAAGTTCAGAGTAATCTTACAGTGTTACCGTTTTTACAGAATGAGTGTAATAGTATTTATAAAGACTTCTTCGGCGTAATTCTACATCAATTTAACAACAATTTTAAAATGAAAACTATTTCTAGGTCGAAAACAAAATTTAGTGAATGGGCTACTACAGGCATTCATAAAAGTAGAAATAGGCTTTATGACCTATATAGAGAGAGGGAGGAAAATAAGAATGCTGACTTTCTAAATTATGTTAGGAATTATTCAAGGACCTTTAAACAAGTTTGTTTAACTGCCAAGGCAAATTTTCTTAGTCTCAAACTTAAATCATCTGACAACAAGGTAAAAACTGTATGGAATATTATAAATAGAGAAACGGGAAAATCAAAAACTCGTGATAATCAAGTCACTCTGAACACAGGTGACCAACAAATCACGTCAAATAAAGACGTTGCCTTAGCATTCGAAGATTATTTTTCTAACATAGCCATTAATACTACGAAATGTCTTAAATCATCCGCGGTTGAAGCTCAATCATTACTTAGCACTAATGTCAGTAAATGTAATATAAACTTTGATTTCAGCCCTGTAAATTCAGATTCAATAGTCAAGATATTTAAATCACTTAGTTTAAAAAAGACTGAAGATTTGTGGGGCACATCAGTTAAGGTACTCTTTCATATCATAGATGTAATTGCACCCCATCTAGCATTAATCTACAATAATTGCATATCAGAGGGGGTCTTTCCAGATCTCATGAAATATAGTAAAGTAATACCTCTTTTTAAATCGGGCGAGATGAGTGATATAACGAACTTCCGTCCCATTTCCATACTACCAGTTTTAAGTAAAGTCTTTGAGAAAGTAATGCTAAAGGATATGTTAGGTCACTTTAACAGAAATAAACTACTTAATAATAACCAGTTTGGCTTTACCAGAGGTCGATCAACAATTGATGCGGCATCTTTACTCATTAAACATATATATAACAGTTGGGAGAAATCTTGCGATGCAGTAGGAATATTTTGTGATCTTTCTAAAGCTTTTGATTGCGTGGATCATACGACCCTTATTTTAAAATTAGAACATTATGGATTGTCCAACAAAGCTTTAAGCCTTATGTCTTCTTATCTAAGTGATAGAACTCAAACAGTTGTTGTAAACAAAACGCAATCTGTTGGAGCTACATTGAAAATAGGTGTGCCTCAAGGCTCTATTTTAGGTCCTTTTTTATTTTTGGTTTACATAAATGACTTGCCACCAACAGTAGATAAACTTTGTGATATTGTACTTTTTGCTGATGATACTTCACTAATTTTCAAGGTAGATAGAAAATCCGTAGACTACAGTAGGATTAACACCACACTAGTTAAAGTACTTAATTGGTTTACTAGCAACAATTTGCTACTAAATGCTAAGAAAACGAAATGTGTTAGGTTCGCTTTGCCTAATGTTAAACCGGTACATTCTAGTATTTTTCTAAATGACGAGTGTTTGCAAATGGTAGATAAGGCAATTTTCTTAGGCATAACATTAGATAAATATTTGCAATGGAGTCCCCATATAGCTGTACTGGCAGGTAAACTAAGTTCGGCAGCTTACGCCGTTAGGAAAATTAGACAACTAACCAATGTTGAGACAGCTCGCTTAGTCTATTATAGTTATTTCCATAGTGTCATGTCGTACGGTATTCTGGTTTGGGGTAAGGCAGCTGACATACAAACTATATTTGTGTTACAAAAAAGGGCCATTCGTTCTATTTACAACTTAAACTCCCGTGACTCTTTAAGAGAACTTTTTAAAGAAATTAATATCTTGACTGTAGCGTCTCAATTTATTTATGAGAATATTATTTACGTTATTAGAAATTTAGATTCTTTCACCAAAAATTCTGATATACATAATTTAAATACCAGAAATAAAAATAAAATCGCTATCCGAAAATTCCGCGTCCGTAAAGTATATAAATCATTTGTTGGTCAATGCATTCATTTCTATAATAAATTACCTGACGAAGTTTTAAAGTTACCCTTTCCAGCACTTAAAAGTTACTTGAAAAGGTCGTTAATGTCTAAAGCGTATTATAGGATCGAGGACTATCTAACAGACAAAAATGCATGGCCTAAATCCGAAACTAAGTCAATAATAATTTATTCAAATGTAAAATCTTTATCTTGTCTAGGGGACACCGTTGATGTAGGAAAACATATCGAAACTTTTATGTGGTCGTCTCGCACCATCTTATATACACATAAGTATGTGTTTTTTTTTCTCTATCTCTCCCGTAAGATTCTTAATTGGCATGTTTTCCTGCTGAACTCGCATGTTATTTAATACTATATTTAATTTAATATTTATAGCTTTATATAATGCTAGACTAAGTAGTACCATTGTAATAAGAAATATGTTTAAAAAATGACTGACTGCTGAGTTTCTTGCGGCGTTTCTTCTCGGCAGTGGTCTTCTCTTGGGAAGCGCTGGTAGATTCTTGACGTGTAAAAGTGCCCGTGCGGCCTACTTACTGAATAAATTTATTTTATCTTTTTTTTATCTTTTTAAGTTGAATAAAGAAGCACGGTACCAAAATACCCGTATAACTAACTACTTATTTGGTGGGGCGAGCCGGAAACGAAGTGATATAGTTTTCGATCGCCACTACAAAAGACAGCTCGTAGACCTAAGTGAAGGTGCCATCGACTCTATGCAGTTTTTGGAAAACATGCAGATTCTCCGAAAACGCCTTAAGTAAGCAGGTTCATTTTATTTGTAAGGAAGTAAAACAAACTTTAAGAACACAGAATATGTACCTTCTTATTAATTAATTAAAATTAATTAAAAACTTTTTTGCTTATTTAGATTGAAACAGGTTTGATATAAACTTTTTTTTGTATGATTATGCAGACAAAAATTAATATCTACCTACGTTTTATAATAGTTTCCGCAAAGTTTCCAAACATGTTCCAGCCTTATAATAAGTAATTAATTTAAGTTTCATTGAATAAGTATATAATTTTAATGTGTAAATAAATAAGTAATTCATTATCTTTTGATTTTATTATTTACATACCTATTATATAGTTTTATTTCATTTAAGTCAGTCGTTATTTCGTTCGATTAAGGTCTCAACTATCATAGAATCATGCCTTACGAATACCGTTTTCTACGGTGTTGTTATAATTATGTTTTAAGTACATATAATAAAATTGGCCAAGAGAATGTCGGGCCATGCTCAGTTTAGGATTTCGTAATAATGTTATATAGAAAAATGTCTTTTGTCATTGATGAACTTAAAGAACACTAAATCTTGGCGGCACTGACGTCCTTTTAGGGAAATATTAGGGTATCTATTTTAGTAAATTCGCATCCTCAAAAGCATCTAAATAATGCATATTTTGAAATCAATTTCAAAGAGTCATTCGAAAGTAAAAGAAAAAAAAAAATAGGGTATTTTGGAAATAGAGTGTTTTGAGAACTATGCATTATGAGAATGAAGTATTACGCCACCTACAGGTGAACACAATTTGGGGTATTTTGGGAAAGGTGTATTTTGGGACTAGTTCTCAATGCTTCTCGTGTAAATCGAGAATGAGCCTTTTTGGAAATATGGTGTTTTGGGCCTAGTTTCTTATGAGAAGAGGGGCTTTCGAAATTAGAGTGTATTGACTAATAGTGCGTTTTGGGACTAGTGCATTCGCCACCGGAAAGGTGCCTGGATATAGTGTCTATTCCGTTTGACCAAAATATTTCTAGTCAAATGTATCACTCCCCAAATTTTCATTTCCCAAAAAGTTGTATTCCGTCGTAGTTGATTTATATGCTAACCGACTTCAAAGAAGGAGGAGGTTCTATGTTCCACTGTGGTTTCTCTCTCCCTTTTTTTGCCGAATGTGTAGTTACGCCGTTTTGTTGCATAATTTTTCTCCGGGAAATATTTTTTTTAAAGTTTTGTGTAATTCTGGTAGAATAGGGTAGGGGTTAGGTTAGGTTTATTTAATAAACGCCTTCAAAAACGCAAAAAATTACTTGTTTTAAATGGTAGGTAATAGGTTAGTCCAACTGAAGTCAGCGACTCACAATATTTTCAACCAAAAGCCGAGTTCAGTTGGAGTGACCCTACCATTTAAAAGAAGTTATTTTTTGCGTTTTTGAAGGCGGTTTTTGTTTTTTAAAACATTTATTTTATTATGTAGTCATAAGTGTAACATAACATTATTAGACGTAGCAAGCGGTTTCGATATCCCAGATGTAAAACAAAAATAATACAAAATACTTTTTGGGAAATGATACATTTGACCAGAAATATTTGGGCCAAACGGCTGGCTCCCCTGGAAATAAGCAGCTTTCTGCTAGAATCTGTAGTACATGCCCATTAAAACAACAATGTTACTTAACATTAAAAGTGAGCTACTAGTATTTAACCAAAATAAATCTGTTCATCTTTTTTTATAACATTTTAGGTTATTTTTGGTTAGTATTACAAATATATTATTACATAGAATAAAAACTAACTTAATGCATCAATTATATCTATTCATGCAGGTATTTACAGTTGTTTTATGTCAAAAAGCGGTTGGGCCATACTTATGTGTGTACACGTACATTGTACCTACGTGCATGTTGTCTCTGACCGAATCGGAGTCGAGCCGAATCTCATCAAATCTTACTTTGGGGAGAGGGGGGGGGGGCAAATATGACGTAAAAAAACCGCATAAAAACCGAGTAAAATTGGGTAAAAACTTGGTTAAATTAAGTAAAACATGTCACTTCACTAAAATATGGGCAAATCTTACACAATAATATTTATGGTGTTTTTTTTTAGAATAAATCCAACGCATTTACATTAGAAACACACGTTTTGAAAAATCTCACGTTAGATTGGGGGTTGGGGGAGGGGATTGTGCCCTCTCACGACATCTTCCCAGGCGGGGAGGGTGTCCGAAAATCGCTAAAAATGCCTCACGTAATTAATGGACGCACCCTAAAGATTTACGCATAATTGAAGAATTTCAAATGTAACCATGCAGTCGCCGTAAATGACATATCGCACCTTCAAAACAATAATGACGTAATTCAGAAATTTTAAATTTCGAATTGTGTCTCTATAATAATAAATTTATGACTTGAAGTTTGAAAGCAGACATTTTCAATTAGGTCACTATTGTTCTGAAGGTGCGATATTAGTATCAATTTATCAAATAATTTTAGTTGTGATACCAATATATCAGTATTTAAGCAGCAATCGCACTGCCGCTCTCAGTGTGGCGCGTTCGGCGCGTTCTCTTACTAAAAATCGTTCCCAAAGCTTGGCAGGGTCTTAGGCAGCAACGCGCCACCTACTGCTCTAGTTAAGTGCGTTTGCGGCTTCAGGCAATTGTTAATTATTTTGTTAAGCATCCTCATTCCCAAGTACATTTTCGACTTCTTTCACTGACCCTTTTCGTCTCGATGCTCTCCAGTCCTCATGTACATGCCATTAACGTAGATATTGTTTTAAAATTATTACTTAATATATAATTTACTACTTTTCGCGAATTCGTTCGCGTAGTTTTTCCTTGAGAACCTTAAAAAGTAAAAAAGAATACCAGGAGCCACTTTATACTATCATTAAATTTAACTGACGTCTCTGAGTGCGGCAGTTAAGGTAGGTACTTACATTGACCAATTAATTTTACCCGTCAACAGTACGGGAATCTCATGTCATATTACACCGAATTGGAGTAATGTTGTTGAATGTAAGAGCTAATATTGATCATAAATTATTGCCCAAATAATTGCTCGTGTAAGTGCAACTTTCAAGTGTCGTCAATGTGCAATAAAACAGGAATCGGCTTTTTATTATCTTCGTAATACCGACCGATTCGCGCGATTTTAAATTGTGTAACCAACACTTCTGTTTAACGCACGATCAATTTCGATCATGGTTTTATTAACGCTTTATTCATATCACATTTGGAATAAATTTTATGTAATGTGTCAAATAATAGTATATAGTTATTTTATCTCTGGTCATAGAATATTGCTTAACATCTTTACATACCCAGTACTTTTACTCGTGGTACCAATTGCCTCAACGTTTCTTCTGATGAGCCAGATTCTAACTGCGGTCATCACAAACAAAACCAAATTGGCCAAGATTAATATCATGAGTGGAATGGTCACGTACCGCCAATACTCTTCGGCTGAAATCATAAATTTTATACATTTTATTGTAAATCTGGAGACAGGGACTGTATCTAAAATTATAGATCGATATACTTGTAGCCTAAATTAGCCAAAGTACTGGAAAGAATTAGAAATCAAAGATTAAAAAGCTGCCTGGAAAAAAACAATCTGCTCTGCTAAGTGAAAATCAACATGGTTCTTGAAAAGGAAAATTCCGTAGATAGAAAAAGAACTTAGCATCTTCCTGGACCTCAAAAAAGCTTTTTATACATTCTCTGTCTCCATATAGTGCTAGCGGTACACCCCGAAATTCAGTAAAATGCTGCAAATGGTGTTAAAAGCATGAAAATCGGAACGATTGATTTTAGGCCATAAGAATCAATTTTCGTGATACGGGTACTACGAAAAAAAAAACAAAAAAGGAGACGAGTTATGACGTCATCTTTGTTTTGTATGGGAAAAAAAAAAAGATCTGAAACCGATCGTGTGTGGTATCTAATGAAAGGGCTGACTAAGCCAATTCTAAAAATATATCACATCATTATATTTCAGTCACTTGTTTTAAATTAAAATCAAAATCATTTTCAAAACATACCAAGTTTGGGCTTCTCCAGATATACGATACGGTTGAATCATTATTTGTTAAATATACCTAAAATGATACATGATAGCCTCATATCCAACCCCAAGACAGCAATTTTGAAAATATTTACGTTTAGTATTTTTTTATAATTGATTTTTATAAGTGAATAAAATTTAATTATTTAATATATTTTTAGAATTGGCTTAGCAAGCCCTTTCATTAGATGCCACACACGATAGGTTTCTGAACTTTTTTTTTCCCATACAAAATAAAGATGACGTCGTAACTCGTCTCCTTTTTTTTCTTTTTTTTTCGTGCTACGGGTCAAATAGATTCGTATGGCCTAAAGATCAATCGTTCCGATTTTCATGCTTTTAACACCATTTGCAGCATTTTTTGGCGTTCCGCTAGGACTAATAGGAAAATGGAAATATAGGAATACGTGGCCTTCCCTTACAACTTTTGAGTTGTAAGTGTAGGCAAATTTTATCTACTTAATAGAAAACAGTCAGTAAGAGTTGGAGCTTAGAAGTATACAGTAACGAGTAAAGCATTCAATATGGCGTGCCTCAGGGTAGTGTTTTAGGGCCTATCATGTTTTTTATTTATATTGATGACCTAAGCCGCCTAGCAATCACTCATTCCGAAATTACAGCTTTTGCATATGATACCGCTGTAGTGTTTATTGGATATTATGAAGTAAATCAACTTTTAATCGCCTAACACTCCATTTGACAAAAATGAATTACATGCTTTTATTATCAGAAATAATAGCAAATGGAAGGACTTCCATGATATTTTTTTTTGCTAGCAGAGAAAAGTCAAATGCATATTTTTATTTATTTTCACGCTCTATTTATTTTTATAAACTAAAAGACTGATGTGATTCATTAATTACCTCCAATGAAGCAATAATTCCCTGTAAAAATATGCGGCTTCACGAAGGACGGTATTTTCCGCAAGTCCAAGAGGTCCACGACGATGACGAAGACGGTGAGGATCAGAGGCGTGCCCCAGCCGTACAAGTTATACCACCAGAACTGTTTCGGTACGAGCCTCCTCCCCTTGCGATCCCGCCTGCCGTTCATAACAACAGGCACACCCCTCCTATAATAATACACACAATATTTAACGCATCAACACTTTTGAACTAGTAATCTACAAGAAGTTTGCCAGGTGGTTCGACAAACATAAACGGGAGGTATTTAGTTGTGCAATTGGGACAATTGGAACATGTTTGCCTAACCTAAGTACACTATTCTTAAATCTCATAACTTTTTTAAACCAAGTTAAATAATGCTTTAACATTAGTTTATTCTTAAAAGAGACCATTGCTTGCATACAGTGTTGAAAAAAAAGTAATGACGGCTCAAGGTTTTAAAAACAGCTAGACACAATAATTGTGATGCACAAGTTAACACCCGTGTTTAAAAAAATAAATGCGATAGAGGAGCTAAAATGCTTATTTTTTTTTAGATAAAGCTTATTATTGTAATAAGTATCCCATTTAAAAATAAACACTATAAGTACATTGAAATCTGCCGACATCATAAAAAGATTTACTTGAAGAAATCATTGACGAACTAAGTATTACGAAGATGTTTTATTATTTTCCCAAAAATATCTAGAAAAATAACATTGGTTTACAATAAAACCAGAGTGCATAGGTAATATGGTCAACCACAGATAAAAATAAATAACTAAATGAAAAGCAAGCTTTAAAAACCCGACTGTCTTTTTTATATCGTCGTCGATATACCTATGTTCATAATTGTCATTTTCCCGTTGTTGTTATTTCAATTATAACAGTTTCAACCCGGAATGGTGAAAGGATTCTAATGATAGGTACCATACACATCTAAATCGGCTCAGGCATTTAGAAGTTATGATGAAATAAAGAATCTTACATACATACATATATGAACCCTGCAAACATTACACTCCTTTTTTGGACAGTCGTGTAAAAACAACGACCTCGCCTCCCTCAAGACTGATGTTGGTGGTACAAAGCCGCATCTCAGTTTTGATATTTATGAATGTTGCATTGATTAAATCAGTAATCTTTGATTAAATATAAATAAAATAAATAGACACACAAACTGACCTAGTCCCAAACTAATTGTAAGCTGTATTTAACTAATGAATTGAATTGAATTGAATATAATTGAACTAAGGGTAATAGACAACGATAACTTTAACATTGTGAAATATAAAAACTTCTCTAGAACTATAGACGCGGAGTCGGCTCAGGCCGGTCAGGAAGACCTTTATGTCCGCAGGTTTAAAAAGCACGGTTTACCTTACTAAGATAATTGTAGCATTACAAGATTTACCTATATTGATTTAAAATTTAAGTCAAAAATAAGAAAACGATTACCTATGATTGTTAAACGGAGTGATATCTCTAATACTCGTAGGATTAAAAAAATAGATTGCTTCTGCATTATTAGTATTATTACACGTAATAAACACATTGTAAACGACCAAGCCTAGTAGTCAATGGTTATTATTTATGTGTTAATTTAATTTCTATAATGTAATAATCTTTTTAATAAATAGCCCATTAGCATCTTAAGTACCAATTTCACCAAATGATGTTAAATTTCATCAATGTTAATCGACTGTTAGTTCATACATTTTGACAGCTGTTAACACTAATCGTCTGTTAAGTGGTTAACATCGTATGGTGAAATTGGTACTAAGTATACTTAAGATACAGGTATTGTTAGCATGATGAAATTTTAATTTACATTGTTATTTTTATTCTTATTTCCTTGTTATTTTTATTTCCTCGTGTGGTTGCCGAGTTAGAATAGTGCCACTCCATGTCATCCCGTGGATGTCGTAAGAGACGACTAAGGGAATAAAGGCTTGTAGTACTGTTAGGCGATGGGCTTGCAACCTGTTACTAATGCGCTGGTAAACATCTAAGCCTAATTGTGCAAATTGTGGTTATAGAATTATCAACAAGTTTACAGAGATGTTTGTAATTCTGTAGCTCTGCCTACCCCACTCTGGGAACGAAGGCGTGAGATTATGTATGTATGTATGTATTTTTATTTTTATTTTAGAAATAATTGTTTGCGTGTTAGTTAGGTATTTTAGACTTATAAGTAAATGTTTTGGTGCCCTTGCAGGGTGTCCACGTGGAGCTGACTAGTTTAAGACAACAACACCTGTCTGAAATGTATGTGCCATCATAATGTAACAACAATAAATAAATGAATATGGATATGAATATTAATTTTCATCGTTGCGTTTCAGTTTTAACCTTTTGTGTCAGGTGCCTAACGTGAGCAATTGAGTAGGTATTCTTACCTTAGCTTCCACCAGATATTGAAAGACATGACGTTTAACCACGCGAAGCTTGACAGAATTGAATAGTAGAATAATAACGCTGAAACGAGAAGAAAAATAATAATAATTGTTAGATACTTTTTATATATACGATCCAGCTTACAAAAGAACGGCCCAACCATTAGTCACAGCGTTTATTAATTAACATCTATAGACGATTTGGGAATAGGTAGGTACCTATTTGAGAAGAAGTCCGTAAAGTGTATTAAGTAGTTGGTTTGTGTTATGTTATTACCTACTATCTACTATACCTTATTTATAAAGGCGAGACCCTTTTTTCCCCGTGGTCCTACTGCCTGGTCCTACCAATGATTTATATTTGATATTAAATTAACAGGGTCGACGGAGCTCCACTAGCGCGGAGCTCCTATTTCTGGGCGTTTTAGACCTTCGGGCCAGCTGCAGAACTAACATAACCTAAACCTACCTAATATTTATGATTATAATTTTGATCAGTAGGACTCGATCCTTTTTCGCCCGTGGCCCTACTGCGTAGTCCTTCTGACCATTGATTTCTATTTAAATATCAAATTAACAGGTCGACGAAGCTTCGCTAATAATAAGAAAAGTTGCGAAGCAAACTATTAACGATAAGGGTAGTGCAAGCGTGCAGGATGGGTTTACATGGCGGCCGAAGTTCAGTCAACATTTGATTCTGTCTCTCGTACGGTGAGAACGCGTGTCGAGTGCTCTCATTTGAATTGATATTATTGAACAATGACACGGCTTGTGTATTGGATTGTTTCTCGATTATTTTGTGACTGGGCCTAATATGTATGGCTACCTAAAATCGACATGATAAACTGTTTTTATCTCGACATAAGTGACAAATTGGCACTGTCGACGTTTGCTAACATGGTGGCGTCGTTGATTTGAATTATTCATTATCCACCAATATAGATAATAAAACGTCATATTTATCGATTTGCTAACATGGATGGCCACTTGTATCCACTTCTGACAACTGTGTTTAGATTAATTTATATAAGTGGCATGTAGGTGACGACAAGCCATCGGAAATATTAGTAATACGTGAAAATACAAAAAACAAATGTAAGTGATATTTTTTTAATATTCTTCTTGCCGATAACGGCATAGAAACTTGCAAAACATACGGTTGGAGCGGTTTCAGACTAGCGTTTTTTCAGCCCGTATAGGCTCGTTTTTGTACGCTCGTAAACTTACGCGCCAACACGCTGGATTAAGCGTTCACCTAATGCATGCAGAAAAAAAAGCTAGTCTGAAACTGCTGTTACCGTTAAGATAGGGCGAACATTTTGAAATTTGAACATCGAACCATTACGAACCCATTCCGAACCGTACTTTTTTTACTATTACAGTTGCATTAACACGTACGGTTCGGAACGAAGATTGGAATGGCGCGTGGCGTTTCCCGCGGTCCGAACTTTACGCGTGCAGGCCGCTATTGCAAGCGATTCATTTCAGGAGCATTACATAAAGCCCGCTATACAATATCAAACATGATTGATTTTATAACACTGGCAACTTATTTGTTAATAATAGTTTAGTTTAGTAATGTTTGCCACACTGCGTTTATCGTACCCTTATCGACGCGATATCTTTACTAACGTTGTCAACCATATTAGAATTTTTGTTAAAATAGACGTATTGTATTAAATTTTATGCATATCCACACGGTAAAATTGTGCCAACCAAACCATATCAGACCCGCTTGCTCATTATATAGTTGGACGGTTTTCCGTTTTCCGTTTCCCGTTTACTCTGTGACTTGGCTTGTTAAAAAGACTGATTTACTACAATCTGGTGCAAAAACAATTTCAATTCGCATTTCTGTTCTTTTTCGCATTAAGTGAGATACAGTAGGTATGCTGCCAGCGCGTCGTGCTATACCTATACAAAAACACTTTTAGTTTGACAAAGTTTCTTACTGTTCCACAGTTGTTTTTTTTTTGTAGTGACGCTTTAAATTCTTGCATATTTAGCCAACAGATTTAAACTTGAAAACAAATTGGAACATGCTTAATAAAATGAATTCATCCTTAATGTAATTAAATAGATTCATATTCGTAATCATTAATCGTTTTTCACGAAATTAAATAGTTTTTTATATTTTTTCACAGTTGTCATTTTGAGGTTATTTCCACGCCCTATAATTTGTCTATACACCATCACTTAAAATGGCGATAATCCTCCATTCACAAACACCGTGATTGGTTGTTTAGGGGTTTCCAAAATAAATTAAAAAAAACTTTCATCCCTAGAGATTAATAAGGAGCTTTATTCCCGATGTGCAGAGACTAAAGTAGCATTTAAGAGCATGAGGAGTGAAAAATATTGAAAATGGCAGAATACGCCTTTGCCTGGGTCGATCTCCCTAAAATGGTCCCTGTGATGTTACATAGAAACACAATAAACAAGCAAGTACAGTGAGTGAATATTTGCAGGTGAGGTATACAGGGTGGTACTCGATAAACTGTACATATTGAAAGGGATGAAATTTTACATTAATTTATAGGTAAAACAATTTTTTTTTAAATTTTTGCCTCTCGTTTTTTTTACAGATTGTCAAACTTTTTAATAAAATTTAGGTAGTACACTTGTGACGGTGTAACTTTTGATCTAATAGCCCAAAAATGATAAATCAAAATGCATAGTATTGACATTAGTTAGGTTTATAATAATTGATAACAATATTAGACCAATTAAAAAAAATAACTGCGTAACTGCTTTTTTTGTGGAAAATTACTGGAAAAATATCATTTTGTTTTCATAAAAACACCATTTTCTCAAAATTTTGCAGATATTTCATAATTTTTTTTAACGTTTTTAGATCTAAAATTAAACGAGGAATAATAATAGGCAAAAAAAAATGAAAAATATCTACACCACTTTGAGAAAATCGTGTTTTTATGAAAACAAAATCACATTTTTGCAGTAATTTATTAAAAAAATTAAAAAAAAAAAAGTGGCAATTTTTTTTTTTCAAGATTGTTTTCCGATAAATTAAACTAAAATTTCATCCCTTTCAATATGTACAGTTCATCGAGTACCGCCCTGTATAATAAAACTCCCCAGTGGGAGTAGGAGTCACACACGAAAGTTTCCGTATCACTCTTGTATGAACCTTTTAATTTTTTTTGTATCATTTGTTGTTATAGTGGTAATAAAAATACACACTCTGTAAAAAAACAACTGTTTACCTACAACGGTGCGTGAGATACATAGCCCGCTGAGAGACAGACGAACGGACAGCGGAGGCTCAGTAATAGGACTAACAGGGTCCTGTTAGCACGGAACCCGAAAAAATTGATGAATTATAAAATTTACTGACCGACGTTACAAAGTTGTACCGATAAAGAATTTATGAAAATTTCATATCATCCTCGATCGACGCAGGTTAAGAACTTTCGAGAGTTAGTAAGTACCTATCTCGGAAGGATTTCTTTCGCATTCTAAAGACTCTTAACATCTTTGCAACTCTACAAACGAACTAGGCTTTATTTAGAGGTAGTATCCATTACTGAGCTGGTTTTGTTACCAGACAAGATAATATGAGTGTTAGTGTTAGTTAAGAGAATTAAAAAAAATAGCTTATTTTCTTTTGCTCTAATATATGCATATGAAAGGGTCAAGAGAAAGGTGGTGAGCGTGAACAATTTGTACCCGAATGTCAAGACACGCTTACATGCCGGCTGCCTTCCGGAATATTAACTACTTTCAACTTCCTAGTTTTTTTAATGTGATTTTTGATATTTGTTTGGGTTGTAATTAATTATGCATTTAAAAAGATAATTAAAAAGTCTAGTCAAATGAAATATATTTATTTATTTACTTAGTTCTAATATATAAATCAAATATCCCTTAAAATTATGATAACGTTTCTAGACGATCGAACAAATCGATTAAATATTTAATAATCTGATTTTTGACCATTGCACTGTGGTCCCGTAGAAGGCCATAAGTCCAGATTGTTGGAATAGCCCAGCCATAATTTCTCTATGCCTAATTACTTACTAGTAGGCATACGTCCGTAAACTATGAATAGTTTGCAAATTATTTGAAATAATCATTACATTTCGGACCTTCAAAGTGAACGCATCTGCCACTCGTAATTAGCGTTATCAGTAAATCATTATAATGAAAGTTTATTTAAGACATATATCTCAGGATCGTGTGTCTCTATCTTTTACATCATTATGAAAGTTGTAGACAGAGGTATGTATTATTATTATCAGTACTATTTTTTACCATGTTATTATAAAAATATTAATTGTTTGAGGTCTACGTGATGCTTAATGACAAACAAAGTATTTGTCTACTATGTACGTTCACATAAGGTTTTAACTATGTTGCTAAAATAATCTAAAGATGACTATATATGTAGTAGAATGCTCATACAAGCTAGTTTATTATTTCATATTGTCTACTGGCCGGTTTTTGCCGGACCCTTTTCCAGAAGCCTTCTACGGAACTCGTAGCAGTACTACGAGATTGCTTCCCACGTAAAGAACTATTAACATCCATTCCTAATACATGCCCATTTCCTTATAGGTACTTTTATTCTATGAAAATTTTCAAGAATGCATATATTTGAGTTGTGGCACCTTGCTCCTGGTTCGCAAACTGAGAAATCAAAGCCACGTACTTCAGTTACTTCTACAAAAGATTGTGCCGGAGGATGTTGAACACGTTGATATTGGGGATCTACAAAACTGCATTAAATATATTTGCAAGCCACTGTGGACATAAAGAAGACACTTATAGGTTAATTTAAAACCAAGTTAGGATTTATCGTCGACAAACCACGTAGTGGCGGAAGTGCTACATCAAACTATGGTAACATGGCAGGTAGGTTTTTGATAATTCCGCTCTTTCAACTGAAATTACTGGCATTAAAAAGGATCTCATTGATAGGTGTGGCACAATTTTGAACTGTTTTTAACTCTGGTTATAAAATAAATTAAGATAGGTTTAAGATTTATGCTTAAGATACGGCTCGGCAGCTTGTTCATCATATTAGTGGTACAATTTACCGGCTTCTGTACATAAAGTCCTTATTCATGGGTCTGAAGTTATCGACCACGTATTTTTATCTAAAAGACAGCTTTCAGAAGAAGCTACCGAGGCCACAAATAAAAATATAACATCATTCAGACTAAATAACACGAGGAAGATGTCACGCGTCTTGACGAATACGGATCTCATAAATCGCCTTTTGTTAAACTCAGCCCCACTAATTACGAGTCAAAAAGATAGCTATCTAGAAAGAAAAAATCTGTTTTGTTCAACTCTGTTCTTAGTCTTTTAGATGTCTAGAGTAAATTTAACAGCAATTATTAAGTGTTATATATTTTAATTTAAGTATTTTTAAGATGACAACTCATAACGTGCAATTTTTTGTATCCCAAAAATAGCAAGTTTCGAGGCAACTTATTAAAGATATTTTTGTAGAAAAGGTTTGCTGTTTTTAAATTGTAAATAAAGAATATATATTCAATTTTGTTTTTTTGATAGGTTTTTTCATTAATCATATTTATTTGTATTTTTTATAAAGGATTGAAATAGAGTGAATTTTGCTTTTACTTGTTTTTTTTTTTTTTGGTGATTAAATAAATTCAATTCGAATAATTTTCTGTTTTTTAATACACCATTTAGTAATTAGTTCTATATAAAGGTACCACAAGGTACCACAGTGCATTGCAGCCGTCAGCAGTTCTAGCTCTCTTGAAGTTCTTGGACTTTCAAAGTTTGACTGATCCCGAAGATCAAAAAGTGGATAAATGTAGAGACAGAGCAATCAATTTCAATGAAAACACTACGACAAATGAAGTAAATAAGTACCTATATTGATTATAACTAGGTACATAACATTGCTCAATTCCTTGTATTTTATACCCGCCCTCGCTTCCCTTCGGTTTATGTGTTTTCTGTAACGCCTGTACATAATTGGTCGAATTATATAAAAAGCGTCCGTAAAAAATATCGAACCGCATGAAAATTCGTTGTGTAGATTTTGAGATAATATTAAACGTACATAGAGATAGACGGGGCGCGGAACTTAGTTTTATAATTATGTAGTGAAATCAAACCATAGGATAAGGAATGCTGAAGTAGTTCGGTCATGTAGAGAGAATGTATGATGTGAGATTGAAGAAAGGGGGAGGCCATGGCGAACGTTCCACGATCAGGAGTACGAGTACCCTAAACCGACGCACGGGTATGAAGAGACATGAGTGTGGAGGAAGCGAGGGAAGTTTGTCGGAGTCGTAGCAAGTGGAAGGAAGTTTTCTCTGTCCACCTCTGACGTGAGTGATTGTGATTGTATGTATGTATATAAAAAACCAAGTTACTTATAAAATCACTCTCGTATCTTAAATGATATATTTATGTTAGCTCCCAGTGCATCCCTTTCTGATGGATGTTGACAATGTGGTGTATTTTTACCCGACTACGGCGAAGCAAAAAGGAGGGATATGATTTTGACCGGTATGTTTTTATTAAGGCAAATCAGTTTAGAAATGCACAGATGTTGCTAAAGTGCCTATGTACCTATATTCATCTTATACAGTGTGTTACCAGCACGCTGGCTTTTTTTAAAGGAGGTTAAAGTAACGTATATCTGTAACGGAACCATGACATTAATTTAATTAATAATCAAAATTTCAGGCTTTGTTAACTTTCTAACAAAATTTTAATTGCCAGCAATGTAAAGCACAGCAATTTGACAAGTGTAAATGACAGTCGACGGATACTTTGATTATTATGATTTGACCCCGCGTATCACGACATGCCTTGTACTAAGCAACAGCGATACTGATAACGGTGAACACGCAGCATTAAAAATGGACAGTACCTAAGACAGTTAATTGTGAAGTTATTTTAATTATTTTTTAATCGAAATCGATATATTTTACAATAACAATCAATTGATTACTTTATCAAATATGTATCAAGAATCATCAGCAACATGCTTCGTCAAGAGTTTACAATAGTTAATCAGCAACATGCTTCGTCAAAAAAATAACTATAATTATTCCCCGGCTCGGATAGCGCCTGGCTCAAAGGTTCCAAATATACTGGCAGCATTGCCACGTTGTATTGCCAACGAAATTTGTTGGACCAGAAACGAACTGGACCGATGATCACAACCCCTATCCCTCAATCGCTGTCCCAAAGGTCACTAAGGTTTTAAGTTTTACCACTTCACAATAGGACCCGAATGCTAAATACTTACTCATAGCGGAGCACGCGGGTGTATCAAGGACATTATAGTAACTGGCGAAGTAGTGTATGCTCCGGACTAGGTAGAGGACGATGGTGGCGGCGAGGTACGCCATCAGCATGAGGCCCATCAGGTTGCGCAGCTCCGGCAGCAGCGCGTACACCAGCAGCACCAGCGCCATGAACACGCTCGACACCACCAAGCCTGCGACAGATGTTCTTACTCACAGCCGATTGTTCTAAATTGCAGCTTAGCGATAGCTTCAGCAATTTCCGAGAATTAAATATGTAAAAACCTGGGGTTTAATAGTGACCCCTACTTTCAATGGAGGAGGAGGGAGGAAAGAACTTAAAACGGCCCAATCGATTTCCATCAAACTCGACTGAGAAGCACCACGATCAAAAGGTAGCTTTCTTTTAAAACTGCGGAGCCATACACATCCCGGTAAAGCATAATTATAGTTTAAGGATTCATTAACCATATATTAACTACATGCATATATTTGTCATTAACTAACGAATGCTTACACCAATACTTAGATAAGGTAAAGGTGCGTCCATAAATCGCGCGAGCTTGCGCGTAAAATGCCTCTCCTGCCCTGGTGTGTGTTATTCTCTCAAAAAACGGCGGCCGGTCGGACGGACGAGCGAATAAAAGCGGCGAGTTTAAGTAGTCCCGTCCGACCGAACAAAACACATTTTAGCGCGTGCATTGTCAATTAGGGAGCCTTATACGTTCGAGAAGTCATGCTGCCAAATTGAATACACGCGCTAAAATGTGTTTTGTTCGCTCTGTCGGGACTACTTAAACTCGCCGCTTGGACCTTCACTCGAGCGAACGATCACCTTTGCTTGTTGAGAGAATCACAACCCTGCTCTAGTGGCTCTAACTAAGCATATCCTGAGCCGATATAAGGAGCCTTTTTTATGCAGTAATACGAATCTACGTCGATTTCTGGGACATCCTGTAAGTCAGGGCAATATTACTTACCGTATGCATTTAGTTGTTGTCGTGTTTCTGTTTTGTTTTCCTCGGCCGTCTCATTGCGGTTTTTTATGTATATAATAACCATTTCAGGATCCTTGGACTTGAGTGTTCCTTCGTAAGCCTTAATTTGTAGTTCGAAGCAAAATTCTCCAACATTGTAAGTTGAAAACCATTGATCTGCGTGGTTAAAAGCTCGACGCACTAATGTTCCATCCTGAAAAAAAGTGGATAGTTTATACACTTTTGTTGGATAATTCGACTCTCGTGCACCGAGGTTTCCATAAAAAAGTAAGAAATAGTGAATCATCTGTTTGCCTGTCGGTAGACTGTTTTAAAATCCGCAATAAGTACACATTTTTCGGCGCCTTTTTGTTTACGTAATGTCATAAATGGTTCGCATTAATACTATGGTAAAAAGTAGAAATACCGGTGAAATGCGTATCGGACTCCCGTGCCGAGGTTTCCTGCCACCCGATTCACACTTGGCCGGTTTTAATTATTCGTTGTTTTTCTATAGACGCTTGTATTGTATGTATCACCGATTTAACGATAAAAACAAAAAAAACCTTAAAAAAAAATCTTCTATGCGTTTGTATTGTTTGTTAGAAAGTACGCTGATTAAACATATTGTAAAAAAATAACTAGGTATCTATGACGTTTCCTAATGGCCTATTTTGGTACTACGAGTAACAGGCGTATATAAATAAAAAGCCGGTCAAGTGCGAGTTGGACTCGCGCACCGAGGGTTCCGTAATTAAGATGATTTGGTTAGAAAATACTTATTTTGGTATGAACTTTATTGTCTATGCAACAAGATCCATTTTGTTTTTTGATAATTTTTCCAAAACTGTAAAGTTTGACAACTTAATTTTATTTCTCGCGTAAAATATAAGTAATTATCTTTAAATCAGATTTTAATTTTTCAGATTTTTTGGTCCTAATACTCTTTATTGAACACCAAAAAACAAAACACGGAACAGTAAATTTTAACTAAAACTTCGGAGACAAAGGGGATCGGTTATTTTTTGAAATTTTTTGCCTATAAATCAAAAAGTACGACATGGAAGATTATATAAAAAAGTTTTGAAATGTGCAGAACTGCAGACTGAGTCCTTTCATATGACTCCCCGTTTGCTATCACTTTTATTTTTCAAGACCCTTTTTTTACTAAACACAGATGCGGGCAAGTAATAAATAAGTATAGGGACGTTACGGAGGCGGCTTTAATTTTTTTATATAACGGAGTCGGATCCAGAGCCGGAGGCGAAGTTGGACCCGTATCCGAAGCCGGATCCGGAGGTTTACCGGAGGCGGAGCCGGAGCCGAGTACCTTTTGTTTAAATTAATTCCTGGACAAGTCAAAACTTGTAGGCGTGCGCCGCGCTGCCGCGGCAAATGATACCTTCAGCTCCTGTATAACTTCGGTAAAAAATTAACGGAGCCGGAGGCGGAGGTGTGAAATAAAAAATAGCGAAGGCGGAGGCGGATCCGAAGGTGTAAAATCAAACGGAAGTTCCGTCTTAACGGATGCGTAGGCGAAGCTCCGTAACATCCCTAGTAATAAGTTACACAACTATGCCAAATTTCAAGGTGATAGCTTCCATAGTTTCAGAGAAAAACTGCTGTGACATACAGACAGACGGACACACACCGAAGTCTCACCATAAGGTCCCTTTTTACCATTTTGGTATGGAACCTTAAAAAACGATTATTTACTAAACTTACTTCTAGAATATACCACTTCTCCGAATCCTCATAGAGAAACTCCAAATATTGTGAACAATTAACAAGATCAAAGAAAACAATGTTAAATAATATAACGAAATGATTATAAATTTTGTTCCCAGTTATTATTTCGTCCCGTTCCTTAATATCCTTGTTGTAGATCTTTATCAACGAATAATTTGGTTTAAATTCATAACTTTCTTTCAAATACGTGAAGCTCGCACATTCGTTTGAATTATCGTCTTCGATAAGAAATATACGATCGCCCGGACAGCACTTGGTAATGCAAGGTTTTTCCTTGCAATCTTGAGTGATGTTTACTGTTTTACTACTCGTCGAATACGTATATTTTTGGGCGCATGAGTCGGACGCATTGTCCGCACGCGCTAGGCCGAGGATCAGGGAGGTCAGAACAAAAGCGCGGGCGTACATCGCGGACACGCGGGGCTCGCGGTAGCGGCAGCACGGGACTAACACACAACGAGGACAAACTCAACCGCAATGTCGGTGAAATGTCGCAGGACCAACAATGTTTAATTAATTTATTTATTTATTTATTGATTTAATCTTTATTGCACAAAAGAATACTCTTAATATACAAAAGGCGAACTTAATGCCATAAGGCATTCTCTACCAGTTAACCTTCGGGCAAAGCAGAGATTGTGGATTGTGAATTTAATTATCCTGATTTGTGTTACTCTATAGAAATTTCTATAATGAAATGGATTTTCCCAAATAGTGTCGTTAAAGAACTATTTAAGGCTGTTAGCGGGAATTTATGACCAAATAAAATGAAAACCGGTCAAGTGCGAAATGGGGTTCCGAATTTTGGATAATATGGTTGGAAAACGCAAACTTAAGAGTTTGTTCATGTCAAAGTAGGTACATCTATTTTGTTCTTTTTTATAAATACCTTTAGGTAGTTTAAAACAACATAATAAAACGTAATATATAATTCCGGTGAGGGTGTAATATTTGTGTGATGAGCGCGAATATTTGTTCCTGAGCCTTGGATATTTTCTGTGTATTTAAGTATATATTTATCTATATAAATATTTTTATATCATCGTCTAATACCCATAGTACAAGCCTAGAGCTTAGTTTGGAACTAGGTCAATTGGTGTGACATTGTCCCCTGATATTTCTTTATTTATAATTCAAGAAGTTCCGTGATAACTTCACTTCCGCTTGGTTGTATTGCCATTTTGACCGTGCAACTACGCTCGGTGCGTGCAGAGATACGACTGTCGTTCGTGTGATTTTAAACAAGCGGCAAGACAGTTTTATACCAATAATTCTGCCGGTGGTTTGAAGCGCACGCCTATCTAACAAGGGCGTTTAAAGGTCATATATTTTTAAATTATTTTTCATTTGATTTCATATAGAATTTAGTATAATACCACTGTCTACAGTGTAGACGCCTTTTTAAACCGTGATCTTAAATCTTAAACCGTGTAGACTCTACACAGTTTAAGATCTCTGTTTAAAACCTTCTGTCTCACGCTTAACTTTCTCTCTACATGTGTCAAAATGTAGGGAATTAACATAAGCGCCCGACGCCACCGTCCGCAGCTTAGTTAGGTCAATCCTGTACATTCCCTTTGGTTTTGTTTTTGCATTCAAACCATCATAATATACCTAATTTGGCGATACGACTGCGCGCTCTGCCATTAATGGTGGCCTCTATAATATGTACTTTACATTGCGCATTCCTGTATTTGAAAGTTAATCGCAATAGCAATGTTTCATATTCAGGAAAACGAAGCGTGCCTACAACTGATAATATAAAATATAGGCATGTATTTTAATCGTACTGGGCGTTAATAATTGCTATACTTACTCGTAGGTATATGTGCATAGCTTCTGTTGTTTAGAAAGCAGAACAGTTCACCAGACCAGCAAGTACATGAGTTGGTATGCCGTATGGTATACCGACTACAGAAGCTCACCCATGAAGTTGTAGTTCCAGCTGCCCTGCGTCGGCGCCATGAAGTACCCGAGAACAGCATCTGCACGCGCTTGGGGCTATTCCCGCGGTCCGTGTTGTGCACATGTTGGACCTGGCTTTGGACGTTATTTGTAAAAAGATCATTATATAAACTAATAAATATCAGGGGACAATCTCAAACAAATTGAACTCTAGTCCCAAACAAGACTTATCCAGTCACCAGCAATAATATAATCCAACATTGCGCATAAAAATATCTGACACGCTCTTATGCTCAAAAAAGACTTGTCAGATATTTTGGAGTTCAATGTTGGGTAATATATTATTGCTGGTGACTGTACTATGGGTAATAGACGACGATATGAACACTTAGGTATACATATAGACAAATAAATACATAGAAAACATCCAAGACACCGAAAAAAATACTCGCGCTCATTAAGTCATTTCACAACTAGGTATTGGCCAATAGAGGGTCGCTTTCAAAAATCACGATCGTGTCCTTTGTGTTAAGAAAGTTAGTCATACAGGGTAACAATCGTTACACAAAGGAATCAAAGTTTTGTTTAATTCGAGCCCTTAACAATTAACTTTTTTTTGGGTGCAGACTCGTCGTCATACCAGGTGTCCCTGCCAAGATGCACTACGGTAACTTGCGTTTCTTTTCGTTTCGAGTTTAAACAAATCGCGTCACTGGTAGATGATGTGATACGAAAAGTCACGTGATCTACCAGTGCCGCCCAGCATTCTCTGGCCCCTTGAGTAGACCACTGCAAGATGGTTAGGTTTGACTTCATCCTCTGTGTTGGTTCATCGGGTAGATAAATCTTCCGTGGCTCACTCTTTCTTCGGGTTCCACATTTATGTCCTAAGACAATGAGCTTCCCAAGATCACTGGCTTACGTCCAGCCACATGACCGAGTACTGGACGAGTCTTTGCATGCAGAAAGTCGATAAGATAAGATAAGTGTGTCTTTACGCCGAGTTCATTCAAGAATCAAAATACCCCTTAAACATTGTAGATTATAAATAAAAAAAATTAAAAATCCGGTTTGAAATGTTCGTGCAGCGGTCCGTCCGTGAGATAAGCTGAAAGGCTATATGTTGACGCTCCAAAAATCATAGATTCCCAACCAGCACTTAGTAGATTATAGTTTAGGTTGCGGAGCTGGCTGAAATTCAGCGCTACAGGGTGTTTAGACACACTAACCACTTTGTTTATTGATGTTTTCTGTTTTTACTTCTTTCTGTGTGTCTTGTGTGTGTAGTAAATAAATGTATTTTTCTTTTTCTTCTAGATACCGAACATTTTGCGCCAGCACCACATCTCAAAAGCGTTGATCCCGCTCTGAGCTGCTGCTGTGTAAAACATTTATTGGGTACTAAAATAAGGTATTTTTTACCGTCCATGATGTTATTCTCTTCCGATAAGATTAATATTCCGATATAATTATTCGTAAGTACATAAGCCTACCAACGGTCGGTTTTTAAGAACGAACACTCGAGAATGTCATTCAAAAATGAACGTGAAACAGTAAAATCGTATTTTTTCAAAGTTCTAAGTTGGTTGTGACGATGTTTCTTTGCATGCGATTTATTTTCTACTTTCAAATGCTCGATTTCTCGTAAATGATAAGTACTCATTTAAAACGAACGGCTAGTAATTGTACCTACTCATTTCGATGAACATTTCACGCTTGACTAAAATTACACTATGCCAAAATGATTTTCCCAGGAACGATTTAATGGCTCCTAGCCCTAAGGTAGTTTTTATTTAGCTGTTAATAAATCTGGGTAGGGGCTAGGGATAGGTACGACATGACCTTTTTTGCTGCAAATGACCTCTATTAAAAACCCAATGAAAAGAATATGTTGAACTGCGCGTGATGACGCAATTTCAGGAAAAAAAACAACACCAAATTGATTAAAATATAATATACAAATATCACTTTTGTCTGATTATCCTGAATATCGCTACACTGCGCTTTAATTTTACAACCCAACAAAATAAATATTTTGTTGTTGCCGACTGTACTGTTCTTTTGCAGTCATTATCTGGTTATCAAGACTAAACTAATGAGTCCCAACACGGTGGGTCTACGTTAAGTATATCGGAGATCCTGTCGCCACCTAATTTCCACTGGCCAGCGGCCACCGGGTTCCAAGATACAACCTCCGCCTAGTTTGGGTCCCCCCGGGAACTCACAAGTTGTAACTTTCTTTAGACAAATAAACTTTATTTTATCATTATTCAGTATATTTATTTTAATTCTGGAGGTTAAGTTTTTTACACTTAATGTTTCAATAGAAGTGTAAAATAACAATACTACTTAATCCAAAAAATAAACATTATAAAAAACCCAACGTAAGGGTGCCGCCGGCAGCGGGGCAGGGCTCAAGCTCAAAAATAATTATGAGCTTCAATATAATGACTAAAAATAATACGATATTCAACATTATGGTTAAATAATTGCCCTTCCTTTGCTTTGCCGTAGACGGATAAAAAATATGACATAGTACAATTATGACAATGAAAGTAGGATCATTAAAGACAAAAAACTTTTATGAGCAACAACTTTATGCGTAAAGCGTAAATATCAATCTCCATAATAGTTCTGCACATAACGTTTTCAAGTCATATAAGACAGACATTTTTAATCCTGTACAATTGGTAAAAGTAAATGCCTGACTGAGGGTGACAAAAAACTTTTATGAGCAACAACTTTATGCGTAAAGTATTATGACAATCGAAATGATGACACTAGTAGTTACGCAACTCGAAGGAGGGAGGGTCCATATCTGTGGTCCATATTGGGTTGCATAAAATTTAAAGTCATCTTTTTGATAGGCATAACTACTTGTGTCATACTCGTAATTACTAATGATGATTATGTTACATATGTATAACTGACAAACGTCACAAATATTACTTCGCATATATTTTTAACCATAATGTTTGAGAGCTTAAATAACAATTTTTATAAATTTATTGCGCATAAAAGCGTTAAGCATAAATATCAATCTCCATAATAGTTCTGCACATAACGTTTTCAAGTCATATAAGACAGACATTTTTAATCCTGTACAATTGGTAAAAGTAAATTGCCTGAATGAGAGTGACGCCAAACGAGCGTAATTTTTCGAGTTGTGAGTCGCGTAATTTCTGCTTCATACAGTCCAACTCATTTTGTGTCACCGTATGAACCTAACATTTTTACTCTATTTCACAAACAGGCCGTTTTAATAGGATTGCTATGGTCACTCCAACAAAACGTTAATGGGCAAAATAAGGTGAGGGGGGCGAAGTACGCCTACCGGAAAAGTGCGCCTACTACAAATATATCATATGCTGCTGACGGAATACTAGTAACGACATCTTACTTCTTCTTCTTCTGATATTTCTATCTTGATAAAAATGCTTTTAAGCAAACTGTGTATTCAAACACGAAATTGTATGTTTACTTTTGTACTTTATCTTTATTAGTTCTTGTGTGTACAAGACGCTTTTAAATGAGAGCACACTGTGATGTTTCTCGCCGGACAGCTATATCACACAATATTACTTTTATGTTGTCCGGCAGCATGAGCACGTCATGCTCGCTCAAAGGTCTTTGCTTACGGGGCGGCGGCGTCGTTGATCGGGTCGCCACCTTCCCGAACACATGGTTGAGGGAGGCGATGGCTGAGATATGCGTCATACTCGTGAACGGGTGCTGTTTGTGGGGTCCAGTCTGTTCACGTCTGCAAGGACTTGTTGCTCAGTTATGGCTTTTGACGTAGAGACCTCGTCGTGTTGTTCTCCTAGTCATTATTTTTAGTTTCATGTATTTGACATGTAATCTTTTTAATTTTTACATTTATTTGTAATGTTTTTAATTTTGAATTTGTATTTTTATTTATATGTGATAGTTCTAATAATTTATATTTGTTGCTTTATTACCTTGTAATGTAACTTACTTTTAAGTATTATTGTATTTTATGTTTCAAAAAATGACCTTCTGGTGGAGTTTCTTGCGGCGCTTCTTCTCCGCAATGATGGTCTTATCCGAAGGCTAGTAGATTCACTGTATATTACCGACGTGTAAAAGAGCCCGTATATGGCCAATTTACTGAATAATTTTTTTTTTGCGAGCAGTTATGACCTCGTGGTCATAACTGCTCGCTGGTGATCGGCATAAATCTCAAGAATCTGAGTATTTTTCAACAAAAACAAGAGTTAAGTGCACAATTCAAATGTTTTACTTTAAGGTTTTGACTTTCTTTCAGTCATAACTAGTGAAATTGATAAAATTATAGCATATTTCTTTTTATGACCTCAAATTAGTCAAGTCGGCTAAGCGTGCCATATTGCCTGTTTATTTATATGACGCACTTCGCAGCAATCCAGAGGTTACAAATATTTTAAAATGCCACATTTTTTACTGTCCAAAAGGAGGATTGTATTTTGAAGATTTATTAGTCGTTATTTATATTTCATCACTTATCAACAAGATATTCCCTGACTATGAATAGTTTTGGGTCATTTATCATTTAACTACAACACCTTAAAAAAAAAATCATTAAACCCACAATGACACTAAATGACACTGACTTTCATTAAAATTATTGCCAGTACTGGCAAAATTCTTTGCAATTTGAAATTTCGCAACATGGCGAGCTATCATAAATATCTTTGGTCAGGCCTTACTACTACGTAGCGAACCTGTTTTTTGCCCCAAAAGTTGCGGTCTAAGACCGCAGTTTCTTTAGTTATACGTCAGAACAAAGAATATATAAACGTTATATCACAAATAAAATAAAAAAACTTGACATATCGTCTCTATACATTACAACTCACTGATTAAACCCATTATCATAGTGAGTTTGCTGCTGTAAGCCTATTATTGTGAAATAAATAAATAAATAAAAGGCCTTGGTTGCGATCGTTTCCCCGCGGTCTTTATAGAAAAATCCGCTGAGAGAACAAGGGACTAAAACAAGATATAATGACCCAAAATGTTTAGCCACCCAAGCGAAGCGCGGGTGGTTATAGTTCGAGTGCCATTATGGTTGTTTAGTCTCGCGTTAGACACTCTACTTTTCACTTTGAATGCGAGTACAAAAAACGACGTTCAGTGCCGGATCACCCACGTAGCAAGAGTAGCAAATGCTACGGGCCCCGCGCATTGGGTTGCCCCGCGGACCCACGTCTAACCTCTAAAATGCTAGTCTGGTAGAGTTTCTCCTGTTTTGGTACTTAGATCAGTATGCGTGTACTCATATCCATCAGGGTTGACGATAGGATGAATAATCCAGTCGATATTCTCCAGCAGAATAACCAAAAACAAACCCCCACGCAAGAAAGACGCATATCTAAGTCGCCCAGTTGCGGAAAAGAGCCCGCCACAACCTGTAACCTAAAACAAACCAGGGGTCTCTTTATAGAATTTACTACGGACCCGTGCTTGTTCAATTCGGCACTGACGACGTTCTATATAAAATAACAATATTGAATATAAGAAAGTTTCTTTCAAATTTATTCGCGGTTTTTTTTTTTGTGAAGTGCCGCTTTAAATGCTTGATTATTTAGCCAACCTTCCACGTCCTAAAAAACGTCTAGATACAATATCACTGAAAATAGCTCCATTCACAAACGCCGTAATTAGATATTTAGGGGTTTCCAAAGTAAGTTTAAAAAAATACTTTAATCCCTAGAGCGGTATGCAGAGACTAAAGTAACATTTTAAGAGCATGAGAAGTGAAAAATTAATTTAGAACCCAAAAAGTCGGGTTCTCGACGTATTGGACGGGCTTTGACCCTATTACTTTGGCTGAGGTTCCTATTATCAAGGGTAAAGGATTAATGTGTTGGTTCCGAACATTTAACATTTTATTACATACATACATACATAATCTCACGCCTTCGTTCCCAGAGTGGGGTAGGCAGAGCTACAGAATTACAAACATCTCTAAAAACTTGTTGATAATTCTATAACCACAATTTGCACAATTTGGCTATGATGTTTACCTGCGTATTAGTGACAGGTTGCAAGCCCATCGCCTAACAGTACTACAAGCCTTTATTCCCTTAGTCGTCTCTTACGACATCCACGGGAAGACATGGAGTGGCACTATTCTAACTCGGCAACCACACGAGGAATTTATTTATTTTAGTAAAACTAATTAAATAAAACATTTGAAAGTAAATAAAGATTTATTTTTTAGTAAAACTGCTTATTAAATCAAGACATCAACATTGTTTTGTTATAAACTAAAAAAATATAATAAATTAAATAAAATCATACTTACACACAGATCTTTCGAAAAAAAAAACCACTACTCAGTCGTGTTGGCTATTAAATTTTTAAGGCGTATTACATTATGTACTACATTATTAGCGTTAAACCATCTCCCTAATTACAGAGAAACAATTAGGATCCTTTTTACTTAGAATTTAGGAATGTATGAATATGCATATAGCATAGGTAAATAAATGTTTACTTCGATACATAACAAACATTTAAGAATCAAATTAGTTTAGGCGACAAACTTAACGAAACCCCTACGTTTATGTAATTGTATAGTGTCCTATAATATTTCAGGAGTTCCCTCAATTTCTCACGGATACCCTAACCAAATTCGGATTTGGTAACAATGGGACCATCTCGGAAGAATACCAAAAAATATTTTTTTAAATCGGACAACTCTGTTAAAAATACTGAGTGGTCATAGGTACATAAAAATAATAATATACGGGTTGACTTGAGAACCTCCTCCGTTTTTTTTCGTCGGTTAAAAAGAACAGATGAAAGCTTATAAAAGTCTCTACTACTTTTATTATACACTTTTTCAAATTGATAACCGTTTAATAATTTTTGCTTTCCACTTTCTGTTAGAATTTCGTACATATTTTCTTATAAATATTTGAAAAAGCCCGTGAGATATTAATGTACTTCCACTTATTTAAATAATTTTGAATAACCTTAGTACAGATATTTTTGAGTTTTCTGTTGCTTCGAGGGGTGATCAATAAGTTTTAAGAATCGGTTTGAACCATCCTCATAATCTTATTATTTTAATGTGGACTATACCATGGCACTAATCAACGTTAAATTAGAGATAATTTATTTTAACAATATTCATTTGTTTTTCTGTGATAGCTAAACAAAAAACATCTATGAACAATTTTACAAGACGGCAAAGATAAGAGTTAGTTTTGTAATTATTTGGAGCGGTGTGGAGAAAGTCCAGACGCCCTAATAAAAAAAATGTTATTGAAAATGAAACCTTGGTCATCATTATGATTTTAAGGATAAACAAGTTATCTTCGCAGCGGACTTTTTTATTTCCAGCTCGGTCACCAACATTCAGGGTGGCTTTTTCGGCCTTTTCCGGGATTATTGAGGCCTACAAATAAATACTGTGATATTAAGTAGCTTTTAGCAATTATCAAATAACCGAGGAGTTATATAACATTATTCTGCCGTATATATGGCAAAAAAGTGAATTATGCTTCAGAGCCATCTAATTCACAAGGATGCTGCTCTCCGACCTAAGTTCAGAACTGATAACCGCTCCCTCTGTTATTTAGCCCTAACTTTTGACTACTACTTCTCACTCACCAATGTTCAAAAACAACTACATAAAAATCACAAGCTGATGATGACTTAGTGAAGTTACAAAATTTGACCTCCAAAAGTAAATATATTTTTATAGGGGTAAAATAAAACATTTCAATGACGTTAATACATACATACATACATTAAATCACGCCTGTTTCCCCGAGGGGTAGGCAGAGATCACTTCTTTCCACCTGCTACGATCCTGACAAATCTCTTCCACATTCATACATCGAGTCATGCATGTTAATAAGTGTTTCTAAATATAGAAAGTATGCATATTATAACGATTTACATATCTCCCATTTTTTATACCGATTCTAAAAACTTATTGATCAACCCTCGTATCTACTATTATATAAATATAATATTGAAAGGCTTGCTCAGCTGAATATAGGAGAACTGTTCATATATTTTTGGTTCTTAAATCTATTCAGATGTTAATGTACCTTTCTATGTAGGTACACATATTTTTGAAGCCTTGGGAATGCTCATATATTTATGAACACGACTGTACTTACATCTAAAGCTAGGTTTTTCAAGTGATAAAGCGATGACTTTTGTTTTTTAAACAGTTTTTTTTAAATAATTGTATAGTGGTTCGAGAATTGAAATCAATTGTGAATTAAGTAGGTACATTTATAAATCGTATAACATTGATCTTGTCGTCTTGTACAGTCGGCCAAAAATGTGGTCTACCACCCTACGGTTGAAGTTCATTTGCACGTCATGACACAACAAGTTCGATTTTCCCTTGCGTCACATTATGACAGTGACAAGTATCAACCTTAGCGATAATTAGATCACACAGAAACTTTTGTCAAAACTGGTAGACCACTTTTTTAGCCGATCGTACCCAAAGCGGATTCGCAATCCCTAATTAACGTATCGTTTGTCCGAATTATCATTTCTTCCAAACTGGTTTTTTGCTGAAACTGAGAAATTTTTAAGCTTGCCAAAAATACGTGCGGTTAGTTTAGGTTTGAATTGAAAAAAACAACACTTAAAAGTTTTATTAAAACTTAGTCCGAAATGGCTTTTTCGATCCCGCCCGACCTAGGCCATATTTGACGATATTTCCAACCAGTGGTGTTTTTCCTTAGTTTCTTATGATGCGCCTTGTCGCCGGCGGGGTGGGCGGTGTTGGTTGTGCAGGCGGTGCCGCGATGGAGAACCTGTAACAAAAGATATAAAAGTTAGCAGCGAAGGTACAGTCAACAGCATAAATAAGTGATCATTTATGTACCTTGTCACTTTAACGTCGTGTTTGAAATGTCATACAAAATTGTGAAACGATTGAAAGCGACAAGGTACATAAATGATCACTTATTTATGCTGTTGACTGTACAGTCACCTAATAAAAATGTTGAACATACTTAGAACCTTTTCATTGTGAATGTTATTGTCATCGTCATGTGTGTC
Organism: Acleris literana; assembly: GCA_946894065.1. Taxonomy (NCBI): domain Eukaryota; kingdom Metazoa; phylum Arthropoda; class Insecta; order Lepidoptera; family Tortricidae; genus Acleris; species Acleris literana. The sequence continues at coordinate 5,688,570 of OX335678.1, forward strand.
ATTTGATGTTCTGTTTGAAGTCTACTATGACAACGCACTAAAAAGCTTAACATTTTCGTTGAGGATCTGTACATTGAGGCAAAAGTAACTAAAGTAATCCATGTAGGTACTAGCGGAGGCTGCGTCGAGCGATCTACTCGCGATCAGTTTTCATATAGCTGATTTAACAGTTAGTTAAACTGAGCGTGTAGGTACAGGATGAAAACTGTCAGTTAAACAATTCGATGAAATTTGATCGCGATTAGCCAACATAATAATAACAACAAGGGTTCCCCTCAGCATGGCGATATTATAATTCATTGGACAGGCATAGTTAACAGTGGACCAATAGGTACCTACGAGTATTAGGCCAGTCAAATCTTACAAATAACAGCACTAAAATTTTACATTTCAAAAAATTTACTTCACATCGAGTTCGTCATTTTTATTGTATGAATATATAAAGTCACTCTGAATTTTAACTTAATGGACGCTAGATAGAGTTAAAACAAACAGTGTTTTAACGATTTATTGACAATAATAAAAAATATACAAAGGTTCTTACTTCTTACACAGCAATAGAAATACTTTTTTCTTGCAAACAAATGCAATGAACAGTACGAATCCTATAAACATTTCGTAGAAATCTTGTATGTACCACCACCATGATCCACGATTTGGTACAACGATGTTGCACAGCGCCTCGAACAACCAAGTGGTGCCCATCACCAGAGATAGTTTCACGTACACCTTTATACTGAAATTTAGAAAATATAATATATTAATACTTACTTTACTATGATCTTGAGTTAAAGGAGACTAAAATATTTGTACCTACTATGATAACAACCAGACTAAATAACTTTAATTGGAAATTTAGCTTTGTATTTGTGGATTTTGGGAATATAGTAACGGCAACGGAACCCTACTCTGAGCATTGTCCGACATGATTTGTCGTGTTTTTCTTTTATTATTTATATGAATATTACATTACCTAATTCTGAGCCGAAATAACCCGAAAAATCCCATGTTGAAAAAGCAAGTAAAAGGATGCCTAAGGCAATAATCTCACTTTTTGTTCGTGACATGGGGTGGCGAAAGAAAAACTCATGGCATCGTTTTAATAATACTCGTCTGCCCCCTATAGTAAAAAGGGCGTATCTAATATGAAGTCGAAATCGAGAAGTTAAATGTTATAGTTGGAAATTTAAAAAAAATGTTTCTCTAAACACAAAAATACATAATTATACACTTTACATAAACGACGTAAGGTAACCACATTATCAATATAATATTTAAATATAATAATTTGTAGTTATTTATTTATTCAAAATTTAACTTTTGATCTTAGAAAAAACACGGCTGGCAAATACCTACTCAACACTTCGTTAATAAAAAAGACACAAGTAACCACTTTCGCCTTTGCAACTGAGAAAGGCTGCGCATTTAAGAGGAAGCGTCTTTTAAATAACATAATTGAAATTTGAAAAATTAATTTTACTCAAATAAAAAGTAATTACATATTTTGTTGTCTTTTTTTTCTACTTTGATATTTAGTTCAACTGCAACTGCATAGTAAATAGTTTGCACGACAACAATGTTCAACCAACAACAAAGCTCCATCATCATCGCCACCATCATTACCAGCCGCAAGATGTCCACTGCTAGACTAATGCTAAAGCTCCATGTTACTGGTATATTTTGCCTTGCACTGATTGATGTTCATGCGTTTTTTCAATAGTAGGGAGTCAGAATTTATATTAAAAGTACCTACAGACGTAGTTTATATCACCTTCAAAGAGTTTTTTTATGAAAAAATTCCAGAACGTGAATTTTAAGTAAGCGGTCCACAAACACCTTTCATTTTATGAGTTTATGACTCTAAAACAACAAAATTGCCATACAAAATAAATTCACTACGGCTCTTTCACTATTACGTTTTTTTTTAATCGACCCTAGGTTCAATAGATTGATAATTTAGTCATCTCGTCAATTTACTAAATATCTATACAAACAATTAACCCACTTAGCAGAAGATTTTCGAAAAACATCTAAGCTGGAATTATTTATGTTACTGCATTCAGTCGCAATACCCGTTTTGATATCTTATAGGTATACAGGATGGAAAAAACGAACGCCACATGAACGGCAACTATCTTAAATATTGGAAATAACAAATTCTACGCAAAGGAGACTTACTTTTATTTTTGAAAACAATTATTACTGCATTTATGGATTTTTGAATATTTGCCTGTCTTAACCGGTAATCGAACTGGTCGAATATGCCAAAATAATAAAAAAGGGTTTTTTCATGGTCATTATTTATTTAAAGGTGTATGTGTTATGTTATAGACATAAATGATCACTATCAATGACCCTTTCGATCTGTATCATAAAAGACGACTTTATTGTTCGACCAGTTCGATTCCCGAAAAGAAGACCATTTTTTCAAAAATCCAGTAATGCATATTTTTTGTTTAAAAAAAATAAAAGTAAGTCTCCTTTGCGTAAATTTTCTATTTTCAATATTGAAGGTAGTTATCCCTTTAGTTTTTTTTATTGATGATGGGTTTGTTTTTGAATATTTGTTTCTTTAAGGGGCAAGTGTTTAAAATACACTGAAGCTTGCACTTTTTTACATGCTGACATTCATGTATCTGGAAAAAACCAACATAAATACAAACTTTCACCCCGCTTTTCACACTGTTAAAGGCTTATTTTAAAACTTGTTTTTAACCGACTTCAAAAAAGGAGGAGGTTATACGTTCCACTGTATGTTTTTTTTTTATGTATGTTCACCGATTACTTCGTCAATTGTCGAGCGATTTCAAATTTTTTTTTTGGTTTGATAGTGTATACTTTCGAGGTGGTCCCATTGTCACCAAATCTGAATCTGATGAGAGGATCCGTGAGGAATTGAGGGAACTCCTCAAATATTGTAGGCAAACATATAGCGATTTTAGTATTTTTAGTAACAAGTCCAGCATTTGCATTCAGAAAGTATCATTTGGTGAAGTGGAACTGATGATGAAGACCACAGATGGCCAACGGAACTCCTTAACGGTACCGATTTCAAGGGTGGCGATAAGATATCTCGATTAAGATAGTTGAGCGACTACCTGCAACGAATAATATTTACTTGTTCAAATATGACTATGACTTTCCCGCGGCGTTGCTTGCGGCGCGCTTGCAATTGTCATATCAACTAAGAAGTGGGACTACGTAACAGCGTATTATGATAACTAAAAAGTATAAAATAAAATAAATGTTTTAAAAAACAAAAAACCGCCATCAAAAACGCAAAAAATAACTTCTTTAAAATTGTAGGCACCTAATAGGTTAGTCCAACTGAAGTCGGCGATTACAACATTTTCAACAAAAAGCCGACATCAGTTGGACTAACCTATTAGTTGCCTACAATTTTAAAGAAGTTATTTTTTGCGTTTTTGAAGGTTTTTTTTTGTTTTTTAAAACATTTATTTTATTATATTTAATTAATAAGGTTTTGATACCGAGTTTCATGTATCTAACTTGCCCAGTCATAATTCTTATTTATAGGTAAAAAGTAACCTTAATACCAATAATGTCCACATTTCTCACATCAAAAAGGACTAAATTCTTACACAAACTCCTCCCCCCATTTTACCCCCTTTTCCGAAATTTCCGTTTTTTTTTTTTCATTTATATCGTAAACTACGACGTACACTATTCTCATTTTAAAAATGGCTTTGGGGTAGTTTTTCAAAATCGCCCAACTCCTTTTTAGCGTTCCGTAACAAAAATGGCAAAACCTCTTATAGGTTCGTCATGTCCGTCCGTCCTTCCGTCTGTCCGTATGTTACACGCATTTTACTCAAAAACTACAGAGGTACATTGATGAAATTTGGAGTAGGAATAGGTGTCTTGTAGAAGCCGCTACTTAGTTTGGTAGTGAAATAACAAAAATAAATATTTCTAGGTTGGGCACTCCATACAACATGTGACAGTAGATTAAAAAAAAAAAACGCCATAAATCATCGTGCGGAACATATTTCGACAGTTCATTTAAATCACGACTTCAACTTCTACCGCCCATTTACCACCGCCATTTACAGGGATAGAGATAGTTTTCCAAGATCTTCGAAAGCAATCTAGTAGCCCTGAGGGCCCTGCCAAGATGCATTGCGCTAACTATCGTTTCTATTCGTTTCGTTTTTAAACCAATCGCGTCACTGATAGATCACGTGACTTTTCGTATCACGTCATCTACCAGTGACGCGATTGGTTTAAAAACGAATCGAATAGAAACACATCTTAGTTAGCGTAATGCATCTTAGCAGGGCATTACGCTCTGACAAATATTAACACGTTTCTCACTTAAAAAAATAACCGAACTCGCTTATTTACCTACTAACTTCGATAGATGCTAAAATCGCAAGCAGTTGTATTTTCTATTAATAAACAGTAGCCTAAATACTAAATATCACATTTCTCACTTCAAAAATGACCAAAGTTCGAAACTTCTACCGCCAATTTACCCCTAAGTTTTTCCAAAATCGCTAAAAGCTATGTATTATATTTAATTTATATACATTAACCAACACAAAATTTTCCACGTTTCTCACTTCAAAAATACAATTTTCTACCCCCCATTTTACCACCTCAGATGTGGTTTTTTCTGAATCGTCGAAAGTAATATTTTTTATTTGTATATTGCCTTTTATGTTACATAGGTAGGTTATATTTGTATTGAGGAGCATTTCTTCCAAGTTTCAAATTAACCATAAAAATAATCCCCACACAAACTTTGCAAATCCTTTCCATCCCCCCAGAGGTTGTATTTGCTGAAATACGTCTCTCATTATTTGTATTGCAGAGCATTTCTACCAAATTTCAAGTAAAATTGACCATAAAAAAAAATCATAACATAAACTTCGCGACCCCTTTCCATCCCCCAAGTCGTTGAATTTTAGTAATCGCTGAAATATAAATAGGTGTTTCATTATTTTTATTGTAGAGCATTTCTACCAAGTTTCAAGTAAATTCGATGATAAAAATATTTTTCCTATACAAACTTTGCAACCCTCTTTCATCCCTCTAGGGGTTGAATTTTAGTTATCGCTTAAATAGTTTCTTATTATTTTCATTGATAAGCATTTCCACCAAGTTTCAAGTAAATTGGACCATAAAAAAAAATCCCATACAAACTTTGCGACCCCGTTTTCATCCCTCTAGGGGTTGAATTTTAATACTTGCTAAAATACGTGTCTCATTATTTATATTGCAGAGCATTTTTCCAAGATTCAAGTAAAATTGTCCACAAAAAATACCCACACAGACTTTGCAACACCTTTCCATCCCCCAAGGAGGTGAATTTTAGTAATAGCTGAAATAAATGTCTCATTATTTTTATTAAAGAGCATTCTACCAAAATTCTAGTGAATTTGATCATAAAAATATTTTTTCTATAAAAACTTTGCAACCCTCTAGGGGTTAATTTTAGTTATCGCTGAAATACGTGTCTCATTATTTGAATTGCAGAGCATTTCTTCCAAATTTCAAGTGAAATAGACCATAAAAAAAAATCCCCACACAAACTTTGCAACCCCTTTCCATCCCCCAAGTGGCTGAATTTTAGTTATCACTGAAATACGTGTTTCATTATTTTTATTGAAGACCATTCTCTACCAAGTTTCAAGTAAATTTGATCAAAAAAATATTTTTTCCATACAAACTTTGCAACCCTCTTTCATCCCTCTAGGGATTGAATTTTAGTTATCGCTGAAATATGTGTCTCATTATTTTTATTAATGAGCAAGTCTACTAAGTTTCAAGTAAATTTTACTATGAAAATATTTTTTCCCATACAAACTTTGCAACCGCCTTTCATCCCTCTAGGGGTTGAATTTTAGTAATCTCTGAAATACGTGTCTCATTGCATTGAAGAGCATTTCTACTAAGTTTCAAGTAAATTGGGCAATAAAAATATTTTTTCCTATACAAACTTTGCAACCCCCTTTCATCTCTTTAGGCGTTGAATTTCGAAAAATCCCTTTTTAGTGGATCTCTCCGTCACAAAAAGAAAGTACCGTCCATCAGTCAGGACAAGCCTCTTTATATATATAGATAGATAGATAGATAGATTGTCATAACCACGTCCGTTATGACAAGCTAATTTTTTCTAGTAAAAAAGCAATGTTTTTAAGTGTTTAACAATGATCCGGAGGGCTTTTCAATTGGAAAAACTTGTAATTGTCATAACATAGTAGGTACAAACATTAAAAAAAAAACCCAGATACACCTCATACAGTGCAAAGCAACACCCCTATTATCGCACAATTTCTATGGGCTAGCACAACAAGGAAGAACATAGCCGTGTTGCTAGGCCCTACAGACTCACCGACTCACGCGATCTCACCGAGACTTCACCCGAGAAACGAGAAGGTATCTACTCACGCGACCATTCTTACTTGCGTTCTCATCCCCTTTAAAGCAGCGGGCTAAAAACCGACAAAAAACGGAGAGCACAAGAATCCGAAAGCGAGAAGCGAAGAAACATATCACATTCACGTGTCTAGGGTGTTACATAAAAACCGTATGAAAAGTATAAATATGTATAAATTATTTTATAACTCGCGCACTTTATAAACAAAACTTTACAGTGTTTGTAAGGGCCGTACAGTATTAAAAAAACGGGGCAAGAGCATGTTGGACCATGCTCAGTGTAGGGTTCCGACGCCGTTACCTACAAACAAACACAAAAAACTATCTCGACAAACAACACGCATGAATGAACTTTCTACTTAAAGTTATTTGGTGCTTGCATGAACATATCAATCAATTCTCTTTTTAAATTCGTTATTCGTTATAAGTAATGGGAAGAAGGAACTATATACATAGCTAGAGCCAACTGGTTTCAAACAGTGCAATACAGAGAAGACGGGCTAACTTTGGAGGAGCCTTTGACCCGGGGGGGGTGTACATAGATAAAACAACGAATTATTTAAACTATAAACAAGTTAAACTACCGCTTAAACTGATTAACAAATTATATTTCAAACTGTTTCTATTCTCGAATTTTATTGTAAGAAATAAAGGGCTTTTTATTTATTTTTATTAACATGTGCTTTTGTTTAAGATATTTGATATTTAATACTCACAAATAGCTATAGTTTATACACCATAGTTTTGGCCAGATTTATTGTCCTAGAGGCAAGTTCATACGAAGTAATATAATGATACACACCCGATTGTATTACTCTTGCTATTAATCGTGACATTCCTTGCGACGAGCCAAATCTTTACTGCGGTCATCACGAACAAAATGAAACTGGTCAAGACCAATATCAGGAATGGAATGCTCCAGTACCGCATCTTTTCATCGTCTGGAATTACATATAAATAACTTTTTAATACAGTATCGTGCAGGAAGTTGGGTTTTCGCACTAGTGTTTTTAACATTTCCATTTTTTGAAATTTACTGTTGTTCTAAGAATCTAAGCCATGCATCCATCCAAAGAGTTTGTTTGTTTAACCAATTTAATTATTTTTAATATGCTATGTTATCTTGCCATAACAACAGTAATTAGGAGCCTTTAGGTTGAAGTTCCTGGACAACTACAAAAAGTGTCCAGTAAATTCGAAGGATTTTGAATTTGGAATCAATACTTGCGTCCAATTGGTCGTAGTATCAAACTGCCAACCTGCGTATGTGTATGTGTATATCTGTGTATCTATGTATGTTCGTCTCTGTGTATGTGTGTATCCGTATATGAGAGTGTGTATGTGTGTATCTATGTATGGGCGTGTCCGTGTATCTGAGTCTGAGTGTATCTATGTATGTGCATGTCTGAGCATCTGTGTATATGTGTATCTGTGTATGTGCATGTCTGTTTATCTGTGTATGTGCGTGTCTGTGAGGTACTAAAGGGTACACATATTTATGAACTCGGCTGTACCTACAAAGGTAGATTTTCTATTTGGTGTAGGTACTAAAGCCAACACCGTCGTTCATAATAATCATACTTAATACCCAATCAGCCAGCCAGTTCACTTACCCACTTATAAATCTTATAATATTCTTTTAGCCAGCAGCGGCCACGCATAAAAATGGATACACGTTACGCCGTGGCCCAGCTCCGGCATGGCGTAACGTGTATCCATTTTTATGCGTGGCCGCTGCTGGCTAAAAGAATATTATAAGATTTATAAGTGGGTAAGTGAACTGGCTGGCTGATTGGGTATTAAGTATGATTATTATGAACGACGGTGTTGGCTTTAGTACCTACACCAAATATAAAATTATTTGTTAATAAATAAAATACAAATTAAGTTATATAAGTACGAGTATTTATAGTTTTTTGATGTTTAAATCTAATTAAATTACTATATGACATTATTAATTATTTTTTTTTGACTTAAAGATTTTTTATACGACCTGTACAAAAATCAGGGGTGTTATTCTCTTAAAAACGGCGTTCGGTCGGTCAATGAAAACGAGTGAACGAGTGAACGCGGTGCCGCGAGTTTAAGTAGTCCCGTTAAAGCGTACAAAACACATTTTAGCGCGTGCGTTCTCAATTAGGCAGCAAGGCTTCAGGTCAGGCTTCGGGCTTTTTAACAAAGAAATAACCACATTGAAATTGAATAAGGTACTGCACTATATTTAACTGCAGAATTAGATTCATATAAGATTCCCCTTCTTCTTAAATTAAATTTAAGAGCAAGGCTCTTGTCGGTGGAGCAATTTCCATGACTCTCTTTCTATAGCTATTGTGGAAGCTGTGGAAGCTTTCCCGAGTCACACCTATATCTAAAACTCAGGACAAAATTAATGTCGACGGATACCGCCCGATTGCTGTTCTTAACTCGGCGGCAAAGGCTTTCGGGATCATCCTACACAAGGAAATATATCGTCAGATTGTACCCTACATCTGCGACGCCCAGCACGCTTTTAGGTCAGGGAGATCAGTCGACACAAAACAAATATGGGCCATATATCTCCTCTTCCTACCACACTCGATCCGGAGTTAGCCAGGGCTCCAGCCTCGGACCGCTGCTGTTCCTGATCATGGTAAATGACCTTGTGAGTGACCTCCAGCATGCCAAGTGCTTGCTGTACGCGGACGACCTCAAACTGGTCATGGGAATAGAGCGAGAGTCAGATTACCTTATGTTACAACAAGACCTAGACCAAGTGCATCGATGGAGCATAGCGAACAAACTTCACTTCAACAATGACAAATGCCAAATTATGACATTTACGCGTCGACATTATCCGGTTAAGTTTAACTATATGATCGGAGATCAGGCTATAAGCCGTGTAGCCTCTGTTAAAGATCTTGGAGTGAAGTTTGATCGAGAGCTGACATTCCGTGACCATATTACTAACCTCGCCAAGGAGTCGTATCGGAGGTTGGGTTTCGTGACGAGAAACGTTAGGGATTTTCACAATTCCGGTGTCATCAAACTTCTCTATACAGCTCTGGTTCGTAGCAAACTAGAGACTAGTACCTGCGTCTGGAGTCCGAGCAAGGCCAAAAACAAACTCATGCTTGAGAAGGTCCAGAAAGCATTTTTACGTTTTTTCTTCAGAAAAATGTACGGGTATTACCCATACATGTACCCGACTAAGTTTTTGCTTGGCGTCTTAGACTTCAACTCCCTGGAGGTGCGCGAGCGGTTGAGTATGGCGTTCAAGGTCCTTCGTAATAAGATTCATATCACCGAACTGCACAATATTCTCAGCCGCATCATCGTGCCTCTCAATAAGTCACGCCGGCGTGCATGCCTACAACTGTCGGATGGAGCGGGAGCGCGTGCGACCGCTGCGCGTCGCCACTCACCACTGTGCGACATGATCGCCTCACTCAATGGGCTCCTGCGTACTGATTCCCAAGTGGATATTTTTGTTGACCACTGTGAATGTTAGAGAATAAATGGGTGCGTAATGTGTGAGAAAGAGTGTGTGTGAATGTGGGTTAACTGTTTTATATTAAATGCACGATATAACTATAAAAGTCCACAATAAGAATGTTGGCAAGTGTAATTGATGTAAACCGTTCTTTTTCAAGAAAATAAATAGCCTAGATTCCCCTATATTACCTAAAAAAAATACGTCTAATTATTTTAGTTTTACGTGTGGATTTTTATTATATCAACGTCCAGTACAGTGCGACAAAAAAGAGTAGAAATTAAATGAGGGCGCCACTTTCTACGTAACTGTCACATTTTTACGTAAAATGCTTAAACATGGCAACAATTTATGGAACTAAAAAAAATGGATTTTTTTAGTTCCATTTTATTTAATTTCTACTCTTTTTTGTCGCACTGTATGTACTGGATAATTTCAAATTAAGGGTATGCCTGTGCTGTCCGTCCGTCCTCCCGTCCGTCCGTCTTAACATTAAAGAGCTGTATCTTTTGAACCGTAATGTCCGTAATATAGATATAGTCCTTACTTTTTGACACTGTCCACTTATCCACTAAACAAAGCCATTATCTCTATATGATAGTATTATCTTCTTTTTCGTAACCCGTTCAAAAAAAGTTAGATCTACATAACCCTATCTTTTTAGTTAGTAGGTTTAAAATGTACCAAGAGAAAAATAGCATAATCAACATTTTTGTAACTGGTACATAATGAAGCTTCTTAAAATACGAGTGCCGAGGTTAGAGCGCCAGCGACAGCGGTCTAATGACAGGCACGAGTATCTTTAGAGCTAATTTTGTACCGTTATACGTTTTTCTACTAGCTTAAAATGATAATTATAAAAATAGTCAAATGGCTAACTTTTTTTGTATACATTTCTCGATTTTTCTGCTAACAAATTACTTGTCAGCAAAATTATTTTCAGTTTTTCGATTGGCGTTAATAGTTTGTGAATTTCATTATTAAATGTTTACAAATTTCATGCTTATTTTAATAGTTACCAACTAAAGCAGTTCTAACAATTTATCGTAGAATTTGGAATGCCAAACGAAACGCCATTTTGTTGATATCCATATTGAGCGTAACCTTGGTAACCAAATAACAAATCAATGAATATAAAGCGGCTGCTACACGGTGAGCAACCCAAGCTCTCCACCAAGGTGACCTTGCTGGTTTGCGACCGTGTAGAAGGTGGTTTGCAACCAAATTTCGTTTGACCTTTCATTGCCCTTGGTTGACGGGCGTGCGCTGACAACCGCGGTTGGATTGGTTGGATAGGTACCGCCGTTGTACACCGTGTAGACACTTGATGCCAACCACGCGAACGCAGTTGCGTCTCTGCAGGCAGAGAGTGCGCACGGCCTCACGCAACAACGCACGAGATCAAGATGTAGAACGAGCGCGCAGAAAGTACGAATATCGTCAAAATCCAGTAAATTCAATAAAAAATTTACTTAGTAACAGTCGTTCCTTCAGCCATCGCTTCATCCATATTCTTTTCTTTTTTTCTTTTCTTTTTTTCTTTTCTGTCCTTACTTGCGCACAAAAGTGCTAAAGCTACGCTAACCTGCTGAAATTTTGAAAAGCAAGGAGCTTAGCCGTATCGAGTGCACTGTGCAGTCGTACGATATGTGTTTTCTCTCCGCGAGCAGTAGACACACTGCTGTTGGCAACCGTGTAGACGGAAACGCGACGGCGTAGCAACCGAGCCCCCAACCAAAGTCACCTTGGTGGAGTGCTCTCCGTGTAGCAGCCGCCTAAAAGACGAGCCTACCTCCTTTTAGCCAAGGAGAACGGTTTACTAGTGTAGACTAGACTCGCGATGAGATCCATTACCTCCAAAGAAGCAAGAAGTCCCTGCAATGACATGCGGCTTAACGAAGCTTGGTATGCGCCTCAAGTCCAGGATTTCCAGGACTATGAGGAATAGGGTGAGGACCAAAGGTATGCCCCATCCGTACAAGTTATACCACCAGAACTTTTTTGACACCAGCCTCGTCACCTTTTTGACAGGAAAACCTCTCCTGTAACAATGTACACAATATAAATGTCACCAATAAAAATAGTTGAGAAAACTCATACAATATCAAACACTTTTAGGGTTCCGTAGTAGTCAAGAAGAAACTCTTATAGTTTCGCCATGTCCATCTGTCCGCGGTTTAACTATAAACAGTCGTAGTTTGGCATGGTTATACATTTTTATCTACACTCATATCATAAGTCCTCTATTATGCATTCAAAACCCGTAGGCAATGACCAGCATTACCTGTGGTAGTAAGTGACAGCGTGTACGTACCAAAAAGAACCTAACGTTCCGATTGACAGTCGATGTGTATTGTGATTGGTGGATTTAATTTGGTGGAGTATTTTGATTGGTCAAATTAAATTGTTTTGTAAATGTAAATCATTCTTTTTCCATTTCATATATTCCTTGGGGAAAATAATATGAATATTATGTATTCTCTAGGGTTTTCATGTATGTACTACTTTAGTCTCGCTTGATAAGTCTAATATGACACACTTTTGAGCATGAGAAGTGAAAAGTAACATTTTAAGAGCATGAAAAGTGAAAATAACATTGTATTATGATATTATAACACTCCATACTAGTATTACCGACGTGTAAAAGAGCCCTCATTTGGCTAATACTCTGAATAATGTGAGTGTGTGTGTGTGTGTGTGTGTGTGTGTGTGTGTGTGTGTGTGTGTGTGTGTGTGTGTGTGTGTGTGTGTGTGTGTGTGTGTGTGTGTGCGTGTGCGTGTTCGTGTGCGTGTGCTTGCGTGTGTGTGTGTGTCTGTGTGTGTGTGTGTGTGTTAGGTACTTTGTTACTCCTTCACGCTGCAACGTCCGTACGAATTTGGATGAAATTTATAATGGAGGTAGCTTATACCCTGAATTACTTAACAAATAAGCTACTTTACATCCCGGAAAAAATAAAAATGCCCGAGGGAATTACGATAACCGAATTGTACGCGGACGAAGTCGCGGGCAGAAGCTATTTATAGATAAGTGTGTTATACTGATCATCAATCTGGTTTAGCATTTTCATCTTGAATTAATATTTTAGACAAATATTTTAATTCCTGTAAATTAGGTTTTTACAATAAATAATTAAGTGTAAAAGTAAATTATTATCACCGAGCTTATCCTTACCTTAATGTCCACCAGATGTCAAATGAGATGATATTTATCCATGAAAAGCTCGATAGCATTGAATAGTAGACTAATAACGCTGAAACGAGAATAAAATTATGAATTATTAATGTCTTATAATTTACTGCAGTTATTTATTTAACAGTTAAGTATTTATTTAGTAGTTTAATAACAATATTGTAATAAGTATTTATACATTTTTGCAATAAAGAGTTTACATACATACATATTTAAATATAAGGCAGGTACCTAATTATGATCAGTTGAAAAATCAAACGGCCAGTTATTTAGTGTGGCTATTAGTCCGGCGGCGCTGGCATATTTTGAGGTCCTAATTTACAAAACCTCTAAAGTCACTTAGTCGCTAATAGTGTGTACTTGTATAGCCTATATTGCGTTTTGTGTCACATCTTGCCATTGCATTTTCAGAAATTCGATGATTTGTGGCATTTTTTCTATTGCAAGTTACAAAATTCAAAATAACATTAAAGTTAAAATATATATCAGGATCCTACTTGCGTATTGTGCAAACCGATTTTGTGTCATCTTCGTCCAGTGCAAACAGACATAGCGCCAGTCACATAACTAAAAAAAATACTGACTTAACGTTGCACTAAAAAGGTGTGAAGCATGCAAGGTCTGCCATTTCGTTTCTCCGTATATTTTTTATTAGTTTTCAATCGATTGTTGATAGTGAACGATACCACAAAAATTTAGCTTTTTACATTTATACAACTTTTTTTTTACTTTTTTCTTCTTTTTCATTTGTAATCAGTCCAAGGACTATAAGCAAATCTTCTCTGTGTGCTTATTGGCATTGGAGATCTGAAGTCCAGTGACTGCAGATTCTTTATTATTTATCTCTAGCAAGCATTAGGGATCGCCTCTTCAGACGACTTATACGAGGGGCGTTCAATATATTCGTGGTACTGATATGTTACAACCTCTTTTAGTAAACATTTTATTACTGGCCAGTAAGTGTCATTAACAGTGATTAAAAATCAATAGATATGGAGGCAAAACTTTCATTTGTTTTTCTGCAACTGCCGAAGAAACGTCATCACTATGAATGATTTTACGATGTTAGAAAAATTAGAGCACAGAGCCGTAATAAAGTTCTTAACAAAACAAGGAAAAAGTCAAAAAACTATAAAAGAAGAAATGGATTACAGTTTATCGCGAGTCTGCTCCTTCGTTATCGATGATTCAAAAGTGGTCTAGTGAGTTTAAACGAGGAAGGACAAGCATTGAAGATGACCCTCGACCGGGCCGGCCTGTTTATGCCACTTCTCAAGAAAATGTCGAAAAAGTGGAAAACATTATATTAGAGGATGGTCGGGTCAAAGTAAAATCGATTGCTGAGAGAACCAACCTTTCTGTAGGTACCATACACACTATCATTCATGATCAACTGAACATGTCAAAAGTTAGTGCGAGATGGGTGCCGCGAATGTTGACGCCACATCAGAAACAAACGCGAGTTGCATGCTGTTCAGAGTTTATAAAGCTGTGTGGGGAAAATCCAGATGAGATTATTAAAAGGATTGTTACCGGAGATGAAACCTGGGTTCATCACTATGACCCAGAGAGTAAGCAAGAATCAATGCAGTGGCATGTTAGAGGTACAGCCCATCCCAAAAAGTTCAAGGTCGTCCCTTCAGCTGGCAAGGTCATGGCTACAATATTTTGGGATTATAAAGGCATATTGCTCATTGACTACAAAAATAAGGGTGTTAATATAACTGGAGCGTACTATTCTAATATTTTACAACAGCTGCGGGAAGCAATAAAAGAAAAAAGGAGAGGAAAGCTGGCCAAAGGTGTTCTGCTTCTCCACGACAATGCCCCCGTCCACAGTGCTCAAATTGCCACAGCTACTGCTAGTGACTGTGGGTTTAAAACTATCAGTCACCCACCATATAGCCCAGATCTGGCTCCAAGCGACTACTTCTTATTTCCCAATCTTAAAAAAGATCTGCGCGGAAAGCGGTATAGTGACGATGAAGCGTTGAAGGTAGCGGTGAATGAACATTTTGACAGCCAGAATGAAAATTATTTTTATGACGGGTTAAGAAAAATAATTGACCGATCTACCAAATGCATCGAAATAAGAGGCGAATATATTGAAAAATAAAAATATTATTACATCGAAAACTTTTTTTTTTCTTACCTGTACCACGAATATATTGAACACCCCTCGTACATTGGTCCTTTAACAGGTTCTGGGCGAGTTCATTGCAGTGTCTATCCAGCCTCTTGTAGTACCTCATGCTTGTTGTGGTAACGTCTTGTTTTATTGTGTGCATTTGCAAATACTCATGGATTTCATTTGTTTTGGTTAACCAAGGTGCATTTGTTATTGTTCGAAAGACATTCTTTAAAAATCTTTGAAGAATTTCTACATTAGAGTGACTTGCCGAACCCCACAGCTCAATTGAGTATGTCCATACCGGCCTTAGGATAACTTTGTATATCAGCAGCTTGTTTTCAAGTGACATCTTGGATTGTCTTCCCAAAAGCCATAGTAATGACCTGAATTTGTGGTCGAGTATATCTCGTTTGTTTTGGATGTGTTTTCGCCATGTTAACCTCCGGTCAAGATAGATTCCCAGGTATTTAACTGTATCAACATGGGGCAAGGTATCATTTCCAAGTTTAAATGCCGGACAGTTATCTCTGTTGAGTGTGAATGAAGGTAATATGGCTAGACTTTTGAGCACTGGTCTTAATTTTCCACTTATCCAACCATCTTTGCAGCTCATCTATTTCATTCTGAACTCTTCTCGTTGCTGTATTGGGATCCTTGTTGCTTGATAAGATGGCGGTATCACCTGCAAATGTGGCAACCGTTATGTTAGCTGAGACTGGCATATCAGCCGTATACAGAGTGTACAAAACCGGTCCTAAGACAGACCCCTGGGGTACTCCTGCTACAATAGCGTAAATTTTAAAATATTTGTATTGTACACGGAACAACCTACCACCCAGGTATGAACTCAAGAGGGTGTAGTATGGGTGTGGTAGTAATTTCTTCAGTTTGTAGCGCAATCCGTCGTGCCAAACCTTGTCAAACGCTTGTTGGATATCTAGGAAAACGGCAGAGCAGTATTCTTTGTTTTCAAAGGTTTTTCTAATTTTTGCCGAAACTCTGTGAACTTGCTCCGTCGTGGCGTAGCTGTTCCTGAAGCCAAATTGATGATCAGGGATAAGGTTGTTTTCAAACAGTTTTGCACTACAGGCAAGAGACGTTTTAAATTAACAAAAAAAAGTAAAAGTAAATTACTAAAAACCGTAACCGGTTGTGCCGTACGCTGAAGGTGTGGGAGAAATAACGAACAACCTTTGTAATCGATATCCAGAGCAAGACAAGTTTATTCAATAACATCTAAATTAAGCTACATTTTGGAACTAGTAACGCCCTCTAGCGGCAAGTATGCGACCTATTGTCGGTAAACATTCCTATGACATGCAAAATCTTATAGGTATAGACAAATTTGGATAGTAGGAACCTCATTAATACACAAAACTATATAATATAACTAATATCAACCCAAACATACTCCCCCGGAAAGGACGGAGTCCTTTAACATTGGTAAAACACATAGCTTGGTTATAGGTCTTCGCATAACACCAGATGTTGTGCGCACATCATAAGTTCGGGTCAACCCATCCGAGCCTGGGTATTTGGCAGCTATACGACCCATTGGCCATTGGCCTGGAGGCAGTCGTTGATCCTTAATCAGCACCAAGTCTCCTGTGTCTAAATCCTTTTGCACGCGATTCCACTTTGGGCGCTGTTGAAGACGTGTTAAGTACTCGGACTGCCACTTCTTCCAAAAATCCTGTACCATCTTTTGAGTCAGTTGCCACCTAGACAAGCTGTGCATTTTCCAGTCAGTGAAATCGTCATCCGGAATACTGACGAGCTGCTCGCCAATCAAAAAATGACCAGGGGTTAATGTGTGAAGATCCGTTGGGTCGTCATTGAGAGGGTATAGTGGCCGAGAGTTCAAACATGCTTCGATCTGGGTAAGCAAGGTGGTTAGTTCTTCAAAGGTGAGGGTGGAGTTCCTCACGACTCTCTTCAAATGGTGTTTGATCGATTTCACTCCTGCTTCCCACAGACCGCCAAAGTTAGGAGCCCCAGGGGGAATAAACTTCCATTTAATATGCAGGTCTTCTAGCTGCGCTGCAAACTCATCAGGTAAGCCAGCTTTGCCCTGACGCCACATCGTGATCAACTCCTTTTGAGCGCCAACAAAATTCGTTCCGTGGTCACTCCATATCTCTGCACACCTTCCCCGTCGGGCCACAAATCTTCTAAGGGCAGCTAGGAATGCCTGAGATGTTAAACTGCTCACCAGCTCGATATGGAAGGCGCGGGTCACCATGCACACAAAAAGTGAAATATAAGCCTTATTACTTTTTGCGCCGCGACCTTTGCTCATACGAACGTTGATAGGTCCAGCAAAATCTACTCCAGTGAAGAGGAACGGTTTAGCTGGTTTTACTCTTACAACAGGTAAGTCCCCCATCAGCTGTGTACTAGTCTCTGCCTTCTGTCTTATGCAAATAACGCATCTGCGTACATATTTTTTGATAATATTTCCGACATTGATCAGCCAGTATTTTGAGCGCAGGTACGTCACCATCAGTTGCGGGCCGCCATGGAGGGTACGGCTGTGAGCTTCTGCCAAAAGAAGAGGTAACAGAGCATTAGTCTTCGATATAATGATAGGGTGCTTTTGTTCCGTATCTAGGTCCGCATGGCGCAGGCGTCCTCCCACTCTTAGCACACCCTTTGGATCTAAAAAGGGGGAGAGTGGTAACAAACGACTTCTTTTTTTAATTAATCTTTTGTTTTTCAGATCGTTAATTTCCTCAGAAAATTCGGACTCCTGGGCTTTTCTCAAGCAAATAGTAAGCGCTTCTTTTCTCTCTTCTGATGTCAAATAAACAGGTAAATGATCTTTCTTTCCTTTTTTGTTTTTCAGGTGTAATCTCCATCTTCTGCAGTACGCGACGGTGTTCACAAGTTTGCCTAAGGAAGAGTGTCTGCGCGTTAAGGTAAGTATAAATTCATCTTCATTAGCATTTATTTCCGTCACCATTGACTGAATTGTTTTACGACTTTCCAAGTCTGTTTCAGGTATGTTTTGTTTAGAAAGTGCAATCTCCGGTTCCAGCAAAAATCTCGGGCCATGCCACCAAAGTGTATTAGACAATAATTTTCTTGGCATCACTCCACGCGACGCGGGATCAGCAGGATTATGTTTAGTGTTGATATAGTACCAACCTTGGATTCCATCAGTTTTTTGGATTTCAATAACTCGGTTTTTGACAAAAGGATTCCATCGAACTGGATTGCCTTGTATCCATGCTAGGGTTACTTGTGAATCGGACCACGCAAACACTTGCTGTTTTCTCAACTTTAATAATTTTGCAACATGTTTCAGCAGCTTATTTAATAGTACAGCAGCGCATAACTCTAGTCTTGGTACTGATACTTGCTTTAGAGGAGCGGCCTTCGTTTTTGCCGTCAACAATGAGACGTTGATTTGTCCATTAGGGTCTACAGCTCTCACGTAGACTACGGCAGCGTAAGCGCTTATCGATGCGTCGGCGAATCCGTGTATTTCAATCACGTTATCTTTACTGATATGAATCCAGCGATCTATCTTAACTTCAGTCAACGCAGGGAACTCGTTCCTGAATATTTTCCATTCTTTTTTCAGATCTTCCGGTAGTTCATCATCCCAACTTATGCCCAGCATCCATAACTTTTGCATAAATGTTTTAGCGATGACAATGGAAGGGGCCAGCCATCCAAGGGGGTCAAACAGCGAAGCTATATTCGCCAAAACATTTCTTTTCGTGATGGTCTGGTCCGGTAAGTCTCTTAAGTTATTTGTTATCCTTAGCTTGTCTCCTTTTGTCTCCCAAACAATACCCAAAGTTTTAATATTCTCACGTCTATTTACATCTAGTTGTTTATTTTGTTCTCTTTTATTTGGTTCCACTTCTTGCATGACCTGTTCACTGTTGGAGCTCCATTTTTGCATTTCAAAACCTCCTTTTTTTAGGATTTTGGAAACAGTTTTGAGATTCGTTACAGCTTCCTCTTCTGTTTCATGGCCTGACAAAAGATCATCCATGTAAAAATCTTCGAGAATTATACGCTTTGCTTCGGGATGATCATAACCTTCATCTATCGCAACTTGGCGTAGAGTTTTTATAGCCAAGTATGGAGCACAGGCAGTTCCGAATGTTACGGTAAGGAGACGATATTCTTCTATTGGTTTGAGGAGATCAGCCCGCCAAATTATACGCTGATAATTTGTGTCTGCTTCGTGTACGCCTATCTGCCGGTACATCTTTATTATATCGGCCACATAAGCAATTCTATGAGTTCGCCATCGAAGCAGAATATCTCTCAAATCCTCTTGCAAAGTCGGTCCTATGAGTAGCCCGTCGTTCAACGTGACTCCATTAGAACCAGCACAGGACGCGTTGAAAACGACTCGCACTCTGGTGGTTTCCTTATCGTCCCTGACAACGGCGTGGTGAGGTAAGTACACACACTTTTCAGAAGTATCTTCACTTTCTATTTTCACCATATGTTTCAAATCTATATACTCTTGCAACACGTTGTTATAATCGTTTTTCAGAGACGGTGTTTTTTCTAATCTTCTCTCTAAGGCGCTCCATCTTCTGACTGCGATTTCTCTAGAGTCACGTGGTAAGGTGGGTGGATCTTCTCTAAATGGCAGCCTAACCACGTAACGGCCATCATTTTCACGCGTATGTGTAGATTCGTAAATATCTTCTGCCTTCCTATCGTCTGAAGCTAGTGTGTTCACATCTTCTTCTTCTAGGGTCTCTAGCTCCCAGAACTTCTTCAACATGCTGTGCAAATCAACATTAAGATGCATGCTGACTATGTTTTTCAAGACAGTAGTGTCCGTCTTCGCCGATCCAGAAACAATCCACCCCAGGTGAGTCTCTTGGACTATGGGTGATCCTGAGGGGCCTTTTATCACACCAGGTTTAATAACTTCACTGCAAACTTCGACTCCTCATAGTAAGTCGATGTGACCTGGCGTGTGGCAAGAGGGATCTGCTAAGCACAGATTATCTAAGTGTCTCCAATCTCCAACATCAATCTTTTTTCCCGGCATCATGTCGGTAATTTGACGTACAACGTACGCTGTTACCTTCATCTGAAGTGTAGGTTCGGTTCTTGATGAAAACTCTAACTCTGTACAATGTTTGAGAAGGGTCTTCATTTGCCCAACTCCTGTGACGTGTCCGCTTATAGACTCCCGTCGTAACCTAAGCCTCTGCGCAGCGGCTTCGGTGATAAAGGATTCCTGCGAGCAGGGGTCCAGAAGCGCTCTCATCAAGTGTTTTTCTCCATTCCCAGCCTTTACTTGCACCAATGCTGTTGGCATCAGCACCGCCTGACTCCCCGTAGTGAGGTGAGAAAGAATATGCTTTTTATTTTTATCTTCTTTTTCTTCCTTGATATCTTCTTGCCTTTCAGAAGGCGGCGCCGAGCTCGTCGGTGATGGCGCAGGGCTTCCCGGGCTCGGGCTCCATGTGCTGTGCAGCAGAGAGTGATGTTTTCTCCCACATCGGCGGCACGACGATTTATGTTTACAGAACTTCACCGAATGCCCCGGCACCAGGCAATTGAAACAAAGCCGCCGGCCTTGCACATACTCCACTCTCTTTTCTACTGTTAATTTTGCAAATTCTTTACAAGTGTATAACAAATGGTCTTGATTACAGAAAGTACATTTATGTTCCACGGTGCTGGCATGGAATGTTCTCTGCTTGACAATTGAGCTCGATGACGACGATGACGGTGAACACGACGTTTGAATCATTTCTGATATACGGAACCTTTTTTCTAGGAATTTCATCAACATTTCTAATTTCGGTAATTCACTAATACTTAGCGTGCCTAATTCTTGTTCCCACTCTTTATGTGATTCTTGGTCGAATTTATTCACAATTAAATAAATTATCAGAATATCCCATGATTCGATATTAATATTTAAGTTTTTTAATTTATTTAAACATTCATTCGTCGTGTCTAATAAGTCTCGTAAACCTTTTGTTGTTCCCGAGGTTAATTTTCGTTGATTTACTAATCGACTCAATATTGTGTTCACAATAATCCTTTTATTGTTAAATCTGAGCATAAGTGTTTCCCACGCCGTATCGTAATTGCCTTCCGTTATCGGTATATGCTTTAATAATTGTTCGGCAGCACCCGATAGACAACTTTTTAAGTAATGCATTTTCTGAACCTTATTTATTGTACTTTTACTGTGTATAAGCGAAACGTACAAATCTTGAAAGGAAGTCCATTCGTGATAATCGCCAGAAAATTGGGGAATGTTGATTTTGGGCAATTTTACTTCGTCGTTCACGCTCGGCAAAGTGGCGGTTAAACCCGATGTACTCGCTTCGCCTCCGTTATTCGGTGTGGTCATCAACATATCCATCATATCTGCCTTTAAATTAGCAACATTTTCTTCCAACTGCATAAAATAATCTTTAGTAAAATACTCGTACTGACTTCGTTCTCGTTTAGGTACTAACTTCAACATTTCCAAATGATTGTTGTGGTATTTTTTCCAATAATCACTGAGTACTTCCAACTTAACCTGCACATAACCTTTAGTCAATCTTTGTTTCGGCGTTTTCTTAAAATTAGTAATCGTCGTCGTCACCAACGCGTAAGTATTTTCTTGTTCAACGATGTATTCTTGCATGATTTACTCTAAGTTCACAGTTCACAGGTTCACAGTAATGTTTATACACTTATAAATTCACTTTATACGTAATTTTAAGTCTATTCTTGGCGAAATAATGTACATTTTTCACTTTTAACTTGAACTCGTAAACAACTTTTTGTAGGTTAATTTACTGTTATTCAAATATAGTTCTTATTATCCGTTCGGTAAGGACCACTTTTATGTGCCGTACGCTGAAGGTGTGGGAGAAATAACGAACAACCTTTGTAATCGATATCCAGAGCAAGACAAGTTTATTCAATAACATCTAAATTAAGCTACATTTTGGAACTAGTAACGCCCTCTAGCGGCAAGTATGCGACCTATTGTCGGTAAACATTCCTATGACATGCAAAATCTTATAGGTATAGACAAATTTGGATAGTAGGAACCTCATTAATACACAAAACTATATAATATAACTAATATCAACCCAAACACCGGTTTTGAGTAAACTACGGTTAACAACCGGTTTTCAAATTTGACCGGTTAAAGCATTCCCTAGTTAGAACTGACCGTGTGTGGGTGGGGGTGGATTGGCATGACAGTTATACTTGACGGCACAATCGAATTTCGATTCTTCTGACTTGATCATGGCGATTGGATCATGCCGATTGGACCGTGTATGACGGTCGGCGATCGTCAGTTCAGTCAGGTCAAGATTTTTGTCGGTGATAGACGTCAACGTAGGCGCGCTCTCACAACATGTCGCAAAATACATCCCGGTACCGCGAAGTGCTACTGGAATTTATTTCTATTTATCAAAGTGAACCGCCCTGCTCGATCTTTTTTTTTTTTCATTTTCACGAGTAAAATGCCCAAAACGGCTAAAACATCGTCGTCTGTCACCGGTGACGCCATGGGTTCAACTGAACGTCGCTGCCGATTGGACAATTTAGACTTATCGTGTGTGGTGTATATAAACGAACTGCAGATTGGATCAAGCCTGCAGCGTCATGCCGATTGGACGTTAGGTCCCGTCCCGCCTTACGGGACTTCCCCTACGGTTTGATAAAGTAGCCGTGTTGGCAAGGGAAAAGTATTTTATATCTAGGAAAGTGCGCGAAGCTATCAAAATTAGTCTCCGAATTATAACCGTGATGGTGGATGGTCGGTGACCCCGAGTTGGAAAACGGTTTTGTATACCTACTGCTCCAGTGGCAAGACGGGTGGACGTATTTTTAACAAGTGACGCAGTTAGTGTTTATGTTTAAAATGATTTGTCACCTTTTTAAGGTTCCGTAGTCAAACTAGGAACCCTTATAGTTTCGCACTTTCGCCATGTGCGTCCGTCCGTCCGCAGCCTAGCTCAGAGACTCTTAGTACTAAAAAGCTGTAATTTGGCATGAATATACATATTAGTCTCGCCAACAAAGTGGTAAAATGAAATTTTGAAAAAAAAAACGTGTACCTCCTAATCTGCTAAGCTGCTAATACTAAAAATCTGAAAAATATCTTAATTGAAAGCACATAATAACGAATTTTAAAGAAAACCTTACGACTAAGTAGACTTGATTGGATTCTGTGATACAGGCGACTAAAATGTTTATACCTACTAAAATCATCTAAGACGGTACCAAATAACTTGAAATAGAGAATTAGTTCATACTTGTCGTTTTTAACCGACTTCAAAAAAGGAGGAGGTTATACGTTCCACTGTACGTATCTTTTTTTTTCCTATGTATGTTCACCGATTACTTGTCAATTGTGGACCGATTTTAAAGTTCTTTTTTGGTTTGATAGAGTATACTTCCGAGATAGTCCCAGTGTCACCAAATCTGTATTTGATGAGGGGATCAGTGAGGAATTGAGGGAACTCCTCAAATATTGTAGGCAACCATATAGCGATTTTAGTATTTTTAGTAACAAATCCAGCATTTGCATTCAGAAAGTATCATTTGGTGAAGTGGAACTGATGATGAAGACCACAGATGGCCACCGGAACTCCTCAACGGTACCGATTTCAAGGGTGGCGATAAGATATCTCGATTAAGATAGTTGAGCGATTACAACGAAGAATATTTACTTGTTGAAATATGACTATGTCTTTCCCGCGGCGTTGCTTGGGGCGCGCTTGAAATAACTTAAAGTTTCATATCAACTAAGAAGTGGGACTACGTAACAGCGTATTATGATCACTAAAAAGTATAAAATAAAATAAATGTTTTAAAAAATTAAAAACCGCCTTCAAAAACGCAAAAAAATAACTTCTTATGTTTCCACGCGACCATGCGCAGGCGCTGTGCTTCCCTGGTGCGCAGGGTGCGCGCCAGCTCCAACACCGACGAGTTCAGACTTCTCAGAACGACGGGTGGAGGCCATGCGGTGACTACAGGGCGCTCAATGCGACGACAATTCCTGATTGCTATCCATTACGGCATATACAAGATTTCTACTATCAACTGGCAGGTACACAGGTTTACTCAAAAATTGACCTAGTCAAGGCCTACAATCAAATCCCAATTTTTGATGAGGACATCCCGAAAACAGCAATTACTACTCCATTTGGCCTATTCGAGTTCCCGTATAAGACCTTTAGGCTACGGCATGCTGGCCAGACCTTTCAAATGTTTATAGATGAGGTGCTCAGAAGATTCGACTTCTGTTTTGGATATGTCGATGATATACTTGTATTCACGCCACATATGTATCTGTTATAGCGCTATCCCATTCACTGCCTTAGCAGGTCTTAAGTTTAACCACTTCAGAATAGGACCCCAGTACCAAATACTTACTCAAAACGGAGCACGCGGTTGACCCGAGGACTTCATTTTCATTGAAGAGGACGTGTATGCTCCGGAGCAGGAAGAAGACGATAGTTGCGACGAGGTACGCCATCAGCATGAGGCCCATCAGGTTGCGCAGCTCCGGCAGCAGCGCGTACACCAGCAGCACCAGCGCCATGAACACGCTCGACACCACCAAGCCTGCGACAGATGATCTTACTCACAACCGATTGTTCTAAATTGCAGCCTGATAGCTTCAGCCGTTTCAGAGAGTTAAATACATAAAAACCTCCGGTATAATAGTGACTAATAGTGAATGATATCTTTAAACGTCCCGATCTATTTTCCACCGGAGCAAACTAGCTTTCTATGTAGAAAAGAATTCGCGCCCAATTACATACCAACAACAGTTGTGATATAAACCTATTATTTCGACGCCACTGTAGCATTAATCGTTCATTAGTATTTAACTTCAAATCTTCATACTGAATAAAAAAAGATCTAGACCAAAGTTGCATATTGTCTCAAAATGTAAAATACAAACAAATACTGATATATTCACCGAAAAAAACATTTAATGCAGGTTTACAGTAAGTATACCACTATTATCGGTAACTCCTACACTAGGCGTAACCTGTATCGTGGGAATCACAACGTACACGAGGGTATCGAAACCAGTTCGCCAAAAAACATAACGGATTAGATACAAATTTGAAAATTAATAGTACATTGTGTATTAAGGGTGGTAAAGACAGAATTACAAACGAGAGTCTGTTAGAAGCCCGAAGCCGAAGGCTGAGAGCTTTAATAACTCGAGCTTTGTTAGTCCTTTACCACTTGTTTTTCATCACAATTGCGAGGAAATAAAATAAAATCAGACAAAAGATGATATTTTGAACTTACAATTCTCACTAATAATTTTAGCCGCGTTGGCGATGTCCGGCGGAGTCGCATCATCCATTTCTTCTAATGACGACATGTTTTATTAATGGTTCTAGAGTGGCGACTGCGATAAAGATCGCGGGAAACAGCTGGATGACAGCAACAGAGGACCGTTCGTTGTGGAAAACCTTGGGGAAGGCATTTGTCCAGCAGTGGACGTCTTGCGGCTGATGATGATGATGATGATGTATATGTATTTATACAGGTCTTTAAATTTATTATTTTATTTTTATAGTTTTTATTTGCTTAGCTTTTATTTTTGGTCTCGTTAATAAATTTATAGACTTAAACCAACGATATAATAATCATTATGTATAAAACGAAATGCGTAATTTCTTAAACTATAATGAATATAAAATAAAAAATAAATATTTCTAACTGCTTTCATTACCACGTGGTCACAGTTCTAACCTAACCTTACCTAGTTGCCATTGAGTTGGCTTACAACATTTATGATAGGTACTTACTTACTATGTACAGTCAACAGCATAAATAAGTGATCATTTATGTACCTTGTCACTCAAACGTCGTGTTTGAAATGTCATACAAAATTGTGAAACGATTGAAAGCGACACGGTACATAAATGATCACTTATTTATGCTGTTGACCGTACCTACCGATTATTTATACAATGTGCAGATAAACTACTTAAAACAAAACCAAAAAAAACAAATGAGTGTTATGTTAATCGATCGTATGCCTGATAAAATTATACAATTGGTTTTTATACTAAACGTTCATTTCATTATGCTTTTCGTAGTTAGTTAATGTTTTTAGACTGATTGAAGCGCACCCCTAAAGTGGGCGTAGCAAATACTGATAAAATTGTTTTTTTCTCAGTAAATATTAATCTAAAAAAAGAAAAACAAAGACAAACCTCTATAAGCATGATTTAAATCAGAACACCCTTTCAAAACAGTCCTGTTGTCAATTGGCTATAAAATATATATTTTTATTCATATTCGCGAAAGCATTTTGCTGTTTTTTACTTCTAATAAAAATAAATAATAGATAAGTAATATTATTTGTATAAATTTGGTCTATCTGAACCTAACATCTCGGTTTGGTGCATTTTTTGCAACGTCTCATCTGAATTAGTAAAATTGCATTAAATTGCATTAATTAACATCGATTAACTATTTAACACAAATTTTGAGCATTTTGGGACGGGTGCGAAATTCAACAGAAATTAGTTTACTTGGTATAAAAACTGTTCTAACAGTAAGTATACCTACTTAGGGCATGATTTCGATTTTTTTTATTAGTTAAGGGCACCAACTTTTGAGATAAACATACTTAGGTACTGCCTGACTTTGTATCAATAAATAAATCAATAAATCGACTTGAGAATTTAATTTTCAGTACGAAGAGTCAAAGTTTTGGAATGAAAAACTAGATATGCTATAGTGGCTTCGAAAATATGGATTTATTGTAAATTCATTGATATATTGCAATAATACTCGTAGTGTAATTCACGACTCTTCTACTACGTTATTGAGGATTAGATATCAAGTTTCGGAATCACAAATTATAGCTATTTTCAGCAAAGGGATTTAGGTGTACCGCAAGGTAGTGCTTATTACCAGTATTATTGAAACCCTAAGAGGTTTGTGAAGCTAAAAAAAACATACATATCATAATGAGATAACGTTTCTCTCCCGTTAAATCTAGTCCGATTTTTACGATTTTTGAATATGTTGTAGATATTATGAAAAACTACGTCGTTACGTTTACGTATAAAACAAACACGGAAACGTGCAAACCGACATATTCAATAATCATGGAAATCGGACTTGATTTAGGCGGTGAAGGAACGTTATATCACAGAGTTAGGTACATTTGTATGGAAAATATTTGACAGCTTCGCGATTTAAGCATCGCCCCACATGGATTTATTCTAAAGATGTATAGTAAACAAGCATTGTACCTACCGAAAAGTAACTTCTCAAATTGTGGAAGTTTCTTATGAGAAATTCTCGGAAATTTCTAAGAATATTCTTAAATTTTGTATGGAAAGAGAACATTCTCAAGACTCTCAAATGTTTCCGATAATATTCTCAGTAATTTTTGAGAAGATTTCTTAACTTCTGAGAATATTCTGCAACTTGTACATTGCTATAGTAAACCGACATAAAACAGGCTTTAATATTTACGCAATTTCTGCGACATCCCGTAGGTACGGACAATAAAACTTACCGTATGCACTTAGTTTTAGTCGTGTATTTGATTCCTTGAATAGCACAGGGCGTTTTTTTCCCAAAAAATATATTTCAGGATCCTTGTACACGAGTATTCCATTATTAGACGTCAGTAGTAGCTCAAAGCAAAATTCTCCAGTGTTGTAAGACTCAAACCATTGATTTGCGTAGTTCAAACCTCGAAGCAGTCATTTCCCATCCTAAAAAAATGAAAGTGGACAGTTTAATTTAAACTGTTTTGTGGTATAGTTGAGTCGAGTCGGACTCGTGCACCGAGGTTTCCACAAATAAGTAATAAATTGTGACTCATCTCTCTGTTTGCCGGTCGGTAGACTATTATACAAACCGCAATATACATTTTTTGGCGCATTTGTCCCTCAAAATAACAAGTGGTTCGCCTTAATACTGCAATAAAAACTTGTGACACTATGACTTACCATAGTCGTCTGTCCCTTTCACAAATATACCATTTTATTGAGATGGGCATGTAAAAAAGTTGAATTTTAGTTATAGATAAGCTAACGCTTCCATAATATCTACATTTTTAATTACATTTCTACCAATCAAGTAAATTGGTATAAATGTAATGAGCAAAGCATTAAGAGTTAACGCAGTTGCAGTCTGATATTCAAAAGATCTATTGTAAATCAACCGCCGTCAAGCGATCGGCATGGAATAATACTTATTACAAAATATGATGTCTTTATTCCTTTCACCCTCCTACACACATTCATTCAAAAACACTTAACACAAAAAGAGGTACTTACTCACTCACTCAATCTTTCTTAGATACTAAGTTTAAAAGATAAAACTACAATTGTTATATTATTATTTTTAGTAAAGGATAACTATTAAATAAGTCTTGTTAACACAAAAATGTATGAATACCTTAAGCAGTGTCAGTTTGTCAGGGAAGAGCGAGAGGGAATTCTTATTGATGTGATCCTAGCTGTATTTTTAGCCGACTTCGAAAAAAAGGAGGTTCTCAGTTTGACCTTTATGTATGTATGTATGTTTGTCCGCGATTATCTCGCGTTTGGCTGAACTTATTTTAATGCGGTTTTCAGAAAAGTATTTGTTACACTTAGGAGAAGATTTTAGTATTTCCGACAGACCCGTATCGTTTGATCAAACATAACTTTTTACAGGGATGTCCGATTTTAAAAATTCTTTTTTGGTTTGATAGTGTACTTCCGAGGTGTTTTTTTTTTATCAGGTGTATTGCATTTGTCATATTTAATGTTGAGATAAATTATAATTATAATTATTAGGTATATTGTTATATGGGGTGTAAAAAAGATGGTTTCAGGTATGAGCAATTTCATAGCATTCCACTTCCAGCGCCAGTGCACTGCTAGGCACATGCAAAGCAATATTTTGTCGCTAACCTTTTATTCGCAGCTTTTATCGATAAGTTCAGAACATCCTTGCAACTTCTGGACCTCTCATCTTGCACTTAATTCATGTAATATATTTAACTGGTGGAAAATCTCACTGACTTATTCGATTTAGTGCTCAGTTTTTCATACATCGAATGCTGATTCGAAGTTCAGAGGGAGATCAAGGTCTCGCTGAACGCTGTCCCTGAGGAACTGACCCTTTTATTTGTTTGAATGTTGCAAAATGTAAGAATACGTATCACCCAAGTCTACGGACTGCTTAAGAGAACTTTAATCATCCTACGGGAATACAAAAGAGGCGAAAGTAAAGCCTAAAGCTTGGATTAATTGCTGGCTGATCGACGTCAGGGATTGGGAATCAGATCATTTATCTTAAGGTTTATTATTTTATCTTTTCCACCTTTAATTCTTTCATATATCAAGACCTTTCATTATATTCTCTTTTGGCTATTAAAAAAACTACCCTAACAGAGTGCTTCAAAAAATAGAGGTAAAAAATTACAAAAAACATATTCTACGCACTCTACTTGAGGGTTCCTCTCGTTCCCTAGCTTGACAGAGACACACGGAAATATAGACTTACTACTATAGTAAATTTGTAAATTCTCTTAGTAATCACCCTAGCTACAAGTTCCTTAAGAAAGCGCTAGAGGGATGACCAGTCTGGCGTCGAGTCCCACAAGTCTTGGCGTTAGTAGTTGTGTTCATTTTATGTTATATATTGATATGTATGTTATTCTATAAGGTATACGTAAATATGGGCCTTGTAGTCTGAAATAAAGTTATTCTATTCTATTATATTCTATTACCAGCTGCAGAGCGGGAGTGGGGCACTATCTTAAGCGCAAACCATAATGCTTCTAAGCATTCTTTTAGTTTAGTTAAGTATTCACGCTCATAATTTCATTCCACAATCTGCTCGTTATCTTTCTAAAAGACTGTGTTATTCAGGTTTCTATATCGTTTACATGTTTCTTACGTCATTTCAGGATATCTTTATTTGTTTGTTTTAGCTTCCTAGTTTGGTAAACATTGTTCATCACAGTTTCCCATCGCTAAAAAACTTTGGTTATACATATACGGATCATAACGTATATGTATATGACGATTACTTGGCCATATATACCTACATTTTAATTCCATATTTACTACAATCTAAATCAATTCAAAAAGTAAATTTTTTAGGGATTAGCGCGGCAGGGTAGGGTATGATGTCGGTTTTGGTGCTTATTTTTAGTTAGGACGGATGGGGGGTTAGGTACAACCTGAAAGAGTCGGACTCGCGCACCGAGATTTCCTACCGCCCGAGTAACACTTGGCCGGATTAAATTTTTAGTTGCTTTCTTCTCGCCTACTGCGCCGTAGTCTTCCGCGGCCGCGGACTTGCCTTTATTGAATTACTAGCTTCTGCCCGCGCTTTCGTCTATGTGGATTTCATAATTTAATCTTACCAGTATGAATAATATAAGTTTGTCCTAACCGAACCGAGAACGAAATATAAAGCTTATATTGCGCAGTATAGGGAAAATCGCTTACCTACCCAATGACTTGGACCACACCAAGGCAAAAATACGATACCGAGTTTTAAATCAGAGCTAGCGCCATCTAGTTCGTATATGGAGATCTAAAAGTGTGTTTCTTTAGTAATTAATATACAAACTGAAAGGATTACAGGATGACGAACGTAAACAGAAATAAAAACACCCTACCCCACATGGCTAGCAGAGATTTCACATTTTTAATTTTGTTTCTCGTTCATACAAAGTGGCACCACCTTGTGAGCACATTCATACCTCTTAACGATTACTTTGATTTCCCATAGAAATGATATGTATTTTCGGGATCTTATGTTATCTTATTGGCGGGGTCCTTACGGATACACTTCGATCCTATGGGATCTTTTGTGTAATTGCCCCCTTTTTTTTTTTGCGCTTAATCCAATGCAGCCTCCACTCCTTCCAGAAAGCGGATAGTGGAGTGCAATGGCAATGACTTGAAATTACTTGGTTCTGGGTAGCCATAACTGAGGATTTTCATTCTTACTCCGGCGTGGGCATCACATTTACACAATAAGTGTTTCATTGTTTCCACCCCTTCGCCGCACATTCTACAATCTATGTTATCATAAAGGCCCATCTTTTCTAGGAGATGTTTAACCGATAATATATCGGAGTTGTCTTCTGCTGAGTTTCCAAAGTTTATTGGTCCAGCTCTGCTTAACTCCATCTTTGAAGAGCTTCGCATGCCCTAAGCCTACCGTAGTTTTCCACTCATTTAGGTGATTTACTAGGGCGTTATTGTTCAGGGCTGCTTTTATGGTGCCCGGTGATGGTGCCACAAATGGATCAGGTCCGACGTAAGCGCCCTTGGATCCTTCCCTTGCCAGCTCGTCCACGGCTTCATTTCCGGGAAAGCCTTCGTGTCCTGGAATCCACATTAGTTTCACTTTGTTGTGCCTACCAAGCTTGTTTAAGGCTTGGCTTCTATTGTAGACTAGTTTCGAGTCTACTTTAGGCGCTGTCAGCGCCATAAGTGCCGCTTGGCTATCGCTTAAAATATAGATAGTTCTCTCCTGTGGAGGCCTATCAATATTCTCTTGTGTGCAGGCGATTATCGCATACAACTCCGCCTGGAAGACCGTTGCGTAGCTGCCCATACTTATGCTACTGTTATAGTCTTTGGCGTGAATACTGGCCCCCGTACCGGAGCTCATTTTTGATCCATCCGTGTACCATATCGCGTTGTCTACCTCTAATAGGTGAAACCCAACCTTCCATTCATCCCTTGTCGGAATGTGAACATTGAAGTTCCTCCGGAATACATACTTGGGCTGCATTTTATCGCAGCCTATCGTCAGTGTTCTGTCTGGAACAACATTGTGTGCCATTTTAGTGTGTCTGGTCCTAGGCGCTGCGTCATTCCACAGGCCAGTCTCTTTCAACGTCTGCAGTGACTTGCACGCCTCAGACTGTATGGCGATATGCAGCGGTCGTTGCCACCGTCGGCTTCGTTCTGAATGCCCCTGTTATATGCATGCCACCCTCTGCACCTTAGTTGGAGAGTCCTTGCATGTCCTTAGATAGTGTTGTTCTTCATAATTAGTCTGTGCGTAGCGGGTAGGGGGGAGAGTTACTTAAGTACATGAGGATAAATAGTAAGATGGGAGGCGGTTACAATTTGATACCGTAGTGACCAGGACTTAAATAATTCAATTAGCGCATTTGGTAAAACACGTTACACCCTCTCGCACTCTATAAGAATACTGCGAGGTCTGCTAGGGACAGAGCATTCGACTCACTAGCGAGTAAGTTAATTGTAACTCATGGTAAGGGTACTGTGTCGTGTTACGTGGTCTTCCGATAATTCGGAAGACCAGGTACCAGACGTAAATGAAAGATCAGAGAAAAAGAGAGGTAGATTAGAGAGAAAAGGACAGCAATAGTAAGTCAGGGTCTGGGTATTTATTTAACACTTAGGCTTTCTTCAAACAGATAAAATAATTATTACACATAATTATTTTATCTGTGTGATGTTGTTTCAATTTGACGCTGCCGCGCTGTAATTGAAACAACATTTCTCTAAAACGATACATATTAGGGCATGCCATATATCATTTTCGGATTAATTAAGGATGAGAAATCTATTTTTTGAACAAAAAAAATGCACTTCCTAACAAAAAAAATGGAATAAAGTAGAAAAGACTAAAATACGTAATTTGTAATTTTTTTATAATAACCTATTGTGCTTAAAAATATTAACAGAAATCTAAGAACAAAAATGTAGTCGTAAAGCTACACTTATGTAGTTTAAAAAAATATATAGTTTATTATATATAAACGTCAATTTCTTTTTCTTAATTCTGGAAAGCGACAAAGAAGCTTGACGTCAAGCCTGCTCTACCTGTAAGCGTGGAAGGTAAAGGAGACCCAGTGGATATTGCGAACATGTTTGTTGAGCACTTTAGAGTCAAGTCCCCGCTGGTTCCTTCGCAGCAGGTGTTTGAATATGGAGCGAGTCGTGACACCGGCTTAGTTGGTTTCTCTCCAAAACAAGTTAAAAATATAATAACGACAATTTCGCGAGGAAAGTCGCCGGGTCACGACGGACTCAGTATCGAGCACCTTCAGAACGCTGGCGTCCACCTGCCTAGAGTATTGTCCATGTTTTATTCCCTGTGCATGGGTCATACATATCTGCCACCAGATCTGATGAAAACTATTGTAGTACCTATTCCTAAAGACAAGACTGGTGATCTATCAGACAAGTGTAATTATCGGCCCATCTCACTAGCTACAATATTGGCAAAAGTTTTAGATAGTCTTTTGGATTCTCGACTAGAGAACTATTTACAACTACACTATGCTCAGTTCGGGTTCCGACCAGGTTTGTCCACTAAAACTGCTGCCCTTAGCCTCAAACACACAGTCCAGTATTACACCGAGCGTCGAACGCCTATTTATGCTTGTTTTCTGGACCTTTCCAAGGCGTTCAACCTCGTGTCATACGACGTTCTTTGGGAGAAGCTGCAAAAGCGACGTGTCCCGGCTGAGCTACTAAGCATATTCCAATACTGGTACCTTAACCAGGTCAATAGCGTGAAGTGGGCCGATAAGTTGTCTCAAGCGTATGGGTTGGAGTGCGGGGCGCGGCAAGGGGGGATATCCTCACCCAAGCTCTTTAACCTATATGTGAATGACCTGCTCGTAGAGCTCAGCATTCTTTATGTCGGATGCAGAAATCATAATGTTAGTGTGAATAACATCAGTTATGCGGACGACATGGCTCTGCTGAGCCCGACCATCAGAGCGCTTGAGGTACTTCTGCGTGTTTGTGAGAAGTATGTCGAGTCACATGGCTTGACGTACAACGTCAAGAAGAGTGTGCTTATGGTTTTTAGGGCCGTCGGTGGTAAGCTGCCGAGTTATGTACCCGCCGTGAAAATAAATAATATTGGTCTCGAGCGCGTTTACCAGTTTAAATACCTCGGCCATTATATCACTGATGACCTTAAAGACCATAAAGATATCGATCGCGAGCGTAGGGCACTGGCGGTCAGGTGTAATATGCTGGTGCGAAGGTTTAGGCGTTGTAGTGAACAAGTTAAAATTTCACTGTTCAAGCGTACTGCCAGGTTTTCTACACGTGTAGCCTTTGGACCAGTTTTGCACTTAAGACCCTCAGTGTGCTGCGAGTGCAATATAATAATGGCTTCTGGGGCTACCGCCACGCTGCAGTGCGTCAGGCATGTGCGCACAAGCTCGCACTGACGACTTTTATGGAATTATGCGAAAAAGTTCTGCCTCACTTCTTTGCAGATTGCGTGTTAGCTCCAACCCCATCTTAAAGATCATAGTAGGTTCATACGACTCCTCCGTCATGCGGCATTTCAATCGTCTTATGACCGAAAAATGGAGCTATATGTAGCCTTTTCTTTTGTGTGTTGTTTGAAGTACTAATATAGTTCATGTAAGCTATGTTACTAACAATTTTTTGGACCATTATGTTGTCTGATTTTTAATAATAAATAAATATATATCTGTTAACACATGGGAGACAAAAAATAATATTAAGCGTGGGTCAGGGTGATCTCAATGCATGATCATCTGTGAAAGTAGGATTTAGGTACTGTTTTAAACACATGAAAGGTGACGCAATGCAAATTCATTCTATATATTACAAGATCCAATGCACAGACAGAGGTCTGAACATTTAAGCTGCCTTTTTTTTACAATTGCACCAGCCACGGCACTGTTTTTTGCACCTAACAATTTCTAGACATGCTTCTGACGGAACAGGCAAGTCCATCCATGTAGGCTTCCAGTTGTTTTCGACCTTCGTCTAACCCCAAGTAGACCGATAGAGCAGATTTTGAGCTGGTGCTAACACTGCTAACTGGCCCCAAACATGCACGCATTGATATATGCCTCTTAAAAATGCAGATATAAAGCAGCTTTAGTCGGTGCCCTACTGCACTATCTGCAAGGAAAAGCACTTTCCGTGGAAAAAATCGGCCTAAGACCAAATTGTGCATCGTTGCTTGTCAAGTGCTTGTCCATTTACCGGTCAAACAAACAGTCCAGTACCTTAGCGATTACAGAGGTGAGTGGGATTGGTCTGTAGATGTACAAGTCTTAGGAGTGTCTGGTCTTATCCTTAATAACTGACTGACATACTAAGAGATTTAGGCTTAGTTACGGCACTCATTTACTGAAGTACGCGAAGCTGATCTGAAATAATAATGAAATGCAATATTATGGCTTAAGCTTTGAGATCATATTATATCTGTTTAAAAAGGAATCTGACCTATTATATAATGTGACCTATTATATACCATTGAACGAAGTTAGCATGTGAAAGGATACATTAGAAACGTCTCAGTCATATACTTGGGCATCTACCTGGACCGACGTTTAACGTGGACCAAACACATCTTTACGAAAAGGAAGGCCCTTGGCCATGAACTAAGGAAGCTACACTGGCTGGTGGGGCGAAAATCTAAATTAACCTTGGAAAACAAACTGCTGCTGTACAAGTGTATACTCAAACCGATATGGACATACGGTTTGCAGCTGTGGGGAAGTACAGCTTCAAACTCTAACCTAGATATACTACAGCGCTTTCAAGCGAAAACGCTCCGCATTATCACTGGCGCACCATGGTACTTCAAAAATAATCGTCTGCATCAGGAATTAAGAGTGAAAACTGTAAATATGGAAGTGACTGACACATTAAAGACTTACTACAAAAGAATGCAAACTCATCCAAACCAACTTGCCAGAAAGTTAATGAAGGATTCACCAGGCACAACATTTACTAGACTCAAGAGACGAGCACCCCAAGATCTATTATAGGACACATATCAAGATGGGCACATCAGAGGATGTAGATCCATAAATGATTAATGAAGAAATTCATAACGTCCGGTTGAATGTCGAAGAGACAGATTGCCGGAAAAAGAAGGAGATTAAAAAAAAAAGTCTCTATTCAGTACCCTTACCATGAGTTACAATTACCGTACTCGCTAGCGAGTCGAATGTTCTGTCCCTCGCACTCTGTAAGAATACTGCGGGGTCTGCGAGGGACAGAGCATTAGAATCGCTAGCGCACGGTAATTGTAACTCATGGTAAGGGTGCAGAATGAAGTGTTAGTAAAGTTTTATTGTACTTACTTACCTCTATTTGTTATCTTCGCGAATTAAAAATAAGTAGAAATAAACAATATTTCTATGTAAGTACGTTTGGGATGAAATATTTATTAGAAAGTCATAAAACATACAATAATTACAATATTTGAACTGCCAAGGATGCTTACTACTTATAATATGATATGTTTACGTTTACGCGAAATACTTCTATGCCCATCTTAGACGTAAAACTAAACTATACATTTTTTTAAATAGATAATTGTAGCTTTTTACATACATATATTATTATTTTTAACATATATCACGTGAGTAAAAAAAAGGTAGAAATGAAAAAAAGATGTACATAACTTTTGTCTATTGGCCATTTTTTATTTTTTGATCTAAAGTGCATTCTTTTTATTCCAGAAATAGTCTTCCCATTCCTAATTTATCCGAAAATTATATATTGGACGCCATAACAAGTACAGGGCCTCTATTCTAGACGGTAAAAACGATATCGTATTTGACCTGCAATGGAACTATTTTATATTCATTCCGTCATTACTGTGAAGTAAATAGGAGCTATCAAAACGTGTAAAATATGATAACAGGTCAAATACGATATGGTTTTTACCGCCTAGAATACCGGCCCAGTTTTTGAAAAGTAATATGGTTTGAATTAAAGCACGGCAGCGT
Organism: Acleris literana; assembly: GCA_946894065.1. Classification (NCBI taxonomy): domain Eukaryota; kingdom Metazoa; phylum Arthropoda; class Insecta; order Lepidoptera; family Tortricidae; genus Acleris; species Acleris literana. Next base: position 5,725,504 of record OX335678.1, read on the forward strand.
CAAACTCCCCCCCTCCTCCGCTAAATATACGGTAGCTCTCGATGGCTCCCGGTCTGAATTCACTCGAGACCGCCTAAGGATCAACTGGTGCCAAGTTTCAGCGCATAGTCAAAAAGTGCAAGGTTCCCATACAACGGATCGCACTATGAAACCAGCTACCACGCTTAATATTATTTTTTGTCTCCCATGTGTTAACAGATATATATAATAAACTATATATTTTTGAAAACTACATAAGTGTAGCTTTACGATTACATTTTTATTCTTAGATTTCTATTATTATTTTTAAGCACAATAGGTAATTATATAAAAATAACAAATTATGCATTTTAGTCTTTTCTACTTTATTCCATTTTTTTTGTTAGAAAGTGCATTTTTTTTGTTCAAAAAATGCCCTAATATGTATATTTTTAGAGAAATGTTACTTCAATTAAAGCGTGGCAGCGTCAAACTTCCTTTTAATTGGCGTGGCCAATGACCATGCGTTTATTTATACATTCAAGAAAACTGTTATTTACTAAACTTACTTCTACAATATACCGTTTCTCGGAATCCCCATAGAGAGGATACAATTCTGTTGAACATTCGGGATCATAGAAAATATCGTTATTTAACACTACGAAATCGTTATCAATGTTTTTCTCAGTTATTATTTCGTCCCGTTCCTTTATATCCTTGTTGAAGATCTGTATCGACGAATAATTTATTTTGACTTTATACTGTTCTTCCGTATCCGGTATGATCGCACAGTGATATGCGATACTTTCTTCGAGAAAATAAATATAACCATCCGGACAGCACTTGGTAATGCACGGCTTTTCCTTGCAATCCTGAGTGATGTTTACTGTTATAGTATCATTGTTCAAATACGTATAGTTTTCGGCGCATGAGTCGGACGCATTGTCCGCACGCGCTAGGCCGAGGAACAGGGAGCTCAGAACAAAAGCGCGGGCGTACATCGCGGAGACGCGGGGCTCGCGACAGCGGCGGCGTGGGACTAACACACTATGAGGACAAAACCCAATAAAGGTTAAATGTCGCAAATAAAGTACCTACAACAAAGTTTAATTATTCTGATTGGTGTTACTCTATAGAAATTACTCTAATGAAAGACTTTCCCAAATAGTGTCGTTAAAGTAAAGTACTATTTTACGCTGTTAGCGAGAATTTATAACCAAATAAAATGAAAACCGGTAAAGTGCCAGTTGGATTCCGTATTTAAATAATCTGAAAACGCAGATTCTTAACATGTTAAAGTATTCGCGACTTCATCATAGACTTTTTTCTAGAAAATTCGGCGCTACTTAGGTAACCCCAAAATCGATGTTCCGACTCCATAAAGGTGTGCTAGACGGCAAAAACCCACATTTTCATTTTTAGTTTAAAACAAACCCCAATTTGCAGTGTATTTGAAATACTTGTGCTGAGTAGGTAGAAGTTAGTCATGTCATAGAAACTATATGGGTAAAATTGTTACACAAAGGAATAAATTAAGTTTTGTATTTAATGAAACACCTTAACACTGTAGGTTTTTTTTTTTTGAGAAGGACCCCGGGTCCGATATCTTCGTAGCCATGGTCACTACCGACTAGGCTAACGCGTCGTCAGATCAATTAATAACTACTTATGAATCATAAAAAAAAACTAAACAGCTTGCATGTACTATCGGCTGAATGGAACCCTGACCCACCATAGAACTGTGTCACAGTGACATTATAAAACATTTTTTTTAATTATTTTTCAATAGAATGCCACGTTATTGTTGAGTGTCATAGGCTATATTTTAACCCAAATATTTATTGCCCAACGAAGTGGGCACGGGAACATCTAGTAAAGTACCTATCATTGGATAGTTCTTAAAAACATATACAGGGTGTCCCAGAAACCGACGTCAAGTCAAGCCGCCTAAAGCTGATAGAGCAGCTAAAAAGCTATGGATTTAACCCCTATGTATGTTCAGCGATTTTTACTAGTTTCGGAGATATTGATCATTTTAATGTGAATGTTTGTAATTTTCCCTTATGTCCATGTCACAAAAATCATTAATTTCATGTTTGTTCCGTAACTTTTTCAGTGGTATCTTACAGAATAAGAATCATTACGAATCAGCGAAGTTTTTAAACCTACTTGCCCTTTTTTTTGTATGTTCTTAATCACATAAAGTTTGATTCTCCATACTAGGTGTCCCAGTGTTTGCTTTTCACTTTGTATGGAAAAAAAAAACTTTTTTTTATATTACAAAAAAAACCGGCAAATAGTTCGTAATGATTCTAATTATGTAAGATACCAAGACCCCACGTCTTAAGGAAAATACGTTAATAAATCTGGGTAGAGATAGATTACATGGCCTTTTTTTTCTGCGAATGACCGCTATAAAAACCCCATGGAAAAATTATACCCGATGACGCGTGTTGATGCAATTTCAGGAAAAAAACGACACCAAATTGACTAAAATACACATACAGACATACCTTCACGCCTGTTATCTCAGAGTGGAGTAGGCAGAGCTACAGAATTACGTAAAATTAAAATATAATATACAAATATCACTTTTGCCTGATTATCCTGCCAACAACTTCGCTACGCTGCGCTTTAATTTTACAACCCAACAAAATAAATATGTTGTTGTTGCCGACTGTACTGTTCTTTTGCAGTCATTATCTGCTTATCAAGACTAAACTAATGAGTCCCAACACCGTGGGTCTACGTTAAGTATAGCGGAGATCCTGTCGCCACCTAATTTCCACTGGCCAGCGGCCACTGGCGGGCCTATTGCCTATACTTCATTTACTTTAACGACCTAGTACTGGAAAAGTGCAGTTGCACGTGATTAGCTAATGAGAAACCGCTAAAGCCGCACTAACAATAGAGCAGGTAATTGTTTAATTACAAACTCGGTTAAAGTAAAATCTTTTATTGCAGATAATTTTATGACCAACAAAACATTGACATCCTACGTCACAAAACCCAACCATAGAGTTTAACCAAACATCCTCTCTTTTTTGATGAAATAAAACATTAAAGGAACGCTAAATGTCAAGCCTCTGTGGAGGCCGGACGCATCGACCGAACCGCGATCTATTAGGGCTCGGGTTGGTCTTCGACTTCACACCCTTCACAGTCGTGGAACAAGGGCGACGAGTCTCTAGCCTCTTCGAGCGTCTCTATTTCTTGATAGTCGTACTCGATTATATCTGAATTACCAGATCCTATCTGATGATCTGCCTCACCGGCGGGAATCAAATGACGTCTGTTTCGGCGTATGAGATTCCCTTTATGTGTTCTTAAATTGTAACTCCTAGGCTCATTCCTTTTGCAAAAATATTGTGGCATAAGAACTTGAAATTGTATCCCACACTCTGCCAGGAGGCAAATCAGACAAACATTTTACGTTATGTCTTTTATCATAATTAAATTTCATTTTGCTCTTAATTCTCTGTTCCTTTTCATCGATAATTTTTAAATCTGGACATTTTGGAATAAGACGATCTGATGTTGTTGGGATATTAGTGCGAATCCTGCGACCAAATAACAATTGTGCAGGGCTATATCCATTTTCACCCGGGCGGGGCACTTCTGTAGACCATCAGCCCTAAAATTGGCTCTTCACATTTCAGGACTATATTTTTTAAAATCTTTACACCAGCTGTGGTCCATTGCCAGTTCGCACTATCCTCGGAACTCCATATCTGGCAAATATGACCTTCAGATGCGAAATGACAGCTGATGACGTCGCTATAGTCAAAGTGACTAGCTCAGGAAATCTAGAGTAATAATTAATAACTGCTAAGTATTCCTTTTGTTTTGCAGTAAATAAATCAATCGCTACCATTTCCCAAGGATATTTCGCAATGTCTGATGTTATAAGAGGTTCAGCAGGATTTCTCCTGTGCTCACAATACACTCCGGGCACTGTTGAACCATTGTTCTTATAGTACTGGATAACCCAGGCCACCATACTGATTCACGAGCGCGTCGGCGACATTTCTCTACGCCCAGGTGGCCCTGGTGCAATCGCTGCAGAAAATCTTTTTGCAATTTATTTGGAACAAATAATCTGTGACCTCTCATGATAAGCCCCAGCCCCAGTTTTAAATAGCTAAATAGCGAGTCTCTGAAGGTGTTGCTCGAGACTTCGCTATGAGACCGTTCGCCGAACAATACGGTATTTGCCTGTTATTAAATTTCATTCATTAGTTTGGATAATATATCAATATACGTAGTATGGTAAAATAATTCATAATTAAATTTGAAATTTGTATTAAAATAAAAAAGTTATAGCGTTTTAAAGTTTTTTGTCTATCTCTTTCTCACGAAACGATGTTTTGCGTGTAATTCATATGGCGGTTGAGTATTATGACGTCATATAACTGTATTTTCCTCTCTGTCTAAAAGCAAGTTTTAAACATTTATATCTTTCTTATTTTTAAAGATATTAAAAAACTATTTATACTAGGCTATTCGGAAGGTAAAAAAGCTTCAATTTAAATACGAATAAAAAATTAGGAAAATACCCTATTATCGGGACAAATGACAACAATTCATATCTGCTAAAGTTGTAAAATACCGTTTGTAGATTTTATACTGCTGATTACAGTAAAAATATTTTTGGGTTTTTTTATGCAGTAGTTTTTTTTTATATTTGGGAGAAACAGTAAAAAAGTTGGATTGTGAATGTTAGGAATACACTTATAGTGCCCTTAGTCCATTTATTACCATAGGAATTGAAAAAAAAATGCAACTGTCATGTCCATTTTTCATCTGTCTGACGGATTATTTGATTCTAACGACACGCTTTCGATTCTCGTAATACTATTGTTTTGATATACGCTATTAAAAATGAAAGTGACTAACGGATTTGTAAAAGCGGATAGCCGCAATCTGCCAAAAGTCGACGAATTCATGTTGTTACAGTTTTTATGGTTGACAAGTGACATGACATGACAGTCAGTTCTGTTTCTGTTGAAAGTTACCTTTTTAATTTTATATCATGCTAAGATCACGACATCAGTATTCCTAACTTTGTATATACGGTCTTTTTAATGATTATTTCTTTAATAAATTATTAACGACGAATTTAAGTTAAATAAAGAAAAACCGAGAAACACATGTAGTCTAATTTTGAACCAGCTATAATAAACGCGAAAAAACCAAAATGCTTTTTTTTTAATGTTGTCAAATACGTTCGATTACCCCAAAGAGGTCACCAAATCGCAGCCAGTTTACGGACGCTAAAAAGTCTACGTTGGGTCTTGTTAGGGCCCGGTATAAGCGTCCGTACGTACGGAGCAATACTGGAACACATTAAATATCGAAATTGAATTCCGATATTGGGATATCAATATCGTAAATCCGATATTCATTACCTTTTAATTCCGATATTGTAATATCGAAACAAACGTAGTATTTAGAAGTTATCTGTGGAGTTGCCTGGTTTAGTCTCAAGCTCCAACACATAGATGATAGCACCTTCTATGCATTACATGTAGGGCATGCAGTTATCTGACGATATTTCCAGTATCGGAATTGAAAGTCGGTATTGAATATTGATCAGAAAGTGTTTTTTTAATAAATCCCCAATTTCGATACCAGTATCGAAATTCCGATATTGGGACACAATACCGAATTTCAATTCCGGTATTGGATATAGTTCAATATTGTATGCCAAACGTAATCCCGAGATTCCGATATTGAGGTTCAATATCGATTTTAAATTCAGATACGGGAAATCGTCCGATACTGCATGCCCTAGCTCTTCCATACGTTCTTGTAGTCTTCAGTGCTCAACACCGTTGTTTTGCGCCAGTTCTCGTTTGCCCAAGGAAAGAGGCGTAAGGCTCCTGTCTACGGCAACCATATCACGATGCATCCCATACTCATTGCTAAGGAAATAATCCCATTCTGACATGTTACTTACAGGTACATTCACTAAAGCTGGCACGAATGGAATGAACAAAAGTAATGTCACCTATCACTGTGTGAGTGCCGTCCTTTGAACCGATGTTCGAATTTCAAATCAAAATCTGTTATTATTTTACACACTTGTATACTTTCGTTCACTCATTCAATCCATTCGTGCCAACTCTCGTGAATCGACCTGTACTTATCGTATCGTTAACGTCACGATAGCTCTTATTAACTTGACAGTAATGGCTGCGAGTTAAAAAGAAAACAATAACAATGTCAAAAGCAATATGGTTTGACAGAGTAGAATAGAGCCCCAGATGTAGCGCATGTAGTCATTAATCCAGTGATCGGAATAGGTAGAGTATATTTACCTAAAGTTCGCAAAAGGATATAGAGTGGTTAAAACCGGGTGAAATATTAATTTATTTTAATTGAATTCCGGATTTCCGATATTTTAATGCTAAATATACGTAATCTTTACTCACGGTATGGACTAGTTTATGTTAGTTTGTGATAAAAGGGGCCTGTAACTTATTCCTTATAATTATCTAATTATGTAATAGGTGGAGTATATTTACCTATACTTCGTAGAACAGTCATTAACTGGAGACTTCCTTGCGACTACATTTACTAGTACCAGAAAAATACCGGAAATCCAGAATTCGATAAAAATAAATTAAGGTTTCACCGGTTGTAACCACTCTAAATTATGTCCTTTTGCGAACTTTAGGTTAATATACTATACCTATTCCGATCACCGTTAATCATACAACATCGTAATTTGTCGGATAAAGTTCGTATTCGTCTTGTTTTCTCAACTGGCTTTATCGACGGGTACTCAAACCGACATAAACCTGACTCTGAGGGCGGCCGTTAGAGTCCAATAAATAACTTTTCTGAATACATATTACAAAATCAGATAAGATATTTAACATTAGAAATTTTCAAATCCCTGTTGAAAGCAACAAAATAAACAATTAACGCATAATAAATCATTTATTACTTAGTTCTAACTACATTTATCACTTTAAGTAGAATTTATTTCTGTTTTCACATCGTTGGCTTCAGCAACTGGCTTTTCTACTTTATCTGTTGTAGCAATACTTCCATCTTCTACTTCATCTGTTGCAGCAACACTTTCGTCTTCACATTTTACTTTATCTGTCGAAGCAACATTTTCGTCAACCTTGCCAGTATCATCTTCAGTATTGATCTCCATTTTCTCACCGCTAACCTGTTCTTCAGCTGGCGCCTGCAACAAGTTTCGGTTTAAGTCTTAGCGTATTTGTACTCAATACTATGTAAACAAAAGCGTCTGAACATTAATCGCAACAATTGGAGGATCTAGCTGTAATCCGTGATGAGTGGCGAAACAGCGTAATAAGGTTGCGAAACTCATAACACCTGCTGGCCTATTGCCTTACGCACTCGCAATCGAATTCAAAGTGGTACAATTGTTTTCATTTTGTATGCAGACAAGCCTTCGATTTTCAAAATGAAAAAGATTGCGATTGTTAGTGCGTTAGGCAATAGCCCCTGTGGTCTAAAAACTAGAATAAATAACTATGAAGGGGTTCCTAACGAAGCTGAATCTCAACTTGCGTGGAACATTGTGCGGAAATCGTAGATAGACTTATACAATCACATGCGGCGTGGTCCAACACATAAGCTGCAAAAATCATCGGTAGAGGGCGGCTGAAGGATGCATTATGGTAACGAAAGCATAAGATGGATAAGACTTTTATTAAATTACAGACAGAATTCCAGATTATGATTTTATAAGAAATTTGAGTGATGGTGATAAAGTTCCAAATAATGGTGAAGTATCACCAGACATAGGAATCCAAGGGCCCGTTTAATAAAGCTACAAGTTACAATTTTACAGGTCTAAACTGGCAACACTGCTCAAATGGCTGGTCGTCATTGGTCGAGGTTGTGTCAAATGGAATCTTGTAACCTGTAAATTGTAATTTGTAGCTTTATAAAACAGGCCCCAGGGGCCAAAATCGTATGACAGGTAGGGAATTCCTATATCGATAAAATCAATTATCGATGCTTTTTCCATATACTGGTGATCGCCGCCAGCATTGTATGTATTTTTTTGGAAGTATTGTTCTGAAAACGAGTATGAAGTTCACAAAGCATATTTAAAAAAAAAAACCCCTATGACCTCCACAGAAATTGAAAAGGCATTTAGCCATTTTTGATTTATCAGCCAAGACGTAGACGTTTAACGCCCGAAAATTTGGAACAAATTCTTATATTTTAACAACAGTACATGGGATAGAATGAACAAAAAAAATATGATGAGTAAAGTTTCAAAAATCGTTTTGGAAAAGAAGAAGAGAATTACGTTATTATTTTGTTTAATTTTTAAAATTTTAATAAATTAATGTTATGACAAACAAAACTTGGAGTGATCACTAGTAAATATATAGAACAAGCATCGATAATTGATTTTATCGATATAGGAACTCCCTACCTGTCATAAAATTTTGCCCCCTGAATTCCTATGGTTCAGTATCACTTTATGAATACGCCCCTGTTACGTCTGTAGAGGTAGAGGTCATTTTCCTATATAAGTAGATAGTGAACTATAAAAGAAAGCGACTAAAAATTGGTACCTACATAAAATAGAAAAAAAAAACTTCAACAACAAAAATTCCACAACTTTGTGTCCTTTCTTATATCAATTGTAGTCATATCTATATCGTCCCTTAACTTTCTCAACCTCGTATCTGACCGAATAATTAGATAGGAAAAGCACTCATGTTCCCTAAAGAATAAAGACTACTTTCCTGTCTAACTATTCGATCAGATACGAGCTTGAGGAAGTAAAGGGACGATATTACGGATATCGTTCGGCATTACTTTGACGTAATTTGCATTCGTCAGCCGCCCATTTATCATCTGCCAAGATGTATAACTTATGATGATGGTAAATCCCTGATGGTGGATGCGACGCCGCAAGCCTACCTCTCTCTCAAACAAGATGGCGAGCTCGACGTGCCTGGTGTGCGGGAACATGTCGACGGGCACGGCCGCGACGGGGACGAAGGGCGCGCCCCGCAGCGTCTTGGACGAGGGCCGCGAGAGATCCAGGAAGTTCTTGACGGCCGACGCCGGGCTGCACGATATGTATACCAGCCGTTTAACCGACTTCGTGTTACGGAGTTGTGTGACTGCGCGCATGTCTGTGGGGTTTTTTTTTATTACTGTTTTCATTTGTTCGTAAATACTGTTATTACATGTAGGCAAAGTCAACCGTATAGCCACAGGCTTTTCAATTTCATTAATTACGATCGGAATAGCAATATTAATTGATAAGAAAAACATCAGAACCACTAACTCTGATTCGTGGCGTTCATATAAATGTTCATTTGACATAAAATATCCACTGCGCCTCGCATAAAAATGTTTGCCCTTTTAATTTGTTTTTGTATGTGATAAAAAACCTATTAGCGGTACTGGATAATAAACTTCAAGTCAAGCCTTAAATAAAAATAAGGTCGCCGTTGGTAGTTAGGAGTGAATTTCGCAACATGATACAATTTTTACCCAAAAACTGCTTCTTAATATGTTGGTTGCGGCTAGTGAAAATTATAGTTTCAGCTGCTTCAAAGTATTTTTTAATTGTCTACACTAGCAGTCTCAAAATCTAGGCACGTTCTCCAGCAATAACATTTTTAGGATTCCCAAAGGCTAAAAACGGGACCCTATTACTAAGACTCCACTGTCCGTCTGTGTGTCTGTCTGTCACCAGGCTGACGATGAAGAAGACGATGAAAAGAAATTTTCACAGACGATGTATTTTTGTTGCCGCTATAACAACAAATACTAAAACCAGAATAAAATAAATATATACAATAAGTAGCAGTAGTGTTCGCATTGCTGTGTTCCGGTGTGGGGATAAGACAATCGGTGAAATTACTAGCATAGAGGCATTCCATCTCGTCCTCAGGGTTGGCAACGGATTTGATGTCTGAGGATTGCAGTTTTGAGATTGTAGTCTTGAAGATTTCAAATGTCCATCTCCGCTCCCACTTACCGTCAGGTGGCCTGAGTGATCGCGTGCCTTCTCCTTGCCATAAAAAAAAATACAACACACGTGATTTTGTTGCAGTTTTTTGCTTGATATTAATAACGGCAACTGGTAGTGTCTAATGTTGTATATTTAGATCATGGTACGGAACCCATCGTGCACGAGTCGGACTCGCACTTGGCCGTTTTTTTAAGTCCAATGCTGGATAATATATTATTGATGAGTGCACGGCGCAGTACTCACGCAGGCCGGCGCGCGGCGGGTCCACGACGCAGACGAGGTCGGCGCCGGTGGCGCGCGCCAGCACGGACGGCAGGATGTCCTCGGCCCGCCCGGCGAACAGCTGGCAGTTCTCGATGCCGTTGGCTTCGGCGTTCGCCTTGGCGTCCCGCACCGCTTCCGCTACCATCTCCAAGCCCAGCACTTGGCCGCAGTGCTACATATTCAAAAATAGTCTGCATCAGTGCCTGCTGTTTAAACAAAATATTGTTGGCCGAATGTATTTCCCGAAAGCTATTTAGTTTTAGAATACCAAAATCGCTTATGTTAGTTAGCTATGTAACTACAATAAAATGATAACTTGCTAGGACGGAAAATATTGTTTTTGTAAATTAATAGGCAAATAGAAAAAAAATGTACATCATTTCGACAAAAAAAGATTCGCTCAAACGACGGAGACTGGTGTGAAGTGGTGTTTCAAAAGCAATTTTAATAATTATTCATTATGACGTACTTCTGAGTACGAAATTAAGCATGTTTCTGATTGCTAGCTAAATGATGGGAAATCAAGTATTGAAAAAGGCGCATGTTTTTGGTTGAAACCCTACGATCTGTAACGATATTTTTTGATTCAATAGTTCAAGCGGGGCTATTACGTCAATGGGGCAATTACGTCAAGTGGCTTTAACTCCCGTTCTAAAGTTCGTATCGAAGACCGAAGTAAGTGAGTGAAGTAGAGAAAAAAAATCTATTTGTCAATAGATGTAACTTCTCGATACGATTTTCAAAACGGAAGATAAAGCCACTCAACGTAATTGCCCCACTGACGTAATAGAGCTATTACGTCAGTGGGGCAATTACGTCGAGTGGCTTTATCTCCCCCCCCACTTGACCTTACTTATAACTTCTTAGTCCTTTTTAACAATTTTTAAGAAATGTTGTGGTTTAAAAGTAAACAGCAGTTATTTGAATTTGACGCTGCAATCAAGGCACGTGCAAACTATCTGCATCTCACTTTCTTGGCGCGGAAGAACGTGAAGCTATCTCTTTTGATTCTCTGAGTTTTGAGGGCTGGATCACTACCATATATGATTTAGATTCTAGGCTAACCGCGTCATGAATTAAGTATAATGCTTCCGATTGCTAGCTGAATGGTGAAAAATCGAGATGTTGAATTAAATGAAGTAGTACTGGAGCACTTTATTTTTTGCATGACACTAAATAAAAATTTCAAATTAATATAGTTGTAGGTTTAAACTTACCTTAGCAAAGCACAGTCCGATGGTGCCAGTGCCGCAGCATATGTCGACCACAGTGGAGTCCTGCCTCACTTGGCTCATGTCTATCGCTCGCTGGTACAATATGTCTGCACCAGCTGTGTTGATCTATGCAGAACATTCAATGTTTCAACACTCAAAATATAGGTTGCTATCATATTTTAGTAGTTCATTGTACTAAAGTACTATCAGCCAAATGGAACCCTGACCCACCAAAGAACAGTGTCACAGTGACATTATAATAGCAGTTTCCCGTACAATACTTTATCTACACACATATTGTAAGTACTCTAAGATGGGTTCAGAAGCCGAAAGGCAAATGACCAGCATTACCTTACATGTGGTAGTAGGTGACAGCGATGACAGCTGTAACGTAATTGTGAAATTACGTTATCGCATATTGTAAGGTAATGAGATCCAAATTTGGAACATCTTCCAAAATTAACAGCTGTCATCGCTGTCACCCACTATCACAGATAATGCTGGTCATTGCCTACGGGTTTTGAACGCATAATAGAGGACTTATGATATGAGTGTAGATAAAACCATTTCATTGATACTTCTTATGACTTGAAGTTAGGAGGAGGGTTAGGATTAGTTGGAGGGTTAGTTGGGAGGAGGGTTAGGATTTTAGTGGCATATCGTGGTTTTCGAATCCATGGAGTCGCTATTTCCTAATTATTATAATACATTACACGTTGATTTTAACCTTCAGTATGGTCATATTTCGAAATGAACTAAATACATTTCTGGTTACCTACTAATATTGGCTTGTTTGTAACGCTTTCACAGCAGAGATATCCTCCATACCAAAATTCATTTATATTAGTTTAGCAGTTTAATGAATAAAAGAATTTTGAAATATTAAAATACTGAATGTCAAAATCAAAGTGGTATGTATTATAATAAATATGAAAAAGCGACTCCATGGATTCAAGAACCACGATCTGCCACCAAAAGTCCTAACTCTAATCATGACGTCACTGTGACACAGTTCTGTGTTGGGTTAGGGTTCCATTGAGCTGATAGCACTCAAAAGAGTGTTAATTAACTTTTCGACCAAGTCGGCATTACTAAAACTGGCAAAAGATGTAAACAAAACCAAACGGACTAATCTACCATTATTATTTATTACTCCTTAGGGCAGAGTTAACCAACGTTATTTTTTTAAATGGTTTTCACATCAGCCAATTATTGGCGAGATGTATTTTGCCAACGTCAGAGTAGACATCGGTCACATCCAGAGAATGTTGGGTGGGTAGAAACATATACTTAGGGCCGAGTTCACCAACAATTAAACGGACGGTTAAGTCTTAATCAGCTGCTAATCAGTACATTTGACACCCGTTAAACCGCTAATCGTCCGTTTAATTGTTGGTGAACTCGGCCCTTAATCGCGTAGTTTTGGACATCCCATGAGGAATTTTGAATGATTTACACGCTTGATAATTACTTACATAATCTGTTTAAGAGTAAATACCTGTTAATTAAAATAAACACTCGCTTACAGAAAATTTGAGTTTACGTGTCAAACAGTACTAACTTGTTTACATCTTCTACCATTTCTATTGACGCCGACTATACACGATTTCGACCCGTAACGCAGGTGACAAGCGCTCATGTTTTGATAGAAGCGTTTTATATGAAACATTTATTTTACCAGTTTCAAATAGTGATAGAATTTCAAAAATAGTTCAAGTTCAAGTTGAAATTTATGTAAAAGTTGATCGATCGTAACGCAGGAGACAAAAAGTTGTGCGGGTAAATAAGTTAGATTTAGCCAAGTACCTGGAAGAACGCCTCCGGGGATATCCTGAACTGCCGGCCCAGGATGGCGTCCTCGATGTGCGTGGCGCCCCACAGGTGGCGCGGCCGCGCCGCCTCCTCGCCCGCCCTCCTGCGCGGCAATATTACATTATTAGGCCCTCTATTCTACCAAGTAAAAACATATTGCCTTCGTCAAGTGTTTTTAAGGATATTTCGATCCTTAAAAACGGCTCAAATACGTAACTTCCGTCAATTTGACTGTATTTGTGCCTTTTGAGCGTCTCAGCCGAATCTGCCGCAAAACCTGTTCTAGTCTTCGTTCCAGGAAGGTGGAGAACACACTAGTAAGTAAAAAATCAAAATAGATGTACAGTCAAAGGCATTAATATCTATTCGGCAAATCGCGCCAAATATAGTATACATAGACTTTATTATCAGTAGCGTGGGGGGTGCAGGGGGGGTTTTAACGTACCTTTTAGTAATGTAATCGATATACAATGATTGTATTCCACAAGCGGCCGATTCAGCTGAAGTGAAGTGTTCTATTAACTCTTTTTGTATTTGATCTTTCTGCTCCGAAGTGAGGTCCTGAAAATCAAATGATTTCATTTAAATCGTAATACAGTTTTCGTAATACGAACTCACAACCGACATCGGCTAATCCAATCTAAAGAACTTATTTTACAAAATATATACATACATAGGCACAGATTACTATACTCTACGGATACGATTCGAAATCGAAAATGGGTGCCGTCCTAACGTCGATTGCCAGCATGATTATAAGTTTCTGTGGTTTCGCCACTAGAGGCAGCACTGAATCGACACGTCTGCTAAGCTATGAACGCCACATAACGTTGTAATCAGTTCAAGTAGTACATCAAGATATCGACAGATGGCAATAGCTGCTACTAACTATTTTATTTATTGTAGTGTTAATATATAGAAATTTTCGAATTTTTTGGATAAGAAATAACGAAAAGCTTTACAATAATGTTCCATTAAATATCTATACTGGGAGTGATCGCGACGACACAATATGGCGCTAACGTCCTCGTATAGCACCATCTAGTGATGAATGAATATCACGTAGCAAGTTGAATAGCTAATGATCGCTGTTCAGTGTCCAGAAAAAAAGTGCCATTCTTAGTTTCTAAAATAAAGCCTTAAATTTATGTAACGAATGATGTTTGCATTTAAATTAAGGTATATGTTTATATGTTTAATAAATACGTAACTTTTGCTTAATTTGCGGAAATGAAAAAAAAAATATAGTAATGATATCGATAGTGCCATCTAGTACAAATTATAAGCACGAATTATATTTTGTACGTGTTATGCCCCCATGACATAGGGTATTGTCTTACCTGCGGGTGCATAGTCACGATAAGCATGAGCTGCCCCGAAGACATGGAATGCCGCACTGTGAGCAGGCGCCAGTGGCCCGAGTAGTCCGCCGGAGAGAACGGCGCCAGCGCCGAGCGCCGCACAAACTCTTGGAAAATCTGCAACAAATAAAAAAAAATCAGGGGAGGGACAATCTAAGTGGAATACCACCCTATCACAAATTGACCTAGTTCCAAACTATGATAAAGGCTTGTAATATGGTTCAACTCAGAATTAGCTGTAACGATAAGTACCCTGTCGCAGCTATTGGAATACTGGATTCTAACCACGCTCACTTTAATACGTTACTGCGACAAAGTACCTACCAAAATGTACAGCCACAAAATGGAATTTGTCATTTTCTACTTTAACTGTTAAGTATCATCTGTAGGTGTTGACAAAGTTAACTAAATGACGTCTTACTTCACATACACTCGTTTTTAACATTCTTTAAATAAAAGTTTTTTTTTAAACATACACATCATCCAAGTAGAAATAGGAATTTGAAAATAAACCAATGATGCCTTCATTTGTTTATTTTCATGTTTACTTTGCTTAAAAGTAAAGTAATAATCTATTGACTAAATTAAACTAAGAAAACTGACTTGTCAAAGGAAAGTTACTTACCAACACAGCTTTTTTAGTTCTGTCCGATATATGAATTAGTGTTTGTATGGGGGCAACTGCCACAGTTCCTGTAGCGTAGCTGCCCAGCCTGAACCCAACAATGGGCAGTTTAGTCTCCTCATCTATCCCCACAGTAAACTCACACTTGTTTCTATAGCCTTCAGTGACTGGTGATCGTTCAATGGGTCTTAGTTCAAAGCTCAATCCATCATGTATCTTGCGCTTGGCCTCAAGTGAACCCCTATTGTCTCTATCTAGTTTCCATCTTTCATTGTCAAATTTCATTAGAAGATGCTTTATTTCTTTTTCTTTGAGTTTCAACTGAAATTAAAAATAATATAGAAAAATATAGAATAACCTTAATAATTAGATGTTAGTTTAGATAGAAATAGGGATAGTTTATAATAACATGCAATTGCGGGATTGGTTTGATTAAGTGGTGTACCAAGCAGGCAGTTGGGGCAACTGATAGATGCCTGTATCCAGCTGCTAATCTATCAAGTGTTCTTTATACTGATGATAATGTGTTGGTCCACTTGGTTTTTAAATAGATTGACATTCAGTGCTGAGACAGCACTAATGTTCTGAAAGATACTTTGTTTGTCCCATAGTTTCACCACTCTATTACATAAGAAATGTCTGCGAGGTTTGTTGTAGGAGAGTTCAGTGAGTAGATCAAATGATTGCTTCCTTTTTCATTGTATTCCTGATTCGTATTACTTAAGACTGTTTTATTAAAATTTATTATTCCATTATTT
Source organism: Acleris literana (assembly GCA_946894065.1). Classification (NCBI taxonomy): domain Eukaryota; kingdom Metazoa; phylum Arthropoda; class Insecta; order Lepidoptera; family Tortricidae; genus Acleris; species Acleris literana. The sequence continues at coordinate 5,741,487 of OX335678.1, forward strand.
AACATTGCAGTGCACACGGTGCTGACACACCCATTGTCTGGAGATGCTATTTTTATTTACAAATTTGTAAAGCACTCCTTTATTGCCAGAGATTCTCGCTCTGAAGGGAGTGATCCTTAATTAATTTTTATATAGAGTCTCCTCATGAGGCTGACATAGTCACATATGTGTACTAAAGCCTCTATAAAAAATTAGATTAAAAAAAAAAAAAATGTTTAAATTGGTGGACTCGAAGATGATGAGTGTTTTTGAACAGCAAATATAAGGATCTCTTACCTGTTCTTCATAGGCTATATTCCAGTACGGAGTAGTAGCATCCTTTATCCTCTGTTCCTGGCTGACATCATCTTTCTTCTTTTTATCCACCGTGGTTGCCTCCTCCTCCTGCTTTCTCTTTTTGACCAAGGGGTCTGGGGCTGGTTTAGCCACTTCAGCAATCAGGGTTTTACCTTTATAATTAAAGTAAGGAATGAAAAAAATGTGAATCTCGCAAGGATATAATAAATAAAGAATATTCACTATGGCTTGAAATATATAAAATCTTCAGTAATGGATACCCTAAATTATTATAAAATATGTATCAAAATCTAATTACTGCATAGTTTAAAACAACTAAGTGCACAGACAAACAGAAAGTAATAGAAACTTTGTATTACCTAACAATTATAGGTAATCAATCATGTAAAATTTGGCTGTTCAAAAACAAATCTTGGGTCAGTCAAGTTAAGTTTAAAGTCAGTTTGACAATATTTCCTTTAAATACCATTGGGCCTTAAGAGGCTAAATTATTTACAGTTAAAAATAAGATTTGCAGGCTTTAATTGGCAATAAAAACAAGTTACTTTTCTTCACTAATATCTGATTTCACACAAAGCGATTTATTTTATCTTTGATTAATTTGATTAATTTCAGTCTAGCAGTCCCACATTTAATTCCTGGTTAAGGCATTTATTTATAAGATTATCCTAAACCATGGATATTATGTATGCATTAAGGTATGTATACCTCTATATAAGTCTAATAGAGGTTGCCTGCAACATCGTACACGTATAATTAATTTGCTGCACTCCCTCTATTGCTTCCTGTTTTCGGAAAATCCTTCCTTAGTGCACCCTTAGACCTCATAGGGAACCTACTTGCTAAATTTGGAAACTCTATAGCCAGTGGTATGGGCTGCGCGTTGATATATCAGTCAGTTTCTTTTTTTATATATTTAGTTTTCTTGTTGTCTAGTGCCCATAGCATAACATCAGCGATACTGCAAAACCGCATAACCAACAAATTTATTATAGAGCAAAATAAACCTTAATGTCTTAGTAAAAAGGTGCATTTTGCTCCTCATTAAAAATGTTACTTATGCAGTTTTGCAGTTTCACTGACGATAAGCCAAGTGTTGTTAAGGATTTCATCAATATGTATAAGGGGTCTCAGATATTTATTTATTTAGTTATTAAATCTATTACCTTTCCAGGAATAACCATTCAGTGCCTCTATAGCCTTGTTCCTGTCCTCATCATTCTGGAAGCAGGCGAACAGCCAATGGCTGCCGTTCTTGGGCCGCTTGATCTTACTTGTGTTCAGCGAGAGTTTCTGATTCATCAGCTTCTTTAATTCCTGAATATTTGAAATTTAATAAAATACATATAGAAAAATAACGTGCGATATGTTGAACACTCATTTATTTCAACCAACAGCGCCTTATAACGACTACAATTTGTTTTATCTCACGAAAGCGACTGGGCCATACTTGTAGTTGTAATGCCTATAGAAACTAGGGCGACGCTTAGCGACGACAGCTACGCACTAAAAGACAACGTGCACCCGCTTTCATGAGAATAAAACAACTAATTTAATACTGTTTATTTGAAATTTATATTCACAGTAAACTTCTCTAAAAATCAAACAGGAATCTTCTTAGCCGTAAAAAAAAGTATCTAAATTCCTGAACATTTACAACAGAATAACCATAACAAGCAGATTTTTGTTACTTATTTACTTTACCGCTATTCCATAAAATTTCGGGAGACCACGTAGTTCTATTTTGAAATTTTCTGACGAAAACCCTCCTCGCTCCAAATAGGCATATTCTTCTCTTGTTTCGTTTTTACATTCATCACCCATATTTCTTTAATTCCAACGTTAACTTGTCGAAAATATAAACAAACTAAAATGTATCGGTTGATACGCTATTTGAGGTTATCCTCATTTCCTAATGTATATATATAATGCCGGCACCACACTTCGCTATTCGCTATTCGTTACGCGGGTGCGCCGTATTTTTTAAAATATTTGCTATCGCACTTATGCGTTATGCGTGCGAATAAAGAAGACATAGACCGTAGAGGGAGAATAGAATTCTATACTTTCTTTACGACATAGACGAATAAACCCTCCACACTTCGTCGAATGTAGGCGCATAGCCGAATAACGAATAGCGAATAGCGAAGTGTGGTGCCGGCATTTATAATCTGTGGGTTCGCTCGCTCGTGTCGTGTTTGAGTGACATTGACATGCATGATAACCAACGTAAACAGAATAACTTATTTTTAGGGTTCTTGTCTAGGTGTCATTTTGAAAACATCTGTCTATTTATTTTATTTTTTGTAAATTACTTTATCGTTGATTTTGGTTCCCAAATCCAGGGCAACTTTGTGAAGTAACCTCAAACACTGACGAAGAATATGCATCAAATAAAATAACAGTGAAAATTTGGTTCTGAATGAGCAAGCGGTCAAGAACACTTCAAGCCATTGAAGTGGATGCCCGCCATCTTCAATGGTGTGGCGACTGGGACTGGAAGACGCCGACGACAACGACGATTCACCGTACAATTGCTTATATATACTTGATATTGGCAAAATTACATAACTTGTAGACGCCATTAAAATAAATAAATAAATAAATAAACTTATTTTTATTCATGCTATGGTGACCAAGTCACTGAGGCTCTACTTTGAAAATCGAAGTTCGAAGCTACGTTAGCTCCATCTCTTTCCCTCGATTTGGTATCAAATGACGAGTGACAGGGATGGAGCTAACGTAACTACGAACTTCGATTTTCACAGTAGGGCCTCTGCTCTACGCGAAAACTGCCAAGTCAAGGTAGATTTACAATGAAGTACACATGAATTATTATAGTCTGTCAAGTGTTACGCGATACCAAGCGTGAACTCTCCAAGGCTCCACATTCGCAGTGTTCACAATTGTGTTCACAGTATAGTTCGCGTGCTCGACGATGTAACTAGTTCTACATTAAAAGTAAAAAACAAATAAAAAAGAAATGGAGGAAACGAAGACGGTGGATGACGAGTATTCATCGTGATAGAATAATGTTTGTAATATTTTGTCCAGTATTAGTGGTATTGGGATAATATTTTATAAAAGTTGCGCGTGAATGTGGAGCCTTGTTGCGTTCGCGCGTTCGTGGCCCTTTGATGCGGGCCAAAATACCGACACAGTGGTGTTAACCACGACACTATACGTTAACAAGGCGCGAACTATGCGCGAACCCACGACGCCCTCACATTCACACTTTCGCGCGTGAATGTAGAGCGCGTGTTACTGTCGTGATATTCTTAGGCCCCCCACAGACCTACAAAATGTTTGCGCAATCGAATTTTTGTACAATCAGATTGAAACAGGTTCTGTCCCTACACGTGTCAATTGATTGAGTCAATCATCAATCATTATGATCTATGGTAATATGATCGATGATGTATGGTTATGGCTATGGTTAATCTGAATGAATTAACTATGAATTAAAACGTCACGTGACAGATGTGAAAGATGTCTGATGACGAGGATTTGGCTGCAATTGCGCTAATAATTTTATTAAAGAAGAAGAAAACAAAACGGCTTTGGGCTAAGGAATGGCTAAAACGAAGGCCAGTGTATACACACGAACACCTATTAACGGACCTGGCTTCAACCCAGGAAAGCGATTACAAAAATTATTTGCGGATGGATATCGCAAAATTTGAAGAGTTGCTGCAGTTGGTTAGACCTTTAATCGAAAAACAGAATACTGTTATGAGGGAGGCTATTTCGGTATTCCAGCGGCTTTCTATAACTCTTCGATATTTGGCCACGGGAAACACTTTCGAAGATTTAAAATTCGCTAGCGCTATATCCCCACAATCCCTAGGTCTTATAATTATTGAGACGTGTGAAGCGATAACACAAGTCCTCAAGGATTATATCAAGGTAAGGAATGAAACAATTGTTTATTATTTAAATATCTTTGAGTTGATTATTGACAGTTTTGGTATTCGGATGGCTTTTGCTGAGCTTAGTGCTGGCTTTGCGGTAATTATCACAGATGATGGATTAATATAAGTCGGTGATGATGAAGGCAATGCATTTTGATTGCAAATTGGTAGTGAAGATGATTCAGGTGGGGTGTAATGCTGATATGCATGTGATGAGTTTGGTTTAATTACTGATGATAGTGATGATATATTTGGCACTTGGTTATAGTATGATGGTGACATTTTTGGAATCCGAATGACTTTAGCTGGTCTCGGTGCTGCTGGCTTTGCGGTAATTATCACAGATGATGGATTAGCATGAATTGGTGATAGTGAAGGCAATTCAATTGGATTGGAAATTGGTATTGAATATATTGGTGATGGTGTTGAAGTACTATTAGACGGTGATGGGCAGAAATGTACAGAAGAACCAGTATTGTCAGGATTGGTTTCATTTATTTTTACTGAGTGGCGGTGTAGCAGTCCCAATTGACCTTCAAGTATAACATCGGCAAATGCTTTTTTAGCATAATGCTGCTGTGTTGTGTTCATTTTTCGGAGTTCTGCAGCGCAAGCCATAGCCCAATGATAAAAATCGTCTTTTTTCTCTGATAGACGTTCATATGCTAAATCCAAAAGTTTTTCTTCCTTCTTTGCTTTTTTCTTAGGCCGGCTTTCCTAGAAATAAAAAAACGTAATCAGTAATAAAATAATAATAATAATGTATTGCTTTCTTTTCCAGCTACCACAAACAAGTACAGAATGGGAAGAAGTTGCAAAAGACTTTGAAATAAAATGGAACGCGCCTCACTTCCTTGGTGCCTTAGACGGCAAGCATGTGGAAATACAAAAACCTCCAAATTCAGGATCCTTATACTATAATTATAAAAAGACATTTAGTATTGTACTAATGGCTCTGGTCAATGCAAATTATGAGTTTATGATGGTTGATGTTGGTACGAATGGCCGAGTATCAGATGGTGGTGTACTACAAAATACAACCTTTGGAAAAAAAATGAAGGAACATGCATTGGATCTCCCAAGTCCTGAAGTTGTAACTGGTACGACACGTACCCTACCATATGTTTTTGTGGCTGATGATGCATTTCCGATGGGGCCTAATTTGATGAAGCCATATGCACAAAGCGGATTAACGACAGAGAGAAGAATATTAAATTATAGATTGTCCCGTGGGAGAAGGCTGGTAGAGAGCGCATTTGGAATACTAGCCATGCGATTTGGAGTCTTCCAAAGAGCATTTTCGCTGCGCCCAGAGAAAGTACGAAAAATTGTTCTAGCATGCTGCTATCTGCATAATTTTCTAAGAAGATCAACGTCTTACTTGTCTCCCAACTTAATTCCCCATGAGGACATACAAACGGGAACTGTAGAGACACCAACACAGGAAATGCGAATGGTTCCATTACAAAGTGTAAACCAAAGAAACTCATTAGAAATAGCAAAAAAAGCAAGGAATGATTTCTGTGATTATTTCAATAATGAAGGTGCAGTTCACTGGCAAAATAAATTTGTACAGCCCTAATTTACTTTACTACTTTGATTTATTACTTAGCAAAAATTGGTGTTTAAGTTATTGTTTTTTAAGCAAATTCAATAAAAGTAGGAGGTTTTATGTTCAGTAGGTATATTTTTCTTTTATGCATCTTAAGTGACTTGTCGATTTTGCTTTACTATTAACCTCAATTCTCCTCACAAGAATAGTTTGTTTCTCATTATAAAATGATAAATAGGTATGTACTAGATTCATAATATGCAATATCTAGAAATGTACATTTTACTTATGATTATAACAAAAATACAGTAGAGTAGAAATTTACCTAATATAGTTCTTGCATTTTCATTTATTTTCCATTATATCAAACAAACAACTACCATATTGCAGAGATTGTGTACCGGTATTCTTTTCATACAAAATAATAAATTTACTTATTTATGGACCTTTTCGAATTTTATTGAGCTAATTCTGTAACGCAGTGTCATTACCTAAATATTATTTTAAAACAATAGAAATATTGTTAATTAGGAAAGTTATTTGAGTTCTAATTAATACCTGTAACAAATCCCTGCCATATTGAGACAAATCTTATCCCGTTCTACATAAAAAGATAGATATTAATTCAGCTTTATTTTATAATAAAATAAGAACCTGCTATGAGTGTGTAAGGAGCCAATTCTCGAAAGGCCATTCTTCCATATAGACCAGTTGAAATTTGCATTAGAGTAGTTTTACTTTAAATCTTAAACATAGGTACTTACAATTGTTTGTTCTTCAGTTATTGTACTCGTATCTAGGGTAGTCTCCGCTAGTTCTGCTATTGAGATGTCCGTATCCACCATGGATGACTCCGAGTCAACTGGTGTCTCTTGATCATGCAAGAAGCTCATTTCATTGAAATACCATAACGATGGTTCATATATAGATTCTGTACCGGCTCCAGATTTCATTGAACTGACGTATTTTTTAAGTTCCCTACGATAGTTTGTTCTCAGGGAGTTAAACTTTTTTTTTACGCCTTCTTTCGTTGCTTCGGGAAACATTTCCCTATACTTAGATAACAATGTTTCATAGGCCATATTTTTTTTATCCCGGTCATGGTACAGTTTGCTTTTTATATTCCATAAAACTGGCAAATCCCGATATAACTGAATACATTCTATAATAAATTCTCGCTCTTTACTTTTCAACGTCGTATTTTCAGCCATTATTTATCTTATTTTGAATAGTAGCGTACAAGTTGACAGGATCACAGATTAGGGTATGGACAGGATAATTGAATACCACAGATTAAAAAAAATTGAGCAATCACTACTATAGACCACACAATCACACGTGATGGCACAAACAAAATTCAACTGCGTCAAACTTTTCTAAAATGATTGCGCAAACTTCAATCATAGCCATAGACGATCAAAAAGTTTGAGCAATCAGTGTGATTGCACAAATAAATTGATCATCTGTGGGGGGCCTTAAGTCAGGTCCGCTGCGCCATGTTATCGTGTTTTCCCAATGATTAAAGAAACTATAGTCAAAGTGTTTTCCTAACACGTAACATGTTAGGTCCATCCCCCGCGGCAAAAATGTTACGAAAACACGAATAACATGGCGCAGCGGACCCGGTTTTAGGTAGTTAATTAATTTGCCGTGGCCACATATATGGATTTGGCGAAGCTTCGTGTTTACTTTAACTTAAAGAAAGAAAGAGACGCGAAGGATTCATCGAATTCCGCAATGTAGCCAATGCGCAATGTAATTATAAGATGATGTAAGGATAAAAAAGAAGATTCCCCAAAGATGAAGGAAAACATAGATCCCGTGTAGCCAACTGTCAAGCGTACCACCTTTTTCTTCTGTGTACAACACAGTTTTGTAGCCAATTTTTATTGGTCAATGGACCCGCTTAAATAGCCTAAAACTAAATAGTCTAATTTTTATACATAGTTTAGACGGAAGATTTAACAAGTGCTATTACAGAATGTCAATGTAATATTGAGTAGACTGTCTAAAATAAGAAGCGTCAGATACAAATTAGCGCTGTCATTTGCTTATGACAGCTGCTCATAGAATAGCAGTGTTTTATCGACACCTAAATAAAATTAGGAAGTTTAGCGGCCGCTGTAGAATCGGATCCAATATCCGACATGTGAACCCTACTAAATTAAGACGAATGGATAGAATAAGCGGCTAGTCGGATAAATACTTAAGAAAAAGTGTCACTTAACTTAGTCGGATTACTGTTGTTGTTCGCTGTCTGTTCGCCCATCGGTCAGAATTTCAAAATAATACGTAGAAAATATATGAATTGGACTAGTTAACAGTGTAATATTAAAATATAGTTTAAGCGCAATGGCCTGTGTGTTTCGTGGGTGCAAATCCCGAATGGGAAACAAAGAAAACGATGCCCAAAATATAAGCTTTCACAGGTGAGTGATGTTTTACAACAAATCTGTTGATTTTTGGCCAGGTAAGTATAACTAGAAACATTATCATGGTATTACATCTTGTAATTAATACAAAGGCACTATGTGCAACAAATGTGCATTTTCTACGCATTTTTTGATTTTCTTTCGGAAGTAAACAATAGTGCTTCCAAAATTAATATCGATAAGTAATCTTTCGATATTTTGATTGAGTACATGACTCAATTATGTCTATGGGTATGTATTTAAATATCAAAAACTGAATACATTTTGAGTTAAATAGCGATGCCGAACAGTTAAAAAGTCGATGTTTTAAATGTCGAACGTATTTGTTGGGTATGTTTTTGAATGTCGAAAGTTACAACATTTAAAGTTAGTTAAAGATAAAGATAAAAAAGTTATTCTAAATGTTCGGTTTTTTGCGTTGTGTGCCTTTTAGACATAGGCATGGCATAATTTTTGTAGATATTTGGATCATTCGTTATTCATGTTCAATATTTTAACATCGCTGTTTTAATTTAATATGTATGTTATCTCTACCTACATATCTATCGATCGGTAAAAGAGCCTATTATGTGTGATATTTATTAATTGTATTGTTTCAGATTTCCAAAAGCCTCGCCAGTGAGAGAGGAAAAGCTGAAATTAGTTTGGAGCTGTCTGCGTGATTGGAATGGGACACCCCGAAAAAGTCACCGACTATGTTCCAAAGATTTTTCAGCAGACTCATTTATTATGAAGGCTGATAAAAGACTTCAAACAGAAATGGTTCGTCGTGGTTTCAGAAGTTGCAATGCAATCCGGCATCAAAAAAGGGTCACAAACTGTCTTCCAATTACTTTTTATAAGGCTCATCATTATTAAAGATACCTATACGTTTTATTTTCAATTAAAAACTGTAAAAACTGTCTTTATTTTTATTATACGACGAAAAAAAAAACTCAGTTTACTTTCCGAAATAATGTCAATAATCAATTGGAAATCAATCACAATTTATTATTGAAAATACTGTATGTCTTTTAATAGGTTAACTTAATTTATCGACAAACCGCACATGACTGACTACAAACTTACGCACAATAATGCAGAGTGACACACACGAACACACCTAAAAAGAGGTACACTTTTGAAATTCAACCGAAAGCGGTCATATATAGACGACTCTTTTTAATGAAGGGCATTTGTAACAGGTGCGAAGAGTACTATTCCATTAGCCGTTCTTATACTCCCTCTATGTTTTCCTACCTCTATGGGATTCCCCTCACAAAAACATCAATGTTGCTAGCTTGCAAAGTATTGCAAACTGAAAGAAATTTCGTTGAATTGTTTTGTACTCATAGATAATTTCAAACTCAAACAACATTTATTTGACAAAAACACACTGACAATGGCAATTTTCATTTCTTTTAAACTATTAGTATGTTATGTATGAGATATTGAATAATCCCTATATTGTATCATAACTAAGGATGTTTGATATTTGGAATGGTATTACTGGCTACATCACCTAGTTGTCGGTGCTCCTCTCTCTACGCTCCACTCCACAGTTGACACAAACAACCTACGATTATCGAATGCGAGCGAGAGTGGTACGCGTCACTTTATATCCGGTTTGGGGTTCAGATTCACAATCTTCTGCAGGTAATATTTAGTTACTATTTCGTATTCTGCAGTGATTTAATAATTATAAAATACCTACACTTAGGTTTTAATTAAACCTTTAAGTTCTTTCATGTCGTGCAATTGCTTATTATTACTCTCTAGGTAGGAGTATGAAATAATAGGTATATTGTATGAAACCAATTTTGTGTAGCTTTAAACTTTCGAGTTCTTTATACGTAGGTACTTAGCGCGTTAAATAGGTACCTCTAACTGCCTCTCCGAATGTCATTTTATAAAATGGGATGCATAGCCCCGAGTGCGTCAAAACGATGGAAATGAATATTATTCACCATATAAATAAAACCATAGATACACAACTTATACGAGGAATGCTGAAGCACAGTGTTTGGTTTGTTTGTTTTTGTACAGAATAGGTACTTTATCCTAGGTAGGTAAAAATGTCATGTTATTATTTTATCACAATAATGCGTAACTAGTTGTAAGACCATTATCTAAATAAGCATACCAAACCTCAGTACCATCACTATAACTTCTTCATAAAACATTCCAGTCAAATTAATTATGAATATCCCAATCAATAGTTATGTACCTACGTACATTTTTCATTTTTTTAAATCCGCCATTTTCAGACATGTAATAGGTACCTACCAATCCTAGCATAGGTAGAGCCTTTAAGTGCAATTAGACCTTATTGCTTATACTTTGAAGTATCGTAATTATCTCGGTAACAAAAGGTTGAATAACAATGTTTCAAAAACCAAATTGTAGCGCATTGAGTCTTGTTAATTTTACTAACATACGATTTTGCTCCAAAAGCCATAGTTTAATATTTATTTATGTAAACTGAATAAACGTCAATATTGTCGTTGTTTTATGGACACGGCAAAGCCCGTGGCAGAACCCCAAGGTCGATAACTTGGATTTTTAATACTAAAATAATTTAAGAAAACCTATAACACTGAACAAAGACACTAATGGCCTGTTGTTTGATCGATCAGTAGTTAACTCAACTAATTGTTAAAATTCGAAAAAGGAATCGAAAATTTGATACATTTCCTTGAGATTTAACCATTAATCACAGTTTTTTAACCGACTTCAAAAAAGGAGGAGGTTATACGTTCCACTGTATCTTTTTTTTTTCTATGTATGTTCACCGATTACTCCGTCAACTGTGGACCGATTTTAAAAATTATTTTTTGGTTTGATAGAGTTTACTTCCGAGGTGGTCCCATTGTCACCAAATCTGTATCTGATGAGGGGACCAGTGAGGAATTGAAGGAACTCCTCAAATATTGTAGGCAAACATATAGCGATTTTAGTATTTTTAGCAATAAGTCCAGCATTTGCATTCAGAAAGTATCATTTGGTGAAGTGGAACTGATGATGAAGACCACAGACGGCCACCGGAACTCCTCAACGGTACAGATTTCAAGGGTGGCGATAAGATATCTTGATTAAGATAGTTGAGCGACTACAAAGAAGAATATTTACTTGTTGAAATATGACTATGACTTTCCCGCGGCGTTGCTTGCGGCGCGCTTGCAATTGTCTTAAAGTTTCATATCAACTAAGAAGTGGGACTACGTAACAGCGTATTATGATCAATAAAAAGTATTAAAAAGAAATGTTTTAAAAAACAAAAAACCGCCGTCAAAAACGCAAAAAATAACTTCTTTAAAATTGTAGGCACCTTATTTTTTTGCGTATTTGAAGGCAGTTTTTTTGTTTTTTAATAACAATTAGTTTAACTACTGATCAAACAACAGGCCTAAGAAGAGTTTGGGTAGGTAGGTGCCCTTATTTCATACCGATTTGAATAGTAGGTACCTACAGTTGCAGTCATGAGCAATAATATATTAACCAACATTGGGCGCAAGAATATCTGACACGTCTTTATTACTAGAGAGCATTAAGAGCTTGTCAGATATTTTTGCGCCCAATGTTGTATAATATTTGTACCGCAGAAACTGCTATTCAATGGCGGTAACTACGAATTTTTAACAAATTGCCAAACGGTTTAAAAGAACTGCCATTGAAAAGGTTTAAAGTAAAGTTATTCCAGTGGCTAAATAACAAAACATATTACTCTATTAAATATTTTTTCAATGATTTGGGATTATGTACTGTAGATATAAGTTAAAATATTTAAAACTATGAATGTACATTTTTATCATTGTCAATTTAATTTCCATTATACATACCTATCATTTATTTCATTGTGACACTTAGATTAAGATTTTGCATACCGATCAGGTGAGACATGTGATGCATGTGATTCCTACAATATTTAATGTTATCTTATGATGTACCATGTCTAAACCGAATAAAGTATTTCATTTCATTTCATTCAAACCTTTTACCCCTCATGACATGATATGTTGTCTTTTTGTTACAGTTGTAACATTACTCTAACTGCACTAATCACAAAAACATGAGCGGTGACACATATATATATAGAAGATCCAGACTCAAGGTAGAAGTGGAAGAATACTATGCCAAGGTTACCATCCCAAAGGCTGATGGCCGCCCCAAACACCTACAATTTTTAGATCGAGAATCTTCTATCGAATGCGAGTTTTCAGGCACAAACCGCATAATGCCTGAATTTAAGCCCACGTTTTTCTCTGACACATATGGCAATAACAAAGTATTCAACGCTATCATTGAAATCATGGCCTTGTGGGAGTATGTCATAAAAGAAGCGTTACACAACTATTCCGACATGTATTCTCAATTATCAATTCCGCTGAAAAGAACAGTAAAAGATACGTGTCGAAAACACAAGGAAGGCTTCTCTGTGTACGATAGAGAAAATAAAACTTGGTTAGTTGAATCGACGGAACCTAACTACAAGTATTGTTACGACGGCCAAGATTTTGAAGATTTTGAGGTGGCCAAGGATAAAGCCCCTGGCAAGTGCAACAGACTACTGCTGGTCGGGAAGTACACGACGTTGATGCAAGAACCGAATTTAGTACGGGAAACTAAAACTGCCCTCTCGTTATTTTCTACGTTTCTAATGCCAAGTACGAGACTGATCATTGGAGTGCCAGGATGTGGAAAGACAAGTTATATCGTGAGGAACCACAGGATTAGAAGTTTGGTGCTGACGTCATGTGCAGAGGCTGCTGGTGATATTAGGTCGCGTATGGCAAAGTTAAGGAACAGTGACGCTTCTAAATTCAGGGACTCTTACAGGACAATCGATTCTTACCTACTGCATAACAAGCGCCAGTACACCGAGGTATGGGTCGACGAAGCATTGATGGAGCACCCGGGGAAACTCTTCTTAGTGTGTTTATTCAGTCGCTGTAGATTCATGTTTATGTTAGGCGACCCGAATCAGCTCGGATACATCAATAGAGTCAACGCTATCGAACTCCGCTATGACAAATCTTCATTATTTTTTAAAGATACACAAACCCTCAACGTATCTTACAGGTGTCCGGTGGACGTAATGACCATCTTATCTCCTAAATACAAAGGAGGAGCGTTTTCCACATCAACTATCATGCGCAGTATGCAGTGCAAAGCATTCACGTCGCTCAAAGATATCCCTAAGAAGGACGAAACTAAGTATTTAGTGTTTAAGCAGGTTGAGAAGAAAGAGATGAAGAAGGCCGGCTACAACGTTTCTACGGTACACGAATATCAAGGCAAGGAAGCGGAGCACGTGGTTATTGTGCGAATGTCTTCAAATTTTAGAGAACAGCTTTACGATTCAGCCGCCCACGTTCTGGTGGGAATGACGCGGCACACTCAATCGCTCGTCTATTACACTCCTGTGACTGATACATTGAAAGGGCTCATAAACACACCATTGACAGACGAGGAGTTATTAGAACACCAAAAAATCACTACTACCACTAAGTCATCGCTTATTTCTACTGCAGACACGGATTATGGGATCATAGACTTATTTAATACTGTGAAAGAGACAACTATTTTTGTAATAACTATTGTTGTCCGTGTCTGGTACTGGTTCAAAGGAGAAAAGGCGGCCCAGAGTTCACGTATTTTAGACTAGGATTCTCGACCTACTACAAAATACTACAACAAATGAGTCTGTTACCTACTACAGGCGTAAAAAATCAATGTCATTATAGTCATGTCATCGAGATACTAATTAATTACTGCCACGCCAGGTTTCATATTCTGACCCGATACTTTTTAGGGTTCCGTAGTCAACAAGTCTTGTCTTATTGCATCTGGTTAATTTCATTTCATTTATATATACTATTTTAATGTATGAGTCTTGTTACTTGAAATAAATAAGTTTCTCCGGGCAGTCCGCAGTTTGACGCCTCACGACAATCCGCTATACACTGTGTGTGTGTGTGTGCGTGTCCGTGTGCGTGTGGGGTGCGTGTGCATGTGCGACGTGTGTGTGTGTGTGTGTGTGGTAAGTGACCGTTTTAAAGCTGGACGTACAAGAATTGCCGGCAGGCATGCATCGTTTAATGTGTGCGCTCCGTTGATTTCTGACGGCAGGCCACGGTACCTACCTGACGGGACGGCCACGGGACCCTGGCGGGGTGATCAGTTGTGTACCTATAGTAATATGAGGGATGGATATAGGGGTTGCGTCATCGTCGCACCCGGCGGGGATACAACCGGAGCTCGGCGGGCGGAGCGTGGGCTCGATGGCAACGGGTGGACCTGCTGTGTTATAAGAGTATTTCGTTTTAGTGTTCTGTAAGTCGACTGGACGGGAGCACCTCACGCCCGACGGGATGGCAGCGTTGTATAATAGTAGTTTATGCAATAGTTGTATAAATGAGGTCAAAAAAAGCGAGTGGCGTGGGTGAGCCGAAGGCGAACATCGTAAAGAGAAAGACGTCACGCCACGAGCGTTTTTTGACTTAGTTATACACCGTTGCATACAATACTTTTTCTACGACTAGGTTTTAAATAAAATGTAAAATTCAAGAAACAATAAATGAGCGGGAAACATGAAATGACAGATAAAAGTACAGGAGTAGGGAAAAATGTATATTTATGAAAACTAGGCCACGTTTTTTATACCACTTGGACCGATCTGCGATCCTATTTTATCTTCATCTTGTTTCCTAACGATCGACAAATCATGCCCATAGTGTGATCTGCATGCGGCGTGTCCCGCCAGCTGTGTGGTGTCCTTTAGTGAAGTAGAGAGCCTTGATAAGACACGTTACTGTAATGTTTTCGCCGTTTATTATTTTCAATTCAACACGTCAATATGTATCGTTTTATAGTTAACATGATTATTCACATATGTCCCTCCATAGACTGTCAATTTACTTCGCCTTCGAAGCGCGTGCCTCTAGTCGCACCACCTCCTCCGGAGTTGCTCTAGCTGTATAGCGGTTTCAGACTAGCGTTTTTTCTGTGCGTTTTGACATGCGCACTACATTTCGCGCTTCAATAAGCCGAACGCAGATATAAGCGCTCATTCCAGCGTGTTCGCTTGAATTAGTGAGTCAGATTTTCGTGGCTCACGTGTCAACGGCCGGCCTTACAAGCGCTACGCCCGTACGAGATGCGCGTGTGGCAAATTTGCGCGTTTTTGAGCAAGGGCGTTACGAGGTACGGGCAGGGGGGCAGCCCCCCCCCCCTACAAGATGCAGGAATGCTCACAAACCGTAACAAGTAATATTACGCATGCAGCATTTACCTTAGATATATTCTTGGTTTGTGAACGCCTGCCCCCCCCCCTCTTAACGAACGGCCTTGTTTACGAGCGTACAAAAACGAGCCTATATGCGCTAAAAAAACGCTAGTCCGAAACCGCTCTTATGGAGGTCAGTCGGAGCTACATTTCACTTTACCTACTTTAGACACTTGATCTACAAACGCCATAACATAGAAATGTTATTGAATTCAAATCTCTCGTCTATATGTCTCAGATCCCATTTACCATCAGTCGGCCTGAATGCCCGTGAGCTTCTGGAAATCTGGGCATAAAAAAAAATTGACAGAAGAAATTATTTCCCCTGAATTACATATTTATCGGCTGTATGAAACCATCAGGCCGCTTGTAGACTTCCGTTATTTTCACCGGACGACGGTCCGTCTATAAACGGATACCCCTTGTAGAAAAGTAATTTTGTGTCCGGTGCGTGTACACACACTCATAGTGAACCATACACCACCACAAGTCCGGCAAAAAAAACGGACCGTCGTCCGGTGAAAATAACGGAAGTCTACAAGCGGCCTCATTTTAAGTGTAAAACATGGCGGTCGGAACTTCAATATTTTCAAGTGGCAACTGGATTTTGGATAAGAACGGGTCGTGTTTGTTTGGAATTTTTTCTACCAAGGTTTACTAATTATGGGGTAACACTAATGGCCTGTTGTTTGATCGGTAGTTAAACTAACTAATGGTCTAAAAACGTTACTAATGGTGAAAATGACAAGAAAATGTGTCAAATTTTCCATTTCTTTTTCGAATTTTAACAATTAGTTAGTTTAACTACTGATCAAACATCAGGCCCTAAGGCTGCGGCTCCACTGAGGCTGAGACGAGCGGAGCGGTGCGGAGCTGTGCCAATATTCACCAATAGAATCTAAACTAACGTGCGCAAGGCGAGCTCCACGTGACCGCATGCGCCTTCTATTGGTTAATATTGGCACAGCTCCGCACCGCTCCGCTCGTCTCCGCCTCAGTGGAGTAGCAGCCTAAGCATCCCCGGCATGATCCCGCGAGTAGAGGCAATGAAACGTTTTTCTTGTAAATTCCAATTAGCAATGGGAATTGATAAATCAATAATCAAAAACATGATTTTAAATATATTATTAGATATTTTATTAAAAATAACTTCATAAAGTAACAATCTGATAAATAACTACCTACACAGAATATCTATGAGGTAATAAAATAAATTAAATATACCCACATTAACACGACAATCAACAAAACATTATTTCTCGCCTAAACTAACTTAAAATGAATAATTGTTATTATTAAATAAACTTTGGGTTGCTCTACAAAGTAAGTTAACATTTACAACCACAACACAAATACGGAAGCACAAGACGTGTTTCATTAGAGACTGAGACCAGCTTCGCTGAAATAACACATCTGCCACTTATAAAATATACACTGTACAAACTTATCATTACGTGCGAAGTACAAAAATATTGTGCATTAGGACTTCAGTTCATTTGGAAGTTAAAAATATTTATCACCAAACGTTACATCACGAATTGACAAAAAGGAAAAATATTTTACGTAATTTCTTTTTTTTTTGTTTTTTTTTTTTATCGTTATTTTATAACATATTTTATCAGTATCACACCAGTTTGATAGTTGAAGTTTTGTCATAAAAGGGCTAATAAATAAATTATTATAGTGCCCGGCCGATATGAAGTGTGAAGTCCATCCTGACACAAATTATAACCTTAAACCCAAGAATAGGTTACAAATTGTACTGCGATGACAGCTGTCAGAATTGACTTCATAAGAGCCGGCCACTATAGTTGAGAACATAATTTTGTAGAAAATAATAATAAGTTTGAACTAGAGTCAAGTAAGAGAAAAGGGACACACAGGCATTAACTCTATCGCGCCGTTTATTTTGTGTCAATTAATTTGTGAGCAATTTTAATTTCACGCATGCGATGTGTAAAAAACTGACCAGACTCGTCTTCGCTCTGAAAAGACTCGGACAAACGGTTTCAGTGGAAGCGGCTCTCACAGCATATCATGGCTACGTTTCCTCAGTTCTAAGATATGGATTATGCTATGGGGAAATTCCGTAGATATAGAGAGAGTTTTCATCCTTCAAAAAAGGTGTCTTCGTGCTTTAGACAATGCATGGTTTCTTGTGAGCTGCAAACCGTTGTTCAAAAAGTTTAAAATACTCCCAATTCCATGCATGTACATTAAGGAAGCGCGTGTCTTTGTCAAGAACAACCCTCACTTCTTCACTCATCGCAGTGAAACTAGCGCAAGACACACCAGAGCACAATACAGGGACCTCGTATATCAGCCTCCTTGCCACACTTATATAATAAGAAAAACGGCTATAATATGTGTATAGTCCTGTATAATAAGTTGCCTATAGATATTAAACTAGAAAAAAAGATGCTATCTATAAGTAAACTGAATAAATGGCTACAGGAAAATTGTTATTACAATATAAAAGATTATTTGACGCGCTAAAAAGCCAAATTTTATAATAAATTGAATATTTGACATCGTAGATAGATTTGACTTCGTTCCATTTCAATGATAAATATGTAATAATAATTAGACCTAAAAATGTCTGGAAATTTTTTGCACACCTGCATGCAGGTTGAATAAATGAATACTCATGAACTGTATTACATTTAAGATCTGTGTAAACGTGTTCAGCTAATAAATAATTTTGATTTGATTTGATTTGATTTGTGTGATTTCGAAGTCATTTTGTCACTTAAATACCCAGTAGATACACGTCTCTTGGCTCTTGCCTACAAGACATTTAAGAATTCGGAAACTACAAAAGGAGGTGAAGGGCGTACCTTACCTATTATTTTTACGACACACCTTTAGACGAGCGGTCGAGCGTAGCGTATCATTACGCAGAATTTTCATTTCACCGAAAGGCATTTCTCGCCGCATGAGTATATTTTTTTTGGGAGTCACAAGTGTAACCTATTCTAAGCTTCGTAATTAATATTAAAGCGAAAAAAATTCGTCGGTCTCTGGATTCGAACCTACATCTTTTTTCGCTTTAATATATTTAGTTTGAATTTCATAACAGACGTTTCAGTTAAATTAAAAAAATCTTCACGTAATTAATGTTCAATATATCCTGATAACATCATGGATTCAGCAGAAAATAGCGTTCGATGAAATTAAATTTGATCATCATCATCATCATCATTTCAGCCTAACGACGTCCACTTCAGGACATAGGCCTCCCCCAAAGGATCGCCATAACGACCGGTCACGTGCTACCTGCATCCACCGGGTTCCCGCAACCTTCACGAGGTCGTCGGACCATCTCGTGGAAATTTGATAATATGATACAATCGATGAAGTGGAGGAGGTTTACCTCATTAGGATAAAATATATAGTCGTTACTTACAACAATAGCGCACCCAGGCCCGGCGCTTAGGGCGCGAATAGGGTTTGCAATATCCGTTCGTTATTTAAATTCGAATAATATGAATAGTTCGATTTCCGATATTCGAATATTCGAATATTTCGGATAATTTGAATATTTATTGAAATACAACGAAATAATCATTTAAAGTTGTATAATCAAATATTACAACGTTTATAAATACAGATATTGCCTTAAATGTGAAAAAAACAGCATTCCGTGGTCAAATTAAACAGTATAAGTTATTAATTTAGGTACTCATTACACGAGACGGCACGACCATAAACACAACAAACAACTAACCCTTACAACTGATAACGGTTCCCGTGGTGGTCTCGATCCTCCTTATGGCGGAGGTTTAAGAGCCGGTACCGGGCTGTGGCTGTGGGCCCCGACCGGGGTGATCTGCGCTAACCGTGAAAACGGCCGGGGGCCTGTTTATCAAGAGCTTGTAACTTGTAATATAAGGGAAAGTCTCTTTTTAAAGAGATTTCCACTTGTATTACAAGTTACAAGCTTTTGATAAAAAGGCCCCAGGTCCTTGGGCTTGGGCTGCGGGTTGGAGAGTGGTAGGTCGTTCCGTGTCTTGGAGGAGGCGGCGAGGAGCGGGATCTTTGTCCTGATACCCGCGGCATTTCAGAGTGTAATCCTCAGAGAGTAGCTGCCATTGCTAGATGACTCTAGCAATCCCTCTGAGAATTATGGCGACTACATCCTCGCCGGTCTGCAGGGCTATCGGGACTTAATATAGTCAGGGCTATCTTCACCGTCTCGGTTCTGTCGTCTTGGATTGTGGCTGCTGGGGCCGAAGCTGGGTTTGCCGGTTTGGCAGTGGATGCAGGAGCGGATGTGGCGACTTCAGCAGGGTGCTTAGGTCCTCTGTTTCGCGCTCCGCGCTTTTCGCAGCGCGTGGGAGGCTGCTTGGGGTCGTTTCCGGGAGCCATTAGGGTAGCGCTGTCTTGCGATGCCTCGACGGTCCGGTCGGTGGTAGACTCGCTGCCTGGGCTTCGGGGGATGTAGTGAATTCTTAGCCCTCCGGTTTACCTTCAACAGGACTGGGCAGGACGCGCTATTTGCGGCGTGTGCACCGCTGCAATTAGCGCATGCTGGTGGCTCCTCTCGGGGCCTTTGGCTATGGGGCGGTGGCAGTAGTGAGAGGGGTGGGCGAAGTTTTGGCAGCGGCGGCATTGCGCAAAGCCTCACCTACCCCTCCAACGATGAGCACCGGCCTGCGGAGTATCTCCGTCACCCTGAAAATCTTGGCGGCTGATGCATCTTTTTTGACCGGGGTGTAAAAGATGCACTCAGGTCTGTCCCGGCGGGCCTTTATGTGCCTGACGTACTCAAAAAGGAAGCCCTGGGCCGTCTGGTCATTGAAGATGTCTTCCGGTAGTGTATCCACTGGTAGGCCCTTGATGGCCAGCTTTTGGCAGCGCTCACTGGGCAGGGAGAAGGAGTGCCACGCCAACCCGGAGTCCTCCTTCTCAAGGTCGGCGAGGTACCTCTGTACCGCTCTGTACTCCTCCTCCTCCAACGGGGAGAAACGCACCCCGTTTCCAAGCGAGAGGGGGCGCGTCCCAGGCGGTCCTTCAGGGCCCGGAAATGGCGACCCCAATTGGAGATCCGCTGGACGACCAGCGGCGGGTATCTGGTCCTCTTGGGAACTTGCGCTGGCACCAGTACTGGACCCCCTTGTCCCTTGATAATGCTTAACTGACACTGGTTTGAGCTTTTTTTTATTATAATAGCAAGTAGCAGGAAGCGGGCGACCCAACTACTCACTGCTCGTCATTTTAGTAAGTTTTAGTGAGCTAGAAAATGTGTTTTTTTTTAGTAATTAGTTTAGAAACTTCGTATCATGTCATTGATGTCATATTATATTTGCATTCCCGTTTTACTATTTGCTTGAATGTGTCAGTAGGTATGAAGAAAAGCTGATTCTAGAGTTCTGTTAAAAGTAGGTAACTATTGAAATCCTTTTTTGTACTATTCAAAATATCCGAAATATTCGAATAAGTAACATTGCCGTATTCGAATTTAATTTGTGTCGGATATTCGAATAATATGAATATTCGAATATTCAATTGCAAACCCTAGGCGCGAAGTTCCAATTACATCGGCTTGCAACACCAAGGGTGACGAGATATGCGATAGCAAGGCAAGCACAGAGTAGGCACGGTCAATCTACCAATACGTAAAATACTTTACTTCAGGAAGAGCGTCTTCTGTACTTGTTCTATTGTTTTCTGTGGCTCACCTTGGCTTTAGTATATTTCGATAGTTCTATGTTATGTGCCGTTTTCTGATTCAAACATCTTTTTCAAGACGTCCTTGTCTTTAGATTCCTTCTCTTGTAGGAGTTTCCTGATGCTGGCCAGCTCTTTATTTACTATTGGAGCCATGGAGGAGTTGAGATTCTTGAGATCAGTCAAATCTTTCACAGCTTCGTACGGGTTCCAAGCTCCAATGTGAGCTTTTGCTCGTCTGAATAAAGCTTTTTCATTACCTAAAACAAGTTTAACCAAAAGTAAGCTATACAATTTTGTTTTTATATAATTTTAAATCTGCAATTATTATTTTTTGCAGCGAGTGACTCTCGCGACGCTAAGACGCCTCGATTGTCGAAATCGGGCCATCCGAAGGAACAAAGAACCATACATACAAGCATACATACATGCATACGTACACATCAGAAGCATTACTCTCCTAATTCGGTAGTCTGGATCGGGTAGTAAAAATATATAAAAAAACCCGGAAATTCGTTTAAGACCCAACCGATTTTCATGAAACTTTGCTGCGAACTAGCTTTCAAAAAGACACAAAATCAACAAGTGACTAGATGGCAGCTGTGATTTTCTTTCAGATCTATCCTTCACCATAGGAACGCATTAAACCAACCAAAAACACCTTACATCAAACCAAGATAAACAACCAATGTTATTGGTATCTACGTGTCGAACAGAGTCATGAGCACATTAAGCACCCTGGGTGGCTCAAGACCTCGTACAACGTTAAGCTTGCAAACTGTTAAAACATGAGTTTTCAATCATCATCATCGCGCCCTTACCCCAATAATTTCGAGTCTTTCTTCCGATCGTCCCTATGCCGCCGTCATTTCGGTATTCATTTCCTTGTTTTTCATAGCGCTCTTCAGACATTCCTCCATTCCTTCTTCAGAAAAAATACGTGACAACATTATAAACCATAAATTAGAACGTACCTTTATCGTGTTCTAAAACGGTGTTGCAATGTTCTATGACGGTGTAATAATCTCCTTTGAGCAGCCTGCATTGAGCGTAGTTTAATAATATTGGCAGCTTCATTTTATTCAACACGGTCCACTCGTCATCTATTTTTCTTTCTCTAAGTAAAGAAGAAACACAATATCAATTTTATGGACATACCTGGTTGCGTCTGAAAATAAACAACAAACATGTCTTGCAAAATGAACTATTGATACAAACCTGATCATGAGTTGTTCACAAATCGCAAGAGCCTGGCTATACACCTGCTCTGCTTCCTCGTACTTCTTCTGTCCATACAGCTTGTTGCCCTTTTCCCTAAGCGTCGGTATCAAGTCCATTCGCTCCTGAGCACCAAGTTGCCACACCTCTTTTTCGTATTCTTCAGCCCATTCCACGTTTAACAGTTCTGGAAATGAGTAGAATAAAAAATACATCTCTACTTATTTTTAACTTTGTTCCTATTATACAGTTACACTGTGTTTGCGGAGCTGTCAGATTTTCATACATTGAAATTGTTGTTCGAGTCGCGATGACAATATAACTGTGATAGACATATAGACAAGTAGTATGTATGTATGTAAACTCTTTATTTTTAATATTAAACTAATGTACAAAGGCGAACTTATCCCTAAATGGGATCTCTTCCAGCTAACCCTCCCGCGGGTAGTGTCAGGTTATCGTACGAATTTCTCCGGGCGCTGCAACCGAAGTACTATACCTCGTGTGTTCATAAAGTTCTGTGACGAAATTTTACTTTAAAAAATGGGTTATTCCCACCTGTTACCACCAATTTGTTACCACTGGTAACAGCTGGGATTTTTTTTCCCCAACTGTTACCACTGGTAACTACTGGGAATAAAAATTCCCAGCTGTTACCACTAAACTAATTGGTGGTAGTTATCACCAAATATTTTAGTGGTAACAAATGGGAAAAATATTCCCACTTGTTACCACAGAGTACTTTAGTGGTATCACGTTTCGGACGGAACAACTTGAGAGAACTCTAAAGGACTTTCATAGAAAATTGAAGGCCTCTGCCGAGAAGTATTTTTTTTAAATATTTAATGTAAGATTGCACAGTCTTGAGATTGCCATCGTAAGATTGCAGTGTTGAGATTGCCATCGTAAGATTGCACAGTTTTGAGATTGCCATCGTAAGATTGCAGTCTTGAGATAGCCATCGTAAGATTGCAGTCTTGTGATTGCCATCGTAATATTGTAGTTTTGAGATTACCATCGTAAGATTGCAGTCTTGAGATTGCCATCGTAATATTGCAGTCTTAAGATTGCCATCGTAATATTGCAGTTTTGAGATTGCCATCGTAAGATTGTAGTCTTGAGATTGCCGTCGTAAGAATGCATTCTTGAGATTGCCATCGTAATATTGCAGTTTTGAGATTGCCATCGTAAGATTGCAATCTTGAGATTGCTATCGGAAGATTACAGTAATGAATGTACTTTTAATATTTACAGTGATGTATTTTATAGTTCATTGCATATGTTTGAGAAAGGCACTATGCATACCTCGCCGTGAAAAGGGGTTGCCAGCCTGGTGACTATTCAAGATTAACCAAAACTAAAACACTTTGCATACAACTACCCATACATGTGAGTGAACGTACACGTGTGAGTGTGTGTCTGTATCATTATGTATTTAATTAGAGGAGGTAGTAATTTCAGCAATGTTTTGTGTCCCCTGCATGGCTAGCACATCTTGTATTTTCTCGCTTGTCGCTCAGTACTTCCCTATCTGTACGCACTAGTGATAAAGATAAAGATAAAAATAAAGATAAAGATATTTATTCAGTAAGTAGGCCGCACGGGCACTTTTACACGTCAAGAATCTACCAGCGCTTCTGAGAAGAAACGCCGCAAGAAACTAAGCAGTCAGTCATTTTTTAAGGAGAAAGGAAGATCCAAGCGACAAACAAATCGCGAACAACATGTGCTAGCCATCCTGGTGAATGTGTTTTCATACATTTGACACCTCGCTATACCTCGCTCCGATTGTCAAATGTATGAAAACACATTAATGCGCATGGTGAAAACACACCTTTAGAAGCTTTAATAGGTTGCTCTACACTTAATACATTTGGCGACGCCATAATGACGTCCCTAAGTAATCCTTTGGTGGTCAAAGAGTTAGGATTAATCCTGAAATTTAATTTACATAAATTGTAGTATTTAAGAAATTGTGACATTTGACTGTGATTTAACATGATTATGGACTTACAGAATGAATTTTGAGACGTTTCTTTTCAGCAGTGGTCTCCTATTGGGAAGTGCTGATAGATTTTTTATGTGTAAAGGTGCCCATGCGGCCAACTTGTTGAATATATTTTTTTTTATTGATTCTTCCTATAATTAATAGTACGTAAGTGCTTAACGAAAACAAGTAAATTTGTGCACCAATATAATACCTATAATTTACAGTTATTGGTTTTTTTTAGGGCAAGGAGAAGGCACACAAGCTCCTTACACTATTATCTTTATATTTACCTATAATGAACTCCAAGTTGCATTGATTTCTCATCAAGTCATCCAAGTCAGCATACCCGATGCCCTCGGTCTGAAGAGTCATTGTGCAGGCATGCTTCCTCTTCCCAGGGTCCTGGCCTACTTCCCGCAATGTCTTAGAGACAAATGGGTAGCTGAATACCAACTGGAGACAACAAAACACTTTTTGATATTATATGTTTCAAAGGTTACAAATAATAATAAAAAAAATTGGCAAACAATATTACACATATTGACCTAGTCCCAAACTAAGTTCTAGGCTTGTACTATGGGTATGTATGTACTAGGCAATGATAAACATAATTATATAGAGAAATAAATACTTCTATACAAAAACACCCAAGACTAAGAAACAAATACGCACATCACCCAAACATTTGCCCTGATCAGGATGATTCCTGATTCGGAACCGGGGACTGCTAGCTACATAGGCAGGATCACTGCCAACTATGCTAACTGCGTCTTCAATAAATATATAAATATATTGTTGAATCTCCTTGACTTATTTAACCATAAATGGTATAATTTTACATACTTATGTTTTTAATACTTTTCACAATTAAATAGAAATATATTTCATAGTTCCACAGGTGAGTGAGTTTGATAGAATAAATCTTTGGTATGATTATTTGTATTTTTTTTTAACTTATGCTCTAACTGTAATTTTTTCATATCATTTAATTTCTTTAGTGTTTCATAAGGTAAAAGAGCAAGTCGGTTTAAAAAAAAATTATATGTATAAAAATAATTGAAACTTGATAAAATGTTTTTATTTCATGCTAGCATGTTGTTTAATTACAATTGTATTTCTCGAGGTAGGTAATTTTTTTCTGTGCCCAGTTACTAAAATCAGCTATCTAGTTTACCTCAATAACAGCTATAATAATGTCTTACCTCTTTTTTGACCACAAAACTGGCTACCTCTCCAACTGCCATCATTTTTACAATCGTCTCCCACACTTCCAGCTTGAATTTATGACCAATTACCAGTATCATTGGCTCTTTTTTACCAATTTTCCGACTATCATCAATCAGTACTCTCTCTTTGCCAAGTTTCCATGTTTGGAAATGGAAGTGAACCTATAAAAGTAACAGTCAAAAATTAATAAACAGGTTCACTCGTCATATAAACTGTAGTGACAGATGATCTTAATACAGCAGAGCATAGTACATTATAGTACGATTTTTTTGAAGTAGCCGATTAGCAATGACATGTGTGTAACAGAAAGGGCCAGTTTAAAAAGTTCTTACCATACATGCAAAGGTAATAAAGTTCTTCATTTAAGCACAAAACAGCATGTTTTGTTAAAATTGTATCTTATAAGATAAAGATTACAATTAAGTAAAACGATTTATTAATTACCTTACTTCCATCTGATATAGGTTTATATTTCTGGCCAGCATGGAGAGTAGTCTTGATAATAGGAGCTTTGTCTTCCATTTTAGATCTCTTGGCCTTATTGAATTAAAACACGAATTAGAACTTATAAAGAATACCTAGATATAAGAAAAGTTTTATATTTTAGGATAGTCAATACCGATAAATAGGGTAGAGACTTTATTTTTTGTCTTTTAGTCTTCTTCGTATAAAAACATTAATAGCAAATTAATTATTTTGGTAATTTGGTAAACATTGTTTATTTTATCTCGGGAATTCGGGATTTTGTTCTTTTTTTTTCTTCCGTCACTAATGTCAATGTCACTGTTTTCACAGATAAGTAAGATAATATAAATGTATGTCGTATTTGTAATGTAGACATGAACATGCATGAACATGAGAAATGTTTTTTTTTTAACACATTTTATCAGACCAACTTGGACCAACTTAACCCGGCGGCCCTACGCTGGGCCCGGATGTATAGCACTGGCGTACAGTCCAGTATTCATTTGTTCTGTGAATGATTCGTTCGACGAAATTAACGGATATTTCTTGATCTATATTGCGTATCGGTCGGTCGGTCATGTGAAATCTCTGTGAACCCAATGTCCTTCGAGCGAACAGAACGCGATCGTGAAGCGACGTAATATGACGCGATTTTTTGACAGCTCAAGGCGAAGCAACGCAATCGAACTGGCTGTCCTGCTTAAAGGGATGATACACGGTCGAGCTTTAAAATCGCAATTTAAAGTTCGCGAACTTGATGGGCTCGCGTCGGTGACACACGTTGAAGCTTGCTCACACTTCAAAGGCAAAATGTTGTCGACAGAGGAAGCTTTGAGTTATTAAAGGAATTATTTCATATCACATTTTAAAAATCACTAATTTTAGGTTTTAACTAGAATTTCTGAACCAAAATAAACAAACAACACAACACAAATGTCAAACACCTCACCCACAGACTAGCGAAAGATCGTGACTCGCTACTCGCGGCGATGACAGAGGACCTACTTTGAAAATCGAAGTTCGTAGTTACGTTAGCTCCATCCCTGTCACTCGTCATTGTCATTCGAGACTAAATCGAGAGAAAGAGATAGAACTAACGTAACTTCAAACTTCGATTTTCAAAATTCAAACATGTTGGATCGCCGACGAACTTACTCGGCAGATTTTAAATACCTACGCGTACTTCGGATGACACACGGGCGAGTTAGATCGCCGAGCCGCAAGTACGCGAACTTACTCTACCGTCTATCACCGCTTTTAGATCGCGCTCTATGAATATAACGCTTGATTTGATGGATGAAGTCTGTGGTCTGTGCACTTACATTTTTATCTGTGGGTTTGTAGATGAAGTGAAAGAAAATAATTTATTTCAATCCATTCGTGTCGTATTTCTGTGCTATTAAACTTATTATAAGACCATTATTTCGACGTCTTTAAAGGAGTATAGAAGGCTTGCAGAAGAGGAGCACATTTAAATCTAAAAAATGGCAGATTTTCTTGAATCAGAAGCTGAGGAAAGCGAGGTTAGTATTGGACTCTGGGTTGTGTTGCATTTTTGGTTACGAATACACTCTTTATACATTGTTTCTTATGTTTGTGGCTTTATTTTGAGTATAATTCATCATATTTGTCCTCTTTAGGTTGAGTCCGATGACGAGCAACCCATAGAACGCAAAAAACCGAAGCGCAAAGCTGCGGTTCAAAGCGACGACGAAGACGATGAAGAAGGTCAGTAAACGAGCCACGTTTATTATTTGCTTTTCTATGCATAGGTATTTGGTAGTTAAAACTTACACACATAGTGAAATCGTGGTAAAAATTAGCGAAGTAGGGTTATTTTTGAGTGACACACTTACTAAGATGTCAAAAAAGTATCCGTTTTCTAAAGTCCAGAATCGGAGAGTTTGTGATCCTTTAGTTTTATATCTAGGTTCCTAGCAGTGGCTAATTCACCTTTTGGAGGCCCTTTCTACTAACCCCATTAAACAGGAGGGTTAGGAAAAGCGTACTCTCCTGCTAATTGGGGCCCTGGTGACCACTGCCACATCGTTGTTCATTTTGATGAGATCTTATTGTTAAGTTCTAGAACTTATAAAGAATGTAATAATTTAAGAACCATCTAGAAGCCTGGACAGTGACAACTATATACTTTAGTATCTAAGTTTTGACTTATTGAAATGTGTGCCTGATATCTATGTATGCCATTTCTTTGAATCAATAGGTATTAAAAGCACATAAGAGTGGGCTAAAGTAGAGTAGAGAGAGGAGTGGATAAAATGTTGCTGAGTCTCATCCATTTTACTGCACTTACTATGTACATAACATTTTTATTTTTGTGAAACTAAATTTTTATCTTGTTTAACATAATGTACTGTTTTGTGTTGGTAAATAAAAAAATCATTTATTTATTTAAAGAGAGTAGTTACTACATTATGTGTAAACTTACTAGACATCAGCTTTGTGTTTTTTCTTAGAAAAATAAGACACAGCATATATTTGTGTCACAGCAATATGATATCAGTAGCTAATAATTGAAATACAGTATGAATCTCTTAAAATGTTCTTCGTTTGTTAGTTACAAAAGCAAAATAACATTTACAAAAAGAACTCATTTACAGATGATGAAGAGAGACTACGTGAAGAATTAAAGGATTTGATCGATGATGCACCTATAGAAGAATCTGGAAGTGATGGGGAAGATTCTGATGCCAGTGCAGGGCGGCCTAAGAAAAGAAAAAAAAGTGATGATGAACTGGACGATCGACTTGAAGATGAGGACTATGACCTTATTGAGGAGAACCTCGGAGTTAAAGTTGCTAGGGTATGTAGTAGTTGATGGTCATAAATACACATGAAAATATTGGGAAACTACATCCCATAACCCCATCAGTACCTTTTGTATTTCCACTTGCGTACATACATAAACTCACACCTTCGTTCCCAAAGTGGGGTTGGCAGAGCTACAGAATTACCTACAGCTCTAAAAACTTGTTGATGAAACATTTTGCACAATTAGGCTCATGTTTACCAGTGTATTAGTGACAGGTTGCAAGCCCATCGCCTGACAGTACTACAAGCCTTTATTCCCTTAGTCGCCTCTTACGACATCCACGGGAAGACATGGAGTGGCACTATTCTAACCCGGCAACCACTCGAGTTTGTTTCCAAGAAACAAATATACCTAGTGTCAAATTATAAAGAGACATTATTAACAATTAATTGGCTATTTATACAATAGATATTATAATAAATTCAATTGGTTTCAATCAATAAATAGTATGTTATAGTATGTCTAATTTTTTCCCGTTATTTTTCTATCCCACTATCCCAGTCACACTTTTTCCCGAAAGTAATTACATTGTAATAATGGTAGGTTTAGGTTATGTTCGTTTTACAGAAGGCCCAAAAGTAGGAGCTCCGTTTACTCGGTCAAATTAGATTTTTGGAATGGGCAAAACACAACACTGACAATAAGATGCTAGGAAAAGAAGCAACTGAATAAAACTCGCAAGGGGAAACACATGGCTGTGAAAATAAACTGGCGGGAAAAGTTGACTTGTAATATCGCATTGGGGAAAAAAAGTTAGCTTCAAAAAAAAATGTGTTTGGGACAATTTTCTAACAAATGTACACAACTTAAATGTGATTGCAAAATGATGTGCAATAATGGCCACTATTGTTAGTATTAGGGGTTTTCCACTTTATTTCACAGTAACCCTGTAGAAAAAGTGTGAGCATACATTCACTTATTTACTGTTTACCAAAAGCTGTGGTGATTCAACTCTAAAACATGTACAAAATGTTGTGCAATGGTGGCCAGTATTTCAGGCTATTGCGTCTATTTTATGCTGTTGTTGCTTCCTTGATCTCTCTTTAGTAACACAACAGCAATTATGATATTGATTTATTTATTCACAGAATAAGTTTAAGCGGCTGCGTCGTTTGGAAGATGACGACAGTGACATTGAAGGAGCTGATGACCCTGAGCTGGAGAGAGAAGTCATCGCAGAGAAGCTGTTTGTAGCTGGTTCTGATGAGGTACTTTGACATTACAAATCAATGTACAAGTCTTAGTAATCATTATTTGGGAGACAAATTTAAGCTGCGTGTTCCGAGCGGCCAGTGCTCAGCCGCGGACATGTCGCGATTGGTTTTTGCCGCCGTTGCCGTTGAGCCGCCATTTTGGCCCGCACAAAATTCATATGGTTTATTAAAATTCTTAATTAGTTAAGCTAGCTGGGCGGCTAGCATAAGTTGCCCGCGACTCGTTTGACGCTCGATAATCCCTCAATTTAGTCTGAAACTAAAGAGACGCACTGCGCGAAAAGCGACAAAATGCAAATGTTTCCAGCTACACGTTCCGATATGCGTACATCTACATGAGGCACACTGACGCTGATGTACCCAGGGAGTGCCTCGGGAGCCAGTGTCAAAAACTACTCAATTTTTATCATAAACATATTTTCCTTTTTTCTCTATGGCACTTATCCCGCTGCCGACGAGGAAGCAATAAGCCATAGACTATTTTCTCGTTGAAGAAACGAACAAAAAATATAGATCCCATTTGAATAAAAGTGACGCAAGGATTAATAGTTGATCACTGTCTGTTTACACCCGGCGAGAACCCTATCTCCAACAAAAGATATCTACATATCCCGTGTCAATAAAAGAGACGCATATATTAATGCGGTCAAAAAACCGACTCTGGATGGTTCGTGTTGTCGTGCTTGCGCACCGTGCAAGCCTCGTACGATTCGGAGCAAATTGGCGAGCCAAGCGTGCCTCAAACCGAGGCTGCCACTAATCCGTACGCACCCAAATTAAATTCGCATAGTCAACATTTTAGGGACTAACTCTGTTGGTAATACAGATCAACTTTTATTATTGGACCTACATCCAAATCCCGAAAAAAAAACAGCGGTTTCATTAATTTCGGCTGTTTAGCTCTCGAAGTTTGTATAGAACAGATGATTTTTTTTTCGCGATTTGGATGTTGGTCCCATAATTAAAGTTGATCAGTATGACCAACAGAGTTCTAAAATTTGTTCGGTCATTCAAATTTCACCTGTATAGCGACAATACAAGTGCAATGCTTGCGCCTAACTTCATTTCCACATACCTATGGAATCTGAACGGCAAGACGCCCGGTTCACGCGCCTTAGCTCTCAAAACTTTTTTCATAATATGGCTGACACTATGATGATTAAACCAACAGTACTTCACATAGTCTATTCACATGGATTATTGACTTTGTTACCAGGAGGATGACCATCGTCCAGATTCCGCTGCCCCTAGAGAGGTGGAATATGACGAGGAAGGTGAAGGCGAGGAGTCTGACGCTGATGACTTCATTGTTGATGATGACGGAAAGCCCATCGCTAAGAAGAAGCGCAAGCCTATATTCACTGATGCGTAAGTAATCGAGGCTACGCAATTCCATGATTTTAAATACGTCATTGCTGCATTACTTTTATTCTGTATATAATATCGCTAATTACCCCCTTCTATCATCATTTTTATGAACACCAAGCTCGGACGACTGGCATCTTAGGCAATTTTCTGTGCCTACGACGCCAGGACGTCATATTCTGACGCTGAGCGTCTGCGGCACGAAAATTCGTTTACATGTTGTTCAAAAATACAATAAATGATATACTGATGTACATCATTTTTACTTTAGGACAGTATTTTATCAGTCGACCTTTGCCTGAGTTAAATTGAAGATTAAAATTACATACTTCCTAAATTATCAGCAGGTGTCGGAATTGGTAGTCCTTATTAAGCTAAACTTGACGCATGTTCATTCATGCGTGAGTGTGATGGGACACGTTATTGAATGTAGATGCATCAAGTGTAGGTCAATAAGCACTACCTATTCCGACCCCTAATTATCAGATGCATATTTTTTGTACATTTTAATTGTTCTTTATTTTAATACTTTTTCAAACGACTATATTTTCTCTATACACAGTTCTCTTCAAGAAGGGCAAGACATTTTCGGCGTAGATTTCGACTATGATGAGTTTGAGAAGTACGGGGACTTGGAGGATTATGACGATGATGAGGACGAAGAAGACGAGTACGAGGAAGATGAGGAGGAAGGTAAGGTCCTTACTATACTATAAAAAACAAACCAGTTCGAGTGCGGTCTTTCTGCAGGGTGACAGACGAGGGGGAGGTGAGGCCTTATGCCATCAAACACAGATTAGATACCTACTAATAACAGGTATACCAATCTCATACAAAAAACACAAATACCTACGCTATCGTAAGCGGTAATTATTGCATAAAATATAGACCCCAAAAAAAAGGACAAATGGCGGACTTATTGCCTTTACTAGTCAACCAAATAATCATACAGAAATTAACAAAAGTATGTAGTTAATTCACGAATTGATCGACAAATAGTCACTGTCGACATATTTTATCGATTAGCTTAACATATAAATAAGCTAGTAGCAGATAATGTGTAAATATAATTCATTTTGAAGGTGAAAGGAGAAGAACAAAGAAAGGCAAAGCCAAACGTCCTAGCAAGAAGTCCATCTTTGAAATCTATGAACCGAGCGAGCTTAAGAGAAGCCATTTTACAGACTTGGATAATGAGGTAAGAATCGGAAATCGTTCGTAATACATTACCGTGCCAAGAACTAAATAAATATTTGATGACAGTACTGACGATTCAATGTACGTCGAACAAAGTAGTTTAACTTCGTGATCTAGTTTTTTATATACACAATTATCAGAAAATTTTGTACTTGGACTGCTGTATATGTCAACCATTGTTTTTAAATTAAGATCCGGAAAACGGACATCCCGGAGCGCATGCAAATCCGAGAGGTGCCGATAACGCCGGTTGGCGAGGGCAGTTCCGAGCTCGAGGATGAGGCGGAGTGGATCTACAAGCAGGCCTTCCTCAAGCCGCCTGTGTCTAAAGCGGACTCACAGGAGTCCCGTGAGAGGACTCGCAGGTATGTACCAAGGAAGGAAGTTTGGACTCAGTGTTTTGCGGTTTCTCCTTATTTATTTTGATTGCCAAGATTAGGTATTTAGACTTTTTTGCCTACCGGAATAAGGTCTCAATATACTTGGTGTTATGTTGAGATTAACTTTTCCTCTGATGTGGTTCCAAGCACAGTAGAGGACAAATTCGGCTCTGTGAAAAAATCCTTTGAGCCAATATACACCTACTATTATATACTACATTGTAAACCTGCTTTCATTTAGGCCTCTCGTCTAACCTTTTTTTGTTTGCAGTCAATTTCTAGAAATGTATTTTACATGATATTTAGTAAGCCAGCAAGAGTAACATTCTATGTATACAACGAGCTCAAAACAACATCTTGAGAGTCATATCTGGTGCGCCTTGGTACTGTGTGGCCAGAAATACACAATTACCTAGAAATGTCAACAGTAGAAGAAGCAAAGCGTTACTCAACGAAGTATAAAGTCCGAATGACCACTCATCCAAACCCTCTATCCCACTCGCTACTACAGCCAAATCCAGTTAAGAGACTAAGGAGAGTCAATGTACTGCCTGACTGAGGCGAGCTGGGGCAGTGGCCCTGACTCGCTAAACCGCCCATGAACTACAAGTACTACAACCCACAAGATCATAGTGTAGTCTAGGCGACTGATAGCAGGTCTAAATAGAAAAAAAAAACATGATATTAATGCTTTTGTTGTTAGGGGTCCAAGCACAGTGGTGAAGATCCGCCAAGCGCTGGATTTCATGCGGAACCAGACGCTCGAGGTGCCGTTCATAGCGTTCTATCGCAAGGAGTACGTCCAGCCAGAGCTGAGCATCAACGACCTGTGGAAGGTCTACAAGTACGACGCTAAGGTACACGAACGAACATCGAACACTGTTGAACAAAATTAACCCCAATTAACACTTTCTACATTGCTGGATTGCTGCACGGAACTTCTGTTTCCCATAATGCTATTGAAAAAAGTTTTAAGCGCGTAGCGTAGACGATTTTGTACGGTGCCAGTCATTTTGTACACCATATGAATGGCATCTTGGGAAACTATGTGTTGTTGTATGAAATACCTTATGTCAAAGTAAATTATTACATAAATTTGTGCACTTGTCTGTGGTTGCAGCTCGGTTCGGGAACTCGTTTTCGTTTCTGATTTATAAGAAGTTCATTCCTTAAATACGATCTACAGATACACCAAGTCCACATAGCTAGATCTTCAAGTCTATTTATACCCACGCTTCTCCACAGTGGTGCCAACTGAAACAGCGCAAAGAAAATCTGCTGAAGCTTCTAGAAAACATGCGCGAGTTCCAGTTGGACAAGGTGATGGCCGACCCCGACGCGCCCATCCCGGACAGCATGCGGCTGATCAGGGACGAGGACATCGAGCGGTAACCAATTCAGCTAACCCTTCAAACGCCGGATTGTTATTTGCAAAAGTTTGGGTAGGCATGGTAGGCGTTTTAATGCTGCTAAAGACGGTTACCTATCTTAAGTCCGAAGTTTTTTGACCCAATTTTTCATTTTCGTTTTCAATTTTGAATGAATTTTCTGTTGGAAATTCATTTTTTTGGAAACCATTTGTCTTTATGGGATTGCTATACAACCTTTTTTTTTAACCGGGGGACACTGGATGGGTGTGTGCGACTCACCAACCGAGAGCGGTAAGAATATCCACTATAACCCCAGCAACGACTCCCAGACCTCTGGACCCTCTGGTGCGCCACGGTGGACGAAGGGGTACCCGGACTCCTCGGCCGGCGCACGTTATACACAAAACCTAACACAACCTTTGTTCTATGAAAAAAAAAACAACTTTAGAAAAATAAGACAAATGGTACAGTTGGGACACAAAAGTTCGGACTTGCGACGGGTTACCGCTGTTTTTGTGTCAGTCCTATTATTTACTTATTTATTTCAGATAAAACGGTATACACCATTTACAATTTGAAATGCAAGAAAACTTAGGACTAAATATTCAAATTATAAAATTAATATATACAACAAACAACAAAAACCTAAATCTATTTATCGCCATATCTCTTCTGATAACTATCGCAAGCTATATATGTATAGTCGAATTTAAACTCAAATACATATATGTATGATATATAATATCTTTATAAATGTTGTAATGGTAAGCGGCTTATAAACACGTTTAGTTATAAAATATTTTTTTATTATTTATTTCTCAGGCTTAAAAACGTCCAAACCCCGGAGGAACTACGCGACGTGCACACTCATTTCCTTTTGTATTACTCGAGCGATCTGCCAGAGATGCAGAAAGTTCAGCGCACTAAGGAAAAAAAGCGAGAACTAGAGGAGAAAAAGTGAGTTCTTATAATACGTACGAACAACTTTGATATTCTCGTTATTTTTTATGGAAACTGCATCTTTCATTGCATCAATTTGCATTTTTCGTTCTTTTTTTTTACCTGAAGTCGAAAATTATAGTCTGAAAAATACTGCGCCGATTTCCATGTTTGTTTACTTTTTGGAGAGCTTAGAAGAAACATTATTTCATTTAAATATTTCAGAAAGAAAAGCCGGTGTGCAAAGATAATGGATGGACATAGAAAAAATGCAATAGCAATATATGAGAATTCCGTAATAGAGATCATTAAAAGTGAAATTAAAATAGGCCAAGAAATACGGATGATACAAGCATTTTAAATTGCTAATTAGACATCGATTTGAGAGAGGGAGATCCGATATGCACTGTAGCGTCATGTCGGCCAACAGGTCGGCCATATAAACTCCATGTTAAATTATGTTTTGCTAGTAAGACATAAACAAATCTTTGTCGATATATCTTGGTTATTTTTATAAACATTTAAAAAAAAACTCAACTGTTCGTTACATAAATCAGCTTTTATTGAAGCTGTGAAAAAACACATGAATATTCCCTATCGTTTTGCGGGTTACTATCGAATTGGCTTTATCGCCAAACGACCATTTCAGCTAGATGACATAAAAGTTAAATTCACAGTCAGACGTCACTCACGACAGGACGACATGAAAGTAGAATACTCAGTCAGCAGTGTCAATTAAGCAGGACGGCTCAGAATTAAAATGAGCAAGTAGCCGAACATTTGGAAATATAAATAGTCCGTATGATTAGAATACCTAAGTAGCCGAAAGTAAAATTAGTTCATTGACATGAACACAGAACGACTTTGTAGCAAAACGTCTGGAAATTAAAATAGTCTGTATAATTACAATAGGTACCTAATTAGCCGAAAGTAAAATTAGTTAATTGTCATGACCACAGAACGAGTTAGTAGCAATACCTAATTCGTCGAAAGTAAAATTTGTTGATTTGAATTATCAAGTGTCTGTTAAGATCCAGACGTTTTGCTAACCGGCCATTTGGCGTTCATGTCTATTTAGTAATTAAGACATTTTGAGACACAAACGTTTCGCTACCGGGCCATTTAGCTTTTATGTCTATTAAGTAATAAAGACATTCTAAGATAAAGACGTTTCGCTACTAGTGTATTTTAAATTGTAACATTCTAAGATCCAGACGTTTTGCTAAAGATACATTTAGCGTTCATGTCTATATAGCAACAAAGACATTACACAATCCAGACGTTTGAGCTATATTGTCATTTGGCGAAGAGGGAATTTTGATAGTAACCCGTTTTGCTCGCGAGTGTAAAGTTTATAACGTTATGATAAATTCCGCTATGCATCTGGGTCGTATAACTTTATAATAATACCGTATTAGCGCGAGAATAACGATATAATTACATCGTCGATATACTTAACGCGCCCTTAAGTATATGAACCGGGTCGAGTCCCCTGTCCCGGCCTATAGCCTGTGTGTCGGCAGACGGGCGGCGCGCGCGGAGGCGGAGCGCAACGGCGAGGACCCCGAGGAGGCGGCCGCCGGCGTGGACGCCGAGCCCGACGAGCCCGAGCTGGCCGACGTCAAGTACGCCGCGCGCTCCGGGCCCTACGAGCTGTGCCGCCGCATAGGCATCGGTCAGTCACCACCGTAACACCAACAACCAATCAACCAAATTATACCACACCTTTACTCTATCAACAAATCTACTAAGTTATACCCACACCTTTATACTATCAACAAATCGACTGGAGTTTCTTGCGGCGCTTCTTCTCCGCAATGATGGTCTTGTCCGAAGCGCTAGTAGATTCACTCCGTGTTACCGACGTGTAAAAGAGCACTCATGTGGCCAATTTACTGAATAAATATTTGGAATTTTGAATTTTGACTAAATTATATCACATCTTTACACTAACAACAAATCAACTAAATTATGGCACGTTACAAATTACAAGCGGAAGTCTCTTTCTCCTTTTGCTAGAAAGAGAGTTCCGCTTGTAATTTGTACCTTGTAGATTCGTGAAACGGGCCACAGATATCATAATGAAAGCTCAGTCGCGAGACGCGTATTTTTAAAACTTTTTGAACTGAGATCTTCTACTTACTTGTAAGAAACACAATAGTCATTGTATGTATACAATCCCATTATCTGCTTTTGTTCTCGAAACCGCCAACAAGTTACTTTACGAAAAAGTTTAGAAGTACATTGCGTGAATTTTCAACCTTATTCCTTGTTGAGTAGATTTAAAATGCCCTAAAAGTAAAATAGTGTTTGTATCTACTGAGTAAGTTCTTTTAGAGTGTCGGGCGGTAGTAAATTGCAAAAAAAATGCTTGCCATTATTTTATTACTGTATTTTGTAGTCTATTGTCTAAAGAAAAAGAATCGATAATCCTTCGAAGACGGTTATAATCTGCTTTTACTGCGAGCTCGTTCTCCTAATTTGTGGTTAACTACACGATGGCTTCGTATTCTTAAGTGGATAAGTTCAGTTGAAAAAGTTTAAACTATACCTACATCTATAATACGTGTGTACATGCCAACACAATATATATTCTCGAACATTCGCTATGCTCGTCGTCACACCTCAATCGTCTAACTCAGGGGTCTTTAAACTTTTTGACTCAAGGGCCACAATGCACTTAATATAAATTCGTGCGGGCCAAGACTTTGGTTTCATGGCTGGTCATGGGGTAAATATTACCCCAATACTATTAGTTAAGTAGTGTTAGTCTTCAGGGGGTGCCTAGATAACGCATAAGGAACTCACTTGGTGTTGATTATGTTCATGAGTGGCTATGATTATGACCAATTACCGTCAGGGGCGGGTTTTATAAAACGAATTACTAGTTACTTGTAGCTTTATAAAAGCGGACCCTGGTGGTTCGTTGAACGTGGGCGAACGCTTTCTTTACGCAGGCCGTAGTTTGGCGACCCCTGGTCTAACTAATACATGGACTTCAGGGCCTCTATTCTACTGGGTAAAACCATATTTGCGTTTGATATTTTATCGTATTGTTTTAAACTCAGCCACTCTACCCTCCTTGAAATGGCGTATGGCTCAAAGTACCGCGAATAGATTAGTGACCTTACTTCTTAAGAAAGTGGGTTAAATTTACTTTGACTATCAAATTGCGCATGTGTCCTTTTTATTCAGGACGGCAGCACTACTGTCAAGTAAATAAAAGCTATCGCCACCACAATACTGTAACACGTTAAAGTCAATATAGAACTTAATAAAATAGAAGCCCAGCCCCGTTCTCGTGTGTGACGTAGAGTTGTGTTCCAGAGCCGCTGGTGAAGATGTTCGGTCTGACGCCGGAGCAGTTCGCGGAGAACGTCCGCGACAACTACCAGCGGCATGAGGTCGAACAGCAGCCCATGGCGCCGCTTGAGGCTGCCGCGCCCTTCGTGAGTACACCACTATACTTATCCTACAGATGGGACCATTTCGGATACACTTCGATCCCCTTAGGATCCTTAGTGCAATTATCTTCTTACCATACCTCGGGGTTTTCGGTGCGGGAATGATTTGAGTAAGAGTAGAGATAAACAGATAGGTTAGTCTGAGAAAAGTCATATTTTGCCTAATGAACAACTACCTCTCTGCGAATTGTATACACACTATGATACAATTTTATTTTGACTCATGTAGGAGGTAATTTAGCTTTACTACAAAGCCTTATGAGATAATGATAAAAATAACATTAATTAATTACCTGCAGTATTAAAGTCCGGTATCTGTGAACTATTTACTTATGAATCAGTAGGGCCTTAAAGAGGTTGATAATGACTGATCTTTTTCATTTATATTTTTAAGTTTTCATGTATTATTTTTTAGATTAATTATTCATTAGATAGAATCCCGCTAGAGTACATTCTGTATTTTATGTCAATACCTACTCTTTGGCTAATGTCAAACATTCCCGCACCGAAAACCCCGGGGTTTGCTTCTTACACACTCAGTTGTATGTATAGGCCACTGACGCTCTTATACAGAGATACTTTGAAAATACAAGTTTTAAGTTACGTTAGCTTTATAATCCCTGTCACTCGTCATTCGAGACTATTTCGAGAGAAAGAGATCGGTCTCAGGTTACAGTACTGCCCTCCTTAGAAAAAAGGGCGTATGTCTCATAGAACCATGCATGTATTAGTGACCTTATTTAATTATTATTAAGGTTTAATTTACTTTGACTAACAAATTGCGCATGCGTCCTTTTTATTTAGGAGGGCAGAGTACTTTTGTAACCTAATGCTGAGTATATCCATTGCGCTAAGTTTTCTATGAGCTCGGGTCTTCCTCATGCAGCTTCCTTTCTAGGGTTTCGAAGGCAAACTAGGAACCCTTATAGTTTCTCTATGTCAAAAGAAAGTGATCTTCATTGCATGAAACACTGCATTACAGTTTCAAATTGTAGTAAAAATAAGTAAACATAAGGAGTTTAAGGGTTCGGCTACAATATTGTTTTCTCAAAAATGACCGGAAATGTTGACATTCCTATCTACATATTAAGACGCGAAGTACATAGTTTACTGACAGTTCTCAAATTTAAAAAAAAAACATTGCGTGCTCGCTACACAAGCCCGCAATGTTGCATACAAATTCCATTACTATCTAGCTTGTAACTTTTTAAAAAGTGAAAAGGGCCATAATAAAATGGGGGCACAAGTCTTATACATCCAAATTTTATTCGAAACATAACTTTTTTATTTGTGCCTGGAATCTCTCCTTGTCATAAACAAAAAGGCGTATAGGAGGGATGGTTTTTTCATATGAAGTTTCTGTTTGTATGCAATAAAAAAAATATGAGTTCAAGCGATGAAGATTTGACTCCAACACAATTTTTTTCTTGCGATTTTTGAGAAAAACACTATATTTGCCTCGGCAGGAACAGCAATCCAATACTCGGTCCGCAATTGCCTACTTCCATGCCTAGGAAATAATGTACTATTATTGCTGGCAGGTGAAAGACGGCGGATCCGCGCAGGAAGTGCTCCGGCGCGCCGTGTACATGTGCGGCGTGCAGCTGGCGCGCGAGCCGCAGCTGCGGGGGACGCTGCGCGACGCGCTGCGCGAGCGCGCCACCGTCTCCGTGCGGCCCACGCCGCGCGGGCTCAAGGAGATCGACGAGGGCCACGCCTGCTTCACGTGAGTACACGACAGCGCAATACATGTGCTTCAACACGAGCTTTGCTCGTCGTCACACCTCAATCGTCATTCCAATGGCCTAGATCGAAGAGGGTCATTCCTGCTTCACGTGAGCACACGCCAACGGAATACATGTGCTTCAACACTCGCTATGCTCGTCGTCACACCTCAATCGTCACTCCAATGGCATAGATCGACGAGGGTCATGCCTGCTTCACCTGAGCACACGCCAACGCAATACATGTGCTTCAACACTCGCTATGCTCGTCGTCACACCTCAATCGTCACTCCAATGGCCTAGATCGACGAGGGTCATGCCTGCTTCACGTGAGTACATGCCAACGCAATAAATGTGCTTCACACTCGCTATGCTCGTCGTCGCACCTCAACCGTCAGTCCAAAGTTGTTTCATCATGACGTCGACGTCACTGCTGGACGGCTGGAATTCCCCAAGAATTTCCACAATGGTGAATTTTTTCTACTAGCGTTCATCGGTTGCGAGTTGTTTCATAGATTCAGTCAATTAAACATCATTATTCACTTTAAAGCTATACTCTGGTGGAGTGGGTTATTTCCTTTGTACATTAACATATCCCCAAATTTTTAACGAGTTATTTAGTAAATTCGCAATCCTGGCGATTTGACGTTAGAACCCGTATTTGGTGGTGGTAGGGCTCTTTCTTATCTGTTAAAAATCTGCCTCTTCACTCGTTCTTATTGTACTTATTACATATCCTTTGAACCCTATTATGATCGCAGTAATCGCTTTGTTTAAATGTGGATGCAGCAGCCTAAACTCTTGCACTTACATACTTGTAATAAAATTACAGAATTAACACATATATTCACGGCAAAATTGTTACTACTTTGCTAGTCCACCGTGCATAGCACATGTTGTCTGCTACTTGTTTGTCAGATATCCTTCTTCTAGTCTGTACAGATAAAGCGAGTATATACAAGACGAGCTAGCCCAGGCCTTGTTTGAACTGAACGTGTTCCAACAGGATGAAGTACCTGAAGAAGAAGCCGGTGCGCGATTTGTCCGGTGACCAGTTTCTGAAGCTGTCCATGGCGGCCGAGGACAAGCTGATAGAACTGTCCATCAGCGAGCAGATCGAGGGCAACACCGGGCCCCATTATTTAGACGAGCTGAAGAACCTCTACCAGAAGGTATGGTTCATAGCATATTTCTACATACTTCTATCTGCATGTGTAAATGCTTTAGGCTAACTAAAGGCGTCAACCAGGGCCAGAGTTTATCTTTGTTTTTAACTGATCATGCTTCTATATCGTTTACACATTGTTGAGGTCAAGTTAGCTCTAATTCCTCGACAGTAAGAGCGTAACGCCAATGATATAAACACTGTTTAATCATGATATGCCAACTATTCGGCAAAAACGATTTTATTCAGGTTTAAACACTAATACATTACTGCAGACACCGGGAAAAAGGCCATTGCGGGACGAGTAAGTCAAGCAGTTCCGAACATGTGGGAGAAAAAGAAGTTTTTTTTATTGCTTGTTAGTGTAGTGTTTTGGCAATACAATAGTGGTAACTTGAGCAACGAACTAACCTGTTGCACTGTTAGGACGAGTTCGCTGCGTCGGTTCAGGCGTGGAACGACCTGCGCGCGGAGGCCGTCACCATCGCCTTCTCCAAAATAGTCATGCCGGAGATGCGCCGCGAGCTCAACGCGCTGCTACTTCAGGAGGCCAAGGAATACGTGCTCAAGTTAGTACTAGTTAGCGTACTTGGTAGTGACTAGTGTTGCCAGACGTTCCGATTTCTGCGGGGCGTCCCGATTTTCAGGGGTCTATGGACACGTCCCGATTTTCCCTTCATCGGGACGCCAATTGTCCCGCAGCACATAAGATAAAAAGCCAAGATTTTCATTTGTAAAAAGAAAACTTATTATAAGGCCAGAGAGTTCATATAATTTGTGTGCGTGTAAGATTATATAATTTGTCAAGAAGGCCAAAAATGTTTGTCACAATTGGCATTGCAAGAGGGCCTGAATTTATTTTGTACAATCCTAATAGAGCTTAGTTTGGGACTAGGTCAATTTGTGTAATATGGGCCCATGTTATTTATTTATTTATTTAACGATAGCGTCAAGGGTTCTATAGCGGCTCTCAACAGGTAGTCAGTAACCGTCCGCATTTACGAACTTTGCTATATTGCGGGAATGTTATGATTTTTTTTCATTGCGACTCACGAAACACAGATTACAAAAAGTGATAGAAGCGCCTGATTTGACGGTTTTTGCAGGTTAAGTTTGAATGTTGACGTGTGCCTTAATATTGAATTTGTTTGTTTAGATGCTGTCGCCGCAAGTTATACGATTGGCTGAAAGTAGCTCCCTACGAATCGAGGGTATCCGATGATGATGACGAGGAATGGGATACTGCGAATGGTAATATCTTAGTGAACTAGTAATGTTGGATGCAGTTCTTATTACTGTTTTTTTATTATTATTTAATCTCTTGGTTCCACTATACCTGTATAAAGATAAATCCGTGCAAAATATGTTTTGTCAACTGTATCCGCTTTTGGATCTTATGCACTATGCAATAAGGTGGAAAAACGAATACATCTGTTTGTAATCGTGTATGCTATATTATTTGTTGCAGGTCTCCGCGTGCTGTCGATCGCGTACGTGCCGGACCGGCTGCACAGCGCGTTCGCCTGCCTGTGCGCCGCGGGCGGCGAGGTGGTGGACCACCTGCGGCTGCCGCACCTGCTGTACCGGCGCAACGCCTGGGACGCGCTCGAGCGGCAGAACAAGGAGGCCGACATGGTCGCGCTGCGCAGGTAAACACGCACACATGCACACACGCACGTAACCATGCACGCACATGTACACAAGCTACTCGTATTCAGTTCGCGACGCGATCGAGACAGGTGTGTTATGGAGAGGACTATACCCAAAATGTATAAGTGATAGTCTCGTCTCTATACACCGTTTGTTTAGGTACTTAAAAAAATGTAAACAATCCAAACCACGTGGCATTGTTAAACAGCCAATCAAAACTGTTTTATACAACTGTGGCGTATCAGTGTTCTGCTTCTATTGGCTGATGAACTACATATATCACGTGGTTCTTGTTTACATTTTTTTAAGTCCCTAAACAAACGGAGTATAGTCTCGTTTTTTATGTCTATTACTGAATGTTTGTTGTCATATCTTAGTTAACTCGATTTTGTAATCGATTTTTAAGTAACTTAATGAGTCAGAGACTAAACTGGACGACAATAATAATAATAATAATAATAATATGGAACAAAATAATAATTTTAAAATGTGGTATAATAATTATAAAAGAATTGATATTACCATGGCAACGTTCATTATAGAACTGTTTTCACGCTTGGATTACGCTATAGGCGGTTTTCTGATACCGGTAACATATTAATATTAGTGATTTATAGTACACGAGTAGAAAAACGAATGTTTTGATCAGGTTCATCCTCCGCAAGAAGCCCCACGTGGTCGTAATCGGCGGCGAGTCGCGCGAAGCCCTCACCGTGAAGGCGGACGTCATCGACGTGGTGCAGCAGCTCGTTGACCACGACCAGTTCCCGCGAATACCTGTCGAGATCGCGGACGACCACATCAGCAAGATGTACAGCAACAGCATCCGCGGACGGGTAACCATACAAACACTTTCAATAAATATCTAGGCTCCATGTATTCGCGTTATTGTGTTCCGGTGTGACGATAAAACTACCGGGGATTTCACTGGCATATAATTCAAATTCAAATTCAAAACATTTATTTCGGGTAACCTGACCCATATTGGTTAGTATACACTAATTATTTTACTATCTAATGTTAGTGCTGAGGAACAACTTTAAAACTTAAACTCTAAATTCGACTTAACTAAATTACACATACTTAAGACTATAGGACAGTCAAATCTACCAGAAATCATTTCAAGGATCCCATTGGAGCTGCCTCGCACCCTTCTCAAAAGTGATGCAACTATTTTTCTACGAATTGCGTAGAAATCATCGGTGCGAGCTTCCGCAAACATAGTCGAGGCGCTACAGTAGCGAGGCAGTAGCGAGGCGCTATATAAGCATTCCATCTTAATCCTCAGGATTGACAACGTATATTAGGGTTGCAGTCTTGAGATTGAATTCTTGAGAATTTAAATGTCTAGTCTCAGATCCCACTTACCTTCAGGTTGACTGTGTGGTCGTGTGCCTTCCCCTTGCCACGGGAAAAATTATACTGACAGTAACACAGTTCATTGACCACCAGTGAGTCTGTAAGATCACGTTTGTGTACAAATGGTCAGTTAAGCATGTTGCTATTGATAC
This sequence comes from Acleris literana, assembly GCA_946894065.1. Lineage (NCBI taxonomy): Eukaryota > Metazoa > Arthropoda > Insecta > Lepidoptera > Tortricidae > Acleris > Acleris literana. The sequence continues at coordinate 5,786,322 of OX335678.1, forward strand.
CTAGAGAGAAAACACTAGGTTCGTAGGCAGGGTCGGACCAACTAGACTTAACTGCGTCGACTTAGAGCCATCCTGCTCATCATGACTGAGACAACCCGTCAGAAATGACAGTTTTGTATGGCTCGAATTTACTTTGACGTATCTAGTGACGGGCTTCTAGGCCAAGATGAGTTTATTAATGCGTCCCATAGACGAGTTTTAGGGGATTTTTTATCATTTAGCTTCAAGAGCATAGTGAGCAAAAAATTAACGATCAACCCTCTACTTTACAGAACGACTTCCGAGAATACCCCGACACACTTCGCCAAGCGATATGCCAAGCGCGCCTGCTTCAAGACCCTCTTATGGAAATATCGCAGCTTTGCGGCCACGACGAGGAAATACTCTGCTTCCGCTACCACCCGCTACAAGACCAGATAGCGAAAGAAGACCTACTCGAGGGCATCGAGCTAGAGTTCATCAACAGAGTCAACGAAGTCGGCGTCGACGTTAATGAAGCCATCCTAACAGGGCGAGGGACAGAGTTACTACAATTTGTATGCGGCCTAGGACCAAGAAAAGCGCAAGCTCTAATAAAACTATTTAAACAAACCAACCAGAAACTAGAAAACAGAACGCAATTAGTCACATTCTGTCACATGGGACCCAAAGTGTTTATCAATTGTTCTGGTTTCATCAAAATAGATACGAGCAGCTTAGGAGACAGTACCGAAGCGTACATAGAAGTTCTAGATGGTTCTAGAGTACATCCGGAGACGTACGAATGGGCGCGCAAGATGGCAGTAGACGCTTTAGAGTATGAAGATGAAGATGCTAATCCCGCTGGAGCCTTAGAAGAAATCCTGGAAGCTCCCGAAAGACTAAAAGACTTGGATCTCGATGCGTTTGCAGAAGAATTGGAGCGGCAAGGCTTCGGCAATAAGAGCATAACACTATATGATATACGCGCTGAATTAAACTCTAGATATAAAGACCTTAGAGTGTCGTATCGCTCGCCGACACAAGAGGAGTTGTTTGATATATTGACAAAGGAAACTCCGGAGTCTTTTTACGTCGGCAAACTGGTGTTGGCGACTGTTGTGGGTATTTCGCATAGGAAGCCTCAGCGCGAGATGTTGGATCAGGCCAACCCGGTGCGCAACGACGAGACCGGCCTGTGGGAGTGTCCCTTCTGCCATAAGAATGATTTCCCCGAGTTGTCTGAGGTGAGCGTCAATTTTGTTTGATACTAGCTTTTACTTAACTTCTCTATTATTGCATAAAATAATATCCCGTCAAACCCAAAAATCCAGCAGTGCAAATGTTTTTTTAATGTTAATTTTAGCGCGTCGTACAGTGTTCAAATGAAGTTAAAGCGGGTTGATTGATAACGTCATCTAGACTTAAAAAAAAACACAAAACGGAGTAATAATGGATTTTCATACGATATTGACATACTGAAAACAGGGCAGTTATGAAATTCTATTCAATATAACTACCCAGATTTGTGAGGTTTAACCTTATGAACCCACGGTCGGCTCTGGCCGTCAGCTGAAAGCCGTGCCACTGACGCCCCGACGGCTACAGCCATCACAAGTTTAAGATTAAAAGAGACTTTGTTTCGTATCAATAAGGTGTAATTTGCATAGCCTATGCTATGTTTGGCGTGTGAGTGACACATTTTGTATTCGACGTAAGGCGTTCATAATTGAACGGTTCTTACGGCTTTTATTAGGCTAGTAATTATAGATTTACTAAGTAAATTTTGTACGTGTTAGGTGTGGAACCACTTCGACGCGGGCGCGTGCCCGGGGCAGGCGACGGGCGTGCGGCTGCGGCTGGACAACGAGCTGTCGGGCTACATCCACATCAAGAACCTGTCCGACCGCCACGTGGCCGACCCCGCCGAGCGCGTGCGCGTCGGCCAGACCGTGCACTGCCGCGTGCTCAAGATCGACGTCGAGCGCTTCTCCGTCGACTGCTCCAGCAAGTCCTCCGACCTGCTAGACAAGAACAACGAGTGGAGGTATGCTGTTTTCCGACTAACGGGAACATTTTGCTTATTTCTTTTGTTTTTATGAATAATTATCAAATTAGAAAATGGACTTTATTTCATTCACAGTAGATTCATATTTCATTGACTAATTTCCTTGTATGATGAGCCTTGGAAGATTATCACTATGTCGAGCGTCCAGTGACGCCCTCATTACTGTTATTGTGTTTTCTTCGTCGGAAAAGGTTTCATTGGTCGATGGACCGCAAGCATTTCGGATACATTGCATCGCTGCAATAGATCCCGACTCAATGATGTCGAAACAACTCTTCAATGGATTGCAACAAACATGCGGGCTATCGACCAATGAAACTGAGACTTGTTTTGTCTTGAAATCGAAGGATGTTTTTTACAGTCGAGTTCATAAATATGTTTTATATCTTGTCTATTTAATGTCATGTTTAAACTGCCATACATGAATGGTCACAGCGTTTAAAATGACAAGGTACTAAAGTGTACACATATTTTTATGAACTCAACTGTACATACAATGCTTTTGAGACGAGTTCAGCTAAACATGATGTTAAAGTGACAAAGCACTAAAGTTTGCAGCTAACTTATAAAGCTAACCTCAATCAAATTTGAAGTTTTGCAGCGTTACAATGAAACGTTTCCTTTTTAGACCATCAAAGGACCCCTACTATGACCAAGAAGAAGAAGACAAGGATGTACGCAAAGACAAAGAGAGCAAGCAGACGAAAGAACGTATGCAATATGTCAAGAGGGTCATAGTGCATCCCGCCTTCCACAACATTTCGTTCGCCGAGGCGGAGAAGATGATGGAGATCTTGGGACAGGGCGAGGTTATCGTCAGGCCCAGTAGTAAGGTGAGATTTAACTAATTTCTCAATTGAGATCTAAAAAGTCAGGTGTAAAAGACGATTAATTGGATAGCTATTTATAGATTTGGAAGGGCTCAGGTACATCAGTATGTATCTCAAGACGGTCTTCGGGTTTAACCTTTCTCGCTCTCGTATAAATACTCGCAGGAGTCTGTTATACTCAGAGTTTACCCGAAGCCTCTGTTTCTGTTGGAAGTTTCTGTTAGGTGTTCAGCTTAATGTCTAGCATTATAGATTGAGGAGACTGTTGTTAGAGCTGATAAGTAATGATGGTTGTGACCACCAGGGTGCGGATCACTTGACGGTGACGTGGAAGGTCGCCGACGGCATCTGCCAGCACATTGACGTGAGGGAGGAGGGCAAGGAAAACGATTTCTCTCTGGGTAAGTCACTTACATGTCTTTTGTTGGTATATAAAGTTCAAAGCAAATAAATGAAATGTAAATGTTTAATACGCGTATGTTATTAATTTTATGAAACTCATTTATATCGATTTCTTTCCCAGGTCGAAGTTTGTGGATTCAAGGATCGGAGTTCGAAGATCTCGACGAGATCATCGCCCGCTACGTGATCCCGATGGCCGGGCACGCGCGCGACCTCATCGCCTACAAGTACTATCGGCCGCTCGGCGGCATGCGCGACAAGGCCGAGGAGATCCTCAAGGAGGAGAAGGCGAACAACCCGAACAAGATACACTACGTCATCTCCGCCGCCAAGAATCACCCCGGGAGGTTCCTGCTGTCGTACCTGCCGCGCGCCCGCTGCACGCACGAGTACGTGTCGGTCACGCCCGACGGCTACAAGTTCCGACAGCGCATGTTCGACTCCCTGGGCGGCTTCCTGAAGTGGTTCAAGGAGCACTTCCGGGACCCGCCGCCGAGCGGCACGCCCGTGCAGCGCACGCCGGCGCTGCGCACGCCGCACGGCATGTCGTCCATGTACCACACGCCCGCCGCGCACACGCCCGCCTTCCACACGCCCGCGCACACGCCGGGCCCGGCCTACATCAACACGCCCTACACGCCGTCGGCGCAGACGCCCTACATGACGCCGTTCGCGACCACGCCGCAGCCCGACTTCCTCGCGCCGGCCGCCGTGCCGCGGCACAAGCCCGCGCCGGTGCCGGTGTACACGGAGCCGTCGGACTGGCAGAAGGCGGCCGAGGACTGGGTGCGGCACCGGACGGTGCGGGACACGCCGTCGACGCCGCGCAGCGACGGCATGTCGACGCCGCGGCAGGCGCGCACGCCGCGCGACTCGCGGGACGCGCGCGACTCGCGGGGCACGCCGCGCCACGACGCGCGCACGCCGCGGCACGACGCGCGCACGCCGCGCTCGCACTCGGGCCGCGCGTCGCGCGCGCACTCCGTCCGCTCGACGCCGCTCACGAACACGTCGCCGCGCTCGATGTCGCTCGGCGACGCGACTCCGCTCTACGACGAAAACTAAACAAAGACTGCCTAATTACAGACGTATTTTTATTTTTATACTCGCTCGATGCGCCGCGTCGGAGAGACGCCGGGGTGCGTGGGAAGTGACGAAGAATTTGTATGGATATAAATTAAATGAAATGTTAAACATTGATACCTATTATCGATAATTATGTCTATTTAATTAATGATTTAATCTTAGTATAACGGTTTAGAAAATTGTCCGTCTGGACCCGGCATCGACCAATGAAAATAATTGTGACAATGAGTAGCTAAGTTGTTTCTTTCGGATCTCGCGTACACTAATTTTAATTCTTGTTGCCGCTAAAAGATCCATTGTAAAAGCCTCAATTAGCTGCATTTAAAAAAGATTTGCTTTGTAACTAATTGAACTTTGCTAAGCATTTGAAATTGTCAAATTATTGATTGTTTTCAATCAAACGATTGTCCTAGCTAGATTATTACCAATAATTATGTCATAATACCAAATAAATTTGGTAGCCAATTGACGAGCCCGCGAAGGGGTTGATTTGACAAAATTGGATCCTATTTCAGACAATTTTAACTTATCTTCCGTTATCCTTTTGAGATAGATTAAACAGAATAAGTTAAGTGCTTCACTGACACTGACAGGATTTATAAAGTATAATACTAAAACAGAGATTCATTATAACTTTAAATCTGATAAGGTTTAAGTGATTGTTATAAACTCCAATCCGTTGGTGGATTTCACCATATGACTATACCCATTGTTAAACTATTGACCATCTGTTAAATTGTTGGTGAAACTGGCCAAGGGTGATCCGATTACAGAAATGCCTTAGAGATGGTTAGTGACAGTGTTTATTCGCGGTGTCCGCACACACCACTTGACAAGTTTGACTTTATAAACTTGGTTACGAGTGTGTGTACGGACCCCTTCTGCCGTCCTACCAAAGAAGGCGGCTTACTGCAATGCAGTAGGCAAACCAGTCTATACTCTATTGGTAACCACATTAAATTCAAAATTCTTAAAAGCGTACTATCCTGATAGCCACCTTCTTTGGTAGGACGGCAGCCTTGATTGCAGCCGTTCTCCCAATCATATTTAATTAAATGAGATACGGAAAATACGTTGGTTTTTCTTACCATTACCCAAACATCTTGAAATCGCATTGGACGGTAAAGTGTAAACATATGGGAGAACGCAACATCTCAAAAATATGTCCCAATGCACCTTATTCCTGTGCAATAAGAACTTTGTAACATATTTATGAGAGGATTCTTTCGATACATACTTATTTTTGCACTTGACTGGACCAACGGTCTGGGGAGGGGGGAGGGGGGGGGGGGTACCCATGACATAATTTTTGCAGTTCAGTTCACGGTGAGAGTAAGAGACAGCAGCATAACTGGTATAGGTCTGTTCTTAAGTGTCTGGTCTTAAACTCTTCCTAAACGGAATCGCTTAGCCATGTCCTGGTAACCCCTCTGAGCTTTTATTATATTTTGGTTTAACCCTTCTTACTTCCATATGATAGCTCTTACTGTCAAAGAAATAAGAGCTACAATTTAAACTAGCCTGAGCAATTGTACGAATAAAATAAACACTGCTACGGCTTACTCACGTATCAATTATTCGGTTCGTCAGTATATACGCGCAAGGGCGGATCCAGAATTCGGTCCATTGGGGTCGCAGGTACAGTCGAGTTCATAAATGTACACTTCAGTACCTCGTCACTTTAATCGCTGTGACAATTCAAATATGGCAGTCTAAATATGACATTAAATAGATAAGGTACTAAAGTGTACACATATTTATGAACTCTACTGTACTCAAAATACTGCAAACGACACATTACGATATTACGTTAGCCTACTTGGTAGTGACCCGCCTGCCTACGAAGCTAGTGATTCCGGGTTTTAATCCCGGTAAGTACGATTATTTTTGTGATGAGCGCGAGAATTTTTCCTGGTACTGGATTTTTCTATGTATTTAAGTATTTATTTCTCAAGATAAGTAAATTTATCGTTCCTAGTACCCATAGTACAAGCTAGAGCTTAGTTTTGATTGTCTCCTGTTTTTTTTTAGGTTTTCTTTCGTTGCCGATAGATCTGGGACCTGTTCCAGAAAGCCACTATGCAACTCTGAACTCCACAAATCCCACTCTTCAAACGTATTTTTGTTCCATGAAGCTATTTCAGAGTTGAAGAGGCAGAGTCAAATGCAGAGTGTGGATTTGCAAAGTATTTCTGTTCCACAAGACAATTATTGCAAAGTTGAAGATGCAGAGTCAAATACAAAGTGTGGATTTCTGGATTTGCAAAGTATCTTTTAGGAACAGAATCTTTGCAGAGTTTGCAAATTACGCAGAGTGTTTTCTGGAACTCGTTTACTCTGCACTTTGCATTATCGTGGATTTGCAAAGTGCAGTGTGCAAAATTGCAGCTCTGCTCTCCACAAATCCCACTCTTCAAACATATTTTTTTTCCATAAAGCTATTGCAGAGTTGAAGAGGCAGAGTCAAATGCAGAGTGTGGATTTGCGGATTTGCAAAGTATTTCTGTTCCATAAGACAATTGCAAATTTGAAGAGGCAGAGTCAAATACAAAGTGCGGATTTCTGGATTTGCAAAGTATTGCTTTTAGGAACAGAATCTTTGCAGAGTTTGCAGATTACGCAGTGTGTTTTCTGGAACACGTTTACTCTGCACTTTGCATTATAGTGGATTTGCAAAGTGCAGAGTGGCTTTTTGGAACGGGCCCCAGACCTATATACTAGATTGCTTGGATTTCCAAATGGTCGGAAAGCCAAAGCCGACGCTCGAGTCCGACTCGCACCTGACCGGTATTTCTTAATTCCAGTGAATAAGAATTCACAACAAAAAAATGCGATATGGTAAAGCTAAGGAAGCCGAGAGACGCGGATAATTTTTTCGATGACAATGTTTTAGCTGTAGCTCTACATTAAAAATCCATGACCGAAACAATTTTTAACCAGCTACTTAGGTAGAGTCAACCAATTTAATTTATTTAGGCCACTATAGACTTTGTCAACGTGACGTTGTACAAATCATAGGAAGTCTCTTACGCTTGGTTGTCAACGTCACTTTAACATAGTACAAAGTGGCCTAGAAATCAAATTGGTTGACTGTACAGTCGACGACAAAGATATGTTTACACTTTAGTACCTACCTTGCCACTCTAGTTCAGTTCAGTTCAGTTCATTTTATTGATAATAATAATTACATGTCAAGTAAATCTTTCTTATATATAAAAATATAATAATGATATTAAAATAATAGTAAAACTAATTGGTACATAGGTAATATAAAACATTGATTCATTTCATGAAATTAGATCCCTGTAGTCATAGAACGCCTTCTCTACAAGCCATTTCTTAAGCTTGTATTTAGAAGTCGACAGATTATTTGCAGCTATACTTATCCGCTGCGCTATGACAATTTCATATGGCAATTAAAACATGACGTTCTGACGGTATAGGGTAGTATCGCTGAGACCCACACGGAGAAGTTGTTAATAAATGAATCACTTTTATAAATTATGTGTTTTATACTTTTTCTAATACATTACAGGAAATAAGTAAATAAAAATAAAATAATTAATTTTAAAGAAGCACCAAGACACGAGATCCAGTGTCTGGATCTATTGAAATTTTCTAGAGAATGAGCTTAAGAATCGATATCCGAATAGATCATAAATAATTTTGAATTTGTAAAGATTTAGATTTAAATGTAAGAGTGGCCAGGAACGCAAACAAAAGGTTGTAACAACCTCGTTACAACGTTAATTAGACAAGGTACTAAAGTTTAAACATATTTATGACGTCGATTGTACATCAATTTTATTGAATGTACAAGGCGTAAGTTGGCGCATAATGCGTAGAAAATACGCAATCTACGTAATCAAAGCCGCAGGCATCATTCTATTAGGAGAAAAATGATTACGTTTGCACCCTGCCGTGCGCCGATGTTACTATAATGAGAGAATTGCTCAGTACCTTAACTGAAGCATCTTAGATCACAAAAACCATAGGTCAGGGCCGAGATCGCCGATAGTTACGACAAGGTAAAGTTTTTTACGTCACCTCGCTTTTATTGTTTTAGTTTTTAGAACGTACCTATGCGGAATTGATTACCCTACAACAGAAATAACTCGCCGATAGACAGTTTTAACGTTTTTAAACCGTGGAGACGAGCCGCATAGCTTTATTTTCAAACAAACAATGAAATAACAATAAGTGTATGCTCAGTTTCGCTCGGAAGCTTGTAGCAGTCCATTGACAAGTTGTTTTGACATAATTGAGCTGGGAGCTATTGAGGCGATGCAATGTATGACGAAAAGCATGGGGCTATAGAACAATGAAATTGGGTCTTATAGTCCGCGCGCGAGCTCCGAGGAATCTCAAGAAAAGCTAACGTCAGGATTTAGTAAATATTACGTTAATGTTGTAAGCAACTAACGCGATATAAGGCCAATTTAACTCTCGTACTGGGAGAGGCGGGGTACGATGCGATGGGCGGGCGCGGCGCACACCCGTCTTCTTCCCAACCCCCGATTCCTCGGAGCTCGCAGGCAGACTAAGACCCAGATAGACGTGTGAGTAATTAAGTACCTACGCCACACCATAATGTTAGTCTGTAAGGTATTTGTAAATATGGGCCTTGTAGTTTGAATTAAAGTTATTCTATTCTATTCTATTCTATTCATAATACTTATGGCTCGGCAACCTCACTCGCCCTTGTGCCACCCTAAGTACGCGAACTTCTAAAGGTAAACAGGGGCGAAAAAGGTCGTCGAGCCTCTTAAGTAGGCGTACTTACTCGACCGTCTGTCTATCACTATCACCCCTATAACACTAAGTAGAGTAAGACTCGCTGCTTCCTGCCCCAATTGTTGCATAATTTCAGCCAAGCCAGTGGAATTGCTTGAAAGTATACATTTTTTACCCGTCTGCGTCAGAAGGAGGGTTATGTTTTTGGAGTGTTTGTAAAAAAGATAAAAAAAAGATGTTTATTCAGTAAGTAGGCCGCACGGGCACTTTTACACGTCAAAAATCTACCAGCGCTTCGCAAGAGACCACTGCTGAGAAGAAACGCCGCAAGAAACTCAACAGTCAGTCGTTTTTTTTTAAAATTACTTATACAATTATAGAACTTAACCTAGCATTATATAAAACAATGAATTTAACATTAAAATATATATATCATGCGTAGTTGAGCAGGAAAATGTGTCAAAACTCAGTATGTTCAGATGTATGTATGGGAACACCCAAATACTTAGAAATATTTTATTCCAAATATTCATTTGTCCGAATCTTCATTTTTCCAATAGCTATGGTTTGTTGGAGCGATTTTAGATTACATGCGTAATTCAATTATTACACGTAGGTTAGGTTAGGTTTTATTTATAAGCGATATCAAAAAATTAAGTCTTCTATCAAAACATTGCATTCGGAATTATGGAAATTCGGAGTTATGTAGTGTACCCATGTATGAATCTATGTATATTTCTGTGGCACGCTCTGCAGCCTAAACGGCTTGATGGATTTTAACATTTGAACGGTGTCGTTAGATTCGTCTCGATTGTGGAAGTGATAATACTATAATAATACTCGTATTTTAATCAAAGTAATGAGAGAGGGGGGTAACTAATGTTTTTATTTATAAATGTTATTATGTAGACGACAATATCAAAAAATGCAGTCTATGGACGATTTGTTGAGACAGATTACGGGAGAACCACCAACTGTGAAAGCCAGAATGAAGGAAACTATGTTGACCAAATGGGTTTCAGTACCCTTACCAGAGTTACAATTACCGTACTCGCTAGCGAGTCGCATGCTCTGTCCCTCGCACTCTATAAGAATACTGTATTCGCATTTCGCACAGAGCATTCGACTCGCTAGCCAGTACGGTAATTGTAACTCATGGCACTATTACTTATTCTGTGCTCATGTACAATTTGCACCGATCAAACTGTCATGTCGTCTGCTTTCGTGCAACTGGTGAAAACACTTTGAACCACGCTTGGTACACGTCAAGGTTTACATATAACCAGACAGAACGTCAGAAGCTGAGATTATCTTGGAAGATAATTGAATCCATGGCTTACGACAACAGTGTCTCTCCTCCTTTAGCTAGCTTCTGCAAAAAGGATGACGAATTGAATCGACGATGATGATGATGACGATGATGATATTTTAGATTTAGAAGATAATTAGCAATTTTATTTTTAGGACTATACGTGCCGTACTTGAAGAAATGTAATTGAATTTTTAATTATCCATCTTTCCTCTATATCTCATTAAATATTGATCCCACGAAAAAGGGTAAACACTCTTTTTTGTAGAGATTTTTTATGTAAATTACCTACGTATAAGAACATTTTTGCTATTTATACCACCCGATAGCTTCACCCCCACCCATCAGTATTTTTAGTATGTTGTTAGAACACCATTTCCTATGCCAAAATTCGCTTTTACACGAATTATTTCCCCTATTTGGCAGTTTTTGGTCTTCGATGGGTGAGCTTACTACATGTAATCCAAATTCATTTCATTTTTTCATTTTCAGTCATTTCAGAAAAAGGGTGTCAACAGACTGAGGGACACACTGACGAACAGACGGACAACCAGTTCATCTTATAAAATAAGTTATTTTGTAGTACCGCCCACCTTTGGGCATACGCCTTTCCAATTTTCCTCCAACCAGAACGGTTTTCCGTGTCCCTCGTCCAGACTGGGCCTGCTGTGTCTTTGATATCATCGGACCAACGGGCAGGTGGTTTGCCCACACTTCTCTTGCCTAGCCGGGGTCTCCACTGCAGAACGCGCTTGCTCCATCGCTCGTCGTGTCGTCAGCACACGTGCCCGGCCCAACCCACTTTAACTTGACGACAACATATATTGTCCTTATTAAAATTTCATTAGTTGCCTACCTTCGATAGAGATTAAGACAGGCAATTTAGCAAAAATAGATTTTTCACCTCAGCAGCTCAAACAAGGCATGTTTTGCTGCTTAAAAACAGTGAGTAAAATTCGATTTTGCTGCGAGCGTGAGACAAAGTACCTAACTTTATAATAATTCTTTTTTAAATGCCAAGAGCAGTGCTGGGGCTACTCACAACATTCGAAAGAATTGAACTTCACTTTGTTCTGTCACTTTCACTTCGATACGAATAAAGCGCGAGATAGAAACAAGTTGATTCGGAGTTCGATTTTCAAATTCCATACCTAGTAGGCCCAAAAAGAAACAAACAATAAAACGTTCGGATACACGTATAACCGTAAAATTGCAAATTACCTGTTAAAAGTTTTAAATGTGATTATTATATTTTTATTAAATATAATCGAATTATATTTATTTATAATGAAATAAAGATAATATTTATTAAAAAAATACTTAGTTTATCGTGTATCTACATAATTATTTATCGTTTTAACAATCTTTAGCTTTGTGACATAAACCGCGCGAGCAGTATCAGAACGCATCTTTAAAAAATAGCGGGATTATTTTTATTGTTCTGTTACGCTATCTACTTTGGATATGTACACGTTGGATATTATAAAAGTACTTAATAGTAAATAAATACGAGTGATTCCAATGACGAAGTCTGCTATTTAACACCGGAAGCATTGAAGCAGCGTGTAAAAAATGCAGAATTAAGTTTCCTGTCTGAAAAGTCTCGCGAAAAATGTCTAAAAGCGTATGATATTTTTAAGCAATGGAGACTAGCAAAGGGTGCAAACACTTTTTCGGAGACTGTACTGTTAGCGTACTTCATAAAATTATCACTAACGAAGCAACCATCTACTATGTGGAGTCGATGTTGAAAAGCACAATAAAGACAAAAGATGACGTGCAAATTGAAACCTATCCCAAACTTATTGCATTTTTGAAGAAGAAGCCCAAATTTTTTTGTTAAAAAAAGTTTCTTTATTAAGCTCCGGACTGCAATTTTCTCGCTGCAAAAGTAAGTATTTATCCGTCATTAGTAAAAAAATAATAATTTAATATGTTCTTGCTGCTGAGGTGAAAAGTTGTATGTGTCACACGAGACCAAAGTTATTTACATCTAGTGTTTTTGAATCCCTCGCTACGCTCAGGATTCTAACCTAGGATCACTCGCTACGCTCGTGATTCAATTATAGTATCCTTCGCTTACTCGGGATTCAAAATCAACACTCGCAGCAAAAAACAACTTTGCTCTCTTGTTGCACAAATAACTATACTTACACAAAAACCACATTTACCTACGTCTATCGAAAGTTAAAAACAGGATTCGGGGCTCATTACTTATTAATTTACTTACTCGATAAGTGAATGACTAATTTAAAGATAAGTAGGTGATTTTCATAAATTGCATCTTCTTATTAAAATGACGTGGGGTTTTCTAAACAAAAAATTCAAATCTTGAAAATCTCTAACTATACGGGGAACCGGAGACCTTGAGTGGAAAATCCCACCACGTTCACAGCTTGCGGATGCCTCAAACCATTGTTAGATAACGTTAGAAAAAATCCTTAAATGTTATATTTGTTTGTAATTATAAAAGGCGTTATCAGTTCGGATAATCTCTCATCTCGGGGCCTTAAGCGCGCGCGAGCCGAGCGTCCAGTCAGTCGGCGAAGACGGCCGCTCGATCCTGCGCGCTCGTCAGTTCGCGCCAAAACTCACGCGAAACTTTTTAAAATATCGTGCATTTCATAGACTGAAAATATTCGACTGCCAGTTTATTAATCCCAGTGAGTTAATATAAAATACTGTGAGAATACATCTGGGTCTTTATTTCAATTTGTTTTAGGCCGTCTTGTTTTTATATTGTCATCATATTGTTAATCTTAAAGATAAGATAAGATAAAAGATGTTTAATCAGTAAGTAAACCGCATGGGCACTTGTAAAAGTCAAAAATCTACCAGCGCTTCCCAAGAAGAGACCACTGCTGCGAAAAAGCGCCGCAAGAAATTCAAATGACAGTCATTTTCTAACAATATTATTACTTATAACAGTTATAACAATAGTAATACTAATTCTTAACTTATTATTATATACAAATATAATTATAAAATAAGATATTCCTGCGTTAAGTTAAGCAGAAAAACGTGTCTTATAGAGAGAGTTATTACTGTAAAATTAATCAGAGCTACCAAATTCACAAGATGGTCCGAAACAATTTGGAATAGAATCCTCATTTGCTTTATTAAAGTTTATTGGTTATTCGATTGGTTGAAACAATAAGTATCTATTTACCTTCAGTGTTAAGATAACTTAAGTTAAGGTACCGTTGAAAATTATCGCTATTTAATCAAAATCTTCTGTGATTCTAAAAGGTAGTGAGTAGGGAATTTATGTTGTCACTTAACTAACTGAGTAAGTACTTATCTACTTATCTATTACGTATTTACGTATTACTTGTTTGTTTGTACTATTTATTTATTATAGGAAAACCAACAGCTGATAAATTTCACTAAACATAAACATAAGACACATAAAGCCAATTACGGGTTTTCACAGATAGAAGCAGAATATTAAGAAGAAACACTTCCTAAAAGAATTTGCATTACATGCGAGAATTAAAGGTTGACTGATTTCGTAAATATTGCAAAAAATTGGACTATATTTTTAAGTGATCCCTAATACCCGAAAAATAAGAAGGTACACAAACCAAAATTTATATTTTCGTTAGTCGCATTTATGAGATTTTTCCTGCATGATTACGATTGTTATGTGTTCAGTTATTGTCTGCATGACAATTGATAGAAACCTTTATATTATACCATTCTTTACGTATTCAATGAATTACGTAATATAATTATGAATTATTATCAGTGATCGGAATAGGTAGAGCTAATTTGCCTAAACTTGACGCATATTCATTCATGCGTGAGAGAGATGGGAATACATTATTGAATGAACATGCATCAAGTTTAGGCAAATTAGCTCACCTATTTCCGATCACTGATTATTATCCATCAGTTTTTGAGGTGCACTTAAGCAAAGGAATGTTTAAAGGGAACCATATTTTTGAATATGTGTTTCCGAGTAGGTTCTTGTGTGGCGTCCACGGACCGGGAGACGAGCCGTAGGTAGGCCTCCAACAAGATGGAGTGACGACCTTGTAAAGATCGCGGGAACGCGGTGGATGCGAAAAGCACAAGATCGGTCTGAGTGGAGAGCCTTGGGGGAGGCCTATGTCCAGCAGTGGACGTCTTTCGGCTGACATGATGATGATGATGATGTTTCCGAGTAACTAAATTTCTACTTAAAAAAAATAAGTGGGTACCTAAATGAGTGATTACCGTGGGTAGGTAGATACCTAACGATGAGAATAACTGGGAACTACTGGGTCTTTTTTCGCGGTAGTATACTTATTAGTAGCACCCTAGTAAACAGCTAGTAATACCACAAACCTACAGCCGCCGAATAATGTATTGAATGAATTGTGCTCAAAAGTATCTGAACGCACTCTGACATCTTTGGCAAAAAGACAAGTACAATTTTTGAGCCCCTTGTATATTCTGATATATTTAATGGCGAGTCGCCATTGGCGACTGTTTATAGAAAACACTTGAGCGTTTATCGATAAGTATTTTATTACACATTAAAAAACTCTCCAGACATGCACCAAAGCGTTGGTATGTTTAGTATTGAGCATATACTGTAATGCGTTAGTTTGTTAAAGGTAAAAAAAAACCGGTCAAGTGCGAGTCGGACGAATTCGCAAACGAATGGTCCCGTGCCATTCTTATCTATTAATTTTACGTTCAAAAATTGCAATTGCAATTGCAAAGGTCGAGCAAAAAACGCCGAAACGTCACGTTTCTTGTCTCATATATCCTCTTTAATTTCAATTTCATTATATGATTATTATTAGAAAGAAAGAAAGAAAGAAAAATGCTTTATTACCATATTTAATAATAATAATAATAATAAAGGAAATTTATTTACCACCATAAACAAGAAAAATATTACATTAGAAAAAAAACATCTGACATGGGTTATGCAGTAAAATGGAATTGAGACTCAGCGTATTTACCACGTAATACAAAAAATAACAAACAAAGGCATAAATAGTAATGGCGTGTGGTAAAAGCAGCCGACTTAGCAAATGCTGCGCTTCCGAGCGAGCGTGGTCGCGGGAGCTGGCAGTTCTGGTTTTCAGTCGGCTCCTGTTGTCTCATGCTATTATTATTTGTTGTTATGTTTTATATGTATTTGTGTTTTATGTTGCTTTGTATTTTATGTTTATTTGTTGTTATAGTGGCAATAGAAATACACACACAAATTTTTAAAGTTGGTTATTTTGTTGCTCTATCGACCCCACTCTGGGAATGAAGGCGTGAAGGTATGTATGTATGTAGAAATAAACACTGTGAAATTTTTAACTGTCTACCTGTCACGGTTCATGAGAAACAGCCCACTAACAGGCAGCGGAGGCTCCGTCTGTTTGTTCGCAGGCTGCATCTCATGAACCGTAATAGCTTCCCTTGGCACCCTTTGGTCACGAAACCTTAAAAAGGAAAAAAAAGTTGTGTATTTTCTTTTAATTACTCCTCTTAGTCGATTTTTATTATTAGTTGTTTGCAGTATCACATCATCGCAATCCAACAGTTAAAATCAAAATATAAATTTCATCGGTTACTTATTAAACAGTTTTTGTTCATTGTTCTGTGGCAATTTGTTGAATAATTGTTCGATTGCTAATTAACAAATTTTGCATTGTTTAACGAACATTAGTCACACAATTCATATGGTTAATTTACGTAACACAATGGAATGTTTAAACCACGAGGTAAATGTAGTCGTCCAAGAGTCCTTTACCACTCTTTGACTGTATTTGTAGTACCTTAAGGTCCGAAAGTGGTAAAGGATTCTTTGGATTTCTTGGTTACTGTACAGTCCAAGGCATTAATATCTATACAGCCATCGCGTTATATGTACACACGAACCTTATTGTAAGAGGCATAGAGGTAGAGGTAGTTTTGACGTCTTGGGATCATATGTATATTTATTGACTGTACAATATTTTTGAAATTTACCCCGAAGTTATTTTCTTGCTCGCCGTAAAACCATTACATTGTCATGACAAGAGACAAACATTATCGCCAGAAATAGACGCATGAGCACTTTAGTAATTATTGACCGAGACCCCTACCTAATGCCTCATGATGGGAAAATTGACTAGTTCCTTCTCCTTACCAATAACGCATCGCAAACGGTGTCGGTAGTTACGAGTACAGGGCCTGGGCCTGCAACACGAGTAAATAGAGTCCGGCCTAAGGAATATATTGACTAAAATAATTGAGTTTTAGTAGCAAATATGCATATTTTTAGTAAATAAATAAAATAAAATAGGAACTTGTGGATAAGAATCTTAAGCTAATCTTTAAGTTAGAAAAGAAATAACTAAGTACAAATAAAGAGAAAGGTTTTATTTACATAAAGTCGTAAAGACAATGTGGAATAGCGGCCCTGAGTGTACCTTAGATGCTGTTTCGATTTTAATTTGATCCAGGGTAGTGATTCTCTCAACAAGCAAAGGTGATCGTTCGCTCGAGTGAAGGTCCGAGCGGCGAGTTTAAGTAGTCCCGACAGAGCGAACAAAACACATTTTAGCGCGTGCATTGTCAATTAGGGAGCCTTATACGTTCGAGAAGTCATGCTGCCAAATTGAATACACGCATGACTTCTCGAACGTATAAGGCTCCCTAATTGACAATGCACGGACGGTCGGACGGGACTACTTAAACTAGCTGCTTTTATTCGCTCGTCCGTTCAACCGGCCGCCGTTTTTTGAGAGAATAACACACCAGGGTAGTTTGGGTGTTTGTGAGGTGGTACTCGTATTAACGGTGCAAGGCTAACACATTTTACTACTGTTACATAACGCGAAAGACCTTCCCAGGCAAACATAAAAGTAAGTCCAATACAAAAACTTATCTTACAAATAAATTTATTGACAGCAATGTATTATAAATGTGAGGATACATACATTTTACATACATACATGCAAATACTAATATAACTCCACACAATGTTTCAGTAAACAATATAACTAACTTAAGACAACTCTACAACTTCTTTCGTAAGCAATACGTTGTGTTTTAGTGCCTATACGTAGGTACGGTTTAATGAGTTGATAATTGCTTCGCATAATCACCGACTAAAAAACAATTTGAATGTCTTAGAACAAGTATGTCACGGAGTAAGAAATTTGAATAAATCATACGAAGGTAATCGCAAAGACGTACATTTGAAGGTAAAAGGAAAACACGATGAAAAGGGCGCTGTGTCGGCCATCTTGGAGAGCCAAGAATCTGTCACAGGTTTTCGAGGATAAATCTTTATAGAGGTTTAAAGGAAACGTGCCTTACACATCAAGTAAATATAATTTTATCATAAAACCAACTATAAGTAAAGCTTTTTAGATGGTTTCGAGAAAATTGGCCCCTTAGATATCTTAAAGTCTGTTAAGACTGGCCATCATTGATTATCCATTGGAGAAACCGGCTTTTAAAAGTTGACATATACTCCGTCCTTATGGTTCCGTAGTCATACGTTCGTCGTACATCATACGTTTTGTGTTGTGTGTTGTAATTGAGCAAAAAAAATGAGTCGATTAATATGTTTTCGGGTTCAGGTAAAAACAACTGCTAAATTGAATCCTCAATGTTTGTAGGGGGGTTATTATAGACGATATTAAAGTAGAAAATATTATATTTTTTATATTTTAACATCGAATGAGGTGTCATTGGATAGCTCTGAAAACAATATTTTTTACATGTTATCATCAATTTTTTGATTTGGGGAACCGTTCAAGAAATATTGAACTCGACAAGTTTTGTTTTTGCTGGAGTTCCCCCACAGCCAAAACTACTCGTACAAGTAATAAACTTTAAAAGAAAAACTATCACGAGTATGTTTATACCTACTAAAAATCATCTGAAACAGCATATTTTTAAATAAAAAAATAAGTATACTTGTTGTTTATCGAGATAGTTTTTAGTGTTTGTATTAACGGCGTCGGAACCCTACTTTGAGCATGGTCCGACATGCTCTTGCCTTTTTGGTCCTTTTGTGTTATTATTAAAACGTTTGCTAAAAGTTTCCATTGAACATCAGGTTTTCAAAGTCAAGGTTGCTTCCAAAAGGATGTTCACATTAGTTTTGTTATTATCATCAAATAATGTATATGTATAATTATAATGATTGATGTCGCGGAGAATGATTAATAGGCATGCGAGTTAAACAAAAATTTTTAATAAATTGGCGATTAGTCTAGTTGTGGCAGTGACCAGTGGCGTCGACATGGCAAAAACGGAACTCTTATAGTTTCGTCATGTCCGCCCGTCCGTATGCCACAGGCATTTTGCTCAAAAACTAGAAAATGGTATTGATGAAATTTAGAGTATAGGTGTCTTGTATAAGATAAGCCGCTACTTAGTTTGGTAGTTAAATAACAAGAATAATATTTCTAGGGGGGGCACTCCATACATGTAACAGAAGCTGTTTTTTTCTCTCAGCAAACGTCAACATGTGGCACATATTTCGACAATTCTTTTAAAACACTTATGGCCTGTTGTTTTATCGGTAGTTAAACTAACTAATGGTCAAAAAACGTTACTAATGGTTAAAATCTCAAGGAAATGTTTCAAATTTTCCATTCCTTTTTTGAATTTTAACAATAGTTAGTTTAACTATAACACCCCTGTTGCTTGATCAGTAGTTAACTCAACTAATTGTTAAAATTCGAAAAAGGAATCGAAACTTTGACACATTTCCTTGTGATTTAACCATTAGTCACCATTTTTAACAATTAGTTAGTTTAACTACTGATCAAACAAAGCCTTAAAGGTTGCTTAGTAATTTTTTGATCAACGGCTCGGAGCACGGTCCGAAATGCTGTTGCCCATAATATTGTCCAAATTGTCATTCAGTTCTGAGATGTTTAAAGTTTTAATTATATCTAGCTCATCGGGAGGTCACTTTAAAATTATTGAAATTACCGTACAGATAAGCAAACAGCCTAAACCCTTACCTATACTAAATAGTTACAACAATAGTGCGCGCAGCGCATGTTGGCAGTATTTGTGTGTTTTCTATATGGTTATAGATATTTCTTTAGCGGCAATTTATAGCCTTCTAGACTAGCACGCTTCGCCAAATCGATCGATTGTAATTATCATCATTTTGTGGTCAATTACCTACATATTTTAGAAGGAAGGAAAAGTAGCATCAGGAATCTTGCTCGCTTATAGAGGGTATAACATAGTATATCTATAACAGTCTAATTTGCGCCCCGGACTAACAGTAGGACTGACAGGTCGAGAGGGTCGCTGCTATGAGAGACAAGGCCGGAGCCCCACTGCTGCGCACGGTCAAGCTACACACGTGGGTACAAAAACGCTTTGTATGAAAATGTAGGTAGATACTTCCACAGTTCCACAGTAGTCCACGAGCACGCTGCCCACGAAATGACGTCACTGATACACGCGTGGTCTGTTACGAAGTGCCTGTCCCCACAACACCGAAAGCCCCACCGCGACCCACGCTGCCCGTGTGTTGCAGTGGAAAGGTGGCTTCAAGGGCGTCGCACCCCCCGCACGCGCGTGGATGTGCGTGGCCCGCAGTGGGGAATGTAGACACACGCAGCTAACCAACGTAGCCACGTGGCCCCCACGATTTACGTGTGCGTGCATTGGTTGCTGTGAAAATGTTGACACACGTATCCAGACCAATGGACCCACGTGGGCGACGTGTATAGCGTGTCCGTGCGTAGCGTGCGCCGCAGTGGGGCTCCGGCTTTGAGAATAAAAAAACGTCTGCGTCTCGTGACGCCCGACAGAAGTGATAACATAAACTAATCTACGTTGAACTAAAAATCTAAATCGGTCGCATGCAAATATGAGGAGGTTATTTTTTGGATGTATTTCTTATTCCTTTTAACTATGTTACCTATCTATTTTGTGCATCTGGGGGCCTATATGGCTGCGTTTATCGCGTGACAAAGTGTGGATAAGGCATCCGTCACCTTCTGACACGTAAATAAGTACGAGAGTGACGGATGCTTTATCCACATTTGACATAGACGCAGCCATACTATGCCCGCTGGTGTATTTAAATGTGGGTTATTTATTGCATTGAAAAAATTTACTATTATTATTATTTATTTATTTATAATTTAATTTTGCATTGCGAAAATGTAAAAAAATTACATGCCACATAAGGACAAAATATTGCAATACTCGTTCGCACATTAAAATAAATCAAATTCTTTGTGCGTTAATTAATAATATTTCAGAAATAATAAAAAAATATATGCGATTTTGTCTATACGTCTTCGTTACGAGTAGAAGCCGGTTACAACTTGTATGTAGTTGTAATATAGAGACGGATACAGGGTCTTAACACATTACACCGGTTTTTTTAAAGAACAAAAAAGGAGGAGGTTTTCAATTCTTTTTTTTGCTTTTGTTATTGGATTTTTCCACCAATTGTCAACTCATTTTAATGTTATTTTTATCAGTTGTGTTTTTTTTTAAACATTAACAAATTTATTTATCGTTACAAAGGAAACTAACTGAATACCCTCTAGTATACAATAGTAAGCAATCTTTATTTAAATGAATGCTCTCAGAAGTCATCTCTTACCGGAAAAACAAAGCAGTAAAGATGTTTGTCTTAAGACAGTTTGTCTTAGGGATAATACGATTTTCACAATCGTTTATTTAAGAGATATCACTGTACTGTATTAACTGCTATTTGCGTTGCAGATTATACGAGAGATTAAAAGGCCACTCAGTCCTTGTGACTGTTTGATTCCTCTGCCGCATGGGTCGCACGAACGAGCCAGTCGGGATTCCACCGCGGCCCACGCTACGCACGCACGCTACACACTTGACGCACGTGGATCAAATGTTATATACGTGTGTCACTGACATGACGTGCGTGTGCTGTTGAAGTAGTATCTACTTCCTTATTTAATACGAAGCTAATTTATACAATGAAACGTCAAAATTCAGTTCAATTCAAGCCGTATAAAACTTTAAAGGTAACTAATTTTGAATAGCGTCGCGGTATTTTGTGATTCTTTAAATTTTTCGCATCAATTGTGATTTGACAATATGAGTATATAATAAAAACAAATAAAAACCATAACAAAGATATGACCTTGTCGGGAACTCTGATAATACTCGTTCTTACCATTAATTATGTGAAGCCGATCATGGACTTTGCTGTGGCCGCTGTCGTACAGTAAACAGCATGAATAAGTGATCATTTATGTACCTTGTCACTTTAACGTCATGTTTGAAATATCATACAAAATTGTGAAACGGTTGAAAGCGACAAGGTACATAAATGATCACTTATTTACGCTGTTGACTGTACCTACGGGAGTTTCGAAAACTGATAAAATGCATGGAATAGGGTATTTGCCTATTTTTTTATTATTTACCTACTATTTAAAGTTGAAGCTTTTTTACCTTCCGAATAGCGTAGTATAAATAGTTTTTTAATATCTTTAAAAATAAGAAAGAACCAAGATTTGACTTTGCCGTGCAACTGACAATAATTTTGCATTAATATTTGAAGCTGGACATTAACTTTGAGGTCAGTGAACGGAGTTGAAAATAACAAGTTTATCCAATTTAGATGGCAACGTGATGGCACATGAGAGTTGCCTTAAATGAATTACCTTAAAGGCTGTTTTCGTTTAAACAATGACAGGTTGAGTGACTCCTCAGTGACTACACGGGCGATATTTCCTTGGTATTAGGGCCAAAGGAATATGGAGAATTGGATCGCGTACATTGAAAATTTCATTTAACTTGTATGAAATAAATAAAATTCAAGTTGATAAATTTTTTGACAACTTCCAAAACAAAAGAAGTTCAGTTTCAGGAGTAAAAAAGATCCATGCATTTAAAGCCCCAAGGTCAGAGGCACCCTGTATATACTTACATTGTACAGTCAACAGTATAAATAAGTGATCATTTATGTACCTTGTCGCTTTCAATCGTTTCACAATTGTGTATGACATTTCAAACACGACGTTAAAGTGACAAGGTACATAAATGATCACTTATTTATGATGTTGACTTTACAGTGCTACCATTTTCCTAATAGCTATTGGCAATCTTGGTTTTTCTATGACACACGAGTGACAAAAAAACCCTACTGTCAGTGGCGAATGCACGCGTGATGCCACTGCATGATAGCGATAGCCAACCGAAAGCTATCTTTATAGCTTAGCTTAGCTTCTTTAAGCTGGGAATACTGTAGGTACATGCTAACACAGACTTCATCATACGCATGGTTAAAACGATTCAGCTAATTATAATATTACTAAGCTCTTGCCCGCGACTCCGTCCGCAAAGAAGTCTTTTAACGGTATTGCCTCAAAAACTATCAAATTTTCTTAAAATTATTAGTTACTTATGTCCTTCCCTGTAGTTACTTCCGTATTTATAATATTAATACATATGGACATGAATATATTTTGTTTTGTACAAAAAAAACACGTTCTCAGTACGTGCACGCGATTAACTTATAGTTACGTACTTAAACGTTTGTTAAACCGATTCGTTTCACATTATTTACAAGTTTTGAAGTATGTAATGTTATGATTTATATATTATAAAATTAAGCAATTTTTAGAGCCTTCGTAAGATTTGTACACTTATAAAATCGGTTAAGTAGGTACTACGCTCAGTTTTGGGTTCTGTAGCCGTTACTACAAACAAAAAAAACTATATCCAAACCCAGTTAATTTTCTACGTAATTAAATTTAGCAATTTTAGATTTTATTTAGCAGAAAAAAACATTTTAGACGCCTCTTACTTAAAAACCAATGAAGTCTACTTTGTCATAATAGTTTTCCTTTGCAACTATAATTCCTTTGTAGTTTTATTAAAAATATTTTCCAGAATTTAATTTTTTGTAGTTTTGGCTAGTTAGACACAATCACTAAAGTGTTTATGCTTGAACTAAGATAGTGTTTTAAAAAGCGAACGACTATTTACGGCAAAATAATTAGAAATAATTGATTGAATAAAGGAGTTTTATGAGATAATCTTAATATCATCAAAAAGTATTATTACCTAATTTAACGTAAATGTAAAAAACTCATTTTGCAACAATGTTTCCATGTTGAAGTAAAACATTAATAATATTTCGTGACTGAACTTGCATACCACATCCATAAACCGATTAAAAAAATTCGCAAGTGACAGCTCTGACTTTTGGCGCGGAAGACAGAGGGGCGTAGCGGGGCGAAGGGGGAAGTAGGTATTTAAAGCGCGGCATTTGGGACCTGGTCAAAGGAGATTCGCTTCTACGTGTAGTTATTATTTATTCTTATGGAGTACGTATTGAACTTTTCTATGAAACAGCCGTTTTTTTTTTTTTCGAGATTTCAGAGTGGGTCCCATAGTGAAAGTTGTTCTTATTCGTGGGTAGAACACAGAGGTGATCATTTGTACTACGACTTAGATTTCACCCTGTAGATATACTACATTCAAACCATTCTCACTTTGATAATTGACTGTGACAAGGTACTCGTAAATGTACAGCGCCTTTGAAGTTTGACTGTACTGTCGCCTTTAAAAGTTAAAATACATTCCTTCATGAAAAAAAGACGAATAATAATTAATCAAAAATAATTAGTTAAATAATTTATCAAAAAGAAGCATTTTTTACAAATATATCCTTAACTTTGAATTTCACAGCAAAGTTATATGCTAATGAAATAATTAAGACCAAATGCGCTACAATTTGGTTTTCCAATTAGTTCTATATACATAGTAGGTATGTATAAGTTACTGAGATACAACACTTTACGCTGTGGGCAGTTAGGTTAGGAGTAATTGCACAAAATATTAGTCTAGCCGTTAGGTTAGAGCGGGCTGGTTTCCGCAACTCGACGACTTAATGTATGCGCCTTTTTTGCGTGCTGGCTTCTAGCCGTTTAGTTTATTCTAGCCGTTAAAAACTTTAATGAACCAAGTTGCAAATTATTTTGTAAGAGCTAGTTCAAAAAACAAGTTTTACCTTCCCGGTTTTCAGCAACTTAAGATGCAGCGCACTTTCATTCCATTAGATCTTACAACTAAGTATCGAAATGATTGGGAATTGATAAAGAACCTAATGAATCGGATTTGATACGAGGTCAACGCGTTGTCTCTCTTCATTGGTAACCATGAGAGACCAACAGAACTCAAGAGTTGATTTTTTTCAAATGAAATAAACTCGGTAACCGATCGATGTTTCGAAAATCTTTTGTCCGCTATTTCGTTTGTCCAAAAAACATTTTTCTCTGCACGCATTAACTTTTCGAAATGTTTATAGAGAATATACCTACCTATAGAATCTGTAGGTTAGGTTAGGTTAACAATCCAGGAAAGTTAAACGGTTACAGCAAAAGTTTTTCGAACTTAAGATAGGTAACCAATTAACTCACCGGTTAATAATTCTTTTGTAGAGTTGTAAAGTTAATTGGTTATTAGTATCACCTATCAGTGATCCGAAGTAAACATGTAATCGCACGGAAGGTGCAAATCCAATGCAAGCCTGCGCACACGTCGCCTTGATAAAGGTCGCGTAGTAGTTTATTAAGGTAACACATGGCCAAGGAAATTGTTGATAGGTGCCTATTACGTAACTATTTAATAATATTGCCAGAATAAGAGTTTTTTTATCGCGTAGAGAAGGCAAACGAGCACACAGGCCACCTTATGGTAAGTGGAAACTGTGACCCATAGACATTCGCATTCACAAGACTGCAAATTCACTGCCAACCCTGAGGACTAAGATGGAATGCCTCTATGCTAGTCATTTCACCGTTTGTCTTATCCCCGAACCGGAACACAACAATGCGAACACTGCTGTTTCGCGGCGGGTTAGTGGATAAGATGGTGGTAGCGATCGGGACGGACCCTGCACAAGGTCCTACCACCCGCTCCGATTGTTCCGAGGAGTTTAAAATTGACTAAGGAAATTAGATTTAATGCTGTATAATTTAATTAAAATTATTTATAAGTATATACATTTTTGTTGTTGTTTATAACACTTTCTCGATTTTATAGCGTAACTCGTAAATCTCATTTTCTTACAGTATATTTAAACTTTTTGAACCCCAGTAACTGTTGAGCCACGATAGTAAGTAGAAAACCAACGGCTTATTTTGACGTACCTACCTACCTAATTAGAATTACTGACTCGTGACTGGATGCTGTCGTTGTGATAGGATAGGACTACGGTGGCTCGCAGTTAAAGGTGTTGACTGTACAACATCCAGCCGTTTTGCGTAAAAATGGGAATATTTAGCAGTTTCACTACAAACTCCCCGCTGCTGATTGTTTCCAAACTCTTTGCCAGGCTGAAAGTAATCCTTTGTTAGGAAAAAATCGTGTTGTATTATTTATTTCAACTCGTTAGTATCTTTTAAAACCTTTTTTACATACATACATACATTAAATCACGCCTGTTTCCCAGAGGGGTAGGCAGAGACCACTTCTTTCCACCTGCTACGATCCTGACAAATTTCTTTCAACGTGATTAAATAGTAAGGAGTTACTAGGAGATCGCAAGTCTAAGATAATCTTATTTGGCCGAACTCTTTAAAACTCTGCACGTGTATACAGAGGATTAAGCAGATAGTGTTAAGTAGTAAATTTGGGTTAGTAGGTATAGTATTCGTAAGTTAAACAATTCATTTAGAAGAAAATATTTTACGGAATATTTTGATTCAATAAAAACTATGTCTAACAACATTGAGTAAAGGCGGTTTCAGAAGTAACATCACTTCGTACATAACAATAATAACGTGCCGAACGATCCATAGGACTATCGAAGCTACAGCTACTACATATTATTATGAAGTAGCTGTATTCGTTAAAAATAACCCTGACCGATTTCAGCGTCATAGTGTAGTATGCAGCTATCTCAGACCCCGTGATAATGATAGGATAATAAGGCAGATCACCAATACTGCCCTATTTAAGAAAAGTATTTTTCGCCTAACGCCTAAAATCTACAATAAGATACCATTAGAAATTAGAAATCGTACTATTGACGTGTTTAAGAAAAGGATGATAGAATTGTTAGTGGAAAAATGTTACTATAATATTAATGACTTTTTAAATGATAATAGTTTTTAAGCGTTTAGTGTAATTGTTTAGTTCAAATTAATTTATTAATGCATTTGTTAGACAGGATCATTTAATTAATTTATTATTCTACGTACGCCGAAAGGCAAAACATGACGGACACTATTGTAAATTTATGACCTTTATGTAAACTTACTCATGTTTGACAAATAAATTATCTTTATCTTTATCTTTATCGGACTATGGTTTTCGGAGGTACCCTGACTAAAATTATGCTAAAACCTACGTTTGTAACCGTGATGCATAAACGGGTAAGGACCAAAATGTTGGGCACGCTAACTCACTCATTTAAATTTTCTATGAAACTTTTCCGTTGTGACACGAAAAATAGCCATACTAATGTAGGGATACTTTTCGTTGCACAACGGAGCTTTTTTTGACTTCGGTGTTTGTATGGTTAACTGCGCTTAACTGTGGTCCAACTTTTTGATCCTGACCCAAACACAAGCGAAGGTTATAAATATCTGTGAATTGCGCAAAACCGCGTTCGCTTCAATGCGTTTGCACTCAGTGGCGGCCTTACAGGGGAGTTCCCAGGGGGCTGTTATGCCCCCGCTCTGGAAAATAAAACTTGGTTGGCAATTGAAAATCAATGCGAATTTGTCAGTTTGAAATTCAAGAGCTACCACTATTTGAAGCTCTACAGCTCGTTGGAAATATGGTCACGACTCACGGCTCTCCTCGGAGACAGCATGTGATCCGGAGCGAGGCTAGTGTGCAGGAAATGCAATGTAAGTGTTAAAGTGAATATACGATATGCACATGCCTAGGTCACAGTTTCACCTTCAACTACCCGGCTACATAATGTAGTTTTCTCATAAATCTCTCGTTTGACGGTGATGGATATTTTAGAAGGAAAAATCTAAAGCAGAGGTTCTTAATCATTTTAGCGACAAAACCCTTTTGAAACACTTAATTTACGGAGTCCCAAATAAGAAAAACCTGCTTTTAAATGTACATATAAAATACTTACTTTAATAAAATAAAAAAGTACTTTAAGTATGCAACATTGTTTTTCTGCGGAGGCATTGCTTGCAGTGGCTTTACGGAGAACACTTTGAGAATATCAGTAGATATTTACAATAATAATGACAAGCAAGTGCGTGTGCCGGAGTTACAAATAATTGACCAACTACCTTTAGTAAGGCGTTCATTGAAATAAATAAGTAATAATAATTTGGAATAAGTAATTAATAATAAAGGTAGCACGGGCGATTTTATGGGTTGAAATACCCAACAAGTAAAAAAATCTTCAAGGCGTTTATCATATTTTTGATCGTTTTTTTTCACATTTTATGCTATCACACCATCCCTAAATTGGTTATATACTTTGATAGACATTGCTTTTGGGTTTCTACTATGTAAATTCTCTTGACAATCATGACACAAATAACGGAAAGGTTGACTTTTTACCATTTAAGATACCTACTTATCTTGCAACCTTGAAATAATCTCTGTAAAACCAAGATGGGTATTACAGAACAAGAAACTAAGTCACGTGTAAGACGCGGTAGCTGCCGTCACTAACCGAAGAACAACCGAACAACACGTTTTGTCTATTACTTTTAGGATTACTTACTACATTTTTTCAAGAAATGTGTTAAGTAAAAATAAGTAAACATAATTATATAGTAATTCATTAATTATTTTTGTTTCAACCCTTCTAACAACTTGCTTTAAAATGTCAACAGCCTCAACACAGTGCAGTTGGGTTAAAATTAAAATAACAACTCATATGTACAAGGTTAACTGAAGCTTTGTTTTTGCACGTAATAACTGCTTAATGTCTTTTTTTACTTCCATGAATTTCAATCTATTTAAACCTATTGTAATCTATTGTCTGAAGTAAAGTATTCGAATGTAAACATGTTTTTTAAATTATAAAGAACGAACGGTAAAAGTAAACTACATTTTTACAATATTATAATACCGGTGGCAACCCTAACTACGTTGTCAATAAATTCCAGTGCTATGCTAGCTAACTAATTTGTTTTCAACTAATTCTTGCACGAGTTTAAAAACGTTTTCCGCGGTACATCATTCACGTGTTCAATACTATTATCTTTTTCCTATAGCTAGTCACGAGTAAGTGTAACTTTAGGTACCTATAGATGATCGGATACAATATCGCTTACATATGTAAAGAACTAGCTTTTGTCAGTACATTATTACTATTCTTTCAGGTACTGTCCATTTTTTGGAGCTATAATAAATACCTCCTTATGAATAAAGGCAGAATAAACATATTTTAGTTAAAGTATTCAGTGTCCCTTTCTGTCCAATTCAAATGTCATAATGACAAATAGGGATAGAGCATATTTCAAGAACATCTAGCTATTGCGCGTTTTTGAATAAGAGGGCTTTATAAAACACGTCGATCGAACTGTAAAGAAATTAGCAAACCAACACACTTTTACATTTATAATATTAGCAAGGTAAAGGATATAGAACGTTAAGTTGATATCAAATACTTACCCAGTCATATGCTATTTCAAACGAGCAAATTATGACTCATAAATAAATTATTAATAATAATATAAATATCAGGGGTTGTCCCAAATTGACCTAGTCCCAAACTAAGCTCTAAGCTTGTGCTATGGATACTAGAAATAAATAAATCTTTGTGTGATGAGCGCGAGTATTTGTTTCTGAGTCTTGGATGTTTTCTATGTTAAATACATATAATAAATAGATTTACCCTTACCGGGAATCGATATAACTAATAGCTTCGTAGGTAGGGTCACTGTCACTACGAACTAGACCAATGCGTCTTCTAAGAAATCTTGCGGAAACCGAACCGAAATAGGTACTTAGAAAACATTATCATTATCAAAATCAAATTTGCAATAATGTGGTATTCCCAATTCATCAAGATCCCCGCTTTCTTAATGCTACATATACGTTATTCTGCGAGCTTCCATTCAAGCCATGTTTTCTTTACTTGGTCTAGATTTAAGATTTATAAAATGTTACATTACCTATAGTCTATGCCAATTGAAATTAGCAAAGATGTATCCACAACCAAACGAACGGACCTGCTAGAGGGGGTGTTCTTTTTATAGTGGTGATTATTGTTTATATCTTTAATATTCGAGTAGCTTAGTTTAATTTTAATTTAAATACGTTTAGTTTTAATTTTTAATTGTATTAATGTTGAATTCTGTACTTAGTTGGATGTAACCAAACGAACCAACTTACCGTTATTACTCGATAATCACGCGCAGACTGAAGTGGCAGTGGGCTGGTCACATCTGTCGTAGAACCGATGATCGGTGGAGTAGACGGGTTCTCGAGTGGAGACCACGGCTCGGCAAGCGTAGCGTAGGACGCCCTCCAGCCAGATGGACCGACGACCTGAAAAAAGTGGCTGGTGGTGACTGGATGGCGAAAACGGGAGATCGGGCCTTGTGGAGAACCCTGGGGGAGGCTCACGTCCAGCAGTGGACTGCAATAGGCTGAAATGATGATGATGATGATGGAATCACGTGCTTTTGAAGGTCAAGTGAGGTCTAAGCAATGATTTATACACTTGATCTTTACTTTCACATTAAGTTTAAGATTAAATAACTATTAATTATACGTTATTTTAAATAAAAACACGCTTAATTAATATTTGAGGTTATGTGTCAAACAGTACTAATTTGTTTACATCTTTGGCAATTTCAATTGACACAAGATATACTCATATGAGTAGCTTTAATAGGTATAGGTACTGCCAAGATCTACGAGTATTAGCGTATAGCCGCGTCCCCACCAAGCGCACGCGCTCGCGCGGCAGCGGCGGCAGCCTCGCGAGCCTAATGCTCGGTCCGTGTTGACGTGCCTCGGGGCCGTTCGGGCGCATGTTGGCTCGGCCGAGCGTGCCTCGGGGTCGAGCCGTCGCCTGTCGGTAAATACGACATGCTTCAAGGTGCCTCAGTGTGCGCTGTTTGTTCGGTTTGGACGGTGCAATGATATTTTATATTTAGATACGTTATGCTCGACACAACTATACATCGCGAATTGCCTCGGATTTCTGATGGCTCGGTCTGCCTCGCGTGTAGAATTTAGCAAGTAATACTTTCTTATACTACATGAATAGGGAAAAATCTGAAACTACACATTTTTTTAAAATAGACAAAAAAACAGTCTCTTTATGCAAGGAACGGCGGTCCAAATTTTAAACCCTCGGTGGGCGAGTCCAACTCGCAGTTCTCCGGTTTTTTTGATTATAAAATACAATAAGTAATACTTATTATAATTACATCACAAGGTAATAAAGTAATTTGTACTTGGTTTTAATAACAATAATTATTAAAACCAAGTACAAAACAAAATCACTACAAATGATAATGTCATTAACATTAAATTAAAAATAATAACTAATAGAACAACACGACGAGGTCACTTCGTCAGAAGCCATAACTAGAATAATTGACTGAAAAACAAGTTCATGCAAACGTGAAAAGACCGGATCACACAAACAGCACCTGAACTGGCCTGATTTTGACGTAAGTATGTGAGTGTATGTAAGTAAGTATGTATGCCTATTTTTTTGGCACGCTCTGCGGCTTAAATTAATTGACGGTTTTAACACATAAGGAGCTGTTGGATTAATCTTAGTTCTGGGAGTGACATAGGAGTGATATATTTAAACCAAAATAATGAGAGTGGGTTTATTATTTTTCATCACACTTGCTCGTGAATAGTGTCCTAATATGCTAGAAAAATCGACCGTAAATCCAAAATAATACCCGCGGGCCTTTTTTTTTACCATTACGCCCTATCGTGCGTAATAACTTTTTTTTTCAATAGATACGTGGACTCAAACTATCATAATAATTCAGGACCCCAATTCTTGTGCCATTCGATAAGAAGTTTCACTCGAGATGAAATGTCAGTTGCATACAATTTTCTAAAAATCTCGCATATAAACTATTGATATCGACTGTCACTAGAATCGGACTCCTGAACACGTTTGACATTATCTGTGGTAAGTCATAGACAATGATGTAGTCTGCCGCTAATTTATAAATACTGAAATCTTATAAACTGTGTGATTCCAAAATAATAATTAAAAGGGTGTCTTTGTGCACATATTAAAATTTATATATCAATAAAAAACATGTCGTCACCAGAAAAAATGAATAATGCGACTCCGCCGGACATCGCCAACGCGGCTAAAATTATTAGTGAAAATCGTAAACAGAGTATAGAATAGACCTGGCCCGCGCGTATACCTTTGAGATGGAGATAGTATCTATACATATAAGTGTTGTATATATGCAATCAATTCTGAGTTACCAACAATTTGCTAAATTTCCCCAATAGCTACTTATAACCTGACTACAACAACCGGTCAATTGAGAGTCGGAAATATAATCCTCGTGCTTGTGACATTGGTTCATGAACATAATACACTATAATTTTCATACGGCGTTGCTTACTGTTTTAAATCATATTCGCAACCACCTAACCTCCAAATGTATGTACATAGGTATTTGGATATCAAAAGTTACAATATCGAACGGTCAAAACATCTACAGTAATTATAGAATTCTATATATGTTTTTAGGTCTGAAATGCCTACGATTAAAATGCTACTTGCATGTTTTTGCAAATGTTTATTTATATAAATATTTGTTACAAAAGGTACAGTCATATATTATATTAACAATGTGCTTGGAAGTGTTCTGAGCAGATACGAGAAAACTTTTTGCTACATGTTGGTTGCCAATTTATGCTACATGTAGCTATAATCCAAAGCTTCCTTGCTTCAGTATCAGATGGGTATCTGAAAAATATTAAAAAATGTTCTAAAATTTTGCGAACGTAAAAAGGTAAATTTCAGGGATTATAAGAGTTAATTTAAAAAAAAAAACTATGTCAAATCAACAAAACTTGTTTTATTAGTATAACAAAATACCCAATAATATCATAATTTTATATTACCCCGTTTGTTGGGTAAAATGCATTTTAAATGGATGACAACACGAAATTGGTTATATACGACTAAATTTAAATGTCAGCAATCACACGGATTACTGTGTATTATCGTTATCAACATAAATCGGACGGTTAGCGGAAGAAAAATACGATTTATTTGAACACAAAACCGATCCTATTTTATGTTAAAATGTAACTAGGAGACGTTATTTCAAATAAATAGTTGTTTGCATAGTCAATCAGGATTTATAAGACCACAATAATAGTATAATGTATCCAATTACGTATGAAAGGTTATGTGCTCATATTTCCGCTCACTCCGGCTTTTACAGCCTAAAATACTGCAATTCACCATCACGAAATTGTTCTTTAACACATTACACCTAAACTTCACCCTTGTATTTTGCAAAAAAACTCCGAAAACAGCTAAAAACCACTAAAAACTCTTACGACTCCCATCAGCTGTCAGGGTTTGTTAGCCACAATAAATTGTGGCAAACACGTCGAAAAAGTATACGCGCGAGAGGGACAGTAAAAGTAAGTGCATCTCGTTTATACATACGTAATTATGTATAAACGCATCTCAGACTTCCCACCTGGTACTAATCCAATGCCCATTCCATTCTATTCTCCCTCTACGGTGAAAATCGTAAGTTAAAAATATGATCTTTTGTCTGATTTTATTTCATTTCCTCGCAATTGTGATGAAAAACATTGTATGTTACACGGACATCGAGTCATCAAAGCCCTCAGCCTTCGGCTTCGGGCTTCTAACAGACTCTCGTTTGTATTTCTGTCTTTACCACCCTTAATACACAATGTAGGTAGGTACTATTAATAATATTAATTAAAAAATAAAACTAAATAGAAATAGACTAGCGGCTGGCTGGCTGGCTTAGTGATGGTAAATGGCATCTATGAGTTCTATGACCCATATACATTTGCATTCTCAGAGCTATTTATTGACATATAAAGACAACAGTAACAACTCATGCTGTCGGCCTTTAAAATCTATACTTTTTGTAACACTAGTATACCAAGGTAAAGCTGGTATAATTGACGGACTCTGCTCGGAGTTTGTTTAATAACTAATTATACGGATGTGAGATGATTTGATTGCAGCCTTGACAACAGTGCAGCGTGATTACCCGGAACATACTGTTAATGATAAAAAGTATATGTTAATTTTTAGGGTTCCGTACCCAAAGGATCCCAACGGGACCCTTTTACTAAGTCTCTGCTGTCGGTCGGTCCGTATGTCTGTCAGCCGGTCGAATCTTATGAACCGTAATAAGTAGACAGTTCAAATTTCAACAGAGTATGTGTTCTGCCCTCTTTAGCCAAAAGGCGATATCTCAAACTCAATAGCCAAAGCAGATACAACCCTCGCCCGTTAGTAATAAGGTTGCACTTGCTACAGCAGTTGTGTCAGAGATACCGCAATTTGTCTCAGCAGGACAATGTTGCTAGCGCAACAAATAATAAAAATAAATAAAAAGTCCGGGCCATGATCAGTTTAGGGGGTTCCAAAGCTAAACAAACAATAAAACAATGTGTAGGTTTTTTTAAAAAGTTATTTGGGGATTGCTCTCTTATTAGATGATTTTTAGTAGGTAGTAAATACTAGCCGCATGTATCTACTGAACCAATGAAGTCTACTCAGTCGGGATAGTTCTCATTTTAAATTCGTTGTATGTGCTTTCATTTAAGATATTTTTTAGATTTATGTTACTTGTAGTTTTGGGTACAGCCAAAACTAGCGAAAATTTAAATTTTCGAGTTCAATATTTCATAAACGGTCCTCCAAATTAAAAAAATTATAGTATCTATCATATATATTATATATCCAATGATACTCGTACCTCACTCGATGTTATAACGTAAAAAAAATACCTTAGCTTTCCCAAACCTCTATGCCTAAATAGTTAATTACAGCCTTGTACCAAGTACCAAGTACCAAGAGTCTCTGACCTACAACGCGGACAGACGGACGGACTGACAGATAGACAGCGCGAAACTATAAGGGTTCGTTGTTTGACTTCGGAACCCTAAAAAGGGGCCCGCTTACATGATTGGTACAGAACCCTTCGTGTGCTAGTCCGACTCGCACTTGGCCGGTTTTTATCTAAATTTCTTGACAGATTCGTACCTAATGCATGGCTGCGGTAAATACATACTCACGGGTTTTTTTATTACAATCAAAAAACTAGAGCAAATGGTTTTTTTGTATCAAAACAAAGTAAGTACCTACTACCTATTAACATTTAAAACCCATTACGTACTTATTTTAATGAAAAAAAGGTTAAAATCACGATTAATTTTTGTCCGAATCGATCCTACATGTATTTCAAATCGTTCATAATCGAAGAAGAAGGTTACGTTAGCTACATCCTTTTCTCTTTTCAGTCTTGAATAACGAGTAAAAGGGATGGGCCATGCATAGTGTCGAGTTGAGAGCTTAAAGGTCACCATCATGAGCCTCAAATCTGATATTTTTTTATCGAACCGACAGGCCACCTGTGTGCCTAGTCAAGTTGCATAATTAAAATTAAAATTCAATATTTTATTTCGGACTGAATCCATATGTGCCAGTAACATAGTCTTATTCTAGTGTTAGCACATAATAAAATTCAAAATAAAAAAGCCGGCGGGGTGCAGCGACGACAATCGCATGCAGCTGCACGCAGCGCTGCAGCAGCGGTGCGTCCAACGCTTCGCCAACACCCTCCCTCAGGATGCGTTAGGGCTGCGGAGACTGCGACTGAGAACCGAGGCACATCTTTCTCACACATATACACACATACTTTCACGCCTGTCTCCCAATGGGCAGAGACTATGGACCGCCAGGTGCACCGGACTAAACATACAACTTCCTCTACATTCATCAATCTCTTCATGCTACTACGTCGGTTTTGGCCCTTAGTCAGCATCTTCTCATAATCGCAAAAAAGCAGCCTGTTTGTGTCTTTGCAAACATGGTCGACGCACTGCAATGTCACGGCAGCCCAAACATCACCCTGAATGCGTTATTAATGTTATTATATTGTACAGTCAAGTTCATAAATATGTGTACACTTTAGCATCTTGTCACTTTAATCGCTATTACTATTCATATATGGCGCTTTGAACATGACATTAAATAGACAAGGTACTAAAGTGAACACATATTTATGAACTCGACTGTATTCGCACGGCGCTGTATTCAACGCTATGTTAGCGATTTTCGAAAATTGACTTTTTGTCAACTCCATAGGGCTTTGTCAAGATACATTACCCTAACTAACGTTTCTATTCGATTCGTTTTTAAACTAATCGCGTCACTGGTAGATTAAGTGATATGAAAAGTCACGTGACGCGCTTGGTTTAAAAACGAAACGAATAGAAACGCTAGTTAGCGCAATGCATCTTGGCAGGGCCCTCAGATATTTATTATTATTTATTATGATAGAAAACAGAATCGTTAGCAGCGTTTCCATTTTGGCTAAATTATGATGGTAATTATTCTGCCTCCACAAAATTAACTACCAAAGTATTCTTTGTTTAGTTAATACATACATACAATCACGCCTCTTTCCTTTTGGGGTAGGCAGAGACCACTTCCTTCCACTTGGTACGATCCAGACAAACTTCCCTCGCTTCCTCCACACTCATAAGTCTCTTCCTCACGTGCGCTTGTTTAGGGTACGTCTGACCTGCAGACCTTTCGCGTAAACACACTCGCAATCCCAATCGTTTTCATTTTGAAAATCGAAGGCTTGTCTGCATACAAAATGAAACCAATTGTTTTGTTTTGAAGCCGATCGCGATTGCGAGTGAGTTACGCGAAAGGCCTGCAGGCCCTTTCTTACGGAACGTTCGCCTTAGTTAATATTTTGCATATACAAAGTGTTACGGTAAAAACTTAGTTAAAACAAACGAAAATACATTGAAATTGGCAACAAAATGATTGCTTTTTTATTATCACCGACTTATGTATACATAATGTATGGCATCGGTAATCAACGTTAGTTTTTTACGCATGGAGATTTATAATTAAGTATTTAGTCATCCACGTAATCTTACTTATATTATAAAAAGTTTGTTATAATGTTTACATTTTCGGATATTTGTTACGAGTAAGTTTAGATGAAAAATCTCATACATAGATCCTTTTTTGGATTAAAATCTATATTAATATTATAAAGCTGAAGAGTTTGTTTGCTTGAACGCGCTAATCTCAGGAACTACTGGTTTGATTTGAAAAACTCTTTCAGCGTTATATAGCCCTTTTATCGAGGAAGGTTATATATCATCACGCTAAGACCAATAGGAGCGGAGACCAATGAAGAATGTTTCAACCTTCTACGTAAACAAAGTCGCGGGTTAGTTAGCGTTAGCCCAAAGTAACTATTCTACGGGGACGAAGTCGCGGGCAGAAGCTAGTATTCAATACATTGAATTAGCATTAAGTGGTGGTAGGACCTTGTGCAGGGTCCGTCCGGATAGCTACCACCATCTTATCCATTAACCCACCGCCAAGCAGTTTCGGTGTGGGGATAAGACAACCAGTGGAATTACTAGCATAGAGGTATTCCATCTTAGTCCTCAGGGTTAGCAACTCATTTGAAGTCTTAGGATTGCAGTTTTGAGATTGTAGTCTTGAGATTTCAAATGTCCATCTCAGATCCCACTTAACGTCAGGTGGCCTGAGTGCTCGCGTGCCTTCTCCTTGCCATAAAAAAATAAAATTGAAAGTTGCTGAAGAGATAACGATAAGGGGTTCAAGCATACCCAAGCTAATTATGATTGGTTTGACGAAGCTATAAAAAGTCAAGAACGTGACTTATGTGACTATACTTGTTAACTCATTTTAATGTTACGACTTCTGAGCTGAAATGTTTACTACTGTTAATGGATTTTTCAATAATGTATTACTTATTATTTAAATTCTGTAGCCAAGAGCGTAGAAGAGATACTAAACTAAGGATTTTTTTTGAACTTACTTATGTTAAGTCTAAGTTAGATAATGGCTTGGTAAGCCATATAGCCATTTCTTTCATGTCGTGTGTGTGAGTATCATCATGTCAGCCGAAAGACGTCCACTGCTGGACATAGGCCTTGTGTGTGTCAGTATACCTAGATGTATACCTATTCTAAATGTTAGGGACTATCCACAAGACCTCGGCGCGGCAGTGGAGATTCTTCACGTTGCCGGCGGCCCGGCGGCACGGCGCCGCGCTGTGGTGATGTGGACCTGTCCACCCTTACACACTAAGATTTCTCTTTGCTACTGCGTTAGTTACGTTAAAATTCTTATAACTATTTATTTGGAAATACAACCAAATAAACGACATGTTATCTATAAAGATTAGTAGCTACTTACCTACGCAAAAGTGACTAGAAAACACATCGTACATCATCGTAATAAAATTTGATAGATTGATCTTCTTACGAAGTGTTGATCGTCAACCATTGTATAAAATCACCGTAACAGCGTACTTTTCATAAATAGATAAATTGTTATGAATTAATGTATACCTATAGTTATTATATAATATATATAATTTAGCTGCTGTCTTCACGTCTCTACTAATAACGGATAACTAATATACGTACCAAGGTAGTATGTATTGTCAGATAATTTCAATAATCATTAAACTTACACAAAAGTATCGCGCTTATAGGTACAGTCGCTTTCAAATATACTTCGGTAGCTAAATGAAAAAAAAAACATCCTTATGGTCAGGAATTTTAAGATTATTTACGCATTATTCGAGAAACTTGGTTTAAAGTGTAGGGCAGCCAAACTTTTAATGTAAGTCGCAGAGATGTAAGTCCAGTTTCTGTTTTATGGCTGAAAAGGTCTTTTGGTCACAGAGAGATGATATTAATAAGTAGGTAGGTACTCCATGACAGTCAAGATACTTATACAAACCATGAATTTTTTTCTTTTCCAGATAGTAATGAATCAGCAATAGACAGAAGTTAAAACGTATAAACGTAACGGAAGCTCAAAAATGGGGAAACAAAACGAAGAGAAAAAGCCAGTGAAGCCGGGGGAGACCTGGAGGATCGTTAAGAACGTCGTCGTCATCAGCGTGGCCTTCATGCTGCACTTTACTGCTTACAGTGTAAGATTTGTTTTGTTTTGTTTTGCCCTTACCGGGGATCAATTATGTGACGCGCCCTTGCTTCGTAGGCAGGATTATTTATTATACAGGTTACCGTCTATTCTTCATGGATACCGTCATCATTTAAATGTGAGACCCAAGCTTATTGTGACTACTTTTAATGTACCTAGTTTTTATACGAATTCTCTTAATTTAATATATGCTGTGCGACGATTTTAGACTCTATGCATACGTACATTATTTTCGTAATGACTTCACACCTAAGATTCTAATTATGCCTGCACGTTTGCAATATTAAAAACAAATTATAAAAAAGTGTTTTAGACTTGTAAGTTGATTATCGATCGGAAACACCATTTTTAATACATATGTATACAAGAGCAGTCCTTGAGCAACCTACAAAATTAATAACTGTCAGATTATTTCTTTTTTGCTAAAGATAAATCATGCAATTGAGAGAAAAAGTTTCAATGAAGTCAATACATACTCGTAATCAACCACATCGATAAACATCAAACCGCATCAGTTACGAGAAACTAACTTGTATGAGATGTAATCAATCATCCACGATAATGTGTCGATGTCGATGATGTAATTAAGTTTTTTCATATTGAGGTTAATAAAATGCGGTAAATAATATTTATAAAGCACGTTGTAGAAGGGAAACTAGTAAAGGGTAGACCAAGAATAAATTACATACGCAAACTATAACGGACGGCAGGTTGCCATTCTGTCGTATAAGTAGGTAAAGAAGATGACAATGTTTAGAGAAAAGTGGAGGAAATAGCATCGTTAACACCATTTAGACCAGCCAAGAGCGAAGATATATATAAAGCAATAAAAAACCAATCTAAATTTTTTAATAAAATCTACTAGCTTAAGTCTGCGACTCCGTCCTCGTAGAGTTCGAATTCGTCTTCGATAACGGTCAAGCATGTTTTTGATTTATACTAGTGAACGAGTAACAGACATCCAAACCTTTTCGTACAATTCAACATTTTCATAGCTACCGATTACATGCTATTAAAATGTTTTTTTACGTATATCAGGGAGCAGCTAACCTGCAGAGCTCGATCAACGCAGAAGCGGGGCTGGGCACCGCGTCACTAGCGGCCGTCTACGCGGGGCTCATCTTCTCCAACATATTCCTGCCCGTGGCTGTCATCAAGTTAGTATTATGACGAGATATTCACTGTGTGTTGCTATCCAAGAGCAGCCAAACTGCAGAGCTCGAACAGCAACCTAGTAAAGATATTCTATTACGTAGAAAGTATTTCAACGAACCTTACATTTTCTAGATGAGCTTTAATTGTGTCGTTCTGCAGATGGATCGGCACGAAGTGGGCCATGTCCGTGTCGTTCCTGGCGTACATGCCGTACATGGCCGCGCAGCTGTGGCCGCGCTTCTACACCTTGATCCCGGCGGGGTTGATGGTCGGGCTCGGTGGGGGGCCGCTCTGGTGCGCCAAGTGCACTTACATCTCCGTGGTAAGCATTAGAATAACTTAAGGAGTGTCATTATCGCCAGCGCAGTAGCACCGTTACAAATACTGGGATCGATTAAACTCCCATGAACTTCTATAAATCTTCCGTCCACTTCCCGTCACCATTCAAGGACTAATAATCTACCTAGTGCTATCTAGTGAAGTAGGGCTAAACAAGATATAGATTGAATATTGGCACATGTAACGATAAATATATTAAGATTTTGGAACAGCCAAATATAGAAACGGCTTCTATCTGTTTCGCTTTCAACAGAAGGATGAACCAGGATAAACCCTATGGCACTTCCCGGACGCTGTAGATAGCACATCATGAACGGGCCGAATTTGAAGTCATCGCAAAACTCACGACTTCAACATGCATCCTTCTTGGCAGGAGCAAAAACGGGACCAAGATTAATTCGATTCTGTATCAACCTCACGAGGGCCATTACAAAGAATAATAATTAAGACTGAGAGTACGAGTATTAATAAAAATATATAAAATCAATGGAAAGAACGGCTGCCCTTGCTTCTCAAACTTCCCCTTAGTTTTAAAGCCATTTTTTTTTTCAAGATTTCTTGAAATTCAAATTCCGGTAGAATAACCAGATTTAAATGAAAAAAACTATAAATATTTAGTTATCAACATTTGATTTTTATTATACCTATCTCTGTATACCCACATTTATAATTGCAGGTATCTGAAGTCCACAACAAGATATCTGGCATCCCGGTACAGGCGCTGCTGGTGCGGTTCTTGGGGCTGTTCTTTATGATCTTTCAAATGAACCAGGTCTGGGGGAACCTTATATCGTCATTGGGTAAGTCGAAAGTTAGTAAAAAGTTATACATTTAAATAATAATGGTCTCCATCTTGATACCATCACAAAATTTACATAAATAAAGCTATGGATTGATACAACGAGACTTGGGATAGAGTACAAAATGTTTTTGTTTTTTGCAACTCAATCAGCTAAGTAAAGTAGATAGTCCCAGCAGTATTTCTTTTCGAATTTACCTTAGTAGAAAGAGAGATTCACTTTTGAGGTCAAAGACGATCCACTTTTTTTGAATAACTTATCGAGTCGTGTTTTCATTCTAAATTACGAGAAACAGCTAATGCTTGATTAAATTGAAGAAGTAACTTGGCATGTACCTAAATATAAAGAATTCAAAGAAAATTTATCAAAGAACAAATATGTTTTCCTAAATTCACACGTCTTCTAAAAAATAGAAAACTACTTACTACTTAAGGTTTACACCCACTGCTCAGAAAATAAGCGCCTGATAGAACTCAATTATTTTGTTGTAAGTCTATTTCGTAGACCTTTAAGGCACTCAGTGTTGTACAGACTACGCACGAAATTACTTTCGCGTTGGCTTGTATCTACTTTATTTAAACCGAAATTTATTTATTTACGAATATTAGTAAAGACTATGTCTAATTAACCACTAACAACAAGAACAGACAAGATACGCATAAAGCTAACGTTTACGATTTTTTAAAACTGACAGTGTTTAGGATTGACGTATGTTGACGACCTGTTATGTCGGCCGCGTCATGGATTACCCC
The DNA here is from genome assembly GCA_946894065.1 of Acleris literana. Lineage (NCBI taxonomy): Eukaryota > Metazoa > Arthropoda > Insecta > Lepidoptera > Tortricidae > Acleris > Acleris literana. Next base: position 5,827,887 of record OX335678.1, read on the forward strand.
GATGCTCGGTATTCGAAAAGATTTACCAATAAAGATGTAAATTCCGAGACACGTTAGCAGAATGTCATGCAGGATACTTTTGACTTTGTAGCTTTTGTAGTAAGCGACTCACGTGTCACGATTCATTTATGGCCGAACCCTAAATTCAAACCACGGGTAGATAGGCTTACTTTGTATTAAAATTTGACACATTTTGTATGGGCAGATGTCAAATTTTAACCCGAAGTACGCCTTACGAAGGGTGATCAATAAGTTTTTAGAATCGGTGTGAACCATCCTCGTAATGATATTATTTTAATGTGGACTATACCATGGCACTAATCAACGTTAAATTAGAGATATTTTTTTAACATTATTCATTTGTTTTTCTGTGATAGCTAAACAAAAAACATCTGTATGAACAATTTTACAAGACGGCAAAAATAAGAGTTAGTTTTGTAATTATTTGGAGCGGTGTGGAGAAAGTCCTGATGCCCTAATAAAAAAAAATGTTATTGAATATGAAACGTTGGTTTATCATTATGATTTTAAAGATAAACAAGTTATCTTTGCAGTGGACTTTTTTATTTCCAGCTCGGTCACCAACATTTAGGGTGGCTTTTTCGGCCTTTTCCGGGATTATTAAGGCCTACAAATAAATACTGTGATATTAGCTTTTAGCAATTATCAAATAACCTGGGAGAGTTATATAACATTATTCTGCCGTATAGTTAAGGAAAAATAAATAAAAAAAGTGCTGAAAAAAAATTACGTATTTTCGGCAGGAATTATTCTTCAGAGCAATCTAATTCACAAGGATGCTGCTCTCCGACCTAAGTTCAGAAGTGATAACCGCTCCCCCTGTTATTTAGCCCTAAGTTTTGACTACTACTTCTCATTCACCAATGTTCAAAAACAACTACATAAAAATCACAAGCTGATGATGACTTAGTTAAGGTACAAAATTTGACCTCCAAAAATAAAAATATTTTTATAGGGGTAAAATAAAACATTTAAATGACTTTAATAAATGTTTGTAAATATAGAATGTGTGCATATTCCAATTTAAATATAACGATTTACATATCTCCCATTTTTTATACCGATTCTAAAAACTTATTGATCAACCCTCTTACCTGTCCGCGGTTTGAATATTGGGTTCGGCCGTAAGCTAGTTACCGGTGTTTTATTATTTATTTTGTAGGAGTATAACCACGAAGGGAAATGTCTAAAACATCTCACCGACATTGTAATTACTTCGTGTGCCTTAGACGTTATGGGTAAAATTGATGATGATGAAGGGGATTTAATTTTTTAATCTCACTGATGATCAGTGGGTATAATGACAATTCATTAGTTTTAGTCAGTGAGAGGGGGAACTCGTGATGATGATGACGTGAGTATGATGTCACAGGCGTGAAATTAAAAAAGGAAATGTTAGAAATCAGTGAATATCGCCTTTTTGGTGAGCTTTAGTCACCGATTTAGCTAATACATCGACCGCCTGATTGAAAAAAGATTGTTGCTGATGATTCCAGTGCTGTCATCAGCGGACAACGCCGCGGCGGTGACAGCTGTCAACGAGACCATGATCCCGACGCTGTGCGGGGCCAACTTCCTGCCCAGCGCGGACGCTGCGCAGGCGCTGCAGACGCAGCCGCAGGCCAAGATACAGACCATCGCTGGTTAGCTTACACCGAACGTAATCCAAGAATATATTGCGAGTTTGTTTGTCTTTTACGGTACAGGGTTCAAAGAGTTGAACACACGTAGTAATCACTTTTTCTATTTATGTATTTTTCGTGCAACAAAAATTGCCAATCAATTAACTGTAAGAGTACGTATCGTCGCACAGCGAAATTGTTTTGACTTCATCGCTTTTATGGTTAACTGTAAGTTTATTCGATAATCAGAAGACCTCTCTCCAGTAGAGATGGGCGGCGGGAAAATAACCAATATACCCACTGAGTATGTATACAGTAGGTATACATCTGGGTACATACCCAACACACATAAAATGTCTAGGCATCGAAAAGATCCTCACATTGTTTTGATATTTGGCAATGTATTGCGTTTCGATACATTTAAAAATATTAAAATAAAAAATGTAAAATTATTTTTTATTCCCAGAAATTTTTGATGTGAGTATATCCTTTATTGTATGTACTGGCTAAATAATATACACCCAGAAAATGTAGTTTCCCATTTCTATTCTCTGCACAACTTGAGTGAGAATTTTATTCTAAACCAACGGACTCTGAGCATTTTGTTTGCGACTTTATTCATGTAGAGTTCATAATTAGGTACCTCTTTTTCCTAGACCTTTTCAAAATATAGGCTAGGGGGAAATGTTGTATAAGTAAATATAGTGCCTTATATTAAAAACACGATCATCAACATATTTTTTCACGTACATAACTACCTATATTCTGATTTTTACGTACCTACTACCTAGTACGTAATCGGCTTAAAACATAAATGAAATGCAAAGAGAGCTTTAATTTATAGAGCATTTGGTAATTCATTACGATTCGAATATATAATTTTGGATTTGCAGGTATCTACCTGGCGTGCATGGCAGGCGCTGCGGTGATCGTAGCCGTTGGGGTCGACTCTATGAAGAGGTACATACAGGATTATAACAAAAGGGTATACAATCTTAAAAGACTTTGAAGCTCGTAACGCAGTCAGGGCCTCCATTCCACGACGTTAAACAAGACGTGTTATGGTATTGTTTTTAATAACAATAAATAAATACGATAACAGAACCAAATCAATATTGATTGTCATCGTAGAATACAGGCCCTGGTCTGGTGGGACTCTGGTAGACGACCTCTAACCTTACGGTCGTTTTTTCCGTGGAGTAATTGATACACTAGGATGTTAGTTTATCACTCTCTCCGGAGCAAGGTAAGCTAAGTAATATAGTTTAAAAGAAAGAAAAAAGAGTATTAATTAACTACACAGAAGAAACACAAAAAAAAAAGGGCTCTTTGGCCAGCAGCAGTTCGTTTGCTCCCGTTTTCCTGTAAATACGACAAACATCTCGAACCAGTCTTTTCTAGCGTAGCAAAGCCAAAACAAGATAGAAGATTTTTTTAAACCTAATAGCTTATCAACCTGCTTCGTTTTATACGCCCCTTACACTGTATGGGTGTAAGTTGAAGACTATGTGTATAATTTGATGACGATTGTTCTTTTCCACTAGATACGACTTCGGACGCAGTGGCTCCGGCAGCGGCAAGTCCGGCCTAGCGCTCCTGGCTGTGACCCTGCGGCTGTTGGTGGAGCCCAACCAGATGCTCCTCATCATCATCAACATCTTCATCGGGATGCAGCAAGCATTCTTCGGCGCTGATTTCTCTGCGGTAAGGATGCTAGTTATAAGGCTGCGGCTCCACTGAGGCGGAGACGACCGGAGCGGTGCGGAGCTGTGCCAATATTAACCAATAGAAAGCGCATGCGGTCACGTGGAGCTCGCCTTGCGCACGTTAGTTTAGATTCTATTGGTTAATATTGGCACAGCTCTGCACCGCTCCGGTCGTCTCCGCCTCAGTGGAGCCGCAGTCTTAGGGGTATTTAAGGCTGAAAGGATGAATAATACGAGTATATCATAATCATTGTGATTTTTATTCACGTTTTGTTGTCCCCAGATATATATATTTGTTAGTCGAGATGGGAAAATAGAAAGTTACTAACCTCTAGGTCAGTTAACAAATATTCAAAAAAGGTGATGAAGCTTCTGTTCTTACACGGCTCGCGTGTTGTCCAGGTACCGTTGGTTTCGTCAAAATCCATCCTGTACCTTTCCCGAAATGATTTCAGCCATCCTTTCTGCTACGTGTACAGCCACGGTTCCAAACATTACTATTGTTATTTAACTTACCCTCTCATTTTACCATCATCTGTCCATACATCAGGATATGGGCAAGCAGATGTCTCAATAATGAAAGTTGACTAATCAAATGTTTCTTTCCAGTCGTTCGTGTCGTGCGCTATCGGGACTGGCACGGTCGGTTTCGTCATGATGACGTTTGGACTCGCGGATGCCATTGGCTGCGTCCTCACAGGATATTTGGCTAAGGTAAAACTACCAACTAACACCACCACCTCTGCAAGATTGCAGACGCTAACTCTAATGTTAAGCTAACGTCTATTAGAATGATGAACTCAGCTACTTAATTAATTATTAAGTATTTAGTCTTTGCCATGCACGGTTGCAAATCTGTGCGACCTTACCGGTATCAATTGATATTTAGAACTTTGGCGCGAGAAGATCGAATTACATCCAACCAGACTAAAAATAGAACATTCAAATCAATAAATAAATATAAATCTTCAAAAAATTTTTATACTTTCTCTGGATCAATTGATCTGGTTTAACGTATTTTAATTACATTATAAGATATTCGATCCGTTTTCACAGATCTCAGGTCGCATTCCGCTGATCATCGGAGCCACTATCCTGCACACAGTGCTCTTGGTAGCTCTACTGGTGTGGCGAGTGCACGCTGGTGATGGCCTCTACATGTACATCATGGCCGTGCTGTGGGGCCTGGCTGACTCCGTGTGGATGGTTCAGATGAACGGTGAGTAAAGAGCGATGAAACTAATAAAGAAAACCTCAATATTCATAATAAAGGAAATCTTTTCTCGAGTTATAAAATAATAGGTTTTCGTGATTATACTAATTTCAATAAAGCAATTTAACGGATTAAACTTTCCGATATTTCTTACTTTTTCTATCATCGAGCGCTGAAAAGAGTACGTATCTTCGAAAATTTTGAAGATTTATTTGATAAAAACACAAATTAAAAAAACTATCGGTTAGTCGATATCATCGATAAACAGTGGTGTTCTCTCCCGACAACTTGTCAAAAGCTCCGCGAAAATTCCGGGCCCTAGTCATTACGCTGTTTAAAATGCTGGATTCTGACAAAGAAGAGGTTAACCGTGCTGAATCACACCACTTCCTAATACCCACATGTTGGCATGTTACGAGTATTGGCATATTCTTAACAAATGCAACCTTTTCCCTTGCAGCTTACTATGGTATACTCTTCCCTGGCAGAGAAGAAGCTGCCTTCTCCAACTTCAGGCTCTGGGAGTCCGTAGGCTATATTATAGCCTACGTGATCTCTCCCTACTTGCGAACGAGTGCCAAGACTTACACCCTCCTCGTCATGATGGTAGTGGGGGTCGCAGGGTACTTTACAGTAGAGCTCCGGGAGCATAGGGTTAAGAAGAAGATGTTGAAAGAAAAGGAGCAGGAAATAGGAGGTGAAAAAGGCTGTGATAATATTGCGTTTGAGGGTATTGAGAGATTATAATTAAGGATTTTTAAATGTTGAAGTTTTGTTTTGCCTTTAAGGGTGCTATTCGTATAGCAATTAGCTATACGCACGCGGGATTGATAAAACATCCGCATGATTTTGTTGTTTTTGTGTGATGTTCAATAAAGTGTTTTTGTATATTATTGTATAAACGCAAACACTTGTAATATTCGGGTGTGTAATGTTTGACAAAGTATTTTCACATGGTATTTTAACATTTAATATAATTTTAAGGGACATAATCACTTATACGGAATCTAATTTCATTTTGTATAACCTCGTGCCTACATGGGGTACTCTTTATGGTACATATTTTTGAAACTAAGACGACATTGTTTAGGGTTTAGTTTACTTGGTTTCTTATGTCCTTTTCAAAGGAAGGATGTAGGCACGTGGTTAATCCAATTATAATTATAAGTAAAAAATAAACATTTGGTGTATTATTAACCTATTGGTATGTATAATGTATAAGGAGTAATGTTTAACGATAGCGATGTAATGGACAATTAAACCGATTTTAATCATTGATTGATTCTCAAGCCGAAACGTATTACGGTTTAGGTTACGGTTACCGTAGCCTAAGCAACGAAGACCAAAATCGCCTCCCAAAAAACATATACTAGTAGTTGTATATGTTTTTTGGGAGGCGCTGTAAATCTATGAAAATAACTTATTTCAAAATTTAAGACGCCACCTATGCTAAAGTCTGGAGTGTTCCGCGATCTGGATCTCAATAACCATAACGCCTCTGTATCTGATTTTTGGATATATTAAACTTGATCATATTTGCTTGAGACTGTCGAACGTGAAAATACGATTAGAAATAAAATCCTCGATACTTTTATTTTTCAAACATGACACCTTTTTTGCATGTTTTTGGTTGAAACTTCGGAACCCTATAATCTTTAACGATGATTTTCGATTCAATACTTGAGGATATGCAACTTCTTAATCCTGGCAAAAAAAAAACAATAAATGTTGTGGTTTTAAAGTAAACAGCGATTAATTGAATTAAACGCTGCCGTCAAGGCGCGAGCGAACTATCTCCATCTCACATTCTTCGCGCAGAAGCACATAAAGCCATCCCTTTTTATTCTTGTGGGGGCGTGGCACCATTGGTGGCCTCTTAAAGCAAATCGCTTGAATACATCCCGAAAAAAAGTACATAAAAAAAAAAACATAAAGTAATCATAAGTCGAGAACTGTCCCAATTGAGATGTTGAAACCCAGCATAAATATTCTTCACTATAAGAGGTACTCACAAAAAAAACCCGAGCCCATTTGATGTAAGGGCCGACTTATTATGCAAACCCGACTATGGCCTTTCGGGAATCATTTTTCCCTCCATATCTCATTAAATATTGATCTCAGCAAAAAAGTGTATTGCATCTTTTTTGTAGAAAATTTTATTTAGATTCATTATGTAATGGAACATTTTTTGCTATGGGCCACCGTTTACGAGTTATTTACGAAAAACTAAAAAACGGGACCTTTACATCCCCCTCCACCCGTTAGGTCCACCCCCACCCATCAGTACTTTTAGTATGTGGTTTAAAACACCATTCCCCACAACTATGCCAAAATTCGCTTATACACGAGTTTTTTCCACTGATTTGTCTTCGTTGCTTAGGCTACCGGTTCATAATAGAGTTTTCTGCCACGAAGGCGCAGCGTATTCTGCCAGTCAAATGAAAATTGCACGATTTTGTGCCGCGAGGTTGTCAATTGATTCAAATTCCAAGTGACGAATGCTGTGGTTTTAAAATCGGTGCGGCTTGGGTTGTAAGAAATCTGAGAGATGGCATTTGCTGGGGCAAACATCAGCACGAACATCTAAGCCATGCTTTGTCCTCATCTGTCGAATTGCCTATTTTTTACATTTATGTTTTACCATGTAGAATAAAGGACCATTAAGACCATGCTGCCCGGGTATGTATGTATATTAACTTTATATTAGGTAAATTTCTGTGTGTGTCTGCGTGTGGGTGTGTGTGTGTTTTTGCGTTTAGAGACACAGCAGACACACGGATAGACGGACCGACAGAGACAGACAGGAAGTTGTCGTATTTGTAATATTAATGTGGATCCAAAAAAACTATCCATTTAGTAATAAGATGCGATAATAAATCGGTTACGTCCGTATTCCTCTTTTTGTTACTAATATCGACTGCTTATTCGGTATCTGCTTTTTTTTTTGCTTATACACACGTCAAGAATGTCTAAGGATCAAAAATATACTTGAATTATTTGGATACTTTGCAATTTATCGCGTTACAAAGGTGGTTTTATCGGAACCGAAATCGGAGTCGGAGTTTTCAAATTTGGTTTGTCGGAGTCGAAACCGGAACCGGAGCCGAAGTCGGAGTCAGAGGTGGAGTCGGAGGCGGAGGTAAAAATGAGTTGTGTGTGTAATGTGTAATGTGTGCCGCCGCCGCTGCGCTTCGACCTCCGATTAGAACCTCCAATTAACAGGTATCGGAATCGGAGTCGGAACCGGAGTTGTAATATCAATCGGAAGTTCCTATCGGAACCAGCTGTCCTATAGCCTAACGCACTCGCAATCGCAATCGACTTCAATCTGGAACAATTGTTTTCATTTTGTAAACATACTCGCCTTCGGATTTTCAAAAAGAAAACGATTGCTATTGCGAGCGCGTTAGGCCAGCAGACTCGAAGCTGCGTCCGTAATATCTCTACTTTGCATAACATTACAATAATTAAGGATTAGGTATTTTTGATCCTTGGATATTTTTGATGTGTGTATGTCTTAAGCCCGATTGTGAAAGTCGCTCATAAAACTATGTATTGATTAAATTATACTTGTACCTGTCAGGGACTAACAGTACCCAAATAACCTGGGCCTCTATTCCACTTTGTTTTTATCTTTCTTAACTATATTGATTTTTAGGTTCCCTTCCCTTATAAGATCACTTTATTGTCCGTATATCTGTCTGTCTGTCTTTAGGTATGTCCTTATAGAAATAACAGTAATAAATAAGACACTTTGTTCTTGAACTGATACAGTCATTTTTGTTTTCCATCAAAGGCGGCTCTCGTTGATCTATTTATAACATTTAGCAAAAAGCAAGTTCTAACAAGAATAAATATTAAATGATAAATCTGAAAATAGTTACTTATTATTTTCTTTTCTTTTCTTTTTTGGAGGGAAAACAGACACAGACATTAGAAACAGACTATACAAAATAGGAATAACACCAGGGTTACAAATAGAATAACATAGGGTGGGCCACGAATCTTGCTACAAAATGAAAGTATTCAACTTAATTTAGTAGCATGATTCGTGTTCACCCTATGTATTATAAAAGAGTTCGATATAAACAGTAGGTACGTTATGTACTTATAAAACAAGAACAAACTCATATTTGTAGTTGAAGCTTTAACTGTGATCTAAAACTAGTATTTTTTTTTGAAATTGCAAATTTATGTTTGCTCATTCAACCTACTTTTTAGGAAGAACAATGTAAGCAGCCAAACTAATAACGTCTTGTATTTTATGAACGGTACCCTCGGTGCGCGTGTCCAACTAGTAACACGTTACGGTACTTTATTGTCAAAAGCTATGAGCTGTCAACAATCTTTTAAGGATATGGTTTAAGCCGAAGTGGAATAGAGAAGATGATATCCAGCCCAGGTGTTATAGTAGAATACTAAGGAGTAAAGATAAAGAGACCATTGTACTATTGATATATTCCAGGTAGAAGAAGAAAAAGAATGATTGATGCGTCAGATAGCGACGAGACTCAGTCGTTGCTGTCACCAAAGATGCGCCGCAAAGCTTAACAACGACAACTGTGATTTAAGTATAGTATTAACAAATCAGTAGAACATCATCGGGTGACATCGAGCGGGTTGTATGTGTGTGCGACTTACTCGTACAGTAAGTGAAACTGAAAGACGTATTCGTATAGGTATACCTTTTTCGATCTTGTCATATGTGAATAAGACATAAAATGGTACGTCTTTCAGTTTTCCGAGCTGTACTTATCCGCAACAAGCCAAGGTGGGGCGTGGCATAACGCTGATAACGCTGATTGACGCTGAATCGCTCGTGGCTGCGCTGCCTGCGTGTGTGTGCGTAGGTATCTCGAGCTCCTAAAGCGCAGGAGTTAAATTACTTTTCTGCATATACATTGACATAAGTTATGCGAGGAACCAACTCTTAAATAACTGCTGGTAAAGAAGATAAAACGTGGTCTAGAATCTAGTGTTCACTCTTAAAATGGAGACAAATACAAGAAGTATGTACTAATTTATTCTTTATCTGACAGAGTTAAACAGGAGGAATTATAATTTTAGAAAATATGGATTGGCGAATATATTTCCTCTATGTATGCGATCAGAGTCCGTATTACAAGCCTTTAAAGCCTGCCAAGTTCTACTCAGTCAAAGGCATAGAGCTATAGAGGGCGTAATTTATCTGTCCTGCTCTGAATGGAAATTGACAAGATTGTACAATCACATTGAAGCTTACATGTAGCCATGTACCTACTTTTACTAAAAAAAAACGAAATATAAAAAAAAATTACATCAAATTATTTCTTTGTTTCATTTCTAACGTAGGCACGTAACTTTAATTTTGAAATGAAAATGAAAATAATAAGTGTGTGTTTTAGTTACCTTTTTTTCCTGTTCTTTTTTAATACCATTTACCAACAGTACATGGAATCCCGAGCCTGTCTTGGTGTGTATAATGCGTTTTCCTAAAAAATAAACTCCACGTATAGATTTCTAAAGCCGAAAATGTCATTAAGTTACGATTATCTCGAAAACAGTAAAGCTTTCACTAGACCTACGTTAGGCTGTTAAGATAGGAAAAAGGTACATCTATATACAGGTTGCTTGTGGACATCTTAGTACAGGACACCTGTATGGAAAGTACATTATATCTTCTGTAAAGTGAAATCGTTTAAATGATCCTCGGGAAATGTTCCTTCTCACTCATTCGCACTTATGAAGTCATACGAGCCTAATCGAGTTACATGAAACCGAGAGACTTTTAAGAGCTATTGTACTGTATTGCGTTGTACGTTTATTAGGGCCCCTAGACAAGACGCACAATGCTGCCGTAAACGATTTTCGAAAACTAAGAAAATGCATGGAATCGCCTTTACATATTTAAATTCAAATATTTTTTTGCATGTCACATTACATTTTAACTGGTAATACTAAAACTCCAGGTATAGGTACATGTCACGCACTGCAAGGGCTACATGACAGAGCTTTTTATTTATACTTATTCTAATTTATTTTTAGTATTGTACATAAACATAATCTTAATTTGCACAAATCAATAAATTTTATGAGGTATTCCACTTCTCGCAGTAATCGATAGAATTATATTGTACAGTCACGAGATTTAATTTGGTACCCACCTTAGGTCCAAAGTCAATCTGACATTCTACAACAATAAGGTTGAGTTTCCTAAAAGTTACAGTCACCACACGGGATTGTTGAGCCACTTGCCACTGTTCGTAATTATATAGCCAGGGGTATAGACGAATAAACCCTCCACACTTCGTCGAATGTAGGCGCATAAGCCGAATAACGAATAGCGAATAGCGAAGTGTGGCGCTGGCATTATAATTATAACACGCAGGCGTATAGGGCAGTTATAGCCGATTTAGCTCCCTAGGGAGTTATGAGTTTAGTTTTAAAATATAGAATCCACTCGTACATCATTTCAGACTAAGGAGGTGTAAAATCAGCCAAGGTTTATTTCCTTTATTAAAAACTTGGAGCCCAACCAGATGCTCCTCGTCACCATAAACGTCTTCATCGGCATACAGCAGGCGTTCTTCAGCGCTGATTTCTCCGCGGTGAGGTTGCTAGTTATTGATGGCATTTGTGGCAGAAAGGAAGAATATTACCAGTTCATCATCATCAATGTGAATAATATAAATGATTTGTTATTCCCTGTTTTTTTTTTAAATGGAGATGAGCAAATAAATCCCCACCTTATTCATAAAGGAAATTTAACCGATTTTAGTTAAAGTATGCTTCGTCACTTTCTGCCGAATTCAAAAGTCACCACAAAAGATAAGGCAGGCATATTTTGAACACATGGATAAGACTGTTAAGTAATCTTGAAGGTAAACATGTAATCAAAGAAAAAAAAAGAGTGCAGAAGCACTTGGATGGTCAGCCCAATTGAACCATGACCCATTGCGCACGGCGTTGCAGTAAAGTTATAAAACAATTTGATTCACACTTTTTAAGACTTGAATCATGAGTATCATGACGTCACTACGTCCAAATCGTCGTTGAAATCCATCCTAAGCTTGCCCCGACGACGTGGCGTGGGTGAGCCATTATGCTAGGTTAACAGCCACGCTGCCAAACATTGCTTTTGTTATTATACTTACCTTTTGATTTTACTATCCTCTATTACAAGATATACGCAAGCAGATGGCGGTCTCATCAATCAGCAACAACAGTTTCTTTCAGTCGTTCGTGTCGTGCGCTATCGGGACTGGCACGGTCGGCTTCGTCATGATGACGTTTGGACTCGCGGATGCCATTGGCTGCGTCGTCACATGATATTTGGCTAAGGTGCAAGCTCTGCAAGGTCGGTTGTTCTCTCACTAAGCTAACGTTTATCAGAAAAAGGAACTCAGCTAATGCATTATTATATTGTCTGCGCCGAGCACTGGTTGCAAAACTGTGCGAACTTACTCTTATCAATTGATTTTTAGGAGTTTGGTGAAAGAAGAACTTATTACTTATACTCAACCAGTTTTGCATTTCAATTACATTGCAAACCTTGAACCAATTGAATTAACGTCAATATATTTTTTACTTGCTCTTTACGAGCTTGCTCATTACAAGATAATCGGTTCGTTTTCGCAGAAATCAGGACGCATTCCTCTGATCATCGCAGCCACTATCCTGCACACAGGGCTGTTTGTAGCCCTGCTGGTGTGGCGAGTCCACGCTGGTGACGGCCTTTACATGTATATCATGGCCGTGCTGTGGGGCCTGGCTCACTCCGTGTGGATGGTTCAGATAAACGGTGAGTAGTGGACGATGAACCTATCACGTTTGCTCTCACACGACTCTATCGACGTGGATCAAACGCCGATTGATTAATTTTGCAAAGTCGATCGATGCATGGTTCGGTTGCTGTGATATCGGCAATGGTAGGTAGGTTGTATCATACTCAGGTCGAATTCTGAGCAAGAAAGTATTAGACATGATGAATCACGCCGCTTCCTAATAGCCACATGTTGGCATGATATTGGCATATTCTTAACAACTGTTGCACCTTTTTCCTTGCAGTTTACTATGGAATACTCTTCCCTGGCGGAGAAGAAGCCACCTTCTCCAACTTCATGCTCTGGGAGTCCGTAGGCTATATTATAGCCTACGTGATCTCTCCCTACTTGCGGACCAGCGCAAAGACTTACACCCTCCTCGTCATGATGGTAGTGGGGGTCGCAGGGTACTTTACGGTAGAGCTCAGGGAGCATAAGGTTAAGAAAAGGAAGACGTTGAAGGAAAAGGAGGAGGAGATAGGAGGTGAAAAAGGCGGTGATAATATAGAATTTGAGGTTACTGAGAGGTTATAATTAAGGACTTTTTAATTGTTGACTTTGTTTCGACTTTAATGGTGCCATTATACGCACGCGGAATTCATAAAACAAAGACTTAAACCACATGTTTTTGTTATTGTGTGTTTTGTTTTGTTTGTAAAGTGTTTGTATTGTATTGTATTGTATAACGCAAACACTTTTTTATAATTGGGTGTGTAATGTTTAATATAGTATTTTCACTTGATATAAGGACGTCACATAATAATATAATTTCATTTTGTGTTAACCAAATGTAATTATAAGTAAAATGAACCTTTGGTGTATTAATTAACCTACATGTATAATGAATAAGCAAGCAGCATAATATTTAGCGATATAATGGAATGGAATTAGGTCATTGACCTCAAGCCTAAATGTTTTTTCATAATAGTTTTTGTATCCACGAAGGTGAACAGAACTCTGCCAGTAAAATTCAATCTGGTCAAGGAATTAAACGGTTGCGTGCATCAATGTACGTAAAATTAAGTAACGGCGCATGACTTCGTGCATTGAAAACATTATAAACAGGGCCTTTATTTCACTGGGTAAAAACCACAGATTAAAGACTAAAGGCATAGAAACCGTACTAAATAATCAGAAAATACATTATGGTTCACTTTTTTTTACTTATAGTTTTCATATTCAGTTGGAAAGAGATGAATCTATAGCTCTTCTTTCGTTATTTGGTACATCGTCACAAGTAAGGCGTTATTTGGACCTATAAGCACCTATAGTATTTGGACTTATAGACAAGGAAAGACAAATCCTTCCTCTAGGAAGGACAAAGAAGTCCCTGTGTAAAACCTTGTGACAATGACAATTAAAGAAGAAAAAACAGCCTACTTTATGTTTCATTTTTTTCTCATGTAATATGTAATCTAAAAAGTAGAGAAAGATAGCTGACGCAAAAGACGTCTTATAGTCCGGTTTCTACGCTATATGTTCTTATTTCTGTGGTAAAAACCATATTGACTTTGACTTTTGTAGTGTCAACAACATTTTGATAGCTCTTATTTACTTGACAGTAATGGCGGCCGAGTTAAGTAAAATACGATAAGGATTCCGATCACCTTCGGGGAGGGAAGATGCCCGGCTTTTACTTTTGTTAATTTTGATTTACTGTTCCATTTACTGTGATTATACTCTCTTACTGACACTGGCGAAATCACTTGGTGGACCGCCATTAATTTAGAAAATAAAATATGATAACACGTCAAAGTAATATGGTTTTGCCGTGTTAAATAGAGGCCCTGTAGATACGGTTTTCAACCGATTTTATTTCCTACGGTTACACACACAAGTTCTTCGTCATCCAGGGAATACTGTTGCCTTAGGTACATACGTAGCTGGCGGGTTGGTAATTTATTCCGTTGAAAGACTTTTGCGTTTTGGCCATTGTGCTATATAAATATGGATTAGTATGGGGTCTTGCGAATAGTCTATCAGCCCATATCCACCCCCTGCGGCAGATTTCAGACCCATTCATGCCGCCCGTCTAGGTATGTATTATATTAATTTTATATTAGGTAAATACCGATGTGTGTGTGTGTTTGTGTATCCAGAGAGACATAAGAATGAAGAATAGATGAACGGATAAAGGGACCAACAAGGAGTTTTCGTATTTTGTAATTTAAGTGTGGATGGACAATTCGATAGTCAGAAAGATACAGATTAAAAAATGTAAACAAAAAATTAAAAAGCAAATACATTTGTGAAGGATTGGCGGGAAAAATCTCTGCACAACGAGTGGAGAGAGACGAAGGGCAGACTAGTAAAAGAAAGACTGTAGTAACAGAGTTGTTATACCATTTTTATAACGCCTGCATATTTACAGAAAGCAAAGCAATATTCATCCGCCATCGACTTGTTGACAAACAATTTAAGCATCAGGCATCTTGATTTCTACATAAAATGGACGCGTTAAAGAGTCCTGCGCACCAATTATAATATCCCCTAATACATATAATAAGTGCGTTTGTTAGTTTGTCCTTCTTTAAAGCAGAATCAGAGGAACTGATCGACGTGATTTTATTTCTCAGAGATAGCTGGAGGGTAAGAGAGTGACATTTTATTCCGATAGCACATTCCCGCGGGAATAGCGATTTAACTGATTCTACGTGAACATTGTCGCGGAAAAAAGTTAGTCAGACAATAAATATACACTTAGGTACTTAAAAAGGTACTGGAAATGGAAGGTACAGTCCCGCTTGACTGGTTCTCCGCGGAAACCGCAAATGTTATTGGCAAGTTAAGAGCAAAAAGTCATGATTCATATAAATAAATAATTCTAGGAAAACCACCAATGTCACCAAGGACGTAGTTTTCCTGGGACATTATTGTACACTGTTTTTAAACGTATTGTTTCGTATTGTTTTTGCCTCGGCCGTTATTAGTGTCAAATATTATAACACTATCATAACGCTGACAATACGACTGATACATTTGACGATTTGGAAACCATATGTGATTTTTTAAATATCTTCTACACCAACATCAAAGCCTCGTAAAACATTGAAAACTGGATGAACAAAATTTTGGATTATGAAGCTAAAAAATTCCATACACAATGCAATAACAGTCCAGCAAGTCTGATTTGTACGATTTTGGAATATGTTGTAGATATTATAAAAAACTAGAGCTGCATGTTTTCCCTTCCGAGAAACTATTTCTTAGAAAGAAACAAGAAAAAAAAACGCACGCACCTAGTTTTTCTTAATAACTACACCATATTCAAAAATCGTGAAAAACGGACTTGATTTAAGGGGTGAGAAATGTTATCGCCCGGAGCTAAAATTTGTATGATAAAAGTCAGTTACCCGATTTAAGCGTAGGTTCACAATTCTCTTAAGTAGAGCGTTTTTTACCATCTGAAGAAGAGGCAACGTATTTGGAAACTCTTAAATATTTAGATTATTGTAACTAGAAAAAGGATATGACGAGCAATGATGAAACTACTATATTCTGAAGAATGGCACGGTCGACATTTGTCGGCCCGTTGCCCTGGCGAGTCCCTCAGACATATAATTTCCGGTGCTCGCATTTGGCCATCGGCGAGTACTTGCACAGACATAACCTAGTGGCCAGGCTCATCCATCAGCAACTTGCTCTTCAATATGGTCTTGTTGAGTCTTCAGACCGTGCCGTACTATAAGTACACACCGACGCCAGTTCTCGAAAAGTCGTGCTAAGCTCTATTGGAATTGATCTGTCATCGCGGACAGGACTTTTGTCGCCAATAAGCCTGATATCGTGTTGACAGATCGGTCTCAACACCGGGTAGTGCACGTCGATGTCACCATCCCGCATGATGAGAACCTCGTGAAGGCCGAGAAGGACAAGCTCAGCAAGTACCTTGACTCGGCTCACGAGGTGACCGCCATGTGGGATACTGACTCGTCGATCATTGTCCCGATAGTTGTTTTGGCAAACGGTCTTAAAGCGATTTCGATTAACACCTCAAGAGACTCTCGCTAGATGGCTGGATCAAGGGCCAGATGCACAAGGCAGTACTTCTCGACACGGCATGCATTGTGATGAGGGTCCTCTCTGCAACCCTAACCACCGGTAGATTGAGCCCTGGTCCGCTGCCGGCGCCACTCGTAAGTTTTTCACCTAGGTACTATAATAACTGAAATGTGAAGACACCTTAAACGAGTGTACCTAAATCGTATTTTGCACAAGCTAGCTGGTTGGACATACTCGTATCATAATGCAAGTGTCTGCGTCATCAAAATCATTGAAACTAGGTTTAAGTTAATCTTGCATAATATTAAATGTTGTTCATTTGTAGTTTGTTAGTTACATACAAGTGAAGCTAATGTATTTACCTAATTGTGTCAAGTGGAAATCCATCTTTACATCACGTTACGTGAAATTACTCTCACAAACATTAACGACCAACTCGAAAATAATGATATGATCTCTAATACCATGTAATTTTAAAAAAATGATGAAAACCACTGAACTTACTTACATGGGGTCAGATCGATAGATCGATAGGTCTTGGGGCTGCAGCCAAGATGCAAACGGTACTAACGTTTTTCTTTTCTATCGCTTGAAATGTATGGGATGACAATTGACCATGCGGTTTATCGCTACGCACGGGAATGTCATCCCATACATTTTGACTGATAGAAAAGAAAAACGCTAGTAGCGTTTGCATCCTTTAACGACTAGCTGCATTTGATCCTCAACCGAAGTCGATACAACGGAGACACCGGCGAATATAGGCTGGAACGGTTTTGATCTCCTTTCATTTTAATAATCGTTTCGCGCAAACCCATAGTCACAGGCTGCGCCCGCGCCGGTCAGTTAGGTTTCCATTATCTCATAGATCGGTCACCGAGCAGACAATAGAAACGTTCAGTGTAATACGTGTTTTGTTCTTCATATTGACTCTCATTAATGTATTTGTGAATTAAGTTCTGTAATTAAAAAAAGTGTTGTTGGTGATGTGTGATTGTTATTTTTAATTGAATTATTTGATTTTTCGTTTGGTAAGTGGATTTGAATTTGAGCTTGGGCATGGAATAATAGAAAGCTTGAAGTTATGATACTGAGTTAAAAGTTATAAAAACTGTTGGTTGCTAGATTTTTTTTTCGTTACTTGTCGGGTATCAAATAGTTTAAAAGTCATTGTAATTAATATTTGAAATGCGAAAGTGTTTGTTTTGTTATTTGTTATAGAAATCCATAACACGTATAACGAGTTAAAGTCGGGTAAGGTAAAGTTTGGATCATGATTTAATTTGATTTTAAGTACAGTCGAGTTCATAAATATGTGTAGGTACACTTTAGTACCTTGTCTATTTAATGTCATGTTTACACTGCCATACATTAATTATTATCACAGCGATTAACGTGACAAGGTACTACAGTGTATACATATTTATGAACTCGACTGCACCTACGTATATGTAACCGCTTATATTATAATATGCTCGTAGTATAAAAAACAAAGTCGCTTCCCGCTGTCTGTCCCTATGTATGCTTAGATCTTTAAAACTACGCAACGGATTTTGATGCGTTTTTTTTTAATAGATAGAGTGATTCAAGAGGAAGGTTTTAATGTATAAGAAATTCTGGATTATGTACGGGTTTTCCAGAAAACTCATATAAAACGAAGCGAAGAGAGGTCAAGTACCGATTATAATAATATCATTTTATTACATTTTAATTGTAGTTACTATATACCTATACATATTATTATATACTAACGTTTATTAATAACTGGTCATCAAATTCGGAACAGATTTTCTTATTAAGAGTTTGACCCATGACGTAGGAAAACCTGTATTCCAGAGATATGTAGTCTTCAGTTGCTAAGTAGGATTTAAGACCCATAGACATTATGGGTCTTGGATCACACTTACCATCAGGTCTGGGTCTAAACCTGAGTTTTCGTTTCCCATCTTCATTCCAAAAAAAAACTGGTCAAGTGTGAGTCAGACTCGCGCACCGAGGGTTCCGTTTGTAAGATAATATTCTTGGTAATCGCAACAGAAAATACTTATTTTGTTATGAACTTTATTTTTTATGCAATAAGATCCATTTTGATTAGATTAAAATTTAATACAGATTTTCAAGGTTTTTTTGTTATTTCTGAAAAACTGTAAAAAGTGAAAATTTATTTTTCCCATACAATATAAGTTATTATCTATACGTAGGAATGTTTTCAGATTTTTTGATTAATAAATTTCGGAGATAACGGGGGAACGGTAATTTTTTGTACTTTTTTGGCTAATAATCAAAAAATGAATCACAGTTTTTTTTTAATTTAAAATGTGCAGATTAAGCCCTTTCATATGACACCCCATTTGCTATAATCAAACCACTTAAATTTTTCAACCCCCCATTCTCGTCCCCTTTTCAATTATATAAAAATTTCATTTGTTTTTCACTAAAAAAAGACGTGGGCAAGCAAGTTTCAAGTTATCAAATTTCAACTATGCCAAATTTCAAGTTGATAGCATTTGTAGTTGCTGAGAAAACCTGCTGTGACATACAGACAGACAGACAACGAAGTCTCACCATAAGGGTTCCTTTTTTACCATTTTGGTACGGAACCCTAAAAAGAATTGAATCAGGATATAGTAACGTATATTTTACGTATCTACCTGTATTCGATTGTTCCGTTTCACGATAAGTAAAAGTCGCTCCGTGTTTGCGATTCCGTAAATGTCAGTGAACATGTCTGTCCTTGAACTTTGCCAAACTTTTGCGACGATCTCTGCGTAGAGTTTAGGTGCGTATAGTGTAATAAAAATATCCTTAATATTATATTATTATAAAAATATATTAGAATAAATAAATAAATATCATCGGACAGTCGCGCACTACTTGGCTTATAGGACTATACAACAACGCGTTTTTTTTTAGAGAAATGGGTACCTTAAATGCATTGAAAACAACCAAGACTAAGGAACGAATTACTCGTGCTCGTCATACAAATTATTTGTCCATGCCGAGAATCGAACCCGGGACCGCTAGCTTTATAGGTAGGTTGTCAGTACCAACTAAGCTAGCCATGCGATGTCGTCAACATGTAGAGATTTGCTCTTAGTTCAAATAAATTGGATAAAATTTCCACACAATTTCCCAATTATCACGAATAAATTATTACTCATTCAATTATCGTTCATTCATTATTCACTGTTTATAATTGTATAAGTGATGGACATGTGTGTGGTGACGAATTGTTCATGGGTTGGAACGAAGCGTATCCGCTATTTCCTCTCGCCTGGAACCTTGAAAGTTTGGTATGAATCTGGTATGTTTAAAAACACGGGACATATGAATATTCGGAAAAAACGGAATTTTAAGGTTTTCCCTTCAAGCTGCATACACTTACATAAATAGTAGCGTAACCTTAAAATACAGTTTAAATATAATATAGTTTATGCAGTGTGTGTAGTTTATGTATAAGAATGTATAATACTATAGTAGTCATGTTAGTTTTGAAAAGAGCAACTCAAAAATCAAAGTCTTCAATTGAAAGATTACGTATGTATCTACAGTTAAAACAAAACGTTTGTGTAAATAAAGGATAATAGGACGTAATAAATAGTCACGTATCAATTACCTATTTAAAATAAATAGGAAAATTACTCCTACTAAGTACAAACCGTGTTGTGTGCGTCATGTCATGCATAGAATTATAAATAATAAAGAAGCAGTAGCTCATCACAGCTCATCGGCTCTACTCGACATTTCGATCATATGTCATATTTTCGAATCGCCTTGACTGGGTCAAAATCTTTTTCGATGCACTGAAATTCTCCATTCTGTCACGATCGTATTTTTTTCTTTAAGTAGTAATGTTTTTTTAATCGAAATAAATGTTTATTTTATTTCAATCAGCACAGTATTGTCAAACATCGTTAAACAAAATAAAATATTACTTCCTACAAAAACAACCACTCTGTCACATTTCCTGGGGACAAATTTCAATGCATCGAAAAAGATTTTGACCCAACTATTCGAAAACGTGTTATGAATCTATGTATACTATAGTCCTCCTCATCGAATTCGATGACCGCGATCTTTACTTTTTTGTTAAAGTATTCAACTTATTTTCTAGCGGGAGCTCTAATGTGACACGCTAGACCGAACTCAGTGTTAATTATTTCATCACGAGTGATGCAATAGAGCTGACCCTGCAAGTTGTAAGTATAGGTAATGGGAGGGCTTGGGTCAATCTTTTGAGTTTGGCGTTTTAGGTCAAGCGTTTTCAGCCGGCTTTCCTCAAAAGTTCTCATAGATTTCAAAATAGTAGTACGCCACGAAGACCTCTTTCAAGCGAGCTCCACCCAACCTGACGGGTCAATACCGCAGGCATTTAGATTTTAGGTTAATCTATTCAGAGCACGAATCCCTAAAAGGGACCTACACGATACATTATTTTACACAAACTTCACCTTTACTACACGAAATGACGACGATACGAAAGTCAAAGTCAATGTGGACGTGCTATCAAATTTTAGTACTAAATATCTGAGGGCCCTGCAAAGATGCATCACGCTAACTAACGTTTCTATTCGATTCGTTTTTAAACCAATCGCGTCACTGGGAGATGACGTGATACGAAAAGTCACGTGGTCTACTAGTGACGCGATTGGTTTAAAAACGAATCGAATAGAAACGTTAGTTAGCGTAGTGCATCTTTGCAGGGCCCTCTGCTTACTTACCTTACGGGGCGCTAACTCCAAACGCCATACACATTTTCTCGATGACGTTACAATAACGTTACTCGATAGAAGGAAAAAGTTCGTAAGGTGCAGTAGGTCAGTAGCAATAATTAACAGAGGCATGACTATCATTAACGTACTGGCTGTTTAGGCGTAACCGAAATGCATTGTTATCGGCTCATTAGAGCAGTGCCACAAAATAGCACACATTGTGTACATATTGCTACCATCGCTAAAGTACACACTACTCCTTCCTTAATCGTTATCGGCCATTTTGGTTTTTCTGTGAAAAGCAAGTGAAAAGTATACCGTCAGTTTGTTAGTGCAAGTGTGATAGCAATAGCCAGAGTATACCTACTATAAGTACTCACCAAGTCCAAAACCCCGGACATTTGAGTTCGATCAGATTTTTATTTCCCGGACGAGTTTGAAGTGAGTTTTT
Organism: Acleris literana; assembly: GCA_946894065.1. Classification (NCBI taxonomy): domain Eukaryota; kingdom Metazoa; phylum Arthropoda; class Insecta; order Lepidoptera; family Tortricidae; genus Acleris; species Acleris literana. The sequence goes on from OX335678.1 coordinate 5,849,416, forward strand.
TTTCCTGTTTCTAAATTCGGCCATTTTGCCTTTAGTTAATCTTGTAAAAAAAGGGGCATGTGCGACTGAGAGACTGCTAAGTTACTTCAAAAAGGGCCGAGATTGTAGGCGGTAAAAACCATATTGTCTCTGAAGTGATAAGGTATTCTTTTTAACTCGGCTGCCATTACTGTCAAGTAAACAGGAGCTATCGTATCGTAATACAATAACAAGTCAATAGCAATAAGATTTTAACCGTGTAGAATCTCGAGCCAGTTGTAGTACGGAGCGCTACCACCATCTTATAGCTTAACCTACTGCAAAAGAGTAGTGTTCGCATTGTATGTTCCGGTGTGGGGATAAGACAACTATAAGAAATGACTAGCATTCCATCTCAGGGTTGGCAACGCATTTAATTTTACAGTCTTGGAATTGTCGACTTAAGATAACGTATTCTTGAGATTGTCAATGTCTATGGGTCTCATCTTCTCTCTCATTTAACATCAAATGACTTGTTTGCTAGTATTCTTCAGATACTGATGGTTTATATTTTAATAAGATGAACTGTGTCACTAATTTAGACTGGTATAAATCTTAGCCTGTTTCTGCAAAATGTGGTTACAGAGTTAACAACAAGTTTTTAGAGTCGTTGGTAATTCTGTAGCTCTGCCTACCCCACTCTGGGAATGAAGGCGTGAAGTTATGTATGTATGTATGAACTGTGTTGCCCTTAAAAATGATCATCGTGAGTCATGAACACCCGCAACACCCTAGGAATGCGATGTCGGCTTTTCAGAAAAGTGTAGGCTCGTTTTTCGAAGGTCTCCGCGAGATATGTTAACCGTAGGTTTCTGAGTTGCAAGTTCAAAGCGTGTGCTAATTATTACAACCACAACCCAAAAAAGAGGGCCGTTTTCATGAATCCGGAGGTGTAGTTTGCGTGACGCTTTGCTTTCTTTAACAGTTTTTGTCAAAATTTTGTACGTACCTACTGCTTAACATTGCAATATTTTCTCAACAATGCGTACAAATGGGACAAATATAACAAAATAATTTGCACAATAATGTGGCAATTAACCTAACCTAGCCATAAAAACAAGAATATAAATAATATTATGCATAAGCAAAAATATTTATACGTTCTTAGTTTAATGACAAGGTATAATAGTGTTATAATACGTGTAATATACATATTTATTGCCCACTGTTAGCACCCGAGAAATAGCGCCACCACTCATAGTGCGCTTTAAACATAATAAGTATTAGTCTTAACCTTGTTATCAATCATTAAATTAGGAAAAACCGGCCAAGTGCGAGTCGAACACGGAGTGTTCCCAACTATTCATGTATAGGGCCACATTTTAATTGTTTTTTTTAAGTTTTATATCGTCGGATGGAGAGCAGAGGCTTCATAATAGGCACCCTTTAAGGTACGGAACCCTAAAAAGGCTTGAAAAAATGAGGGTGCTGTTGGGGGTAAATTTAGCAGTGTGATCCAATTTTTACGCAAAAACCGCTGCACCGTTCCACCTGCTACGCGTCAAAAGATATTTGCACAGATATACTTTAAAATACAAAGTGAATTAGGTACAACTCTTTTGATTTCACTCAATAGTACAAAAATCTCTTTATAAAAATAAGTAGGTCTGTCTGTAAATAAAACTTCTTGATTTTGGACCATACCTTATAATTCAAGGTTTTGAAAATGCTTTAGTTTAATTGTCTTGTAATAACATAAACTTGCTCAGCATTTGTACAATTACATAGGATTTATAAAAATATAATTATATAGGTACGAATGTTTTCAAAGTTATGCCTAAAAATAGGCAGTTGAAAATCAAGCAACGCAGACAAATCAGCAGAAGATAGTTAAAAATATTACTAGTAAAACAGGTTATTAAGAATATTAAGTTTACCCATGTTTATTGATTTTGCCAAGGTTATCATATCATTCCACACACTGTGGCTGTATTCTGTGCTATAAAGATGACTGCTGCCTAGTTGACGACACCACTTATCGATATCGATTTCCCACTTCATTCTTCTATCGATTTCAAATCCTAGGAATGTAGTCTTCTACCTGCTCGATCATGATCCCCTGGTCTTGAACTGCTACTGCCTGTCCGGCCTCCGATGCAGAAATTGTTTTCTTTTAGGCTTGTGTCGGTCAGGAACTAAGAACTAAAAGGAATGAATTCCCGCCACGGACCGAAACGAACTAGTTCTTCGTAAACGATCTTAATCGGTCTTCGGTCCTTTAGGTCAGTAGCAATTGTTGTACGTATGAGAGAAACAGAGCGAACGAGTAAAGAGCGCACTCGATGTGAACGAGACCAATAGTACCTACTTCAAAGCGTGTCCTGCTCAGATCTCCAAATTTGCTCCGGAGCTAAAGGACCTAAAGGAACTAAAAGATGGAACTAGTTCCTTTCACCGATTGACCGAGATCGGAGCGCTCCCTTTAAAGACCGAGCGGGCACAACTCTATTTTCTTTTCAGAAAATTGGTTATTATGGGTCTCTTAACAAATAAAAATTAAATAAAGGACTTAAATTATTGGCCGCTGTAATCGCTTCTGAAAGGTCATTCAGTAATAATAATGAAAGAAGGATATTTGCAACCAACGATCCAGGAGACACACCCATGGATGTACACGTGTGCACGACAAAGGTGATTGATGTTGTTACACGCCAAGGAAACAAGATATTACATTATTATTTTGCATAGACGATTGTCACAACTGCCAACATAGAATTCTTGATCAATTATTTATTCACTTCATTAGTATTTATTCAAATGGTTATAAATTGATATCTTGAAGACATGTTAAAAGGAACAAATTGGCTATACGTTATTTGTTATTTACCATTGTGGCAAATCCATGTTAAATATACTTATACAAATACTTTGAAAAATCCTGATTATATTATTAAAAAAAATACATACAGTGGAACGTATAACCTCCTCCTTTTTTGAAGTCGGTTAAAAATTGGCAACCCATGCAAAATAATAGGTTAGTCAATTTCATTATTACAATCTGCCAGGATCTGCCAAGAGAGGCCACCTTTTTCAAAAGTCACTTAAATATGTATTTCTGTCTGCTTATGACTGATGTACTGCTGTTATTAGATTAGGGCCTTTACCCCATTGCTAACGTATTGTTAACGTTATGATACCTAACTCTAATGAACTTGACAGCAAGCGCAGCTAAGTCTTAAAACATACGGTTGCAATAGGGGTAAAAACATAGTGGATCGGAGGCACAGAAAGAATTACCGACGTTGCCCTCTGGGTCTCAAATATTAACCTTTTCTCGTATATGTTTACATTTTGACCTTGTAAGGCACAAGAACAATAGTTAAATAAGGTAATTAAAATGCATAACACCCAAAAATGTTAATTCATAGTGGATCTAACGTCTGTATAACATTCCTGCGCATGAGTGGGCAAACAAATTACCAATATGGCGTCCGAGACACGTGTCCTGATTGCATATTGGATTAGATTTACTGGACTTAAAACTGCCTTACCGTAATAAGTTTTTTGTGGTAATGGTTGACAGTTTATTTATATATACTCGAACATACGTTTAAAACCTTTTTGTTACGGGCGAACTGAAAGACTCACACTAAAGCGTTACTGAACGCAAAAACGTAAAACCCGGGGAGTATTGTCTGCACTATACTACCTTTACATAGTAAAAAACATCTTAAGATTCAACATAATTTTAATTAGTCAATTTAATATTGAACAGATTAGGCAACTTATTGTTTATATAATAACTTTTTTGTTGAAATTAACTTCGTATTCCTATTAAATATGCAAATCCTCTATGGTATACCTACTCGTAAGTACAGTAACACCAAAAAGTACATTATATATTTTTAGTAATTTAAAACAATTTAGGCGTATCCTAAATATACATACATATATACACTCACTCCTTCATTCCCAGAGTGGGGTTGGCAGAGGGGAGTTGGGGTTTTTAGAGTTGTGGGGTACAAACAACTCTAAAAACTTGTTGTGAATGATGTAACTACATTTTGCACAAACAGGCTAAGATGATTACCAGTGTACCTACATTAGTGACAGGTTGTAAGCCCATCGCCTAAGAATACTACAAGCCGTTATTCCCTTAGTCGCCTCTTACGACTTCCACGGGAAGACATGGAGTGGCACAATTCTAAGCCGGCAACCACACACATATGATGTTGAGGAATAAAACCCATAGACATTTGCATCTTAAGATGCATCCAAATTGGCAAAAGTAACATGATAGATCTGCCGCTGCCGTGTTTCTAGCCGTAAAGCGGCTACTCTAGTTTCATTAAAGCTTTTGATAAATATCGAAGCTTGCAATGCTGCAGGCATATAGGTATTACACTTAATTTTTGATTACAAATCAATACAAAACAAATCGGGCCGAACGGGTCCTAGATCGTGTTACTGCGGTATCCTTGAAAGCGAACAAGAGAACGGCACGACTTTGTTGCTAATGCAATTTAATTGTTTTTCTATAATATCTTGCGATTCAGTTATACACGCTATTTACATAATGTGTCGGCGCGGTCGCTAGGGCCTTTATTGATTTATGTCGATCTAGGTGATACAGAGCTAGCTATAAGTTAAAAGTCACATAGAAATTACAAAATATAATATAGCAATGATAGCAAAAGAGCACTTAACAAAGACGTTAGTACTATGATCAGGGCCATGAACTTGGTTCAAGTTAGGTCTCGCTGCCTCATGCATGATGATGATGATGATGAATTTGATGATAAGTTTTATGGCTGTTATTGGGTCCCTGTATTTACTGACAAAGTGGTGGTAGTGCTCAATGGTTTTAAAATTAATAAGGAAATTAATTCTTTTATGTGCCCGTTATTTTGTTAACTCTCTCAACTTCTTTATTTGGTTCATAATAAAATATATACTTAATAATAAAATAAATTTGCAATTTGTGGTTATAGAATTATCAACAAGTTTTTAGAGATGGTTGTTATTCTGTAGCTCTGCCTACCCCACTCTGGGAACGAAGGCGTGAGAATATGTATGTATGTAATAAAATAAAATATATATGTTGAATTAAGATTATGTTGATTTTAAACCAGAAACGCAGAATATTTATGACATAAAGTAATAAAAGTCTTTATTCAAATTTTATGGTTATCGTGGTATATAGTCCAAGTTCCATGAACAATGACCTCATCGCTGCAAATGGAGCTCTAGCCACAATGGACAGGCAAATCTACCCACGCCTGTCTGTCGATAAGTTTACAATAAAGTTATATTTTAATTTCTAACTTTTGTTATATCCCATAACGGTTTCCAATTTGTTTACTCGCAGATTTCTAAGATGCCAAAGGACGTGGTGTTTGGCGTGAATGAAAAATGGCGCATCAACCGCAACATCTTCGTCCTCGGCTTCGCGTTCATGGTGCAGTTCACGGCCTTCCACGGCACTGCCAACCTGCAGAGCTCCGTCAACTCCGAGGCTGGTGCTGGCACCTTCACCTTAGCTGCTATATACTTCTCACTGATACTGTCCAACATTCTGCTGCCAGCCGTCGTCATCAAGTGAGTGAAAACTGATTTGTTCCTATGCAATCAAGTAAGTCTATCCGTAGAACGAACTTCTAAAACAGACTCATGTTTCTATACAGTATTTCACGTATAATACTTTACTACTTCTCGACGACGAAGCAAAATATCAACTGTAAAGTTCGTGCTAGAAAATTTTACAACTAAATAGGGACTCGGAGGCGCTGTTCTAATCGTCATACAAATTTTCTCGATGACGATCGTTATATACTCGATAGAAGGAAATAGTTCTAGTTGTCTTCTTCTCGTAGCACCACAATTAATCATTTTAGTCTGAAAGTGATAATTGCTGGCTTAATGTTACGTAGTTTAAAGTCCTATTATAATGGGAACACCGTAGAATTCAATATAAAAAATGCCACCTAGTCACTTATATTTAAAACGTTAGTACCTATAGTAACGTTAGTGATTATAGCCCTAGTCTGAACAAAAAATATATAACTGACATGTTTTGCGCTCCGTAATATTCCGAACTATACTTTCCGATCATACATGTGTCTAAGTAAATTGTATTATTTCTAAAAAGCCATCTTATAGTAAATTTTGTAGCTTTACGTAGATTGAGTTCGTTAAGAGCTACAGCAATACAAAGTCTTAAATCTATCTATCTATATATCTATATATCTAGTGTACCCTATAAAAATACCTCGAGAAATGAATTCAACCAATCAAATGTTTCATTGCCATTTGGACCTATTTTATAAATAATTGAGCACGTGTGACAGGAGCATTTATTTTAGCAAGGCTAGTTAGCGTTTGTTTTCGCATTCCCCCGTATCTAAGATCGGTGCAACAAGGTCGAGGTTGACAATGACAATGCGCAATCAAATATAGTTCTTAGCACCTACAATTACTGTTTGTTAGGTATTAGGTATCAATATATTTCAAAATACTATAAATAATAATACATACACCTACAATTTAACTACAACTAAACTCATCTAATAAATAGCTACCAGTGGCCATCGTTTCCAAAAAGCTTGTAGCGTTATCTACCACCATTTGTTCATTGACACTTTTCGCATTTTAATTTAATAGGAATATTAAAATGTTTCTTTAAGTTTCTTCTTCATTATTGTAAAACTATAACTATTCTATTAGGTAAAACAATTATGCGTTTATTTAAAAAAAAAAAATTAACCCGGCCGCCATTAATGTCAAGTAATGAGAGATAATAAGAGCTATTGTAACGTTGATAAAACGATGCCAAAGGCAATATGGTTTTACTGGGTAAAATCACTATTGGGCCCCTGCCCAGGGGGGTTACCATGACATGGCTTAGCAATTGTGTTGACGGTGAAGGAACGAGACAGAGCCGTGTGACTGCTATAGCTCTGTCCCTTACACTCATCCGAAACTGAATTGCTTAGCCATGTCATGGTATCCCCTCTGAAATACTATGTCTTTACAAAACTGCCTCACAATAATAGTTAATTTTAATATTTAGATATAACGCAAAATCACGTGTCGTCATGAAACGTCCTCTTCTCAGGAATGGCCTATACGTTTAGTCGTCACGCAAATGCAAGAACATTATTTAATGATTATATAGGAAATTCTGCTAATGCATTTGTAATTTAACTACTGTTATATCGAATAAAGTAGTCGTCCATTATTGTTAAGACCAGTGTAACTACTGTTTAATTAAATTGGAATTTACCTTGCTCAGTTAACAAGCGTGTCGCCGTGTCTTTCCTCAGGTATTAGGAGGTCATTGCTTATTAGTGTTGAGCTAATCATACATGAGGCACCTCAAATGTTACACTCAGCACGGACCTAAAAATATATTTTTTTTTAGGTCCGTGACACTCAGTTTGAGATCAGAATATCGCTTCGTACAAACGTCCTACCTCATTATTTACGTGACACCAAGGGAATTCGAGCGAAATCGACGAAAGAGTAGAGAATCGAGTAACTCCGAATGTAAGTGACTACATACATAGCATTACCGTCTTATTTAACACGTTCGCCGCGGGACAAATCTTAAAGAACTTTTAACTGGTGCGGTTGAGATCGAATCAGCCCAAACCTAAGCTCTTTTACAGTGCGGGTGAGGCCTTATCGACCTCAAATTTTAGTACTTACTTAGATTCTTCATAATTTTGCCAATATGAGGCTTAGGTGTTTTTTTTTATGTGGTCTTCATTTGTCAGTAAATGTTCAATAGGTATATCCTTAGCTTCGCCCTTGGTTCTGACCTCTAGTTAAAGAAAAAATACCTAAAGAGATTTTGAGATCGTTTAGGCCTCAAAACGTACAAAATTTTATCTGAGACTAGTGCAGGGAAAGGCACTTATCGCTAAATTATCGATTAAAAAATCATCATCAAAAATCATTGTCAATCTAATGCATATGTATCAGATTTATTATTTAGAGTTTGACTCCCAGTAAGTGTTATCACGAATATTTGTTCCTGGGTTATGGTTGTTTTTCTATGTAAGTATTTATTTATCTAGTAGTTGTTTTTTTGTATTATCTAGGGGACACGGTTTCTGTAGGAGAATGTATCAAAAAAAATATGTGGTTGTCTTGCACCGTCATAGGTAAGTATAATTTTTATTTTATTATTATTATCGATAACTATGACCGCACTAAAGTCAAGCTGTCGACTTCCGCGTCGCCTGCGTCCCCCTCAGTGCGGCTTTGAGGCAACTTTCTTGAGATGTAAATGAACCTCAAGCCGCGCTGAGTGAAAAAAATATATACCCAGTGCGTTTGGGGTCTATTTAGACCTTAAATATTTTTTCTGTAGCAACGGATCCGGGTTTGAAAAACATAAATAAATGGATATTTGACTTTATCATACGCCTTGTAAGTAAACGGTGACAGCTCCCGCACGAGAGAGATAACATGAACTTTTAGCCCCGCACCAGCGTAAAGTCGAGCTTGAGGCGGTTTTGCCTCAACCCGCAGTAAACGTGTTAAAGTAGGACATAGTACCACCCCATTTTATGAAATTTACTTCTTCAAACTCGCATTAACTACATGTCCTGCCCGAGACTACTGCGGAATAATAACTTTTCTTTGACGATGTATTGGTGTTATTATAGTTAATAATAATGAATATTAAATAACATTAATAACAAAACTCCTTACCGCGGACTGTTACTGTAACATGCTATAACGTCAGAACTTGATTAATTCTGATTTGCTCGCACCAACTTAACGAATTAATTTGTCAAGGTTGCATCATTTTACGCACCTTCTGCGTCTAACCACGAAGACCTTATTCCTGCAAAATTTCACCTTGGCCCCATCGTTACAATTACCATGACGAGTGTTATTTTCACACACAACAAAAAAAATGGTAATATGTATGCCAAATTATCATTGGACCAGCAATGTGTAGAAATTGCAGCATAAGCGTGCGCACCGATGCATGCGGAACTCATGACTTTATTCATCTGTCAAAATGTATGGAATTGTCAAGAACTCACGACAACTTGCTTCATCCTATCATACATAGGTACATGTTGTTTAAATTGTAGTCGGTAACCTCCGTAGAATACCATTTGTCTAGCCAGTCTAGGTTGGTCAGGTAGTATTTACGATTTGGCCACGACATGACACCTTGCCACGATCTAGCCACGATTTTGCATTGCGGTGACTGCGGCGGTGGCGGTGAGCGGAAATAAATGCATATAAAAATACAAAACCTTTATTTACAAATACCTTAGAGGCAAACATCTTATCTTATCTTACTCTTACTAATATAATAATGAGAAAATTTGTATGTTTGGATGTTTGTTTTCAACCACACGAAAACATGTTTCACGGATCGGGATGAAACTTGGCACAAATATAGGTTGGTATGGTTAGGTCCTAGAATAGGACGTAGGCTACTTTTGATCCCGTAAAAATAGACAAGATCCCGGGGAATAATGATAATCCAAATCTACGCAAACGAAGACGCGGGCAGTCGCTAGTACCTAATAAATAAATAAAACTTGAAAACTAACACATCGATTTAAATTCGCGGTATCAGCTAGCCGGCCACGGAATCGCCGAAATATGACACCCCTTGGCCAGAATTCCTACTCTAAAAAGGTACCACCACCTCCACAACCACCACACCATCGCCGCCACGTCATTTGACTACTTGGTTAGCCTAGTTGGTATCCTGTCTACGAAGCTAACGGTCCCAGGTTCGAAAATAAGCTGCGAGACGGCCGCGTCGAGTATTTATATTCCATACATTTTGACAGTGTTCGAATATCGTTTAGCCTAATGCATCTTGTCTATAGGGCTTCAGCATTTTGTTCCTAAGTTATCATTATGTAGTATTAAATGTTTTCTATGTATTTAAGCAATTACCTATGTATTTAAGTTTGCTTATCGATGCCTAGTTCCCATTAGGGTTGTGCGCGCTCGTTCACTGAGCGGATCGCTCCAAACTATTACAATCGCTCTTATGTACTAATTCGGTCTTTTAGTTCTTTTAGTACACTAGTACACTGAAAGAAACTGGTCTCTTCATGTTCCTTTGACCGAATGAATGGCCGGCTTTGCTGTCAGTGTCACTCACTGCTCTGCCTGCTCTGTTCGGTTTTTGCTCCGCGTGTACTAAATGAACTAAGAGCAGAAACTTCACGGCATAGTTCGTTCTAGTACAGTGACGGGAATTAATTCTTTTTGGCTCTTAGTACATAAATAAATAAAATAAATAAATAAATAAATATCAGGGGACAATGTCACACCAATTGACCTAGTCCCAAACTAAGCTCTAGGCTTGTACTATGGGTACTAGACAACGATATAAATACTTATATAGAGAAACAAATACTTAAATACATAGAAAACATCCATGACTCAGGAACAAATATTCGCACTCATCACCCAAATATCTGCCCTTACCGGGATTTGAACCCAGGACCGCTAGCTTCGTAGGCAGGGTCACTACCAACTAGGCCAGCGCGTCGTCACACCCACTACACAACCCTAGTTCCCATCATAGAACAAGCTCAGAGCTTAGTTGACGATCAAAATCATAACCTACACCCTATTTCTCCATTATACAGTGCTAACATTTTACTAATAGCGATCGGCAATCTTCGTTTTTCTATGACACACGAGTGACAAATATACTGTCACTTGCGAGTGCAAGCGTGATAGCGATAGCCACCCGAAAGCTATTAAGAGGCTGGGAATACTGTACTGACGATGAAAAGACCAAGCAAGAGCATATTTTACTATGCTCGTTGTAAGGTTCCGAAGCCATTACTACTCAAAAGCTATTTCAATAAACTACAAGTATAAACTTATTCTCGATTTAATGTTATTTGATGCCGTCTTAGAACTCTTAGATTATCATTCTAGAACTAAGAGTCTCTGAGCTAAGCTGCGGACGGACGGACGGACATGACGAAACTACAAGGGTTCCTTGTCTGACTACGGAACCCTTAAAACGGCACCGGTCAAGTGTCATTGTCAGGGTGTCGATATAGGGGACAGGCCTTTAATCGTTACTTTAGTTATCAGTGAAACGGTCGTTTCCAATCCGGAAGCTCTTACCAATTCTATTATCTCCACAGATGGCTCGGCTGCAAGTGGGCGGTGACGGTGTCGTTCCTGGCATATATGCCGTTTATAGCGGCGCAGTTCTACCCGCGGCTGCTGACGCTGGTGCCGGCAGGCATGATGGTGGGCTTTGGAGGGGGGCCACTGTGGTGTGCTAAGTGCACCTATCTATCTGTGGTGAGTGATGGTACTTGGAGAGCTTATTACTTAAGATTTTCATTATATTTTTATGGGTAGAGAAGGCAAAAGAGCACATAGAACACCTGTAGCCCGTTTCACGAAGCTACAAGTTACAAATTACAAGCGGAACTCTCTTTCTAGCAAAAGGAGTTAGAAAGAGACTTCCGCTTGTAATTTGTAACTTGTAGCTTCGTGAAATGGGCCTCTGATGGTGAGTGGGATCTGAAACCCATTTACATTTACATTCTCAAGACTACAATCTTAGGACTGCAATCCTAAGACTGGAAGTGCGTTGTCAAGTCTGAGGACTGAGATGAAATGTGTCTTGCGATTGCTTGCGTTTATGCGAGTAGGTAAAATGCTACGCGGAATTATCGAGTTTGGGAAACATCGATGCATTCCTGCCTGGCTTAACCTTTTGAGGACTCTTGTTGCTGTATAAGATGACTTGGGTGAGGTAAAAATAATATACGTTCATACGAGTACATGTATCTAATATTATAAGAGGAACTGATTTAATGACATTGTATTGGTTGGTCGCGGCTGGGTTGGGTTGGATCGTGATTAATTAGTTAATAACTCGAAGAACAAGCAAAGAACGAATCGACGTGACGTGATATGGAATAAAATAACCATTTTACAGGATGGGCAAGGAAACGAGCAATAAATAATAAACCCTTAATTCAAAACCACTTTTTTACAATTTAAAACTATGTACAGTCGACGTCAAAGATATGTTTACACTTTAGTACCTTGTCACTTTATCCGCTATGACAATTTCATATGGCAGTTAAAACATGACGTTAAATAGAAGTGTAAACATATTTATGACGACGACTGTACAAAACAAAAACAAAAGAGATAATTTACATGCCTGAACTAGGATGGTCCTATATCTCAGGCGTAAAACTAACTGGTTTCTTTTTTCAATTATTAACACTTTTTTTCTATCTTCGGGCTCCATAAATTATTTACTCTTTCAAAAGGGCTCCGTTGCTTATAAAGGTTAGATCATTTGGTTTAAATCGAGATCGATTGTTCGTTTATTGATTGACAGTGAAACGAAAAAAAATGGTTTCAACAGAGAATAATGTGCAGTACTATGTCCAGCAGTCTCTGTGTTTTCAATCCACTGACACACCCCCCACAACTTTCTTTTCAGTTATATGAGCGCGTAACTCATGTCATTACTGGTCCTGTTTTTTTTTTAAATCCAATGTAGAATAAAAATAATAATATGCTACGTTTAATGTTAACCAGGTGGCGGAGCCGTATGAGAAGCTGTCGGGAGTCCCGTCCGAGGTGCTGGTGGTGCGCTTCTTCGGGCTGTTCTTCATGTTCTACCAGATGGCGCAGATCTGGGGGAACCTCATCTCTTCGGCTAGTAAGTCAAGCCTATACTTTGCAGCCAGTTTGAAACAACAAAGTTCAAGAGTAGGTAACTACTCGTACTTAGGTCATTAGTACAGGCATAAATAGCTGTAGACTTATTTTTCCAAATCTTAAAGTGATTGTAAAGTTAGTTGATTTTTAGTAAGTTTTTTTTGTTTGTTATAATGCTGACCGTATCTGGGTGAATATTCGGGCGTTTCAACCCATTATAAAGCTACAAATTACAATTTGCAGGTTACAAGTTTCCATTTGACACAACATCGACCAATGACGACCAGCCATTTGAGCAGTGTTGCCAGTTTAGACATGTAAAATTGTAACTTGTAGTTTTATAAAACGTGTCCCAGGAACTTTTGGTGTCAAAATTCAAGGACCCAGGGGTAGTATCCATTCCATTTAAAATAACAAGAATAATGTTTATCTTCCAAATTTTCAATCTTTTCGTCCAAATTACCGCAGTGTCTGAAGTCAAAAGTCTTTGACCAGTGTGTGTTGCCAGTGATGACTTACGGATCTGAGACGTGGGCGCTAAAAATGGGCCTTATAAGGAAGCTCAAAGTCACTCAGAGGGCTATGGAGAGGGCTATGCTCGGGGTTTCTCTGCGTGATAGAATCAGAAATGATGATATCCGCAGTAGAACTAAGGTTACCGACATAGCCCGAAGAATAGCCAAACTTAAGTGGCAGTGGGCGGGGCACATTGCTCGCGGGACTGATGGCCGATGGGGTCAGAAGGTTCTTGAGTGGCGTCCGCGGACCGGGAGACGAGCTGTAGGTAGTCCTCCAACAAGATAGAGTGACGACCTTGTAAAGATCGCGGGAACGCGGTGGATGCGAAAAGCACAAGACCGGTCTGAGTGGAGAGCCTTGGGGGAGGCCTATGTCCAGCAGTGGACGTCTTTCGGCTGACATGATGATGATGATGATGAATGTTTATCTTGAATAATATGCGAAGAAATAATGACGGAAGTTAAAACGCCGAATGATCACCCATCTATCCTCGACACCGTTGATGGCTCTAGGATATATTGCTATGCTGTATTTTTTTGTATGGCTTGCAGTGATTGCATAACGTTTGGACAAATATTTGACATGTTATTGTATTGTTTTACCTCGGCGCCATTATGGTCAAGCAAATAAGAGCTGACGGAACGTGAACAAAACGATAACATGTCAAAGGCGGTATTGGTTTTAGCGAGTAGAATAGAGGTCCAATATACGGATCAAATTAATGTAGGTACGTCCTTCGTAATTACTGATGTGCAAGTTGCGGAAAGTTTCCAAAAGCTTGGAAAAGTTCTAAGAAATTTCCGGAAACATTCACTAGAAATATAGAAATTTTTAATTTAAGAAACGGAAAATTTCAATCCCCATACAAAATTGTGAGAAGTTGCCGAAATTTTCCTAGATGAAATGTTTCGCAATTTTGGAAAGTTTCCTTTGGCAAATCAGTATTCGTAATGTTATTTAATTAGAAGATACGGGACGCCATTTCTAGTAATTGTATTTAACCTATTAATATTTTTGGTAGTGTTTTGTAACTGTACTTAACCTATTAATATTTTTGGGGTCCATATTGGCTCATATAAAATTGGTCTTTAGATTTTTTATACAAATAACGATTAGAGTCTATACTCATCATTTCTCCGAAAAATTTTGCTCATACTTTTTTGTTCATACTTTTTAAGTCATAATTATCGCAATTTATAATGCATTTTTTCAAGAAACTGTTACTTTGTGAGGATTGTTATAAAGCTAACCTAACCTAACCTAATTTTATCTACACGTAAGATATTTAAGAAATTCTGAAATTTGTACAGTTCCATGAATATTGGCGTTATGAATTCAGATGAGTATGAGTTCCGATCATTAGTATTAAAAAATATTACGAAGAGTATGAAGAGTGATCATTATGATGTAAAATGGGATGACAAAAAATTTCGGAATTCCAATAATCGGAGTTGCAATTTTATATGAACTTTGGCGCACCCATATTTTTGGTAGTGTTAAGGTAGCTACTTATGAAAAATTTGAATTATATTATTCCGATTACTGTCACAGCATTGTTATTTAATTGACATGTAGGCTTACTTATCTTGCGGAAGTCGTGAGTGAAAGTCTATTTCCATTCTCGACGGCACGGCCTTGGCTGATTTGAGTTAAATTTAGACACATCGCCATTCCTTCCTGCTAACAATAATTTGTCACACCTGCGCAAAAAATACGCCATGTCCCAAGTTCTATCTTAAGACTGCACCGAGCGTCCAATGGCGCCCTTATTTGAAGTATGAGTGAGAAAAGTAACTTAACGGCGAAGAGTGACCAACTTTTTCCGTTAAGTTGACTTCACAAGGGTCAAAACAATACATTGTGTATTCAGTCGTACAGTCGATTTCAAGACAATACTTTAGTTTATTAGAAAACAGAATTTATTTATTTATTTATTCATGGCTCACAAAACCAGTTACAATCAGAAATAATGCAAATATCATGGTAAAAATATAGGAACGCTAGTTAATAATAGTAATCAGTCTTAAAGGTTTTCGTGAAAGGCAAAGACACCAAGTTATATAACGACGACGCGATGGCCTAGTTGGTAGTGACCCTGTCTACGAAGCTAGTGGTCCTGGGTTCAAATCCCGGTAAGGACAGATATTTGTGTGATGAGTGCGAATATTTGCTCCTGAGTCATGGATGTTTTCTATGTATTTAAGTATATATTTCTCTGTAAGTATTTATATCGTTGTACCCATTGTACAAGCCTAGAGCTTCGTTTGGGACTAGGTTAATTGGTGTGACATTGTCCCCTGATAATTATTTATTTCATTAAAACGTACCTTAAGATCAGATTCTTAACATTACACTCAAAAAAATGAGAGCCAGCAAAGAGAGATTTTCACTTAGTTGACAAAAAATGATTACAATAGTTAAGATATCAGTTATATTAACCAAAGCTGATAGTTAACTACAGCAATTTCTTTAGTCATTCAACTAACATCATAGTTGATGTATCTATCGTCTTAGTTGATGTATCTATCGTCTTTTCAGGCTCGTATGGGACCAAGACGCTTATGCACAACAATCACAATCTTGTTACAAGCGACCAATTATTTTTTTCAGTGTAGCCAAACAGCTATTTAATACTCTATCTTATTAATTATTTTCCAATTCGCTACATACTCGTACGTACGAGTAAATGGGTTCTCCCATTACACATCTGACAGTAATATCACATCCTAGGGTTTGTTATACGTATTCATATTAACAACCGGTTAATATACATCGTTAGAACAAGTGCAATATAAAATATATGGTATTAAAACGAATAAGTGTGTATAATTTAGAATGATTTATCTGTCCGCAGTTCTATCCTCATCGTTGGGTGATGTGGTGACGTACGTGAATGAATCATTAGCACCTACCGCAGCCGCTCTAGTCAGCAATCTCACGGCGGCGCCAGAAGTCGACTTTGGATCGACTTGTGGCGTCAACTTCTGCAGCGGAAGTTCGTCTCATGTTAGTATTTTTATTCATCTTTAATTGAAAAAACTTGTTTTCAAATACCCAAGGTTCCAAAGGCAAGGCAAACTAGGTCTATTAAACTTAAAAACCGGCCAAGTGCGAGTTGAACTCGCATGGAGAGGGTTCCTTACATACGTTTTTTTTTTGATAGAACTCGCATAGGTTTTCCTGTATTCGACAAGCAATGAACTATATTTTGTATTTTTTTCAAAATTGTAGGCTCTGTAGTTTCGGAGATCAGGGGGGGGGGGGGGATGGTAAATTTTCGTCTTCTTTCATGAATAAAATCAAAACTACCTATTTTATTTTACAATAATAACAAAAAAAATGAGATCCTCATAACAAGCCCTTTTGTTATATTACTATATATATGTATAAAAGGCAAAACTGACTGACTGACTTAGATATCAACGCACAGCCGAAACTACTGTACCTAGAAAATTGAAATTTGGTACTGGGGTTCCTTTCATGATGTAAGTGAGCACTAAAAAAGGATTTTTGGAAATTCACCCCCAAAGGGGTTAAAATAGGGGGAGTAGCGGGAAACTAATTACACGCGTACGAAGTCGCGGGCGTCCTCTAGTTTGATATATGACACAGTAAGGCTTGCAAAAAAAAAAAATTTAATTTCCTAATTTGATCCCCGAAAATGATACTAATTAAAAAAAATACTGTGCACATCTGTGGTTGGGTCATCAATTTACATATGTGTACCAAATTTCAACTCAACCGGTCCAGTAGTTTCGGAGCAAATTGGCTGTGACAGACGGAGAGACAGACACGTACGAGTGATCCTATAAGGGTTCCATGTTTAATTTTTTTGTACGGTACCCTAAAAATTAACTCGAGCCGATATGGTACAGTCACGAGCAATAATATATTATTCAAAAATATCTGACACGCTTTCATACCTCTTGTTATAAAGACGAGTCAGATATTTTTGCGCCCAATGTTGGATAATATATTATTGCTGGTGACTGTACCAGACAATACACTAGCGGAAATAGACCGCGATAGTTTATAATTCGGAGACGGGGATAGGGTACTTAGATAGCTTCTGAATGACTTTCAAAAATTATGGAAATATATGCAAAAACTAGGAAACTAATATTTCCAAGATAAATAATTGATTCCATGACGGAAACAATATATTGGGCTACTCCAATGCAGCCTTAGCTTTAAAATGCCACCAAATCCTAACCCTTGATGATATAAAATACGACTAAATAGGCAGTAAAATCGTAAGGAGAAAAAAATCAATAGACAATAATGTATTCTGAATGTATTTACGATTTTTGAACCTATTCATGAAAAAATATAAATTTTCGGCGACACTGGATTGATACGAAAAAATAATGCTATACACGATTACAATTGATTATTTTTGCGCATGAGCGTAAATATATTTAAATAAATAAAACCGCCAAACTCAAAGCATATACATTAGTGCCCAAATTCATATCAACAGCATGGCTGGGTAGTTATCTTGGCGGGGGCACTCCCAAGCTCCCTACATGATTGGACGAGTATTAATTTCATTTAATTACAAGTTATAGGTGTCTGTAACTGCACTAAGTGAGCGATTAAGGTAAATAGCTAATACTAATACTGGGAGTATTTGATTAGGTACTACAATGTTGATAGATGTTAATTATTATTAAATAAATAAATAAATAAATAAATATCACGGGACAATCTCACACAAATTGACCTAGTCCCAAACTAAGCTCTAGGCTTGTACTATGGGTACTAGACAACGATATAAATACTTATATAGAGAAATAAATACTTAAATACATAGAAAACATCCAAGACTCAGAAACAGATACTCGTGCTATTCACACAAATATCGGCCCTTACCGGGATTTGAACCCAGGACCGCTAGCTTCGAAGGCAGGGTCACTACCAACTAGGCTAGCTCGTCGTCAATAAAATTATAGCTACTTATGTTAGGTTAATGATATCCATGTAAAGGAGTTTGTTGATTTGTATATCAGATTAATGTGTTTTTTTACGTACCCTAAGATAAATAAGACGATAATAATTTATGATCATTTTAATAGTAAATCATTGAACCATTGCCGAGTGAATAAACAAATAATGCTCCGACTGAAAATGCTAGCTAGTGCGATCAACTTCAGGACGAAGATTATGTTTCCACTCATCTTCTTCTTATCTTCTTATCTTATTGGCGGGGTCCTTACGGATACACTTCGACCCTATGGGATCTTTTGTGTAGTTACCCCTTCCTTTTTTTAGCACTTAATCCAATGCAGCCTCCACCCCTTCCAGAAAGCGGATAGTGGAGTGCAATGACAGTGCCTTGAAATCGCTTGGTTAAAAAAGCCACAACCGAGGACTTTCATTCTTACTCCGGCGAGGGCATCACATTCACACAATAAGTGTTTCATTGTTTCCACCTCTTCGCCGCACATTCTACAATCTGTGTTGTCATAAAGGCCCATCTTTTCTAGGAGATGTTTAACCCCGAAGTGCCCGGTAAACACTCCTATAATATATCGGAGTTGTCTTCTGCTGAGTTTCCAAAGTTTATTGGTCCAGCTCTGGTCAACTCCATCTATGAAGAGCTTCGCATGCCCTAAGCCTTCCGTAGTTTTCCACTCTTTTAGGTGATTTACTAGGGAGTTATTGTTCAGGGCTGCTTTTATGGTGCCCGGTGATGGTGCCACAAATGGTTCAGGTCCGACGTAAGCGCCCTTGGACCCTTCCCTTGCCAGCTCGTCCGCGGCTTCATTTCCGGGAAAGCCTTCGTGTCCTGGAATCGACATCAGTTTCACCTTGTTGTGCCTACCAATCTTGTTTAAGGCTTGGATTCTATTGTAGACTAGTTTTGAGTCTACTTTAGGCGCTGTCAGCGCCTTAAGTGCCGCTTGGCTATCACTTAAAATAAAGATAGTTCTCTCCTGTGGAGGCCTATCAATATTCTCTTGTGTGCAGGCAATTATCGCATACAACTCCGCCTGGAAGACCGTTGCGTAGTTGCCCATACTTATGCTACTGTTATAGTCTTTGGCGTGAATACCCGCCCCCGTACCGGAGCTCATTTTTGAACCATCCGTGTACCATATCGCGTTGTCTACCTCTGATAGGTGAAACCCATCTTTCCACTCATCCCTTGTCGGAATGTGGACATTGAAGTTCCTCTGGAATATATACTTAGGCTGCATTTTATCGCAGCCCATCGTCAGTATTCTGTTTGGAGCAACATTGTGTGCCATTTTAGTGTGTCTGGTTCTAGGCGCTGCGTCGTTCCACAGGCCAGTCTCTTTCAACCTCTGCAGTGACTTGCATGCCTCAGACTGTATGGCGATATGCAGCGGTGGGAGGTTTAGTAGGACCTCCATTGCCACCGTCGGCGTCGTTCTGAATGCCCCTGTTATGGCCATACAGGCCGTTTCCACTGTTTCCACTCATACATTCACTGACTCATTCTGCTTACTATAAAAAAAATACAAGTGTTAGTGTTAGTGGACTATTTGTAAACTTGATATTTATCGTTTCCAGGAGAATGCAAACCTGGAGCCACCTTCTCCACTGAAGATCCAGGTGATATCTGGCGTGTTCCTCGCGTGCATGGCCTCGGCGGTCATTCTGGTCGCAGTGGGCGTGGACTCACTCTCCAGGTCTTGGAAATCTACACAATACCACTGAAACTACATAAAACTGGTCAAATGCGAGTCAGACTCGATCACCGATGGTTCTATATATCTACTTACGTCTTATTTTTTATGAAATATTATAATTTAATAGTCTTGCTGCTGCTTATTCTATCCTCTCTAAGAGAAGCCACACCACACGGGACATATTTACCGTTATTTTAAGTAAACAGAAACTGCTGATAATTTTAATTTTCTAAGAACGAGAACTTTTATTCGTTATTTATTTATTTACTTAAACCTTATTGCAAAATACATAAAGTAGGTACAAATGGCGGATCTAATGTCGTATGGCATTCTTTACCAGTCAACCAATGGGCCAAACAGGAACAGTTAATTCCCAGAGTAGGGTAGGCAGAGCTAAAGAATTTCCAACAACTTTTAAAACATGTTGATAATTTTGTAACCACATTTTGCACAAACAAAGACATTCTATAAAAATATAACCCAAAAGCAATACCTGTTGTTTTTACAGTCCATCGAACGTTTATAAGTAAATATGAGAATCTTCTTAATATAGATACACCAGCAAGCGGTCTTGCGATGGCCAGTCGGGTCTGCGGCTCCTGGCGGTGACGTTACGTCAACTGGGGCACCGGTACCAGTTGCTGCTGCTACCGGTCATTGGCTACATAGGTGCTGAACAGGCCTTCATGGCAGCTGACTTCACTCAGGTCTGTAGTTAGCTGTAGTAGTAAACATACAGCAGTAAGCATCTTTCGAGAGCCTGGTGAAAACTCTACTGTTGTCGGTGACGCTGTGACAGCTAGGGCACTGGCAGCAGTTGCTGTCATTGGTTACATCTGCGCTGAACAGGCCTTTATTGCGGCTGACTTCACTCATGATCTGTAGTTAGCTATAGTAGTCACACACATACAGCAGCAAGCAGCTTTCGAGGGCCTGTCGAAAATCTCGTTGCTGTCGGTGACGCTGCGACAGCTGGGGCACTGGTGCCAGTCGCTTTCATTGGCTAAACCAATGGTGTGGTGGCTATCTGGCTATAATGGTAGCTGACTTCACTCAGGTCTGTAGTTGACCATAGTGCGAAGGCAAGTTGGGGCACTGGTACCAATCGCTGTCATTGGCTACATTGATGCTGTGGTGTTGCGTGGAGGCAGCTGACTTCACATATGTTTGCAGTAGCTAGCTCGATAGGCTACTTCGTGCGGCTAGGTTTTCAATTACGTAATCAGCAGGGAATATTCACTTAGAGGGTCAGTCAAAATTAAAAGTATTTTTTTGTATGGCATGAAGAAGGCGACCTGATGATAAGAGGGATCTGTGACACATTGAAATTTGCATTCTAATGACTTCAATCTTCAGACAAGCAAGCAATTCTAAGACCTCAAATGCGTTGTCAACGCGGAGGACTAAGATGGAATGCCTCTATGCTAGTAATTTCTCCGGTTATCTTATCCCCACTACACTGCTGCTTATGAAAGTAATGCAAACATGAGTTTTTTGCTCATTCTCCGGACTCGTACTTTGGATGTATACTATGCAAATTGTTGAATCTTCCGAAATTAAAAGAATTCTACGAAAGTATCCCAGAAACTACACCGATGATTTCATGTTTAATCTCTTTTGCATTAAATAGTATTTGTCATTTTTCAGGCGTTTGTGGGTTGCGCATACGGCATCAGCAACATCGGTTACGTGATGATCTGCTTCGGCGTGTTCAACGCGCTCGCAGCACCCGTCGCGGGCGCCATCGTCAAGCTGACGGGCCGGTTTCCCGTCATGGTGACAGCACTGGTGGGTACTGTTACAGCACACAACAGCATCAGCTGGAGATGATTCCGTTTGGAGTATCTATCACACTCGCTCGTAACTGCACTGGTAATTACTGTCTGTGACAATAACCACTCTGCAGTATCAGTTAGAGATGATCTGCTTTAGTGTCAACACGCTGGGTCATGGGTCACACACGATGCTGCCTGACACAGTATTTTTCTGAATTGTTCTGTGACAGTTCACAGCAATCTACAACATTGGCCTTTTAGCCTAATATCTTCATATTCAGTTTTAGTGAGATTATCGCTGTAGTACCTTTAGTCACATTTGTCGTTAAACCGACGGACTGGTTTCGACGAAGTGGGTACTGGTTATAGCTCACTGGCAACAGTAGTATGGGATAATTTGGTTTAACCCACTAATTATCCTATACTCGCAACACTGATAGGTAAGATGTACGATACCTTTACTACCCACATTAAGAGAGTGAAAGATTACTTGTATACCTATGAGTAAGAGTCCTTAATCTGAGTAGTGTTTAAAATACTTTTCAGGTGTTGAATTTGTGTTTGCTTACTGCGCTTCTACTGTGGAGGCCTAACCCTGACCAGTGGCTGGTGTTCTACCTGCTGGCAGCGGTGTGGGGCACTGCTGATGCAGTCTGGCTGGTGCAGGTTAACGGTAAGACCATATGTCACTTGACAAAAATTTGCCACGAAACCACATTTTGTTTTTATTACTGAAATACATAAAAACATCGAAGATTTAGAAATAAGTAAGTTCTCACTCTTTTTAATTGGGAAAACAAGGTTAAATAGGGTGACGGCACCAATGATGGACACTTTTAGCTGACAGGCACCAGTAATGGACACTTCACTCTTAATTCAAATTGTATACGGACCAAAATCGATTGTTATTCATTTGTTGCGAAAACAAATCTGCAAATTTGGAATTTAAACCGCAAAGAGCGACGGCTATACTGTAGACTCATGCTTCAACTACCACAACTTTACAACATCCTTCAATTCTTCTTTGACTCTCCTTTACAGATAGTTGCAATATCTTCCAAGACCAATAAAGAGATATTAATAATTCACAGCGTTATCCGGTATTCTGTTTCCGGGCAACGAGGAGGCGGCTTACTCCAACTTCCGACTGTGGGAAGCAACTGGCAGCGTACTGGCGTACGCTTCCGTCCCGTACCTTTGCGTTAGGACCAGGTGAATATATGTTGATGTTTTTTGTTTTTCGTCATTATTGCAGTGATGTTGAGTGAAATGGATAAAATGTAGTCGATAAAATGGATAAAATGAGTAATATCTTCAAAGACAAAATAAAACTTTACGTTAGCGACCCAGGTTTGAGTTGTTAACTATTGGGCTATATAATATCAGGCACATTACTATCCTTTGACATGTATTAAGTGTCTGTAATTTCAGACCGCTTTGATGGTGAAATTGAGATTTTTATAAATCGTTACCTGGCTCGTGGACTAACGGCAGGCGTTCAGTTAATGAAGATTAAGTCGCTGCTTAGTGAATATTATTCATACACATGTGTAAAAAGGATGTTGTTATCGTACTTAAAATGTCTGATCTGATTAGTACGGGGTGGTAAGAAGATGGAATGCCTTCATGTCAGTCTTTCATCAAAGACTAAAAATAATAATTCGGTATCATTGATTATCATGTCAAGTTAACACCATGATTTGAAAAAAAAAAAAGATTTTTTAACTACCTACTAGCAATGATAGGTTCTTTTTAAACTCATACTCACCCTGTTAGAGGTCTCCTACATGCTTTATGATAGCAATTATTTTTAAAGTTAAAATTGCTCTCAGAACTTCTGAAGGAGCAGATATATCGACTAGGTTTTGCATGCATTTTATGGATATATGGATGACCTATTTTATCTAAATTTCATTTGGTGGGAACTTATGAATGGAAACAATAAAATAAAGTCTATTTATGAGAATAAAGATGGTGTTAATCTGTATTTCTCCGAACATTATTTGCATTAAATAAAACAAACACCTCCGAGATCATCAGCCGATAAAGAAAGTCAAAAAATGTTTTTTTAACTAATTTTTGAGTCATGAAAAAGGTTTTTCAAGGTGGTATATTACTTAGAGTGAGTTTAAGAGGTTGCCAGAACAGTAGGTACTATCGTTTTAATTTTCTGTTTCTGTTTACCTGCAGCAGAAAAGCAGGACCAAAATCTTTCTCCAAAATTAGTTTTGGTTAAGAAAAATAAAATAGATAAAAGTTCTAAGTCACTTCAAGTTTTAGTACCTACATTTGTTTTTAAGTTTTGTTTTTGATTTTTTAATAGTAAAAAAACTGCC
Source organism: Acleris literana (assembly GCA_946894065.1). Classification (NCBI taxonomy): domain Eukaryota; kingdom Metazoa; phylum Arthropoda; class Insecta; order Lepidoptera; family Tortricidae; genus Acleris; species Acleris literana. Next base: position 5,873,362 of record OX335678.1, read on the forward strand.
GTTATACCATAGAAGGCAGTTAACTCCATAGAAATAGTACACGCATTTAAAAATTAGTTACCAATAGAGTATAGAATCTTTTGACATCTACATTGCAGTTAACGCCTTCTTCGTTATTACGGCAGAAAAGTTAGTCTTAATGCATGTAACGTTTTCAGATTGTATGTCCTCCTGGGCCTGCTGGTGCTGGGTTTCTCCGGGTACAGCACCATCGAGATGATGGAGTACCGGGCCAAGAAGGCGCACCACCTCGAGAGGACCTTCGAGCTGGTGGACGAGAAAGGCGACGAGTAGAAAACAATAGAAGATTTAAGAAGATCGGGAACGTAAAATTTTCCATACAATATGCGATAACATTTACCTTCCCTTAAACCTCTTCCAAATTTGAAAAACTAGTTCTATACGTTATCCTTTCCAAGAAAATATTTCTTGGATAGAAACAGAAAAAAACGGAAACGTTAAACATGTTCAAAATTGTAGAAATAGGACTTGATTTAGGAGGTGAGAAACATTATCTTAGCTAAATTTTTTATGGAAAAAAACGACAGCTATTTAAGCGTTTCTGCACAATCCTCTTAATGATTATTCTTTTGGAATATGAAAAAGAAAACAAATGCACAATTATTAGCATCAAAAACTATTAAATAGATAGAAATCCCCGAAATAATGGCGGACCCCACTTTCAGATCTGACATATCTTAATCAGCCAAACTAATGTTTAAAAATTCTAGCTTAGAACCATCACAACCAAACTAGTAGGTAATCTTTAAAAAAAGACCCATTGAAATGGGTCCGTGCGTTTGGGAGCTACGATGCCACATACTAATAAACACGTAATACTTATAACACCCCCTCTATTTCCGTAAGGGGCTAAAATAATGAAGAACAAAACGATTGTACTATTTGCAGCGTCTAAAAGATTCCACCGAGATTCCACCTCAGCATAATACTGTGTTCAGACCACGTGTGTGTGTGTTATTGGTTGGCATCTTCTGCTGACAGAATTTTAATATGGCCTTCCTATATCTTCTGTGAATTAGCATCCTTGCTATATCGTGAGCACACTGTTGACGTTATGTCAATTGATACTCATATTAGAGAGTAACAATAAATTTAACAAAATGATTAAGGTTATATTAGAAACAAGATGGGCTAAAATAAAGTGGGTTATATGCTCTAGGGCCTTATCCCACATCGTCTTCCTCTTTCTATTTTCTTATCTTTTCGTCTTTCCTATTGAAAAAGAGCCCAGTGTTGACAAAACAGGAACACGAGTTTTCCACCTCGATTGTTCTTTATATTTATAATAAGAATAAATATTAGTCATAATCATATTCATAAGTTATTCTGTAAGGCATTTGTAAATATGGGCTTCGTGTAAAAAAAAAAAGTTTTTATGCAAGGCGACCGATACTCGATCTGTGTTTAAATAAATAAATAAAATACTAAGATAGAAACTATAATACTCTTAAGAATGATTTTATTTCGTTGTGCTAGTTTGTCAACTACCTGATCATATATGTATTTATTATTACATATACACATTAGGATCTACTTTAATTTGTAATTATGTAGATAGGGATTTTGTATTAAGTTATTAATAAAACAGCATAATTATCTCAATATTCATCATTTTAATTCTTTTCACATAAACTCGGATTCACAAATCCATGAACAGATATACAAGCCACATTCATTAACTAAGTACAATTCGCGAAGAAACAAGTGACTAATACCTTGTTAAACAATAATTATTTACTAAAAATAACATACGGAGTTTTGTCATGAACACGAGACATATACAAAGCCAATAAAACTTTAACTTTATTTTTTTGCACATGGCAAGACTAATAGAAAAAAAAACGCGTAGCTGAAAATTTAATCTTCTACGACGTAGCACTCGTAGCTACAGCAATAGCGCGTAGCGAACAACGACGCTAAAAATGTAGCGATTCTTTTAAATTCTCAATTTATGAATTTTTCCAAAAAATTTAACCTGACTGTTAAAATCATTCTGTACGTTAAAATCTTTATAATCTTATTTGAAATATTCGTGGACATTAGTAACTTTGGATTAAAAATATACTAGAATTATTACAGTAACAGTCGCCAGTAAAATAACGCGGTAAAAGCGGTGTGTTAATAATAAGCTTTATTATTTACACGGCGTGTTTAAAAAAAAGTCTGTTTCACTTTGCACCTAAATTTGGGTACGTAATTAAAGAATTTGTGTTTAATTTCCTGGATTCAACCGCGTTCTTATACTGACGGCAAAATAATCAGATGTACTTTCCTAATATATTTTACAGTGTCAAAGTAATACTCATTGCGTAAAATTAAACCTCTTTTCATTATGAAAACGATGACATTACTCATAATTATGCAGCAAAATCGAAGTTTAATTAAATACAATGAGTTTTACTTGTGAAGGTCCGCGTAAACTACTAATTACATTGTAATATGATTGACTCGTGCTCATTTCAAAACTTTTTCATTTCGTTTCATTTGAACTATTTAGTTTAGTTAAAATACAGAATATTAATTAAACTAAATACATCCGTTTTATATCTACATTATTGTCATCTCTTAAATCACATGAAACAAAACTGATTACTTACACACAAATATACACAAACATCCGTAAGTCACTGGTCCTATTAAAACTGCGAATAGATTAGAAGGCAACCTCGTTAAGCTTTCTGATTGGTCGAATAACTTTCAAATAACCAATCGACCAATCACAGCACTCGGATTTAGACTGAAGGCTGCCTCCAACCCGCAGCTATACTCGTACGTTAGTTACATAATAAAAGCACTGATTCTTGAATATAATTCTAAAATAACATCACCTATTATATTATGTATTATTCTCTATAATTAAGTATTATTGTATTAACTGATTTAAAGCGTGGAACCGTAATACTTTAAACATCTGAATATATTTTTAATTTTAAGGAAGACCGTTTAAGGCACGTACAAGGTTTTATATAAAAATAGCACCATTAAATTGATTTTCGATACTTTACTATCTAAAGTTAACAGTTTTTTAATGTTCAAACTTCTTAAGGAGGTTGGAAGACAATTGTAACTAAACATACTTAAGAATGGAAGATATTATTATTTCGGTGCCTTTAATAGTAAAGGGTTTTCTCGCTTGTCCATCTTTAATCTAACATATTGTATGAATATATTGTCTTATATGTTGAAGAACATACACTATTTTGGCAATTAAGGAGATTACCACAGGTAAAAACCAACTCGCTACATTCTGATAACTTATAATAAAATAGAACTGATAACTAGTCGCAAGTGGAACATATTTACACTTTTATAACACAGATAAGAAATATTATGCGGATTGGGAAAGGAATTATTTAAACTTAATTTAACGTTCGTGTTTAAACTAACATTACTGTAGTCGGTATGATCATACTGAGCTTTTTTCAGGTGTATTAAATGCTATGATACAGTGACGTAACTATACATCTTTATAACTATGTATGTATTTACAGTATATCTTTGTGACCCTGCATAGATGTAAACTATAGTAGCCTCGAAAATATATAAGTAACCATTTTTACAATCGGGCATTATATACATTTTTAAAACAGTTTATACTGTTCTCTTAATATTTCCCTCAGGGTCTTTAGCACCGAAAAAATATTATTAAAGGACGTTTAAGTATTCTCATGTTTAAATTCATTTAAACACATTTTCACCCACAAATATCTCTCTCAAAAATTACTCTTATACATTTTGGACGGCAATACACGATCTATATTTACATAGATAAAAGCTAAGTGTGTACCTATAACGTTATACTAACTAAATGCAAAATCTACACAAACAATACAGGAAGACTGAAACGCAGACTCGATGACTGAGGAGTCGATTCGCTAGCTTAAGTATTGGCGTGATTCGTGTTTTAAAATAACTGTTATTACAAAACTATTGTTATAAATGACATTAGTGCAGTTGTTATGAACATAAACAACATTGCAGCAAAAATATTACGTCAAAACGAACATCCATTTGAATTTAAAAATAGAGCGGAACTGTCAGCAAAATTACATTAAAAAAACTGGCTGGATAGAAACACGAAGCACGGCCGTTAAAAAGAATTAATACTATTTTTGAAAAACGTTCCGTTCTAACTGGGGCTGGTAGTATTGCTCCTCGGTTCGGCCTTGAGCGCGGCGCCGTTTATCCTGACGTTGGTGGGGCTGTTCTGCGCCTGCGCGGCGGCGAGGCAGGCGGCGCAAGGCTCCAGCCTCCGGGCTAGGACTGCCTTGAGCTTGAGGGCCGGCCCGAGCTTCATCTGCAGCATGCCTGTCAGGTGGTCTTCTGTGAGGAGAGGTAGACCCGCTCCGTCGATTCTTTGCTCACGGAAATTCTGTAGACAAAAAGATTTTTACGTAAGTATTGGCAGGTAACACCAAAAGCAGGCAGAACTGGCTATGTTCATTTACCCTAATACCCAATCCATCCATTGGATGGATTCTAACCGTGAATAGATTCGGTTGCCTCAGGTTACATTTGGGCACAATTTAAACTTGAAGTAACCAAATCTCTCCGCAGTTTAAATATAGGGAACAAACATAAGTGAGTTGCAAACAATACGAGTACCTTATATAGGTAGGTAACCACAACAAAATGGTAACCAAACAGGTGTTTCATATTGGGTAAAGTACAGCAACACTGGGTCACTACTGTTTAAACGAGTTTGAGAGTTGCTCGAGCTACGTACATTGAATAAAAAAAACCATTGCACGACTTTGCAGTGAGCTAGACTAATTAGAACATAAAAAATAGATGAGAAAAGTTACTATAAACAACGACAAATGGTCGAGGATGGATACGTTTTTTATTTGAGGACAACGGCAAAAGGTCTCAATGTGGCCAGACCTAAGTGGCAGCGATTAGCTAAGTAGGCAAGTGGCGTCTAAAGCCTGGGAAAACTAAACGCATTAAAATACCGTTAGGGCTCGCTGTAGAAAATCGTTAGTATTAGCGCAAATTTTACTTGGACCTACATGTCAACTTTAAACTAGACAAGTATTAATATTTTAATGGCTTTACACAATAAATTACCTAATTTAAGACATAAATTGACGTTATAAGAATATACCAAATCTGAAAGCTTAGGTACCAATTTCACCAAAAGATGTTAACCAGTTAACAGACGATTAGAGCGTTAACAGCTGCCAAAATGTATGAACTAACAGTCGATTAACATTGATTAAATTTAACATCGTTTGGTGAAATTGGTACTTAAGCTTTCAGATTAAAGCTAAAGGACTTAAATGTGACATCTTTAAGTATTAAGTAGTTGTGTTGATTTTTATTTACTTTTGAGTATCAAAAGACATCAATAAACACATTGTGAATATATTTATTTACCACCAATAAAAAAAAAAGATATTGTTCAGCAACATTGATAAAATTTGTTTCCTAAACTGGTCTATTAAAAAAGCAGAGCTTATACTTGGAACATTCCAAATGTCTTCCTTATATTTAAATTTATTAGGTCTGAATTGATCGATCAAGAGATAACTCATAGTCTATCAAATATTTCCATTAATTTGGTCGTCCAAATAAAAAGCGCCCTTATGGCGGCCGGCGGTTACACCATTCTTATAGTTGCTACCTTATTATTTGTATAGTTATAAGAATTTAAACGGCTACATTTATGTTGGATTAATCCTTGTTTAGTCAAATTGATAGTTAACACACAACATCAATCACTAAAAATATTCACAACAAATTTGAATGTGTTTGTGGCTCGGCACTTAATTAGGGTGAAATGTAATTTAAGTATAAAAATATTAACTTACACTCAAAGTGATACAGCTATGAGATAATTAACAATGCGTTTGCATGTCCCCAAATAGCTATATGTTTTTTTTTGTAGCAACAGATATTCGTAACAGACTTTATTTGATATACTTTAACAAATTAGCCAAAAGATGTTCAACCGTGTGGTTGCCGAGTTAGAATAGTGCCACTCTATGTCTTCCCGTGGATGTCGTAAGAGTCGACTAAGGGAATAAAGGCTTGTAGTACTGTTAGGCGATGGGCTTGCAACCTGTCACTAATACGCTGGTAAACATCTTAGCCTAATTGTGCAAATTGTGGTTATAGAATTATCAACAAGTTTTTAGTGATGTTTGTAATTCTGTAGCTCTGCCTACCCCACTCTGGGAACGAAGGCGCGATATTATTTATGTATGTATGTTCAACAGATATTCATCAGATCCTTCCTCCTGCGCCAACGGGCATCAGCTCGGCGAAATACATACATTCCTAAATAAATAAATACATTAATAAATACGTACATTTATTCATAAAGTGGGAAATCTATTTTGTTTTCACACGGTTGTCCAATGTATTTATTGATTGTACTTTAAATAAGTACCGTCATTTATGGATCTAAAATGCCGCTCGACGCGGTGGACACAGTGGGTAGCTAATTTGCTGCATTATAGTGTACAGAGCGCAAAAACTAGTCTCAGTATGACGGGGACGGAATTCCTTTATAAATTTTACTTATTTGGAAGGTTCATTATATTATAGAGGCGATTAAAGAGAAATAAAAAGAAGTTACTAGTAAAAAGTTATTTTTGCCGACGTTCTTTTCTACTTTTGTGATAATTAATTGCTTCTGTCTTTAATTAAATCATGTATCTATTGTACTAGTATAAACTGGTAGAGTTTGAAATGCTGGAGGTTAAGTTAGGTATAGTATGGTAATCGATGAGTTATCATTTAATTATGCTTTTATTTTTAACCCAAACCAAATAAGAATGTTACAGTCTATCTGGTTGTTTGCCAATCTGTAGCTACATAGCTCTTTAATGCATGGATTAATTCAATGCGGTTAATTAATTGAAAAGTTTATCAATTGGGTCTTTAGGTTAGGTTAGGTTGGGTTCGGTGGTGGAAATTCGTTGAGCTTTTCCAGAGCTATCACCTCTCAAGTATCAAGAAGGGTACGTATTGCAATGTCTAAAATTAAAAAGCCTAATGTATCATAATCCCTAAAAGTTCATAATACCTAAAAGTTGTTTTTTCTGAAACCATAAACTTTTCAGGAATTTTGAAAACGGAATTGTGTACAACTCATTAGGTTAGGTTAGGTTTGTTTTCTAACAATCCTGAAAAGTTTACGGTTTCAGGAAAAACAACTTTTAGGTATTATGAACTTTTAGGTATTATGATACATTAGGCTTTTTAAATTTAAGCGTTCTGATACGTATCCATCAAGAAGTCAGGCGTTTAAAAAAAGTTATAGTTATATTTTTAGTGTTTATGTTACGAGGTGACTATCAATCTTGTACTTCACTTAACATAACATATTATATACGCTTAGCTAAAGTATCAAATCCAAAAAGTTTTAGAGATGGGTTCTCAAGATTAAATTTTACCGTTAGTAAGACAAGAGCTTACAATATACTCGTACGAGTACATCCACACTAAGGCCAGCAGTAATTAAAACCAACTTTTAATTGCACCGTATAGATATAATTGAAGCAAACAACAATAGTGGATACATATAAATTCAACACATACATATAAAGTAACCATTGACAAGAAGCTGCGCGGAGTTCATATTATAGTCGCTTGCGCACCTGCCGCGCAGTCACGCATTGTGCGACCGCATGCTCTTGATACTTGCGGTTTGACACAGGTTATTTAACACAGACCAGAGAAATACTCCGTGTTATTTAACAACAGGCCTCAATAACAATGTTCCTTGAAAGTAATGGTACATTGTGTATTAAGGGTGGTAATGACAGAATTACAAACGAGAGTCTGTTAGAAGAGAATAGAGGCTTTAATGACTCGAGCTTTGTATTTCCTTTACCACCCGTGTAACATACAATGTTTTTCATCTCAATTGCGAGGAAACTTCATATCGAATGGCACAAGAATTGGGGTCCTGACGTATTATGATAGTTTGAGTCCACTTATTATATTTAAAAAAAAGCTATTACGCACGATAGGGCGTAATTGTAAAAAAAGGCCCGCGGGTATTATTTTGGATTTACGGTCGATTTTTCTAGTATATTAGGACACTATTTACGAGCAAGTGTGATGAAAAAACATAACGCGAATAGCTTAGTTGGTATGGTGGTATGGTAGTAACTCTACCTTACCAATCTGCTGGTTCTGGATTCGATCTACAAGTAAACATTTGTGTGATGTGCTAGAATATTTTGTTTCTAGATCTTGGAGTTTTAGTATGAAGTCGTTATTTTTAACTAACTACTAGCTTTTGCGCCCGACTTTGTCTGCGTAGATTTCGATTATCGCTGTTCCCTCGAGACATTTCAAATTTTCCGAAATGAAAACTAGCCTTTATGTTAATACAGGGTATAAGCTATCCCTATTTCAAATTTCAACCAAATCCGTCCAGCCGTTGCAACGTGATGGACTAACAAACTAACACAGAAACTTTCGCATTTATAAAGACTTTATTTACATCCAACTAAGTACAGAATTCAACATTAATACAATTAAAAATTAAAACTAAACGTATTAAAATTAAAATTAAACTAAGCTACTCAAATATTAAAGATATAAATAATAATCACCACTATAAAAAGAACACCCCCTCTAGCAGGTCCGCTCGCGGCATGGTCCCCATGACACTGGCATGATATTATAATATTATAGTTGGAAATATACCTACCTACCTACCTACAGTAGAATATACATAGGTGCTTAATGGTTATCTATAGAACTTAGAGTTTGTACAAGAATGAAGTTTGATTCGAAATAAGGTCAACAATGTACTATGTATTTATTTAATAAAAAAACAACGCTTACGTTGGGTTACATATTAATTCCATGAAATTTTCTATGTTATTAAAATGGTGATCGTTGGTAAAAACGCATCACTTGAGAACGGGTAGACAGATTTGACTACTCTCTTTTAATGTTTGTAATAGTCCGAAAAAGGTTTCTAGGAGATGAAAATGAAAAATTTGTACAGAAAATTAAAATAGGAAAGGCCTCTGTTGCGTCAATTAGTATTAAATCAAAATAAACAAATACAAATATACTTCTGACCGTACTAAATAACTGTGCGACAATCCGTTAAGTACATCGTCCACGGTTCATAGAACATTACTTATCCTAAGTAGATTCCGGCGTGTACGCGCTAGGAATGTGTGTAGCAGATGTCAACTGTCAAAGTGGATCAGTTGAGCAAGTATCAAGACGCGGCGGGGCCGTGAGACGCGGGTCGGCGTCCAGCGACCCGTCATCTCGGCGGGAACGTTGACAAAAACCGCCGCCTACGTGACGTCCTGCCCTCCCCGCCCTCCCCCCGCACTCACGCTTGACCACTTTTTACCGCGCGACATTTGCCCGGAGTTCGATCCGTGTCATCCGACGTATTCCTTTTTTAAATTGCGCTGTCGATTTTGTTTTTTAATTTTTATAAGGCGAAGCGAGCGGTAAAAAGCGCCGGGGCATAAAAAAGTCTATGAATAATTAAAGTGAGATAGCTACCGGCTGGCTGGCATGGGAACGGAATTATCGAGCGGCGCGGGCGCCGGCTCCGCTGAAGGACAGGTCAATTTGCGGGAGACATTTTGCTCCTTTTAAAACTACCATTAGCCTTATCCTGACCGGCCAGCAACTTTGTTCTTATTTCAAATTCACAGATAATTCTTAATGGAAAATAAGAAGGCTCGGGAACAAAGGGCTGACCCGAGCGACCTTGGAGGCTGTGGTTTGGGGGCATATTTAATTTAATAGGGGTTACCTTTTGAATCGTTTCGGGATACTAATGTGCGTGCCCCGGGGACGTTTGACCCGGCTCCGAATGAAACCGAATGATATTTAAGAAAATTGTTTAAGTGGGGGTCAAATTACAGGGCCGAGGAATGACGCCGGACCAGTTTTATTTGTGTGTCCTTTTAAGGGTTTGTATCAAAGTGTTGAAGCCCGCCGCTGCCTCGAGCATTTCGTCTAATTAAAAAAATATCAAAAGTTTTAATTGTTTGGGTGGCAGTGACTTTGCCTTTTAGGCAGTAATTATTTAAACAAAGTATTATAATTAGATAACCAATACTATTGCTCCTTGCAAAACACTTAACTAACCGAACACAATAGCATATATTTAATCAATTAAAACCAGATAACAGCATTCAACTCCGCCAGTACCAACCTCATTGTTGCGGCACAATGCCTTTAAATACATCCCACCATAGTTAACAGGTCCGAGACGCGTATGGCCCTTGGCCATGATCTTTAAATTGCCTGGGCATAGTCCTGCGAACAGGTTGGGAGCAAAAAAGGTTAAAGTATGCTCCTGAGGGGGGGCCGGTGAGCAGCGGGGAGGGGGGGCTAATGACAGGGGCGGCTGCGCCTGCGGCTACCGCGCGCAAATTGATGGCTGCGCCCTCTCTGGACGATACCTTACCTTTGCTCCCGGCTAGTGATGCGCCGCTCGATAAATTGTGACAAGCACGCTCCGAGAATTATAGATCGGTAGTGCTAGTTAAATAAAGTTTGCGCGATCTGAATGAAGGGTAATGGCGGGTTGGTGGTGTGATTTATGTTGAATTTAAATTGCTGTTTTAAATATTTGTAATCTAGTTATATTTAAATATTTTTCAAGTATTTTAATTTTGTTTATACGTTATTTTCAAAACTAAAGGTAGTAATTGATTTGTTACGATTTATAACTCCATTCGTTGTACCCAATTAATAAATCAGTTTCTATTGATAAGACACCTACCTATAGAACTGTCCGACTGTTTAACTAATACATTAAATTGACACAACAAAACTCCAATATAATTACCAGCCACCGCCTTTCAAGTCACGCCCTTGGACATACCGATATAATGGCCTCTATCGATATCGATAATCAACAAATTCCTGACCTCACTATCCAAAGGCATTACGCCATAAAGATTGCTATTAATTTTAAAGCATCGAGGCACTGGCTTATATTTAGAGCTGACGGTGCACGGCTGAACGTAATTATAATCTGAGACCATCGCCATTTCTTTCTTTTTCTTTTAAAAAGTAAGAGGTAAGGGGTCATGAGACGGGGTTTTTTAACAATTGTCGTTTTGGTGCATTGTGGGACTTTCTAACTTTTACTTCGCGATGTCTATTTAAGTTTTAGTGTCTACTTTCAATGAGTAGGAAATGTGTCACGAGATTGCATTTTGTACCTAATTGTAACAAATTATTATCACTTAGCTTTTAGTCGATACTCGAGACAATTAGGAGACTAGGAATAGACAAGTGCTATCTGAGATGCATAACGACTGAAAAAAACAGACAGGCGATTTGGGCGAATGGACAACTGATTCATAGTATAAATTGACTGATTGCTCGCTCTTACGTCATTTTCTACTCACTTTTTTCTAGTCATTACTAATTTCGAGCATGCTAAGCACTATAAAGCGTCTATTTTACATTGATCTAGGTGAGAAGGTCGTGTTAAAAAGTCACATAAAAAGCGTTAACAGTGACATCACTTAAACTAATAAATTAGTACCTACCTACGGGTAATATTTTAGTTACGATGTAAAAAAACAGTGAAGTCATAATAAGCACCGACCGACTACACCGTGTAAGTGGTTCTTGCTAAACAAGGCTACATTTCAACAATATAGTAGCGTCATAACATTACTGTCAAAACTTTTGTTGTTCCGACCGCAAGAGCGGCTCATTCTGTAACGAGAAAGCTTATCTGCGGGCATCGGCGCGGGAGCAAAAAGCTCGCACAATAATTGGAAAATAGCCTAACGTTCTGTGGGAGTGGCGGGCGTTAGTTACGGCGAGCGAGACAGGCCGCGCCGGGAGCTGTACGAGCGAGAAGGACGGTAATGCGCAGCTGTGCAGGTGGGCGGGGCTAATACGCCCGAGTTCGACCGAACGCTTCCGAATACAGACGAATTGAAAACGCCCAGTCGCTGATCTTCGCGCGTTCTTGACCATTTACACTAGAGCTTTGATGACGTTTGCTTTGAGGGTAGACAGGGTTTTTTCTAACGTGGTTGTTTACGCTCGGTAATCCTAACAATGTTTGAGCAATGCGGGTCCATTACTAGTTTGTGTCGGAGTAACATGTGCTTATTCGTACAATGGACGGAGTCCCAGACACGCGGGATTGCGATATCCTTTATAGAGGGTAATTAGTTTGCTGGAGATTTGTGTAATCGCTATTTCTGGGTAATTTCTGTTTCGATTGCGGTTTCCATTTTGCAACTTAGTGCAAGTGTGATAGTTGGTTAACTTCCATAACCAAAGATGAAATTGAATTGAATCTATAATTGGTTTATGCTTTGTTTTGTTTTCTTCAGTTCTTAACCGTTTTAAAAAAGGAGGAGGTTCTATGTTCGACTGAATGTATGTTATTTTAAGGTTATTTTGGTATATCAGGGGTGTGGTGTGTGACGTCAAATGCAGGCCGTTACCCACAGATAAACGAGTTTGGAACCCATCAACGCCGCACCCGAAGGTTACGGAGGTTCAAAACGCGCAGTTAATTACGAGGGCCCAGTAGTGGCGGTTCGACTCCCGTTAACCAAACATCGACCGTTAGTTAAAGCTCTGTTAACTCACGTTTATTGCTGTTGGTTTAAGGAGGTTTTGACTGAGTGCGAGCTAAGTGGTTTTAAGTGGTGTTCGGGTATTTTTAGCCGAGTTTAAAACTTTCAAGACGAATTTTATAGGGTCAACTGAATTGTGAAACACAAAACTTTCTCAACATTTTTTTAAATCTAATTTATTTACTGTTTAAATTTTATTTTTCATGTGGATAAACGTTTGTTGTTCTCGCGTTATTATTATCAGTAAAATAAAGATTTGATTCTAATTAAAATTTGAAATGATTTTTACCGCTGTTATTAGGTCATTTTCTTAGATTTCCATTTCTAAAAACAAAAGATTAAGATATTTAGGAAGTTACACATGTTTTTGATGACGGATTCAAAGATATCTTTAAAATAAACATTTAAAGTCTTTTTATTATACAGTTTCTTGCTTACCACACATTGCCAACTTCAATGCATGTTTTTCTTCGTTAAGAGTTCTGCTTTGGCTAAGTATAACTTCTCGTACAATTGTTTTAAATAACACTTGTAATTCTGTGATCTTGCGATATTGTAGGTACGCAACAAATAAAATTTACAAAAGCGAATCGTGGATTGACCGAACGCCGAAATATTCTAAATATTCGGCTAAGCACGGTCAACTCTTGTTCAGTCAAGCACAGCCTATATTATCTTAAGTGGTTTTGTATTGGGAGTCCCACAAAAGACAGGTGTGAGGCGCGTTTGCGCATTCGCCGATGTGTTTGATAGCTGGCCGAATGTTGACTTGTGGACGACGTCATCAGTTGATTTAACTTATAGCCTTAAACTTGCAGATCTTAGGGCTGATTTTTCAATCTCCAGATAACACGATCTGTCAGGTAAATTGTAGCTCTGTCCTTTTCTTCGTCATAAGAAAGATAAGGACAGAGCTACAATTTACCTGACAGATCGTGTAATTTGGAGATTGAAAAATCAGCCCTTAATGTGTTAAGAACATCGACTGACTGACCACGGACTCATCATCGGGCGTAAGGTGCCGGGTTCGAATCCCGGCGGTCCACATGTACCATTACCCTTGTTCTTACGGTGAGGGAAAAACAGCGGGAGCAAAACTCCTCATCGAAACAGAAAACACATGCTAAAAAGTCGAACTGAATCCGAAAGAGCCCATCTGTTCAAAGATATGGATAAAGCTTAATATGCACAGCGGGCCTAATATAGCAATGCACGAGTTGCAGAACATTCTCTGAAGTTAAGAAATGTTCTCAAGAAATTACCGAGAATATTATCGGAAACATTTGAGAGCATAAAGAATATTCTCTTTTCATACAAAATTTAAGAATATTCTTAGAAATTTCCGAGAATTTCTCATAAGAAACTTTCACAATTTGAGAAGTTACTTTTCGGTACAATGCTAGCCTAATATGGCCATGTTTATCGATGTTGATAAAACATCTGTCACTTTCTGACTACTATGTAAGAGAGTGACGGGATACGTTATCCACCGCGATAAAGGCGACCATACTACGGGCCCAGTATATAATACCGTCGATAGAATCTAGATTATTTGTATTCAATAAACAACGCTGCATTTTTACTAGGAGATAATTTTACAAAAATTGACATATTCTAAAACTAAGCTCTAAGCTTGTACAGTCAACAGCATCAATAAGTATCATTTATGTACCTTGTCGCTTTCAATCGTTTCACAATTTTGTATGACATTCCAAACACGACGTTAAAGTGACAAGGTACATAAATGATCACTTATTTATGATGTTGACTGTACAATGAGATCTAGGCAAGAATTAACATACTCATGCCTACTTATAATAGATAAAATAATACGTAGCTAAAGTCCAAGACTCAGAATTAAATGATCTCGCTAATCTGGTAAATATTTGCCCTTACCTACTGGGTATCAAACCCAGGACCGCTAGCTTCCAAAGCAAGGCTATACCAACTGATGAAAAAAAAACGAATTTCAAACTAAGGGCATTCCTTTAATTTCCGTAAGTTATTTGGAAAATTCTAGAATTTTGAGAAATGCGTGCAAGAAAACCATTACCGGGCTATTTAGGTACAACTATTGTTAACAACTCGAAGTGCATGCAAGTAAAAAAAGTAACATTGTTTGAATAAACTTAAACTTTGTATGTTCAGTTTTTTTATATATTTATTGAGTAACTTATAATTAACTACTGTAAATACAGTCTGATAGTTTATTATATGAGATAAGTATTTAATAATGCATCTAAACTGGTATACAAGTAAATCTATAACATCTCATCGACGTAACACTACCATAGATTCATTTCAAGAACGCCAAACGATAGCTAAATTAATATAAACGTGGCTTTAATAAGTAAATAAGAAGCTATGCAATGTAATATAGTTGGCACAAAACAAAATCCAAGGCAACGGATTCCTCCCTTCATCGTATTTTAGGTGCCCTTTTCCCTTCTCTACTAATCGCACTGCTAGATCAAAACAGTAGTAATTCAAAATACAACGATATTTTAAAATCAACTCTAATACAACTACTATGAACTTTAACCACAACTAACAAGGATTTTGAGTTGATAGTGTTTTGGTCTAACAGTGTGACTTGTTCTCCATCCCTTCCAAACCAGCAGTTTCTCCAAAGCATTCAATTTCAACGAGTAGTTCTAACATAGATGCGATATAGATAGCAGTAATACAGATGTGCTATAGATGCCTGTGCCTGTGGTGAAACAATCTAGTTGTATCATCGGCGGAATAGATACTATCGCGGCTCGTGCCACTTGTAAACTCGATAGGGATGAGCTACAGTCGATATGGCGATGTCGATTTTTGTTTAGAATTGATTAAGAGTTTGTAGGTTTTAGTTTTGATGCCATGATTAGAGTAAGATTAACAATAAGGTTATACCTAGGTAAGTGTATAATAATATAGTGTTAGTAAGACTTTAATTAAAGAGCATGCTGTGTTAAAAATCGTCTTAAGTCCAATGGTTACTGCGCACTATAACCTTCTCATGCTGTTGTGATTACTCAAAAGTATTACACATATAATATCAAATGTTAAAAAATAAATTAAAGGTCAAGTTTCCAGTAACGTTAATTGGAGGCTTACTTCTATTTCGCTTGAGGACCTGAAGGAAATTAATACCGATATAAATTAAAAATAAAATATCGATATCGGCATGATCTGCATAGCGCCGGCGCAGCACTAGCGGCGCACGAGTAGCGGTCGCGTGCCGCAGCCCTCGAAGAAAGTGGCCACGGACGCTTAGATATATTACTCCGTTTACAACGTTTATTATCTATCATTGCTTTCTAGAGATAGCTCTTTTTACGGCGATTTTGTTTCCTGCCGCTAAAGGCGTAAGTTAGTCATGTAGTGCATGTTATGGCGGATGGAAGTTGATTAGAAGATCATTAGGATGTACGTTGGAAATGTCACATGTGGTGACTGATGGCGTTTACATAGTTGGGACAATAAATACATATACTTGTACAGGACGTGTTTTTTTATACGGTGCTGCTCTTGCCATTTTGATGACCGGTAATAAAAAAGCGTACAACGACAATCTACATGGATTTGATAAATATAACGTATACTCATTAAAAACAAAACCCTATCAGAAAGCACATAAATGAGCAGTAAAATTCGTGATGACAAAGTACGATTTCATCAAAGGGAATAATGATCTTAATATGGCCCGTGACAGTTCATGTCCGCTGCGCATGCGTCTAAGTGAGTATGTAAATTGGTGCTTGATATGAACGGACTTGTCGGAATACGCCTCTATGCAGTCATGTCGTAAATTAAGGTACACGTATGTAACTACGACATTAAGTTGACGGTTTAGGGGCATGATTTTATTTATGATACGTTTTTGACTTGCCTTCGAAATACTTCGAATTAAACTTTTGCGCTAAGTATGGCTGATTTTGCCTAATCCAGAAACACAAACACCCTGTAAATTTTGCTGTAGTATGTATAAAATAAAAACCACTACAAAATGTTGCTTATATTAAATCGTATTAAATTAAAATGAAAAATAACCAAAGATCAGTAAACCGGTAATAGGTACACGATCCAAATACAGCTAAAGCGTGATCAAATGATTTATACAGGCAGCCGCTTAGTGTAAAATTTGTTAACACGCCGCGGTAGAGAAAATACTTGTATGTTGGAAATACTTGAGAGTTTAAGTGGGATCTAGTAAATGCATTAGCGGGTTATACAAAGAATGGACGCAGTAAGCCCGTATCGCTAATACATGGGATCTTGGCGAGAATTAACATTGAATACTGATTTTAACCAGAAATAGTCAATGCGAAACAGCTTTTAGACGTATTCGGTTTATGTTGGTAGCTTTTTTCATAGCGATTAATAATTATAATTGTAATTTCATTGGGTATAATTATAGTCACTTTCAACAACTACATGGTAATTGTTTGCAATATACTATAATTGTCATGTATTAATACCATTATATATATTATTATGTAGATTGATTTTGAGGGATTATATAAGGTTAGATAATAGGGTTGATTTTATGTTACTATTTATGTATTTAGTAAAACAAATGCAAAAAAGATATTCTATAGACGTACGTTTATTCATACTTCCATTTGCTCAAAAACTAAGTAAATCATGCGCGTTATTTATTCGTAACCAAAATAATACACAAGAAAAATTTAATATCAAAAGAGATCTATTACAACTACTAAAAAAGCTAATTGCCGATATCAACCTCAAACGCAAGCAGGTCATCTTACTAAGTCCTCGGTAGCAGCTGTGTAAGTGCTGTATAATAGCGCTTATAGTGGCTATTAGGAGCTTTCATCGGATAACTGGTCCAGGGCAGCCGTATAAGGGACGCGGATGTGGTCGCGGAGGATTGGGGCGCGCTCATTAGTACCTCATTCAAATTGGAGCATACAGGTGTTCAATGTTTCAACAAGAATTTTAAAGATTAGGCAATGGAAAATAAACACCCTTTGTTTCGAGGATTTGTGTAAGTATCTGCAGAAGCAAATGTTTATTTTTATTATTTAAATTTATTTATATTTAAAATGAGAACGCTGCCCAAAACAAAACACATTCGAAGGAGTTCAGTTACAACCTATTAGCCATTTATTATATCTCATACGTTAGTTAGTTTGTTTGTTTGTACTGAATACGCATCGGTACTTTATTTGCGTTGGTCTCTTGTCTTACAACGCGTTAGTGTCGGTTGGAATTTATTATAATCGACTGGCTCTGCTGGATCTTATTTATTAATACTTGCAATAATTATTAGGTAAGTAGCTGAGTAAGTTTATGACGTCTAAGTGTTTTAAGATCGTATTACAGGCTATTTTATAGCTTTGAAAACTAATGATCCATAAAATATAATTATGCTCCCGTTTGAATCGTGATTGAGAAAGTAAATTTTTTCCACGGTTTTTTTTTTTAAACTAGGAGTTTACAAAATGACTATCTATGAAAAACGTTTTTAGGTTATCTTTTCGAAGGGTACAGGGTGAAGAAAATATTACCAACAAATCACGTTAGCAGGTAAAACAGTGTATAAATCTAGCCGCTACACCCACTGCGCGCCGATCCAGATTTTATCGTGACACTGGCCGCTTTGTGGTGTCCGGACGCCAAATGAAGTGTAGCCGTTGCCCGTTCTGATTTTAAAACGATAAATATTCCATTTTCAAAAGTGGCCTCCAATTTTGAGTAAATACGTTTACTTTATAACGAGTTATCATTGTAGTACAAAAGTGATTAGAGTTTCGAAAATCATAGTAGTTTTTAAGACAAATAATCACTAAGGAATATTTTTTGCGGCCATTGTTGCCATATGAAAACACCATGTTTAAAACTCGAAGTTGTACGTTGCAGCAGTATTATAAACGATTACGCTCATCAAAACAAGCGTGGTCGATAAAAACAAGTGGGTCCCGTAAAAACAAGTGAGTCGATAGCGGGCAAATAACGCCATCGATTACATGTTAGCAACAACCATGCTTCCTTCTGCCTTCAACGCATCCGGACCCAGTGGAATTAGACAGGGCTGACACATGATATATATTATGTAATACTGAATGATTTGTTGATACTAAGCAAAATATACATATAGGGAACGCATGCAAATTCCGATTTATTGTTGTCCATTTTATCAGTTTACAAATGATATATTTTAGTTATCTTGTAGGTATAAAGGAGGGTGGGCTAATTGGCCTATGACCAATGGGTACAAACGATATGTCACCGGATAGGTAATTTTAAGTTGTTAAACTATTACTACGCCAGGTAGTTTGAAATATTTGTATGAAAAAAGTTATCCTCATGCAAAGATAGCGGTGTTTCAAAGGAATTATGCTAACGTCGTCAATGTAGGCGTCCCGATGTTCCAGATTTTTTAAATCTTTGTCATAGTTATTTGAGGTTTCCCGCTAAACAAAATCGGTGTCGAATTAAAAAGGATATCCGATGATATAGTGCTTATTGTTATTGGTTTCTAGGCCAGTGTTCATACATTTCTGCCCATTCTCCTTTAATGGATGATTTAATTTTTAATATAGGTAAGGTTGGGTGCAATACCCAAAATAAGGTTTAGAATTATGAAAACTTCGCATTCGGATTTTAATTAACATTTAAATACAAATTATTTCAGTCACCTTCGCAATGTTCAACCAAGCCAACGCATGAACAAGCCTCGCTACTCGACCAAATCTATGAAAATTTCTCAAAATAAGGTTCAATTACCAAAATTCCGTGTTACAAATTTCTAACCCAGTTTTCTCGCTATCAATATTCTAGCTGAACGGTATTCCTCGAAACTAGCGAAACACATTACGGTCGTGTACAAGCGTATCTCGCACCCCTGATCGGATCAGGCGATCTCTCTTTAATTATATTGTTATGCCGACCGCCGGTCTCGAGGTCGTGAGGTTACACCAAATAGATTATCTCAGATGAGACTGCTGCCGCTCTGTGAATAGCCCCTTTCATATCTCTTGTATCGGATTCTTTACCCGAGCCCGCGGGTCATTATCGTTAGCTTTGATTGCTTTTTGTAATTTGGAGCATTCAGTTATTTGGGGAATTCTCATTGTGGCGGTTTCAGCTCGTGTTGCGATTGGATGTGTAAAAGTTGGTAAAAAATTGGTTGATTTGTTTTGTCTGTGTTAGAATACATAATAGTATTAGTGGTTACACGACGGATGAATGGAGCGGACATGATCGTAGATTTATTGTAAGATATTGTTAAATTTAAAAATTACTATTTTAATCTGTTCAAAGAACTGAGCAATGTAAGAAAAGAATTGCGACGAAGTTGTTGGTCAATCTGAGATAAGTCCTTACCAAACCGGTGTCGGAGTTGTCTAATAACAAAAGCCCCACACCAATGCGTATAAGTATGAATGTGCTAAATGTTCTAATGCCAGTTGTCAAGTAATCAAATCTGGTTATCTTAAGAACTCATTAGTTTGAGAAGCCTTGCACAATACGAAAACAAAGTAATTTATACACAGAGTGTTGAAATATTCTGGCAAAATTATATGTAGTTCCAACAAAATTAACGCCGCCTGTATACAGCTCAAAATAAGTATTACTGACAATGAACTGAAAATGCTGCCCCATGCAACCACGACAAAAATACCGCAATCATATTAATATTACACGAGCAAAAAATACTACGTTTCGTTTGCATAATAACACATCTGTGGTCGCGCGCACCTGCCGAGTGCCATTAGGCGCACGCGCACAAATGCTCTAATCTTACGCATTGTTCAAAAAAACGTCCATTCAGAAGCACGCATGCGCCTCGGGCTTGACGATGACCCGGTTTGAACTGGATGATGGTGGTTTGTATGATATGTGGTCTTTTCGTAGGTATTAACCGTATTTTTTTTACGTAATTAAAGAAACGTCGGGCAGCCCGGAAAGATTAGTTATAGTATTGCTTACCCAGCGTCCATGTTTCATTTTTGTATAGAATATGACGCACCGTATGCGTCACTGGCGGTGAATGCGTTTAAGAAACGATTAATTAAGAGATGTGGTGTTTAATGTAACGTGATCTGTTTTCTAAAGCTACTTTCAGCGGAAAATTCCTAAACATTTTTTAAGCGTTAACAAATATGTCTCACCTTAATCTTTAAGGTTTCAAAAAATCATAATAGAAAGAAAAATATGGTAAGCAAAAATATAGAGTAATTGAACAATCCAAATACATATTCACACAGTAAAATGAAACACCAGTACTGGTCTAATTGGTCTAGGGTTGGGTTGCAAGCTCGCCTAACCAGCTCGACTGGACTGTACAAAATGTCAACTAGTGTTGACAAGTTTTATTTGTAAGCTACATGCAGTATAATAATAACTTCTTACAACAAATCAAGTAAACTGGCAAGTCATCAAATATGTAAAGCCAAATCATAATAAAATTCGCTGAATAAAAATATTAATTCGTTAGTTTAGCATGTTAAGGGATTGGTAAAAATTATGACTGGCCACATGATCAAAAACCTGGATTCCACGTCAGTTTAACTTTTTAAAACACCACAATAATGACAGATGACTTGAATTAGGTATAATCTGTGATTGACACATGAACGGGTACGTCAATTTTATCATGCAAGCTCTTATCAAACATGTGCTAAATTTATATTCCAAAATTTCACCATTGGCCAACAATAGTTGGCAAGTACTATAATTAGCATATTAGTGAAGAATACTTATCGATAAACAATCGGGCGCTCGGGGCATGGTCTAACCTCGCATACGCTTGACATTTAGCCCGAATGACCTTTCGGCTATTTTCGGGTTGACTCGGCTACTCCTACGTCTCATTATTCAAAACATTATCTGTAGCTATTTACCAACTTAACTTTGCTGTTGGACAAAGTTTGAACTAATATCGCTTCATATATTTTTCCAGTGTATTGTTCAATGACAGCGCTGCTGTTAGGTGCGTGGGTAAATTTGTTATGCGGCCCACGGGCGGCGCGCCCACTCTTAGATAAACTAGATCTTGTATTGATGTATTGTTGTCAAGTTTTTTGTGACAATCTAGTTTGTGATTCTTTGTGCTTCGTAAGATATGTTTAGAAGCATCTTTCTTAGTTTTAAATTTAGGGATTAAGTAGGCGTTATTTTTTAAAACCATTATAATAAAAAAGAGAAGGGTTGGTTTATTCGTAGAGCAGCCATTTTGGTCGCGTGTTTTTATAAAACAAGATTTATTTAATTAACTTGTAATCAAGTTACTAGTTCAGGCTCGGAAGTAATTATCGAACCAACTGCCATTAACCTCTATAATTCCGACAAATTCATTTGAATTTATATTATCGTATTAACTTATCACTTTCGACAAACATATAACAGCCCTATTTGGAAACCAAATTTTTATACACCTTAATTTGTGTAAGATAAAACAACACTATATTACTAATAGTCGTAACTACTAATATAATCAAGTAATTATTATTGAAAATTACTTTTATGTGAACGCATTCGGCTTTTAACGAAATCGTTTAATGACGTCATGATCGTGACATTTCACGATCCTTAGATAACGACGAAACGACTTTTTCTGACCCGCTAATGGCGCATTAAAATTACTTGATACTTGAAAGGACAAATGCGCTTTAACCAACCAGCCATGCAATGCACAAAAATACTTCAAAAATATATTAACATGGCAATCTTGGGCGCTAAATATTTTATCATTTTTTTGAGAGCCAGGAGCCAGGCACTCCATATGGTGTTAATTTTGTTTGGATATACTAGTAGAGTTTGGCATTTTGTAAGAGGACTTGCTATGTTAGTTTAAGTATTGTTATAGTTGTTTGTAAAGCGTATTATAAAAACTGAACGGAGTTAATAGAGTATCATATATGACAGTAAAATGAGAAGCAAATTACTGAAATAAAACTAAGCGTAACCTATAATCTATAATAATTTTATATGAAACTAAGCACCGATTAAAAACTCTTACAATAATTAATATAAAATGAAAACTTATTAAGCGTATCGTAAAGCAGAAGACTGGAAAGCACTTGTCTACATCTATAAAGTGTAGGATAATTGCAGTTAAAATAACGTAATCGTCTCAATTACATAAAGGTAACATCTCTACGAGAAAAAGTTGACTTGAAGTGTCACTATAGAACCGGAATTCGGAAGCCACGGTAATTTATAAGATGCGGTGGAAAAGAAAGCTAATTTATTGACATCTGGCGTCGGGTCGTTAACGTGGTGTCGTTAGTTTACTGTTTACAATTTGTACTGTTTTGTGTTTGTTGTTAAAAGTAAGTTTAGTAGAACTGTTAAAAAAATGGTATGGTGAGTTAAAGTGGCACTTCACTAGGTGATAATAGGTTAAGTTCGAAACGTAATTTTGTATGACAGCTAAATCAAACCTGACGTGTATAAATTTAAATTTAGAGTAAGTAGGTACAATATAGTTACTTGGTTGAAATTGGAATGAAGTCCCAAGTACGTGAAATTGAGTTTGCCTCGAACAATATAATTATGTAATATAAGTTTACAGTTATCTGTTTAAGTGAGCACAGCCTAATCTTTATTGGACAAGTTCTAGTGGACTAAAGTGCATCGCAACCGCGTTTAATTTAGCGTCTATTAAGGGCCCCAGGGCTGCAGGGCGTGGAATAACAAACGCAGGCGCTGGTTAGTCCTGCGGGCGTGCTTGCGCCGTTATGCTTGTAAAGCGCGCCATAGATTGTCCAACTTGCCAATAGTTAATACAGGTTGAAGGTGTGTTTTGTAAATCATTCTGTTTTATTACGTTGGTACCACTGGTCTAGGTTAGAAAAACCAGAACTGAAGCAAGTGGGATGTGGTCTTCAATGTAGTGAGCCAACACAACAATGTGTGGTATTAAATGCCAGTAGAGATTGTCACATATTTTTGCAGGTGCATAAACACAAGGTCGAGGTAATTTAGCGATCATAACTCATTCCACTGCTGTGTAACTTTAAGCTGTTAATAGGAAATTCTTTACAACTTGTTTTCACCTACCAATATGAGATAAAAAAAAAAAAGATAAAAGATGTTTATTCAGTAAGTAGGCCGCACGGGCACTTTTACACGTCAAAAATCTACCAGCGCTTCGCAAGAGACCACTGCTGAGAAGAAACGCCGCAAGAAACTCAACAGTCAGTCGTTTTTTTTTTAAATTACTTATACAATTATAGAACTTAACCTAGCATTATATAAAACAATGAATTTAACATTAAAATATATATATCATGCGTAGTTGAGCAGGAAAATGTGTCAAAACTCAGTATGTTCAGATGAACTCTTAAATAGTAATAATAATAATTATATATATATATATATATATATATATATATATACATATACTTACCCATGACGGTGCAAAACAACCACATAGTTTTGATACATTCTCCTACAGAAACCGTGTCCCCTAGACAATAATTATACCTACAATGTTTAGATATTTTCCTGACTAAGCTATTACTAAGTTATTTAGGTGTTTAATTTAGGCCAAGCATTTTTATCTGTTAGATAGTCCTCGACCCTATAATAAGCTTTCGACATCAACGACTTTTTCAAGTAATTTTAAAGTGCTGGAAATGATAACTTTAAAACTTCGTCAGGTAATTTATTATAGAAATGAATGCATTGACCAACAAATGATTTATATACCTTACGGACACGAAATTTTTTAATAGCAATTTTATTTTTATTTCTTGTATTCAAATTATGTATATCACAATTCTTAACAAAAGAGTCTTGATTTTTAATGACATAAATAATATTCTCATAAATAAATTGTGACGCTACTGTCAAAATACTAATTTCTTTAAATAGTAATCTTAAGGAATCACGGGAGTCACGGGGATGAAAAATGTTTAATGTATAATCTGTGCTTATGGATACCCAAGATACAGGCCCAGCCTAGTTTGGGATCCGCCGGAAAATGATGTTTTTGTATACAGTGTGATTTTATATAACAAATAAATTGATTGATTGATATTTGACATTCGTAAGCTAATCAGCTAATTAGATGGGATTGGGCTGGTCTGGTCACGTCTTTCAAGTGAGCTTTAGTCCTAAATTTTCACTCAATAGAAATCAAGCCGCAATAAAAGATGCAGAACAAAAACTGAACTGAATAATGCTGAATAAAAAACTAGTTAATGCTGGGAACCGTCGCGTGTCCTGACTTCTGGCCGAAAGGTGTCGTGTTCCGGCGGTTTCGGGGCAACCTACCGGCAGCGACCATCACGCCAATTTTGGCAAAACAGATACCCGCTGTTCTGTTACCTCGGTGTTAGTTTTAAGTTTTATATTGTTATGTATGTTAGTCTGTAAGGTATTTGTAACTATGGGCCTCGTTGCCTGAAATAAAATTTATTATTATTATTATTATTATAGATATTTATTTAATTTTCTGTACATTAGGTTTTTTATTACAAATATTCAAATATAAAAGTAAAATAACAATACTAATACAAAAAAATTGACATTATAAAAACCTAACCTACGAGTGCCGCCGGCAGCGGGGCAGGGCTCTTTATTATTATTATTATTATTAAAAAGGAGGCTTTCTATCGAACATTGACGAACTAGTTAAATCTATTCCGTAAAAACTGGGCTAAGGCGTCGCTGGAATTGAGGAGGGCCCCGAGAGGGAGGCTTTTGTCCAGCAGTTAAAGATAAGACATAATTTGACATAAGTTTTTAGGATCCCAGCTGTTTTTTAGAAAAGGTTAAACGGACAAGCGTAATCATGCAAATGTTTAAAACTTGCATAAACAAAGATGGCGGCCATGTTTATCACATTCGGTTCCGGACTTCCTAATTTCTATATTAATAGGACCCAATATAGTTCCTCCGGCACTGAATGCGTTAAAACGTTACATGCCAGCGGCACCCGTGGCATATTAGAATTAAGTACAAATACTAGTAGGTGGCAGTGAAGGTGTAATCGGGGATCTGCGCGGCGCAGCCGGGCGCGTGTGCCGCCGCCGGCGCTGCGGCTCCTATACCCGTTTACTGTATTTATTGAAAAATATTCCTTCTCTTTGCAAGGCCACTGTTGTAGTTACTTGAAGCTTTTATTGACGTCAAATTCATGTCGAGTAATAGTGATAAAATTTCCAAACCGCGTTTTTATTCATACGGATACGTCATTTAACTTGGCAAATATACTTTAACTGTTAAATAACTGCATTTAGGCATTTTAAGTATCGTGGGTAGGATAATAAAAAATAAAAACAGGGTACAATGTCGATCTCACATAAATTGACTAAGTATAGTCGACCGAGAAACTTCTTAACGGGAGGGCCAAAGTTCATATAAAATTGCAACTCCGATTATTGGAACTCCGAAAATGTAATTTTTATACCGCTGGAACCGTCAACTTTTCAGAAGTTCTGAAATATTCAATCTGTAGATAAGACTAGGTTAGGTTAGGTTTGATTTATATAAATCCTGAAAAGTAACAGATGCTGAAAAAATACGTTATGAGTTGCGATGATTATGACTTAAATGCGTTATGAATATAAAATATTGATTTACTACTTTTCGACTTTATTTGTATGACATTAAGGTTCAAAAATTGTAAAGGACTTTCTTTGTCGACTATACCAAACTGAGTTCTAGACTTGTACTATAGGTAAATCAATCCACAACGTACTTACGGACATAAATACACACTTAAAAACATAGATAACATCCAGGACTACGTAACAAATACTAGCGCGCATCACACAAAAATTTGCCCTTACCGAGATTTGAACCTGGGATCGCTTGCTTCGTAGGCAGGGTCACTATTCACTACCGACTAGACTAAGCGTGTCATCAACAAACACCGGATTGACGGGGGCAAAAATGTACCAGTGCTGGTGATTCATTAAATGTCGACTAAGTTTATCGACATCAGTGAAAAGCAATTTTTTACCATCATTATCATAAGTAATGGCCAAGTTTGAATACCTTTTAATTATGTGCAAACTTCTTTTATTTATACTTATCGCAACTATAAACAACCGGTATATGACATTGACTCTGGACTCGAGTCACTTTTGAAAACTATTGAAATTACATTGAATAAATTCATCCAGTACAACAATATTCTTTAGCATTCCGAAGAATTGAGAACCTATTTGTTTTTTAAGTCGGTTAAAAATGGGTCGAAAGAAAAAAGATCGTTTATCTTCATGGAAAGCTGATCATTCAAATATAGAAGTTAAAGGTACGACTTACTTTTGCAATCCATATGTCACGAAAAAAGTTGTCGATAAACTTAGTCGATATTTAATGAATCACTAGCACTGGTATACATTTGCCCCCGTCAAACCGGTGTATGTTCATCAAGAATTTCTATTGAACTTCCAAATCTATGAACACCACTCTATGCTCAGGGTTTCATATTAATCTATAGACAGAAATAGCGGAATCTGGAATAGATTCGAAAGCGGGAACATGAGTTTTTCACACGCATCAAAAGTGGCAAGGGATATTTTTATCCCTAGATAGTTTTGAACATTGCAATATAGGCATATTATTATATTGGCCATGTCTGTCGCAGAACCGACGAGAGGTGGAGCAGGAAGGTTCTAGAATGGAGACCACGCTTAGGCAAACGTAGTGTAGGACGCCCCCCGGCTAGATGGACCGATGACCTGAAGAAGGCAGCTGGCAGTGACTGGATGCAAAGGGCGGGAGATCGCGCGCTGTGGCGCTCCTTGGGGGAGGCCTATGTCCGCAGTGGACTGCAACAGGCTGATATGATGATGATGATGATATTAGTACTGAGTCAAAACATCAAACTTGTTCCAGGGATACTGAGTATCCCAAGACTTTTTGGATGTGTGTATTTGAACTATTTGACTCCTGTTAATTAGGCAATTCACGGGATATTTTTGCCCTAGACTAAACAAAGTTTCCTGTTCTGTGACGGGTTTATTATCGGAAAACATAACTTAGAAATGTTGCTTTACTTTCACTTGAAAGTGCATATTGATTATAAATTGTAAAACTATAAACCGTGAAATTATATCGGCTGGAACACTGTCATTGAAGGGTTAAAAGTCTGCAATCTCGAAGGACTTGGCGGGCGACGCCGCGCGGTATTAAATACTTTGAAAACAGTACCATCATATTTTATAGAACTATAGAGTATGTGTTCGATTGTTATGAGTAGGTAGTGTTAAAGTCAGGATACTAAACAACTGTACATTTTTTCGAGTGAGTGACTAAAAGTTAACAAGGACACTGTTTGCAGCTTTGTTTGCTAAAATTTAATGCTAGTATTGATCCAAGTCCTTAGTTTTATTTACTATTTGTTAACCAGTTGCAAGCATGTTTCTTTTAGAATGTGACGATCCTTGAAGGTAGAAACATCTTTGATCTGCATTGTTATTCTACTTTATTTTTATTCAATGGTATAATTTTAATTAGTGTAGTAATCTTTTCTTATTATATTTTGACATGATACTGTCAACTTACATTAAGAAATAAATATCATTCAGTTATTTATTCAGGGTATGAGACCCCGGCTGTTATAAATAGGTGACATAATTTGTATACCTTAATTCTTGATTTCATTTAAGCAAACGTCCTTCAATTAAAAAACAATCTTAAATGTGTCGCACGTTATTAATGTTGTTCATATGTTACTGCTCACTCTCTGTCTACTGTGCCATAACTGTTGTAGTTATGAGAGCTCGTCTTGGGGGGTATCTGCATTGATAGTCATAGAAAATGTTACCGATATCAAGGGACGTCGCCCGCGCAGAAATAAGCTCGCAGCTTTAGTACTAGCTTCTTGTACCACATATTAAAATTATAGTCGCTTGCGGAAGATGCAATATACGGCATAATTAAGTTTTTCAAGTGCTTTGGTGCGGTTACGTATAGGATCATGGCAAATTGTAACATAAATTTATGCAGCTCTTTGGTTATCGCTTAATTGGTCTTCATGGACATATTTATTATGCAGATTAACTTAGTTTTTGCATCGGAGGAGTTAGAGTTAAGTTTGTCATTAAATCTACGTCAGAAGTGTGTTCGCATTTTACAATTAACACATTAGGTTAACATGTTAAAGTGGTACAAGAAAGTGTTATTGTAGTTCATTTTTCAATTATTTATTTCTCAATATAAGTATGTTTATACCTAGTAGTCTATCTACACTTACGAGCAAAACAATTGCATCACTTTGCATTTTTTGATGTCCACCGATTATCTTTGTAAACCGACTTTACTTTCTGAAATATTTAAATGAATTCATGTTTCTTGTAATCTAAGCTTAACAAGAAGTAAACAAACATGGAAATTATCGAAACATTGTTTAATTTAAATATTTCAGAAAGAAAAGCCGGTTTACAAAGATAATGGGTGGACATGAAAAAATTAAAAGTGATGCAATTGTTTTGCTCGTAAGTGTAGTACCCATGGTATAAACAAACAGTTTAGTTCAGCACAGCATAATTAGGTCAATTTGTGTGACATTGTCTCCTGACATATTTTATTGCCCACTTCTATGTCTCACCTTGCTTGGTAAAAATCACTGTTCAGATATTATACGTTTCAGCCTGTGGTAAAAAAAACATAGCTCTATTCTTGATGTATCGATTGGTAATACGGAAGTCATCAAACACTTCTCTGAAACTAGTTCTATCGCCCAGGCGCAGTTACAGCTTCCGTATAACTGCCCATTATCTCAATATATTACCATTAAATCTATTAGGAATAAACAATTCATATATGCAAATCTGCGAACGAGATTATTATATCAAATTGGCGTACGAACGTCGGCAGTGACAGGCAGCAATCTGAAATAATTAAGCTAGAAATGCGGGCTGGCTTGGTGCAATGCTTATTCAACGTACATCGAGAACTCGATTTAGACTTGATTCTGTAAAGATATCAAAGAGTATGGTAATTAAAAATAATATGTAATAGTTTTAAAAGAAAGTATAGATTAGCGGAAGGATTTAGTTACTTTTACAGTTTTCAAAACTTTTTTCACGTTTAAATTCGTACATTATTGACCTGTCAGCGTTTATATTTTACAGGGGAAAGTAACTCTTTCTCATTTTAAAAACTAGATCTTTAATTCACCAAGTTCCTGTTCACACCTGATTTCTAAATTAGTAAAAAATTAAAAATCACTGGATATCGGAAATCTGGTCGGTCTACATGGATGACCTAGTTAAAAGTAGTTTCTACAACACAATACAGATTTCCGCAATATATCTGACGGTACCTTTATATTGAAGAGTAAACAAACCACGGACCAACTGAGACCATAGCCCGAGGAATGACCCGACAGACCATCAATAGGGTCCAAATCCAGATTACCAGCTCCTTATAAGGCTTACCTGGATCATTTTACAAATGACAGGCGCAATGCTACCAATACCTTATTTGCTGATTTCATGATAAGTAGAAAGGATATTTTGGAACTGATTTAGAATTGCCGTAGGCAGGCGCAGTCTACTTGCAGCAATAGACTGACTGGCTGTATCGTTCGATAGCCTTATTTAGTTAGTTAATTTTATTTAGTAGATAAACTTATTGTATGTCTAAAGTAGGTACTTGTGCGTAAGCAAGTTAAGTCAGTCGAAAAAGTCAATTATCAGTCTATCTTACAGAACCATTGTATCCATGTAAAGACACAATCAATTTATTAGGTTCGTAGATGGGCCCTTTATCACTTGACATTAGGTCTATTCATCACATCATCAGCCTAATAGCCAGGCTAGATAAAGGCCATGTGAAGGAAAGCTAATCTAACCTAACATCAGTAACTCATTGTAAACTTAAGCTCCTGTACTTCTCAAAAGCAAATTAAATGAACTCTAGATTTCTGGAATAACTATAAAAATTGCGAACATGATTGAATACTCTAAAGTATAAATAAAACGGCCTATATTTAAGTACTTAAATGCAATGGCAACAATTAACTGGCTAATTGTACGAAAGCCTATCAAATCTCGTATAAACGGTTAAATGGAATGAAAAGTTCTATTGGATAGGGATGTTTTATCGTTGGCTATGACAGTCAACAAAGGGGCAAAACAGCGAAAAACAGTTGTTAACTATATCTCAAAATGTCTATAAGTAAAATGTGAAAACGCGTAATTTACTTATTGACATACGTTCTATGTAAGCTCACATAGGTACTTAATTAGTGGGTTAACTTCTTGCGCAGGGCACCTGGGGGGAAATACACATATGGAAAATGTCGAAGTGTCAAAAGAATCTCCATAATTATTATTTTGATATTGTGTGCAATGTATCGTAACGCAGTACATTGCAATTATAAAAATATAGTAATGATATTTTTGATTCTTGTACATTTTTGGTGTGTGTAGGGAAAGGGGCGAGAAAATAAAGGGAGTATGTTCTTAGCTGCCTGTGATTTTTTGTTATTTTACTTTAATTATTAAGGTTGTTATTCCTTTTGAGTTGATTACAATATTGTATTCACGACGTGTTAAGCTTTTTCTCGCCATCAAAGTCACTATTGATCACCCAGCCAGGAATAAACTGTAAACATCATAAATTGAGACCTAACAGAGAGTGCGATCATTACTGGATTAGATTGCGTCCAGCAATCCCTTTGCCATCCAGCCTGAACAAAATGGCCTTTATTTTGTGTACGGAAGAGTGAAGTGGACTGATTAATCACAAACGCAGCGGTACTTTAGTCGGTCCGCGGGCGACGCGACGTCAAGTTGACATTCCTAGGCGATTGAAAGGTCGCAAACTGGTCCACAGATTACCGTCGCCATTACCTAGATGGCGGTGGGCGCAGTGGTCGCGATTACTGGCCATTGGCGGGCCATTGCGGGCCATCCGCGGCCATCTGCCAGATTGCAGGCCATTATGACAGCACGCGCCTCCGCGTCCGTTTGAAGCCGGGGAAATACAGAAAAATAACAGTAAGGAAAATAAATATCTGAAGGGTGTATTAAAGCTTTTCGTATTTGTATTTAAAACAGTTAATAGTTGAATATAGTTCAAGTTAAAAGTCGTTAATACACATTAAAGAATTAATTATTATTATTCGTTAAAGGAATGAACAAATATAAGTGAACTGAGATCTGTTTCATAGTAAAAAACTGATTTCTTAAAAGCATCTTTTTTACGTTTTCTTTGTTAATTTTAGTAGTAGTCTAATGGTCCTACTGTGTATATTCATGAACTGTGCCACGTTTTCTCAGCGACTGATTGGCGAGCGTGAAATGGCGCAGTTTGGCGTTTAATTCAAGAAGTGTTTTCTACTCGTATTGATTTCTCTTTTAGTTTTCTTACGCGTTAAATGGACTTCTTTATAGCTTGATTTATTTCTAATTAAGCTAACTTAACTACGTTTGGTTCGAAAGTGTAATAAATAAGTTTAAAAAAATTGCTCAATGACTTTTCTTTACTTCTACCATAAAATACCAATGCATATCGAAAAAATCCAGTCTTATAATTCAAAATCGCATAGATTCGATTCGGATTACTTTAAATTGGATATCGAAGGACTCGGCTACGTGACGGGACATTGAGCGATTTAGAAAATTATGATACCGCTCCAATCACACAGGAATCCCATTTATACCCATGTGTCGTGTAAAATTGGATATTTACTGCACACGACACACGGCCGTCACGAACAGGTAACGGGAGTAACAATTTACAAACAGCGATTTTATAGGGACGGTAAATTTTATCTTAAGTTCCGGCCTAAAACATAAAGCGAGAAACATAAACGTCGCATTCGATTCCATAAAGAAAAGAAAGCAGATTCTCTATGGTTAACCATCGAGCATAGACTAGCCAGAGCGTACAAACGAGGGTTCGAGCACAGATAAGATCAGGCTCCTGCCCGTATCGCGCATCTGGACATCTCTATTTAAATAGAGAGAAGCCGAACTAAATTAAATGCTGCCAACGTAAAGTTAAATTAAATGCCTTTGCGTCTATGCCTTTAATTATTGAGTTAGGAAGCAATCTCATTAACGGTTCATTTATATTTCCAGCCTGATTCTTTGGGAATTTTTACAGTACCTACTTACACTTTACGTTAAAATAAACCTTCGATCGAAAAACTGCCGGCCTTTTCAGGATTAATGTGACACTGTCATCAAAAAAATACCGCACAAGAAAGTGGCTAAACTTGTTCCATCCGGGACAAAAAAATATGACGCAATTTCTTTTGTCTATTGACTCAGTCCTATTCAGTCACCTGCTAATTACAACAAAGCTAAGCCATAAATCGGCAGGTTCTTTAGCGCGCCTGCGCAAAATTTATAGGCCTATGTTTATCAATAATTAATACCTGCGGTAACTAGCAGCTGCCCGTGCGCAAGTTACTACGCGTGTTAACGTATACTGTTATGTGCTATTGTTTTCAGATGGTTCAAAATTGCTTTAGTTATTTGTATTGTTAAGTAAAAGTACGTAGTTAATAATAATGGCATATTTCCTTTTTGTTTTTTGGAATGTCTACTGATGTTTATGACACTGACTTCATTAATCTTTCAAAAGTTTTAATCTTGAGTTAAAAGTAAGGAAGACGTCTAAGACAAAGTGATCATTTTAAGTAGAAACATGTTTTGTCCTCGATAATTTCTATAGTAAATTGATTCAACGAAATTTAATTCCATTCAGTTTTAAAAGCACTAATAACTTTTATGAACGTTTACAACTGCTAACCTTTTTTGCGCTCCCCACAATATGTGAAACCAGCCTAAGGATTATCTCAGCCAACCACCATCCACAGTCAATTAAAAGATAGACAACTTATTGCGGCGTAACTAGTATTCGATACGATGCTGATCGCTATCACTCGTCCTGACCCTTTAATTAACTCTTTCATCAGCTGCGATAGAATATAGTGCGATATATATGTGAATATATATAGCCTTAGTTAATAACTGATGCGGCTCAATAATGATCTAAGAGTATGATCGGTGCCAGACGTAGAAAAAGCTTGTTGGAAAAAATCTGAAGAAATCACGCTATTATTAATATCGAATAATGGATAAAAATTGTCAAAAGTAGATAAAACAAGGCACAAAATCACAGTTAAATTTAGTAAGAGCTAAGGTTTACGGCTACTGTATATCTCATGTAATTAAAAGTTAGTCAAATTGCCACTAAAAAATCATCATTTTCTA
Source organism: Acleris literana (assembly GCA_946894065.1). Classification (NCBI taxonomy): domain Eukaryota; kingdom Metazoa; phylum Arthropoda; class Insecta; order Lepidoptera; family Tortricidae; genus Acleris; species Acleris literana. Next base: position 5,907,092 of record OX335678.1, read on the forward strand.
AATCCTTTTCAAATGTTTTAATTGTTCTTTTAAAAACATTTCGAAATTTGATTTGTGTTTTAAATATGTAGTGTATTTTAATGTAATACTAAAGAATGATTCTCTCCTCTTTTGAGAACTATGTCGTCCACATAAATGGCTGCCGTTTTTCTTTGTAGGTGCAATAATTGACATATTTTGGTTTATTTTTCATGAATATCTCCCGTTTTCTCCACTCCTAATAAAATTCACTGTGTTGTTGTTGTTATTATGTTATCTCTCTCTTCTTAGTCGCCAAACCTATTCTAAGAAGGTAAGGTAACTATTAAAGGCGTCAAACGACCGGTCGGTTTACAACAATTTTATGGCCGTCAAGGTTGATAGGTCAGATTTCAGATTCCGTATAAATACGCAGGTCAAATGTCAAAGAAGAAATTTGACCTGTGGCCTCGAATGTATAAGGTTGCTTTGTTACAAAAGGTAAAAGGCGAAGAAAATGTTGAGGATATAAGGAATTATACGACGTTTAAAAACAAGATATTACGGCAAATGGTTTGTGTGAATGATGGGAAGGTTTTATTGCGTCTTATATTAATATTCAAAGAGTTTACAACTGTTTAATTTGTATACTAAGCTGAGTGCCTCGCATAAATGTGACAAATATGGAAAGGTGCCTTGTAACGTATGTCGGTTATCCCTTTCTCAGTGTTATGACTGAACAATTATTGTATTGCAGAATGTAAGACATTTTATTAGTTGTTACTACAATCGTGAAATGTTTTGTAAGGATATAGAATTAAATGCACAATGTTAATGAGTTTTGAAGTTTATTACGCATTTACATTTTATTTACACTGTTAATTTAAAAAGAGCATAATATTTTTGTCACATAGCTTTATGAACATTGAACGTATGTAATTTTTTCTGCGGCAAAATGGATGCCAAAAAAGCTATTAAATGAAAGTTATTTTTAAAATTTTCGTTTGCCTTTGTAGAACCCGAATAAGTCCGTAGAGATGACACGGCACAAAACACCCACCGCGCTCCTGATACGAAACATAAAGTTAATCCACCCGCGGTACCAGGCGATCATAAAATGGAACTACCATTTATAAATCACAGATCTAATACGTTCTGAAACGTTGCAATACCGCGTTTAGTTATTGCAGGCGGTTGGCCGGCGTTATTGGTGGTCTGGGCTTCCCTATTAGTGGGCACGCTTATCCATCCATCTGGACACACGTTTGCGTTTCGTTTCTCTGACCAATCTGAGCGGATATTCTTAATTTGAATTTGAAATCTGTTGGTTTCGTTTCAATTAACAGCGGAGGAATATGTAGAGATACGGTGATTTTTATTATGGTTTATATTTGAATTTCGAACTTTATCGGATCACAAATTGGCACGAGCCACTTAAACCTGGTATTTGAAATTGCGTACAGACTTATCAGTAGGTAATTATTTCATTGAATGAAATTATTATTCGAAAATGCTTTAACATTAAATTTCACTTTGCAAACCGTTATAGTTTTAATCGAGTGTAAATAAAACAAAACAGTCTAACGTTCTGATCAATTTAATGAGAATAAGGGGCAGTAAAGCTGGAGTTGGACGTCAGTACGTCTAATTGAGGTCGCGGGTCACTCTGACGTCTATATCGTGGTCGTACCGTCGTTAAATGCGACGTCAGGGATTGGGATACGGAGTTGTTAGGAATAATATGTGCTATAAATTGTAATTGATTTAAGATATGCTTGCTTTGAGTAGCTTTATTAGCCTACGGTTTTAGATACGCTGTTTAGAATGAGACACTTAAATCGATTTAGCGTAAGATTTCACTATTTAGCGTGCAATAAAATTATAATTTAATATTATTTCATTATAAATTCTTGTGCGTGTTCATAATTTGAGTATAATTATAGTTGTGCTGCTTTATATTGTATACATAGAGTGGTTTCTTAGCTATTTATTTATGAACAATATACAAAAAACAGCAATGAATATGGCCTTGTATTTATAGTCCTAACTCGAGAGTCCTAATTTATTGCATAACCATCTGTATGCATTTATATTAATCAGCTGATTGCTCTTGTTTCACAACGGTGATGCTTAATGCCATCATCATTCCAAGTGTCAAGTGAACCGGTTAAATGATCCCAGAGAAAGCTGCCACCTGATGCGAACTAACATCGGAGGTACCATTAATGATGAAACTGGTAATAAAAAAACCGCGCAAAAGGCCGAACTGGCCCGCTTACACTTATTTACTAAATCAAATGTAATAAATCTAAAGCATCGTTAGAAAGATGATCCGTGGCCAAAAGACGCGCTCGTTTTAACGCTATAGAAATTGAACTTAGAAATCGCACGAAATGCGAAATAGTCGAGCATTGTTACCAAATTGTTCGATTATGGAAATTAAAAGCAATAAATCTACCGAAGAATTCGTGCCGATCGGATGGTTCCAAAAGCTTACATCAAAAAGCGCTTTGATAACGATCAAGCTTACTTTGCGAGTCAAGGATGTTGCACCTTCCAAAACTCGCTCAACGCAAACGTCTATCGGAAGGCGGCCAACAGGGTTTGATTCAAGACAAAAACTAGATACTATGTATATGTTTGTCCCAGTGTTTGCAAAAAAGTGGCATGATCGTCTCCAAAATGCTTAGGCTATATTAATGGCAGCGTGTTGTAACTTAAACAAGTGTACTAGAATCCAAAATTATCTCTGGTTTGACACGTTAATAAATAGTCAAAATTAAATATAAATACGCCGTTTAAAAATTGGTTTGAGACGATTTAGCCTATTAGAATTAATTTATCATATTGATATTAGGTAATCTGTACTTAAAAAGTTATTAAAATAAAGATCAATGCCTTGAGAAACGACAAAAAAAAATGGCTATCATTTGGTAACAGATTTGCGATTAAAAATTGTAACACCGTTTCGATGCTAGACAAAATTAGCACACACATGTAGTAATTCTAGATTGTAGTTATCGACAAACTGATTTAAATCTCGATGAAGACGCTCATAAATTTTCGCGGTCGCTCGTAATTTGTAGCGACAATCGAGTGAAATCGAAATCGCTTCGCAACGAGAGCATCACACGCGTGCAGGTCACGTGACTTTTCGATTCCATGACTAAAATCATAACAATGTGTCCGTTGAGTGGTCACGATAACTTGGTCATTATAGTAATTACATCTCTACTCTGCCCAGTTCAAGTTTACCTTCAAGCAAGCCTCGAATTGGAGGCGGTTAAAAGATATAAGGTAGAAATTGGCAAGGTATTTAATTTCGGTGATAGCTAACATAAGTTTGTAATAAGTTTAACAATAGTTGAGGCTTCGCTATGTGAGTCGTGTATGGCTCGGGGTGATGACGTGGGCGTACATTGTTTGTTTTTAAGGTGATATTTAAAGTGAATATGGACGTTTTGATGTTAAAGCGATTTCACAGAGGGAACGCCCGCGTTCGGCATTTAATGGACGTGCAGTTCCCTATTTAATTGTGGAGTGATGGCTTCATATGAGGTCTGAGTTGAGGTTCGTGAAATGTAACTGAACTGGGACATTGTGTGTTTAGCAACTTTAACGTGACGACCGTTATTACATTGTGTAAGGCCGCAGTTGTGTTTATTTTCTCCTCTAGTCTTAAGGTCTCGAGATCGTGCTAGTGTTGAGAAATTGATGGCCAGAATTGGAGTAACAGTAGAGACGCTTATCCTAATTCTCAGAAATATAGAGGTGATTTCGATTTAGAGATAGGTATCTCGAAAAATCGACAGTTTTAAATAAATAGTCACAATAGATTTCGAGATACCATGTAGAATAGATAATCTCTTCCGAAGCGTAGATCGAGTTCACACATCTGAATGTATTTTCGTTGATATTATCTATGACAGTAAATGACCAGGAAGCTACTTCTTCACAGATTTATAGCAAATTCTTCTGACTACACTGCCGTATTTGATATCTTTTAAAATCTTCGATTATCAGTACGAATATCAGCTCCAAATGTGGAATTTCCGAATCAACATTTCTAGTTTGCTTAAGTTACTTTACTTTATTGTAGAAGATGTAGAACACACTTGACGTATTATTTTATAATTAGGTAATCTTTTTCTAACATTTATTTCAATCATCAGAGACCCAATTTTTGATATTGGTATAGGGCATAGGCTATTATTATAGTTAGGTTAGTCTACCGAACTGCAGTAGAAAATATGTCATAAATTTAGATGCCGTGCAAACGGATCAATTTGAGTAGAGCTTTATAAGCAGTTTACTTAAGCTAGCAACGTAAACATATGCGATTTATTTCAAAAGCAAAAGGTACAATTTAAACGGTTACGACACGTCACGCGCGCACGAGTCGGTGACAATGCGCAATTAGGACGCTGGCGCCATCTATACTCTAAAACCTGACATTAGTAAAACGTTTTAAGATTCGCGAGCGACAAACGGTGAGAAAAAGACTTCTTAAGCTTCTGCTTTCCGTGGACTTATCTGTATTATTATTGTATTTCGTTTGATTTGTGACGGAATAAAACATACTCACTACATACTCGTACTCGTAATTGATAAAACAATAGAAGGAAGATGATAGTTTTGACTACTTTTTAAATAACAGCTAAAATAGATTCGGTTTTTGTTTTTAGTAAATGAGGTTGCGTTTACTATAGACCCTTGAGATGTCAGATATTACCAACAGTTGGGTTAGGCATTGAAGGTAATTTGTCAGATCCGCCCGAGCCGTGCATGTCACAGAGCGGCGTGAAACCTAAATATCCTTTGTCACACGAAGCTGTTGCCAATTATCAGCTTTTATATCGCACGTCTACCGGACTTGCTCAATAGAGGGCGGCCTTATTCTAAACGTTTAGTATTATTGAATAAAGTGCGGACTTATCCACGTGAGATCTAATATTGAAAAGACTGATTATTATAGTATATCGAAGTGCCAGTTATTAGTAGGGATGCTGCCTACAAAAAGAGGCACTAGTTTTTTTTCCAAGTTATTTTGAAACAAAATGCCAATTACCAATATAAAGTTGTGGAAGTATAAAAATTGGAAGCTAAAATAATGCCATAATAGAGCAGAAAAAACAAAAATAATAATAGACGCAAGACTCTTTGTCATGTGCAATAAAATCTTTAAAGTGAATTTTAAGCTAATTATTTTGCAAACTCAGAATAAGTGCGCAAAAGGTGTTGCGCGGATCCACGAACTCTTGCGCAAGTAGCTAATACGAGCAGGATTTAAGTGCACAATGCAGACGATCGATCGCCTCCATTACAAATATACGCCTGAGGAAATAAATCACTTTTGGAGTATGGAGAGCGCCCGTTTATCATGCCGGGTGGTTTTGAAACTAGAACATTTACTTACGTCTTGATAGGTCAGAGTGTAGTTAATGTGCGAAATATTTCTCGATTAAATGTTGGCGTTTGATATCACTAATGCTAGCCAGTAGCATACATCTCCGGGATTCGACAAAAATTCGTGTTGGCGTCGCATATTTTTTTTGAGCGAGACGCCGACACTAATATTTGGAAGGGCGCTACTGTGCATCCGGCCTTAAGCTTTAACTCCCGATTGTGGTAAAATAATATGTACCTTCGATCTTTGCAAAGCCCTCCTACTACTAATCATACAACAACATTCCTTTTATATAGTTACTGGCTAAATAAATCATCTGGCTAGTTAACTGAAAATTATTAGCTAAGGAACAATTAATTGCTGGCAACAATCCAGAACGACACCTTCGTTAGCAATAAATCTTCGTAATCCGATGGCTACTGTGGTAGTGGTTCGCCCACTGGGTTGCCTTGGTGCTGGTAAAGGATGGAGTGTCATCCTTTAGAAACTTTCCTGCTTCGTGTTTGCAGTCCAGACTTGGAAGATGCGGTTCTTTGATAAAAACAACGTCAACAATATGAAACTATCGCAGCGTCAATGTTTTAAGTTTAGCATTTATTTTACTACTGTTTTTCAGCAATTTTGCATGGCAAATTGAAAGCACGATATTAAACGTTATACTATAAAAAACATCATCACTTTATTTTATCTAATTAATTGCACGATGCGATCAATGTTTAAACTCCACTACAGTCCCTTTATTTGTCTTAAGGTATACGCAGCAGAAAGAAAATACTCCATCGATCTGGACAATCACTACAATCAGTAACTTTTTACGACTTCGTATTTTGGTTTCCCATTAAATATATCTACAGTGAACTAACAAGAATACTCTGTCGCCTACAGCATACGATCCATTATGCTGTCCCTGATCCCTCATGCAACCATCACGAGACAAACGACGAGCCTTATAATTTGGGTATTCGCATTCGCCGCCTGCACGTCTGGCGCGCTGCATTGTGCAAACGATACAAATATTATGGAGATTTAACCACTACCAGTGCCAAGAATCGTCGCGCTTTCCAATGTTGTCTCCATTTAGTATGGAACTGAGCTACTGGGGCGTTGAATGTGTAAAATCATTGCCTTGTTTCCCACGTCGCTTGCTTCACGGCGCGTAATGTATGCGCCGCCGTGCATTACAGGGTAAAGGAGAAAGGGACAGCCAGTTTTTTGGTATAATTGGAGAATATTTAGGTCATATTCGGGATAAAGCTATTAGAGGTTTGAAAGCTGAACATCTAGTTTAGATTATTTTGGATACATCCTTTGTTAATTTTGAGGTAAGCAGACAATTTTCCACGGGTACTTTATTTCTTCAAATAATATGTAGGTGCTGCAACTTTTTTAAATGACCTAAATTATAGGAAATCTCAGAAAATGTGACATTTCTGGAAAGAACGGTGTGGCGTTTATAGTGTCCGACAAAATCTTTAAAATAAATGTTGCAAATAATGGAGAGATTAGCCACTCGAGCTTCTCGTTAGTAAGTTTCTGACGAGTCAACCTACTGTGTCCGTTGGCGCTTGGTTCACGGTTAGTTGTGTAAGCCTGTGCCCGGGGTACAAATGGCGAGATTCGCGGCACGTTGTTTTGGACACAGACGGTATCCGTCAAGTTGCCTCACTCGCTAAATAGCTAATATGAACCTCACTCAAAACTGACGAATACGCTCTGTCCAAACGCAAAGAATTTCATCAGACCTTATTTAAGCGTCTAATCTATCTACCTTGTCTTAAGCGAATAAAGTATTTGATTTGTTGGCGATCACTCTATTAAAGTCTTTTTATTTAATACAGAAAACTAAATCATCATCAATATCATCATCATCCGCTTGCCCAATCTTTAGGGCACCTACAGGTACATCCGCCTTGTTCTTCCTAATCAAAGCAGCCGTCATCTCACATTCAGTAGTGGTAAGTTTGTGCTGTTTTGGCTTTAGCTGTTAAGGTACAAATTTGTGTTAAAAGTAAATAAATTCAACCCTTCGTTAATCATAATATATCATTCTTTACACCGTCCATCCATCTCAGATAAACATAAGAATTAAGAATATCTAATACTAACTGTGCAGCGGCATATTTATTTATGCTCTGTATGCTCTGCCTGATGGTAAAAAGTATAAGGCATTTAAGCGGCAAAGTGTATGCAAGCAAATAATCGCCCATGTCTACATGTTAAGTGCTTCTAAAGATAAATTAGTTCGTGGCTTAATTGTATTAATGCAACTGCTTACAACTAATCGTTTTATTACAATTTCGTTTATTAAACATAAGTTTTTTATATATTGTAAAATGAAAAAAAAAACTGCATTGAGAAAGATGTGTATTTATACCTACCTTCAATGCCTACGTTATAATTTAACAGTAATTAGTTAGCAAGTCCAAGCTTTAAATTAATTTAAAATTAGTTATTTAACCCTTATGAACTATTAAAGTCAGTCACGTCGCAAAGCGGCCGTCAGTCAGTTGTCAGTCGTGAACCATCGCGTCAGTGGTCAGTCGCGAAATTACCTCGTCAGTGTCGTCGGGACGAGTGTGTTACCTTCGCGGTGGTGAAGCTTCGTCATTATACTTGTACTGTTTTATTTTTCTGGCATATTTAAAGTCCTTTATTTACTTAATTTGTACTCAAATGGAGGGGAAAGTAATAGTAAACCAAAGGTTTTTTTGGTTTGCCTATCGTTAGGTATGTTACCTATAAGGCTATAAGCACGAGTAAAGTTGCATCAAAATATTAAGAAATATTACCAAAAACAAATGGTGGTCTTTTGGGTAATAAGTAATAAAGTTTTGAACTGCAAATATTAATTAATGAATGTACAGAAAGCACTATATTACTGTCAACGAAGTATAAGCAAAATATTAACCGTTATAACATAACGGGACAGATATCTACATCCCCGTAAACTATTACGATTTGTGGACAACCTAGACCCTGAAATTCCTATTTATCCATGACTACATCTCAATATAAAGCGAAGTGCCAAATAAACTATCTATGTTAATATGTAGTCGATAGAAAATCTAAATTACTGCCTGATCACCTACAGTTATGGACTATGTAAAGTATATCTGCGGGATTTGTCGTGACACGGTGTCGTGGATATAATGCAGGGACGCGTTGCATTATGCCGGAAATTAAGTGTCGTATCGTGAATGAATTACATAGCCATATACGACGTTTTATGATGTAAAAGTTATATTGGTAACCGACCGTGTGGGGCTTAGTCTTATTGCTGTCTATGTTAATCCACATTGGGGACAATTCGGATTATAGTGGCCCTAGGCAAGATGCATTGCGAGAACGCTATAGTCATCGAAAATGTATAGGATTTACGTAAGCTGCCGGACGGACCCATTTGGCCGCATTATATATTTGTGTCAGTTTTTAGACGTCCCCTCTGCGTAAAGATTGCTTTAACGACCCAAATATTTATCAGAAGATCCTGATATTAATAACATTTTTTTAACTGAAAAGTAGCACCTAATGAATTCAATTTTCTACTGTTAATTATTTTTTGCGCTCATGCATCACTGATATTTCACCTGTCCTCTTTCACCGCGCGCAATAATTAAAATTAATCAAAACGTCGAGATATATATCAGTGTCATACAAAGTACGCACGTACTCTGCCGTTCAGAAGATAAGTGCAGTATAAGCGTACGCAGTCCATTATGTCATAGTGCCTTTTGGTTTTGGACGGCAGTACGTGTGTGTAAGATCACTCACGTTCTATCTCCTGATGTGCGGCGAGTCTTGTGGTTCACACCTACACATTAAGGCGATGTAGCTACTTGGTTTAATATTTGAGGAGTATCTAATAGTTTATACCTACCATATGGTCGGAGTTAAACTTGAATACGCCTTGAGTTTCGGTAGAATTTAAAGACGTAACCATTCTAAAGATATTACCAAGATGACAGGGGTCTATTCTACTGAGAAAAAAATAATATCAAAAGCAATCTAAATTTACCGAGTAGAATTGAGCCCCTGGACTAAGTGACACCGAAAAAATTTACCGAACGATAGTAAAATGCCACTTCCATACATTTTTCACATGACAGTTGCAGTACAAATAGTCTTCTCATTAGTCTTGTGGATATAGAAACCCTAGAACTACCTAAAGAATCTACGTTACCTAGTGGTAATTTCTACATGACTTAATCAAAGAAACTAGTATTACTAACAAGGCCTTAACACCCCAGGTGTCGGCAAGTGGCGTGACCGCGAGGTGTGGAAACAGTGAGTGATTACGGGGGCAATCTCGAGCTGATGTCTTCATCGGATTGTCCACTTTCGTCCGTTGATTGTCCATTTCGTCCATTGTTTGACGTGTCGATGATTGGCTATGATTTTTATCGTTTGTGAAGTTATTGTTAGCTTTTTTAGTATCATTTTTAGTTGTTGAAAAGGATTGAAAATTTTGTAATACGTATTTAGTGAAAGTAGGTTTTTGTATTGCAATGTACCGTCAAGGAATTTGAAAGCAGATTGATTGGTAGGTATGATACATAAATTAGTCGTGTCCTAATCCGGCCATTTTACGTATTACGTCAAACGGCTAAAAAATTTTTTTTTTCAAGAATACAAAAGGTTTAAGGAACAGGGGTTTTTTTCACCATTACTTAAGTAAACGGGGACACATTTATTATCTTTTTTTTACGAAGTTTCATTAGGTACAATATATGAAGAGTTATTTTATGAATATGAATGATACCTCAATTATGAGCTCGGTTAACTTCGTATTTTAATCAAGTGTAATGATTTTCGCACGAAAGCCCATGATATTGATTACCAACAATTTGTCTATGTCTATCGATGATTTTCAATACTTAGCCGTTATCACACGATCGAGCGAGATCGACTAATGTCGAACATAATTAGGTGACGCTAAAACACTTTTAAGATGCGTTTGCGCACATGTGTGTAAGCGTGTGTATCAATACATGACGGTTACAATTCCAACAGGATGGTTACAATAAAGATCCTTTCTTTCCTTTTCCAAGTGTCATTCAAAACTAAATCGAAAGAAAGGGATGAAGTTAACGTAACTTCGAACTTCGTCTTTCAAAGTAGCCCCCTGACCATCTCACAGAAAGTATTGAGACGTGCGTACGTCAAAATTCTTGTTAAGCATTATAGTGTTCGCTTTACCACCACAACCAAAGACCGCATTCTCCAAGTGTTTTAGAAGAGAGTTTTAAATTTATACGCCACGCTCTATTCTTTAGATACAAAACAGACACGATATTGTTTTGTTTTGGCATTGAATGAGTAACGATTTCTTGCAAAAATCTATAGACATAAAAATTGCCGAGTGACGAGAACTTTCGGTTTTATGGTTAAGTTTGGAGTTCATTGTTCTTAACTACTCAATGTAAGTAAAGGATAAATAAATAACTCATTAATGAATTACAAGATAGGTTTGAAGACGTTAATCGAAAACCATATGTAACTAATTTAAGTTGCAACACATGCAAGTAGTTTTAGGCTTATGCCAGAATACTAATTAAATACCTATTCATTATCTGTAAGAACCTAAAGTGGAATGCTAAAGTTCTTAAAAGCCACAAGTCTTTTTTTACAGGTTTTAATTACCATGTCATCTAATTGGCCGCGTCATTAACGTAACAACAACATATCAAGTGGGTGCTATAATAAAAACTTTACCGTCAATTTCCTGCACGTGAAATAAATTATTCCGATATGATCGGATTTACCGGTTCAATTGAATTTTATGTGAAATTTATTGGTGCGTAGTGATATTGAGAGCGGCCGGGGTCAGGCGGCAGAACTAGTTTATCTCAAGAAGTTCTAGCGCTGCATTCCGTTGCTTGCAAAGGAAAGTTGGTCTAGCTGGCAAATGATCTCATAAACACTTATATTTCCTATAAAGGAATATTTCAAAAGATTTATATCGACCTATAATTTGTGTATCATGTTTTTACTATCTAAATAAAATTTGATATTATATTTATTCCGAGTTTGAATTACGGAACGCGAAAAATCCTCAAACGCGTCCCATTCCAAATTTAAATTACTAGAGTTTTTATTTGTTTTAGAATAGTGACTTACCGCGGTGTATTCTGCACATATATCGATGGATGTGACGAACTCGCAAACATCGTCGACCGACCACGCGGATAGGCGCGCCCGCGCCTCAGCGCACAGACAGTCGCTGCGCGCCTCGCTCCGATCTAAACAAAAAACAACGATAAAACCCATTTACTAAAACGTTCACCAAAACTCAATACACGATCGGACCCATATTTCATAGTAATTAATTTGAACGCGAAGACATTTAGTTTTCGGTAGCAGCAATTAAATATATTGAAACGTAATTGCTTTTCAAAAACGCCGTCAGAGTATTTAAACTAATTGAATGAGCTGCATTTAGTGGATCGCCTACTAAATGCTCCTCGAAGAGGCATTCGTGTGGAATTTGGACGACGATGAATCATATATAGGAATTTTAAGCCGTTTGAAATTAAGGCTTTTAGCCGGCACGTGCAAGAACCTTAAGATAATCTGAGTAATTTTAAAACAATCTAGTTCATTCGTTATTTGCTTCTGGATATCTAGTTAACTACAATAAGATTTACGACTATATCAGTGAAATCTAAAATGAGTTGGTAATACGCAATGTCGGTCGTTATTTATCTTGCATTATTTTTTAACAATGAATGTAGCAATAATTTTGAGATAACACTAATTAGGATTAAGTAAGAAAGTCGATATTATCCCGCTTAATTGTTTTTATTTTATGCTTCGGAAGGTAATAAAAAGGCTTCTGTAAGTTAATTGTTATGTACCTTTTAGCTTTAAGTAGGTATTTAAATTTATTGAGAAGGGTAAGATACGAAACAATCTGGTTTAATGTTTCCCAGCACGCGGACTTATTAATTGATATTGACAAACAGTAAATAACAAATAGGTAAAAAAGTTAATTATTTTTTTATCGACACGGTTACTTTGTGCTCCCGAATCACTTTATATTTAAAGATATAACACCGCTACCTTTCAAAAAACATATTTGCAATAAAACACAGTTCCATTATTACAAATAAGTGGTCTATGTAATCTCATATAACTTCTTACCATCATTGGAAACCCTGTCCCTCTCATCGCTGTCGCTCCTTGTGCTCGGACTGGCCGAGAGGCGAGCGCGCTTGGCAGCGCTCTCCCCGGCCGCCGAGAGATCCAGGGGCGAGTGCTCCGGCGCAGCGCCCGTGCGCTTGCGACGCGAGCGCCCCCCGCGGCCTACCCGGGAAATTGCTAGCAGCGTCTGTGGGAAAACCTCGATATGAGAATGGGACATCACTATTTTTCTCTTTTAACAATTTCAATTGGAATGAAAGCAAAATTCGCAAAATAGCTTTTTTTTTCATAAAGGGCTCATACGAAAATGATCTTGGGCAAGGCTTTTTGACATTTAAGTGTATATGTGTGGATGACTGTATCTTGGAATAGCAAAGGACATAGACAGAATACAGACTGCTGATTTATGACAGTTTATTTATACATGATGGATGGATGTAATGACAGAAACTGCTTCAGTAACATTTTGCATCGCCAGGTTTAACAGCCGTCAGCAACTTTTTACTTTTAGAATGCTTCGATTTATTTGCAAAACTACATCTGTCTTTCAAAGTTAAGCTTCAAAAATCAGGCTGCGCCAACTTTCTATAATTTGATAAATTAAAACAAGAGCATGTCGTCGACCTCTCGGCGTTTCAACGCGCCGGTCAGGAAGCACACGGAGGCATACGGCACTGAGCAAACATGAAAGGTGATCCGTTATCAGATCGAGAACGTGCGCATTCATCATAATAACGTAGCCGCCGTCACGCAGCCTACCCGCGGGTCAAATTGCAATCTATCTTTTTTAATTGCCCACTAAAAAAGGCTCATGCGTTCTAATTTCATATAAAATTCAGACGCGCGCGGCGTGAAATGAACGCGTGCGTCGTGAAGAAACCGAGCTGGGTGGGGACTTATCTGTCGCCCCCGTTGCCATATACGAAGACACATCTATAACAGCCTCTAAGGACGCATTTTGCAATATAATTCACTGCCCCTGATGCCCGTGTGCATCAAAAATCCATGTATATATGACCATATGAGTCTCTGGATTGTTTGGGTCTTAGATATAATACTCAAGATTGATAACGATTAGAAGCTTTCAGTGTAGTGACTCCGTGGGCGATCCCCTAAACATAATACAACCACAACTAATTGATTATTCAAGCTAATTAAGTTTAACAGCGGAGTCGTGACGTAACTGATTCTCCGCCTAATTGCCTCAGGAAACAGCTTTATTAGCCCTGAGTATTGCGCCAGCAATGTAATCATTACCCACCTGTCATAAAATCTCTCCGCGACTCCGGCACATAAAGACATAGTGATTGAGACAAATATAATAACGCCCATTTTGTGTCATTACGCGTTTTTTATTAGAAAGTCGGAGTCATAACTGTAACAATTTTAACGCTGCAATATCCGCGTGCCTTGCACTCGTGTGTAAAAAGTCATCTAATTTAAAAGGCGAGCGGTGGTTTGATTTCACATCCCATCAGAGCATCAGTGGCGTGTCGCGCGACTCGCGCGGCGCGTGCTACCGCCAATTAGTCGAGCTCCAGTTCCTCTACAGTGGAGAGCGGCGCGCGCGCGGGCGGTGCGCCGGGTGCGCGGGCCGCGCGCAATTAACACTCTCCACCTTATCTGCGCAGGAAGTGTAAAGGTCGTGGGCCTTATCAGATTTAATTGCACTCATTATTACCCGAAAGGAAACACTGCTCGCTGCGCATTATGATTTTAAACTCCAAATTAACATAAACGAGCTTCAGATCCTAGACGCGATAGCCTCATGAATTTTTAGAGACGGTTTAATCATAGCCGTGAACTATGAAAATTATAGAGCCGTAATTAAAACGGGAAGGTCAGTGAGCACACGGTGATTAATACGATTTTAAAACGCTGTTTTGAAATTAAAAATCACCTGACCGTGAAATATTTCATAGGGGCATCGTCTTAGGTAATGCGTTAGCTAATAAGGAAATAAACCGCGTTATTTTAGATTCTCATAATACTTTTGTTTGTTTTACCGATTGTTTGTAGATCATCAACATCCTGTCTTTGACCACTAACTGTGCACGCGACGCGTTGTCTCAAGACATTCAGTGCTAAGCTCCCTGGTGTTCATACAAATCGGACTCTAAATCATGTTCCTGGCACAGAATGCGTTCAAAATTATTTTTCCAAAAATATGTTTTTCGTAATTTGAATGATTAATATAATAGATGTAACTTAAACTTAGTTTGGGAACATGACATGGCATATGAACAATCACTAAGAACGTATACAACCATTTTAATGTCTCTGAAATCCGTGAACCTAGTCTTCAGTTGACGACCGCCGTCTTATTATGAAAGTTTCTCATAACCGTTTCAAGATTATACATAACTAATTCTGATTTTCTACTTTACGGCAAATATAAATTGACTGAACTCTTTTGTTTTGCGCAAATTTTTTACATCATTGATCAACTATTCTGTAGTGTAGGTACGCACTAGTGATATTTCTTACCTTAGTGGAGCTCATATCGAGCATGACCGGGAACGCCGGGAGTCGCGGCGGGCCACCCTGCTGCTTCGCCAGTTTCGTGAAGAGTCCGCCGAGCGGCGCGTCGGTCGCGTCTTGCGCGGGAGCACGCTCGGCGCCGAAACCGTTCATACGGTGGAAGTAACTAGGGACAAACGAATTAAGTTAATACGTTAATATCTAGAATTTGCTAGGTTTTCTGGGTTGGCAAGAGTAGTGCCATCAACCCTTTACGCAAAATAGGCGCATGTTAAAGTTGTAGATTTGCAGAAGAAAATCCACATAAATCTAACCTTATAAGTTAACATGTTTGAAGTGTTGTATACACGGCCAAAGATTTAATAGTTGTTGATTGACCATAGAACCTTGGCGCAGAAAGTTAATGAAAAAAGTATTGGTGCAATTAGTGTCTTTGTTATGATAGATCAACATTATTTTTAATTGTGACAGGGTTCTATAGTTATTCAATAACGTCCCTGACGGTGTAATCTTTTCGTTCAGGTAGTTTCAGTCATACGAGGGCAGTTCAAGAATTGTTGTGTGACACACTGTAGGTATACGAGGCATGTCAATATAGTGCAAATTTAAATGAGATGGCCACGTGGCGTAAGAAATGTGATGCTTGCTGCACTTCGTAGGAACGTTGGAAATTGGGAGTGTTGTTAACCTTTGTGGAAATAAAGATATCGTAAATCTGAAGCTGCGTCGCTATTGCCTCGCCTAATGCACTCGCAATCGCAATCGGCTTCAAAGCGGAACAATTGGGTTTCATTTTGTATGCAGACAAGCCTTCAAAATGAAAACGATTGCGATTGCGAGTGCATTAGGCAACAGCCCCTCGGAACATCCCGCTTTTTACCAATAATAAGAATGACCTAGCTGGTTATATGACTTACACATTTTATTTTGGGTTGATTTACTCTATAAATGAATCATGTTATTAATATAATCACAATAACGCAACTTTGCATTCTTACTCTTCTTAGTCAACGGTTATAATCATTTTTGAATAACAATACGACATAATGAAACCAAATTCCTAAGACAACAACCCACAAATTATGAGACGAGAGATAATTTATTGATTATTAATACTTAGTATTGACAGAGGTCGCCGAACTCCGAAAGATGAGCAATTCATTAATATAACATAAGTTCACGCGGAGAGCCTCGGTTCTCACGAATCATGTTAATTTGTCGACTAAACGTAAGTTATCGAATCGATTAATATGTTAATCGGTTCGGGCATCACTAGGCGGTCGGTGAACCGTCGCTAGTGTTGTGACACGCCGTGTGAAATGTCTATGGTCTAGTGTAAGTCGGAAACGGATTGCTTCGAATGATCGAGTATTTCCTTTTTCAAATGTCATGAGATTATGAACTTAATAATGGCCGCTCGACAGGTCGTATAGCTTGAGAAATTTAAACAAGTTTTTAAATAACTTTTCTAACCTGCTAGTATTGCTGTCGGTGATCATAAGTATTTAAAAAGATAGTCTTACTTAGATACTATAATGCCCATGAAATACTTAATACTCAAATGTTTATTGCATTCCACATATAAATTAATGGTATTATTCCAATATTAATGAGTATTATACCAATTATGACCATATTTTATTTGTGCAATTAATTGATGTTATTAAAATGGTTATCTTAATAAAATCTGACAGTGAGTCATATTCAAAGACACGCGCCTAAATAATTAAAACAACTGCGTTTTAAAGTTGCCGTTAGATTAAGGGATTAAGTGAAATTATTAATTAAAGGAAGTTTAATAGGCTCATTTATGAATTTATTGCTACTTTTAGAGAACACTTTGTTGTGCCGGCCGCATTTTGGTATCATGAGGTAGTTTTCTGGTTGGGTAATTTTCTATATTGCAATCTTTATACTAATGGATTGTATTTTCATTTATTTTCTGTACTGCCATTTGTACTAATGGATTTTAGTGTTTGGGTTTACGAACAATATTCACAATATTAACAACGTTCGTATCTTTTCACCGACTGAGTCATAGTTTTGCATAATAAATTGGGATATTATGCATCACAAACTTACTATTTCTGGTTTTGTTAATTAGTTCGGAATTTATTTTCGTACCGCATCTATTCTAATTCGAATGTAAAAAAAACTTAATGGTCCGAGAATTTAGCGAGGACCATGCGTAGTTGAAGTGACCGAAGTTCTACAAGTATTTGTGTAAAATTCCCTTCCCGCAACTATTTCTTGCGGTTAGGGGTCCATTTTCGAAAAATATTTTAGAACACCGAAGGAATATTCACTTGAAATTTCAAAGCCCTAGGTTCATCAGCTTAGGATGTGCGTTGGCTGTTAGTTAGTCAGTCAGCAAGTCATTCACTGGGGAGGTTTTATATGTATGGAAAGATAGATAGAAGATAAAAAATCTCCAATAGCATCCATAATGTGGATAACGATGACAGTAACAATTCTCACGACACGTCGGCGTCACGCTGTCGACACTTATTCCGGCGGCGAGCTGCGGACTCAACATCAGCATCTTTGTAACTTACTCGTTGGGCGGGTGCGAGTTGTAGCGCGCCGCGAGCGAGCGCATGATGTCCGAGTAGTTGCGCGGCGGGTGCGCGGGCACCGGCGGCGCGTGCGGGCTGCCGCGCTCCGGCGGCGTGCCCGGGTACGACGACGTTGACGGCGTCACGCTGCGGGATCTGGGGGAGTGAGCGTCCTTGTTAGGAATCGGGTGATGACTAAGATATGCGTATCACGCTCATCTCACAAATATTTGCCCTTACTAGCGATCAAACCTGGGATCGATAGCTTCTCAAGCAGGGTCACTACACTATCAACTAGGCTAACTGCGTCGTCATGGCAACTGCATTTTTGTGAATGGCAAGAAAATTGGGAGCCTATGTACAGTGAACTCCCCTGTATTGTAACATACTAAATCGTTTGGCTTAGCCAAGGAATCTCCTTTCGATTAAATTAGAGAATTAACTCTGCGTTTTAGTTGATAGAACTTTAATTGTGTAGTATAAAGTATAAGGGCAAGATAAGGTAAAGACGTAACGAAAGCTCAAGTTAGAGACAAACCTGGACGCGTTAGAGTCGTGCGGGCTGAGCCGCTCGCACTTGACGACGTGCGTGGGCGGCGCCGGCGCCGGCGCGTGCGGCGACGCCGCCGCGGCATCGCGCGCGCAGCGCCGCGCCCCGCCGCCCCCGCCTTCACCTGCGACAAATCAGACAAAATAGGTTAATTCAATAAATATAGAAATATCAGGAGACGTCGTACGACGTACGTAAAGTAACCTTTAGGCACTATGCAATACTGCAGTCTGACCTTCGATCTGCGAAGACCGGTCTTACGCACAGGGCGAATTTCTTCGTGGGATCATCACCTCTTGGGAATTCATTATCTTTTCTGATTATAATAGCTTGTCAAAAAGAGTGAGTAGTTGATGTAGTGACAGGTGGAACAACATGTTTAAGAGGCAACAAGGCAACCTCAATGAGCTGCATGCAGCTTATGCCTAAAAAGATTAACAATTTTGCCAATGCACTCAGAATAGCGCCCTCGTCACTTTCTGCCAAGCTATGTAACTATGTTCGGTAAACTATTCGTGTACCAAGTTTTATTGCACACACTGATATTTTATTTACTAACGTGAATCCTAAAAACGTATAGTTAAAAATGTGTAGTGTACGCTACAAAAATTAACAAGAATGTTGTTTTAATTAATTAACGTAGCCATTTCTAAAACGGCTTACAATTATAATTCCCTTATCTTCTTAAAATACAATTTACTCATAATTATAAGAGAAAGTTTCTAGGTTAAATTTCTGTAATATCAAATAAAGCCGCGAAAGATCACGACACCACAGATACTCATCGCGGCACGTCTGACGCGGTGATTCTTTCGTCCAATCGCGCAGCGCCATCTACCGGTATTAATGTGCGACGCCGACTGTCGCGTGATAAGGTTGCGTGAAATGGGAATTTGAGAATTGACCCCGGCGTTCGCGGGTTCTTTTGACGCGATGCGGATTTTATCGCGCGCGGCCAGAGTTGTAATTGTAAAGAAGCAACAAGGAGGTTCAACTTGTTAAGGGAACCGTGCCGGCTGTGCCATGGTTAACTTGACGTGAACGATTTATTTTTGATGCACATATATTCTTTACTCACTTGTAACTAAATAACTAACATTGTAATAAATTATTGGAAGTCGGTTTTAACCTACTTCTAACCGTCGGATTGAATTCAAATTAGGCATACCTACCTACTCATGCAACTCCAATGACGATAATATAATATGGTACCATCCAGCTGGTATTGGTTATGAGCTTATGATATTGGTGATGGAGACGGAAGGTGGCCACAGGCTCTTCAATGAATACCTAGTTCTCATTTTAATAGTCTTTTAACAGTGAGTGTTAGAAGTAGGTACAGTCAGCAATAAAGCGTGTGAGTACTTTTTTTTTAATTTGGCTTTCAGAGAATAAGTACTTCGGGTATTCCAAATCAAAACGTAGGTACTTAGTGTCATTTAACTGTTGAAATAATATAATTTCGAGGTTATAATAAAGTTTGCCAAGTCTAAAAACCCTTGCCGAACTCGTGTTGTGTTTTGGACTTAATGACTCATTTTTAAGTACCTACTTAGTATTATTAAACCACAGTATAAATATAATTTTCGTAAGTAATTTTCTTTTACCTTGTTATCAACATGTCACAAACTTTATGATAACTCATTTTCAATAAAAATAAAAACTACGGCATTGAATTTGTCAAATATTCTCGGATCGGACCAAGAGGCGTCGGCGCGTGTGAAATTAGTAAAACATCGAGTTTCCGCGTTGATGGTGACAAATGGTGACAGCTCACATGCCACACATTTCGGCACGAGTAACGCTGAAATCGGCGATTAAAAGCGTGTTAAGAGAAATTTGTAATTGAGTAAACGGCCAATTTGTTATTTAAAACATTTTGCAATTAATCAAGATTAAAATTTGTTAAATACTTTTGTATTTGTCGATGGATTTTTGATAACGTCGCCGGCCACAAACCGATATTTTATTTACTTTTCGTCGCGTTTAACCTTTATTCGATGCCACATTTTTTTTCTTTTACTTTTTTATGTATATTTATAGGAATGTTACAAATTAAACATATTTTTAAGATAGGTATCACTAGTACTCATAATACTCAATCAACTGCACTTGTCAAACTAAATTCAGATAAAGGGACAGTTGATTTTAATCATATCAATGGAATGCTGCTAGTCCGACATGAGTTTTTTCATTATGCAGCAAACATGACAGCAATTTACAAAAAGGTCACCGAATTTTCATAGGATAAAATTTAGGGTATGATTATCTTTCGTTAAATGGGTAGTTTTCTTGTTGCGAGCTGGCGCATAACCATCGTATTTGCGGAAAGTTGGTATTTGTTTTTACTGAAAGTAGATACGATAGATGGAGTTATTTCCGTGACACAGTCGACGAAGCCCCGCTGGGCGGGGCTTCTATTCTGCGTAGATTGGCCCTTCGGGCCTGATGAACTCTAACCTAACCTAAACCTATTTACCTAATTTTAACCTAAACTAACCTAACTAGACATGCTATAAATTGAGTGTGCTAAATAACAATTTGAACAAACATTTTTTTGGAATATAATATTTGCCAAAGGAAAACGTTTGCTTACTAAACGTTTGTCTTAATAAAACTTGACAAAGTAAAATGATGCCAAATGATAATTTGTCCAAATGAATAAAAAGCGAAATGTAAATGTGCTAAAGATTCGTTTGGGAAATGAAACTACTGCGATAAGTTTTTTGGGAAGTGAAATTTGGCGAAAAATACTTTGACCAAACGGCAGTACACCATTACTGCTAGTTCAATTTGACGTGATATCAAGTCACAGAACAGCGGGTTATATTTATTTTGTCAAATTTAAAATTGTAGAATAAAAACTTGACCTGTAGGTCCTAGTCGGCTTAACCTACTTTATCACTTATCACAGTACAAGTTTTGTTTTTTACTACGCGTTACCTTGACATTAGCCGTTATAAACCAGAATTGTCATAAAAGTGCCAATTAAAGAATGCCAGAGAACACTTCCTCTAAAAAGCCAAGTTGATCGTTTTATTGCTCAGTTTACCTTGTGTACAATGTTTGTAAGTTACTAGTGACCCGCCCTCGCTTCGCTTCGGTTTATGTGAGTTTTCTGTAACACCTGTATTTAAACAAAATTTTATTCTACATAAAAACCATTCGTGAAAAAATATCTGATAGTGAAAACCGCATGAAATTCCGTTCTTTAGTTATTCAGATTATCACGAACATACACACAGACAGCTATGCGGCGGGGGACTTTTTTTATAATATGTAATGAAAAAGAAATGTATGACGACGCGGCGAGTCTGGTTGGTATGTACTTAGTAACCCTGTCTACAAAGCTAGCAGTCCCTGGTTCGGGTCCCCGTAAGGACAGATTTTTTTTGTGACGAGCGCGAGTACATAATTCTTTCTGAGTCTTGGATGTTTTCTATGTATTTAAGTTTGTGTTTCTCTGTATAAGAATGTTTACAGTACCCATAGTAATAAACCAGAGCTTAGTTTGAGTCTAGGTCAATTTGTGTCACAGTGCCCCCTGCGCCTCTATTCTAGGCGCTAAAAACGATATCGTAGTTTGTCTGTTATGGTATTGTTATGACGTCAGTCGCCAATACTGTCAAGACAATAAGAGCTATCAAAACGTTGACACTTCGATAACAAATCGAATACGATATTGTTTTTACCGTCTTGAATAGATTCCCTGATATATTTAGTGAATTTTGCTTGCGTCATTGAGTAGTTGAAGCAGTTGACATTCGAGATTACTTAGAGGCCCCGAGATCTATAAATAGCACCAATTAGGACCGATTTCGACGGTCGGCGTCATAATAAACGACTCGAGTGTGTACCTATATCTAAAAAACTACATTTGTCCGTCTGTACAGTATTTTACTACTAGTTGCCATATCCCGTATTGTTATCATTCACAAAAATAGTCATCTACACTTAATATTAACTTATTAAAAGTACATTAAATCATATCACGGAGTGATTTCAATGGAAATTGATTTGTTGACATGGTTGACAATTTAAATTGATTGACATTATGTATAACAATGGGTAGAAAATAAATACTTCTAGCTGACGAAAGATATCTTTAGATAAAAAAAGATAAAAAATATTTATTCAGGGCACGTCACATTTTTACACGTTAAAAATCCACGCCTACGTCAAATATCGTTAGTTCGAAAAAGAATCTTGTGTGTCGGTCAACTCAAGTCAAATGTCACTTTGACAAATGTCCTAAATTTAGGACGTTGGGTCTTAGCTACTAAAAAAACTTACTTATGGCGGTGCAAGACAGACAACCATATTAACACGGTGTCCCCTAGATAAGACACAATGTTCACATACTCGTATTTTTATGACTAAGTTATTATTAAATAAGTTATTTAAGTGTCTGGTTTAGGCCAAGCATTTAAATTTACTGCCTTTAATTTTCGATTGACCCAATCGGTATTGAGGCAGGATACGCGTACGTGTGAAGCAGGTGAACTATCGTGATATATCGTGCGAATCAACAGCTTAGGTAGCTTATTCATAATTAATAGAGCCTTTTACGACCGCCTGGTGATTTATCTCGAAGTGACACGTACAAAAACGCGATAGACTCGAATGAACTTGTCACTTAAGAAGTTTTTGGTCATTTGTTTTAGCAGCTATTTTGGAAATTAACTTCGATCATAGTAGCTATTGAGCTAGGTATGCGACCTAGGAGCTGCTATGAAAGTTAGTAGCATTTTTTTTAAGCTATTGTATACTTAGTATTTAGGAATATGATTGATTGAAGATTAAAAGTGTATTTTGAAGTTTTTCTATTTATAACTTCATCAAATTACAGGTAAAATTTGGGAGTAAGAGCAACCTACCTAATATACACTCTAATGCTTTTTCCGTCTATACACTAAGGTCTGGTTTAGTTAAAATTTTTGAACAACATCTTTACTATAAATTACACAACTCTATTGTAAATCCCTCAAACGAACACTCTTTCCTCTCACACTTGACACCTATCACATTATTAAAACAACATTAACATAAGATTAATGGCATAATACAAGCCATACAAAGTCGTTAACACGCTACCGTTCAACTAAAGTATTTTCATACAATACGGGCCCAGTCCATTAAAACCGTCCATGGATGATTTTGACAACAATGTATTGAATGACCAGGTATGGGTAACACTAACCACGTATATGTTATGTGGAAATTATTTCCAACTGACGTATTTGGAGACATTTTAGTATAATGATAACTTTGTGTGTGGTATCGCCTACGTGATAATGGGCTCTTTTGTAAGGTCCATGGGCCTTATATCCGATATGGGCATTTGGTTCGTTAGTGGATCATGTTTAGCTTGACTAATAGTTATGTTTTGTATGATTTATTGGGTTTTAAATAGGAATTATAACGTCCGTAGGAGGACTGTGCTTTAATATGCCAAATTATGATTTAAATTCTACAGATATTATATAATAAACTTACGTATAATACTGTATTATATTCTAAAGTAATGTCCCAAGTAACCGGCGGGCTTAGTAGTTACATTGTATAACTAAGCTTAAGGTCAAGGGTTCCATTCCCGCTATTTAGATTGTACTAGTATTTGAAAGTACAAAAACTTTTTGTATGGCGTTCAAGGACTGAGTTTGGGTCGTTGACAGTCTTGTTATTTACTCGTAATGGCACTAGTTATAATAATATCCTAAAATGTTTTTGTGCAAAAAGTATTTATTAACAAAACATTTTTTTACAAACTTATCAATTTCAACAGTAAATGTTAGATCTGTCCATATTAAACAGCATACAGCATGTCTTGCAACAGCAAAACGGAACTTTGTAGTATTCCTAATTCAAAATCAAATATTTGTTGACGATAGCGATCAGAGCCGATGATGACCGATGGCCGCCGAAAGCGCTCGGGTCACCTGAGATTTAATAGGAGGAAATGAGAACCGTTACGCTTTTACCGTATAGGCTAAGTGATTTGGGAGGTGCTGCCTTATTTATATAAAATTTGGCTCCATTTAGAGCATTCGTCTAGACTTGTTAATGGTAGGCCTAGGGTTATTGTCTAGATAACTATAAATATGTAAAGTAACTTAACTAGCGATGTAGAAATGAGGTCCCTGCATGAACATTTCAGGGTTTAAAGCGCTTGATTGTGCCAGCCGATTTTTGGGAAACTTAGCTACGAGCTCCCTCCTCTGGAACCATCATCTTTATTATCATAATAATTATTATCATCATCATCAGCCGAGAAACGTCTACTGCCGAACCTTCTCGAAAGATCTCCAATATGACAGTTCGATCGTCGGTGTACCTTATTGCGCTTTTCGGTAGATAGTTGCCAACCAGAATAAAGTCACAATTATAAATTAAAATCGTTCTTGACCTTAGGTGATGACGCCAAAGATAAACTATGGACTGATTAAATAAAATTCTAAAAACATAACACCCCTTTTTGTCGAGAACGAGATACATTTGCTAATTTTATTTGCTGCCATACAGATGTGTGAATGTTTTGCCATCGTTTTTTGTCGGAAAAGTTCGTTTTTATCTTGCTGTCTCAGTCAACTTTAGTACCCACCGATAAGCTAATTGAGAAAGCAAGATCAATACGAACTTATCCGTCAAAAAAAGATGGCAAAACATTATGCACTACATCTGTACTTCTTGTGTGGTCTTAATTTTCTTCGTGTTGTTTCTAGCCGTAGCACTCAGGCGGTTTTCACTATTTTGTTATGTTAATATACACTTATTTACCATTGAAAAGCGTACTTTAACCGTTGACCGTTAAAACTGGACAAAGTAAGCGAACGGTCAATTAACCTGCGGTTCAAGTTAATATTTACAACTCATTTTAACTCCTTATTGTCTTCCATCGCTTGGCACCTTTTGAAACCTTGTGTAGTGACATGTGTGGGTTAAGAAGCAAGTTACTAGCTAAACTAGGTACCTAAATCTGTTTATTTATATTCTGATTCTAAAAGGAGAACTTTTACCCATACCGTATGTATATATAACTACCCACATAAAAATATTCTTAGATTATTTTGATATCTTATCTTATCTTCCGTGTGCGTGCCGGGTTAGAATAGTGCTACTGTATGTCTTCCCGTGGATGTCGTAAGAGGAGACTAAGGGAATAAAGGCTTGTAGTAGGTACTGATAGGCGATGGGCTTGCAACCTGTCACTAATACGCTGCTATAAACATCTTAGCCTAATTGTGCAATATGTGGTTACAGAATTATCAACAAGTTTTTAGAGTTACAGGCGTGAAGGTATGTATGTATGTATCTTATCTTAATGGTGGTAGAACCTTGTGTAAGGTCCTTTCGTATAGCTACCACCATCTTATCCTTTAACCTACCGCCAAGCAGCAGTGTTCGCATTGTTGTATTCTTTGTAGAGGCATTCCATCGTAGTCCTCAGGTTTGGCAACACATTTGCGTTCTTAAGATTGTAGTCTTGAGAATGCATGGTGGCATGTGTATTCGTTTGCCATCTCCATGTCGTAAAAAAAAGTCTGGTATAAGGTTCACAGTTGGACCGCTTCCGTCTCTGTCTTGGTTCCTCGCGGGGTCATGGGCGTCGTCAAATAAGGTACCGTTGGCAGCACCTGACCAGAATGGCGCAGGCTGCGCACCGGTACCGTTCGCAAATACGTCCGACCTGCGCGTGATACTGATTTAATGAACGCGAAGTTATTTGAGTTCTAGTGGTAGCCAGGCTAGTGGAATAAAGTGGCTTTAATTAAAAAAACATAGGTACTAATGGAATTGTAATTAATATCCACAATTATTTTAATTTGAATATAAACAAATCCAAAGTATTACTAATGCCCACTTTGTCTCATGATACATGTTAATGTGGCATATAAAAATTATATCTACGCTACTCTTATTTATGGTTAATTGAAGTCTCCCGTCGCGTCTGTTTGTATGTAATTGTGTTTGCGATTATCTTATACGATTTCCATAATTTTCTAGGGTACAAAAATTTAACAACATAAAAGCACCTACTTTTGAAAACCACCTAACAAAACAAAGAATTTGACCATGGCTGTTGACAAAGCAGACAAAACAAACAACAAACCGAAGGACGTAAGACTGGCCGCAAACAAGAGGTTTGTTTGAAACCGATCCAAAAACAAATCGTCGAGACCTCCGGCCGACCTCTTTCGAGATAAACAATGAACAGTGAACTAGGTTTGAAATATTCCCTCTCAACGCCCGAGTACCTACTAAATTAACTAATGGAATATTCTTCTGAACTTGAATGATAGCTTATTTCTTGTCATCCATAAAGGTTTTTAACACATACCAGTCAGTATCCTCCATTAAACTATAAGATGCTCAACTGCTCATGTCACATGTTTTAACAGCAACACAATCCCAGAGACTCCACCACCGGGGCGGAACTAGTGCGTTCAGCACACAGTGCGCACGCGACGTTATTTGTGCGCGTGGGCGGCGACGGCCCCCCAGGGGAACAACGAGTAAATACTGCAGAGAGTCTTCTGATGCCATGTTTTGAATTGGATTTAAGGTGGCCGGAAAAGTTTGTAAGGATACTTTTATTATTCTGTTTAGTACCTAAATCAACACATTTGAATTTCAAAATTTGTCACATAAGGTAGAGGAGGACAAACGAGCACACAGGTCAACTGATGGTAAGTGGGATCTAAGACCCATAGACCTTTGCATTCTCAAACACAGCAAACACTGCAAATACGTTGCCAACCCTGAGGTTAAAGATGGAATCCCTCTATGCTAGTAGTTTCACCGGTATTCGTGCCACGAAGAACCCCTCCTCCTCTCTACTACAATTTTTTCTCCCTGTTTTACTAATCACCTTTACGGGTGATGCTCCTACCATTATTTGCTGGGTGTTCTACGTCGGCCATAATTTGTGACCAAGTTACCGTCATATAATGCATATACAAAAACGGCAGGCCTTAAGCAGTTTGCACTTCGATTATTAATTACTGTACGGTGAAACTGGAAAAAAGAGGTGTGTATTTGCTTATAACATTTACGAAACAAGACGCAATATAAAGACACTCCTCATAATCATTATTTATGCAAGGAAATTATTCAGGAGATTGTACGTCTCTCGTAATCTACTCTCTGTAAGCCCTAGAACTTTCTACTTCAATAGTTATTCTAGATCGCTTATCCCAGTTGACAGTTGCGCACAGGCATTACCTCAGACCGAATGGCAATAAATCTGCGTTTGCTCAGGCTCTGCTGCAAATTGTGTCCGTAAGCGTTTCCTTATGACAAAATTATTTAATTCACTTATCTATTCTGACGTCGTTATATTATTTGAATATAAATGCATACAGAAATTGTATGATGGCATTGATGGCTCATGTAGTAAACCAAAATATTGAAAAGTACAGTCGGCCAAAAATGTGGTCTACCACCCTACGGTTGAAGTTCATTTGCACATCATGACAACAAGTTCGATTTTCCCTTGCAATAACATTATGATTTATGACAGATAGAAGTGTCAACCTTAGCGATAATTAGATCTCACAGAAACTTTTGTCAAAACTCGTACGCCACTTTCTTGACTGACCGTACAACCAGTATAATCTCAACATTTTCATGTACTGACGCTACATTTTTACTCGGCTACGGGTAGTTCCAAGTGCGTTGCTTCTACTCGCAACATTTTTAATATCTATAATTACTAAAATGTTACTTTAAAAGTTAACATCAAGCGTTTATATTACGGTAAAGTCAAGTAAAGCAAAATTCAAAAGTCCAACTCCCAACAGATTGTATTTTCAATCAGAACCCACTCCGAAGATAAATAAAACGTCCCACTCACGCGCATCGTTACTGGCAGGTGGCCTGCGCGCGCGCAAACAACAACTGTTTGTGCTGCGCTGGATCAACAACAGGTGAGGTGCGCCGAGACTACATATGGCAGGGCCTACACGATTTAAGGCACAAGATTCTACACCCTACCAACTTTGACCATGAAGTCCTAATTTATTCGAACCTTTTTGTGTGTAACAGGACTTTTCCAATTAATTTTGCACCATGTGACTTAAAACTTATGTCAAGAATTATGTTGATTATTTATATAAGTTATTTAGCGACATATTCCAAGTTTAGGTGGTGTGGATCTTAGAGGGTTATGCTAGATGACTTTTTTGCTGAATAAGTTGAATGATACTGTATGAAAACGGGAAAAAACGTGTTGCAAATTTAGCTACCACTGCATATTTATCATGATTGTTTATTTAATTTATACCAACTATTTGTATCGAGTGTTTGATGTATTACAATGAATTACTTATTTTCATAATAAAAATTACATTTACTACATTTTATTATTAAATCAAATCTTTGGCGTATTCTTCGAGAACTAAACCATTTTTTTCAAGCTATTGTTTATTAAAAACTTTTTCGAATCCAGAATGTCAAACAAGAACCAGCCAAGTAAGTAAACCCATTATTTAACAATATTTGTTCAAAACGTTAACCAGTTAACACTTCGGAGAAGCAGGGCCGTTTGTTCGGTAGGAAAACATCGTGAGGTGACCCCTTCACGACCTCTTACCGACCTCTCGACGACCTCTTCAGTCGGAGAGCGATGACAACAGGTTTTGGACGTGATTTGACGGTTTACTGATGCCTGGGTTTGTAAAGGCGTGAGGTTTTGTTACGTATTGTAAGCACAATTATGTATGTATACTGGTTCTTACTGTTATAGTTTAAGAGACGACAACAACAAATCATGGGGTAGTCAGATAATTATAAAAAAGATTAGCAAGCCTTAGGACTTCTCATCAAATAGACCACGGAGTAATCAAACAAAGATAGAATGACAATTTTATCAACTAACGTAGGTAGATTTATCGAATCACACGGTTCTATTCTTAGGCAAAGGTATTACTTTGTCACTTATGACCTTATTACCAACTTCATAACAGCATGTTATAAGTCGCATTGTATTGACAAGTAACTTTCAAACCAGCCAAACTTTTGTATGACTTCCATGCTACTTCTGGGAAAATTGACAAACAGTATTTATAACAATGTAGAATCATCATCGCAATGTTTAGGTATTTTTACTAAATCTAAAAGATTAAGTACTTTAAATATGAGCAACATATTATATTGAGTTTATATAATACATATCAAGTCAAATTCGCTTAAAAATTTGGGCATTTGGCATCAGATGTGTTTGTCATTCTAGATCTCGAGCCAACATGTCTCCAAAGAAAATTGACTGAGTTTTAATACCGTGTAGAAGAGTCGAAGTTGGTTTGACAGAGAT
Source organism: Acleris literana (assembly GCA_946894065.1). Classification (NCBI taxonomy): domain Eukaryota; kingdom Metazoa; phylum Arthropoda; class Insecta; order Lepidoptera; family Tortricidae; genus Acleris; species Acleris literana. Next base: position 5,936,494 of record OX335678.1, read on the forward strand.
GATGGGCATGTTGGTTATTTGAGTACCTAAGGTCTTAATTAATCTAAGTAGATATGCAAATGTTTTGTCATTTCAACTGAAAATCAAGATCAAGGTTTATGTAGTTCACGCTTGTTGTAGTATTTAAAATTTAGATATGGTAAATGTACCGTGACAATAAGTTTTTGTAAAGACAATTACTAATTATAACTCTATAATCGCAAGAATGTAACGAACATAATATATGTACTTATGCCTGATGTATCAATCCCTAGATAAATATTATCTGTCAGAAAGTGAGCCCTTTCGTTTTATTTTGCTTTTAAGCAAAGGAAAGAGCTAAAATAACTGACACTAATATTTCCTATACATCAGGGCCGGTATTCTAGGCGGTAAAAACGATATCGTAGTTTGCCTGTTATGGTATTGTTATGACGTCAGCCGCCATTACTGTCAAGAAAATAAGAGCTATCAAAACGTTGACAATACGATAACAGATCAAATACGATATTGTTTTTACCGTGTTGAATAGAGGCGCAGGTCTAGGTTTGTTAATAAAACCGGGTAAAAATGTAATAAAAAAATATTCAAATTACCCAATCAAGGTAGCTATGCCCAGGTATAGTCATAAATACATATGTTCCTAACGCGTCAAAAACATCTACATAGCCCTATTCCACCGATAATATGAGTAAGGAATATGTAGATATTAGTGCTTTTGAATATACCTACAGAATAATTAAGTGGGAACACTAAAAGTCGTTGAACTCACGAATAATGGTTAGTTTATGTTTACTTGAATATTTCGTGAATATTTCATTGAAATATATGCATAAATTAGTATTTTACCCCACACGTATTAGCACATTAGGCCAGACCGCCATATTATCACGTAATTTATAGTTTTCACAAATAATATCATTCGTTTTAGCATTCATACGTTACAATAACCGGTTTTGCAATGACAAAACAGTCAAGACAGATTCATATAATCGTTCTAAATGAAATAATTATCAAAAAGGGATCAAACGACTCCGTTTTTTTTGCTTTTGTATGCTAATAAATTTCAGTACCAATCTCATTCAGCTACACTAAATAAAATGAAACAATTGTTTAGTTACACAAAAAATACTAAGATGGAATTGGATGGCGTACACACCTAGACAATGAAGGCTGAAAGGAGTCTCTTCGATGATTTAGAGTGTTATGTGAAAATAAAGTTAATAAGATACATATGCCTGGTTGATAAATAAGTTCTAAAGTAGGTAATGAGACTTAATCCTTGAATTAGTAGCTAGAGGACAAGAATTACTGCGATACGAATATCGCAAATGTCTTTAAAAAAACTCATATTTAAAATGCTCGCCTTTTCTACACTAATATTAAAAAGAGGAAAGATTTGATTGTTTATTTGCATTGAATAGGCTCCGATACTACTATAGCCTGCGTCAATTGAAATTGCCAAAGACGTAAACAAATTAGTACTGTGTGACACATAACCTCAAATATTCTTCAAGCGTGTTTTTATGTAAAATAACGTATAATTAATCGTTATTTAAACTTAAACTTAATGTGAAAGTAAAGATGAAGTGTATAAATCATTGCTAAGACCTCACTTGATGTTTAAAAGCACTAGATTATCGAGTAATAACGGTAAATTGGTTATTTTGGTTGTGTTTACATCTTTGCCAATTTCAATTGGCACAGACTATAGACCGGTTTGATAATTCTTTCACCATTAGAATAATACATTATCCCTGATAAACATAGGCTTTATTTTATTTTTCTGCGCGGACGGAGTCGCGGGCAACCGCTACTTAGATATAAAGACATACAAAATTGATGCAAATCAAGTTCTTGACACCGTACTTAAAATCTCAAGCTAAATATGCCACACACGACTAAACTCTAACGACCGTCGATCGGTTCGAAAACACTGGCCGTTAAGAACTTAAGAAGCTAAGTCAAACACGTTCCGTACCATGGTCCCTGACTCCCATATTAAATAAGCCAGACGTAGTATGCTTGGTAAAAATAGAGGCTGCGAAAAAGGCTGAATGTGTTAAGATTCCAGAGTCTTTGTGCGCTGAGGTTGGGAGTGAATCGCAATTAACTTGCATTAAGAACTGCGCGGGCGGCGGGCCAGGTGATACGCTTAAAGCGGTAGACGCTAACAAATTCACTATACTACCTCTTGCAAATAAAACAAGGACTTTTGGTTTCATTAAGTATCAAATCAAGACTGTATTTATGTATGTACGTTTTAATATGTTGAACTTCTATTTAGCTTTACATAAAAGGCCATTATGTTTATGTGGCGTTATCTATGTAAAGGGACCTTATTGTCGATGGCGCTTACGCCGCACTGGGTCACGCGACGTTGTATTTATATCGGAGCATCTTTAATAATGGCGGAAGCGCCATCGACAATAAGGTCCCTTTTTATAGATAACGCCACATACATAAATCAAAAAACTAAAGTTTGGGTAAGGCAATAAATCTTTATCTGCCTCAAAGGTTTTTTTTCAGATTAAAGGTAAACATGATAAGCACAGATCACGAGCAGGGGATAGCTGTATTAACTGCTATAGCTCTGTCCCTTACTCTAAACCTAAATTGAACTGTTTTAGTATGTCAGGTTACCCTTTTGTACAGTATTTATTGTAGAATAAACGTTCCCCGCACCACACGTAGCCTTGACTTCGACATGGAACTAACAAAAGGAATGGACCAAGTTTTTGCTGAGAACTAAGTATTTAATTGTCTTTGGAACAGACGAGTAAATTACTAGAACTATCCATTAATAAAATGCAAACTAGTATAAGTAGCCATATTGTGGAAGCAACGCTCTCATTTTAAATTTACTTTACATTAAGCTACTCGTATTAGGTTTATATATTTAGATATTTTAGTAATACGAATAACTAGCTGTTTCCCGCGACTCAGTCCGCTTAGAAGAACCGCGTAAACAGACGGATAGACGAGTTACTTTAGCATTTATAATGTTAACTATAGTAATGCTACATACTATGGTCGTAGTTGAGATTCTATGGGCTAGGTATTTGTAGGTACCTATACAAGTAAGTCCAGAAACTTGAAGACAATCAACCAATTTGAAAACAATGTTTAATTAACCTCGTAAGGCCCACCATACTACAAACAGGGAGTTTTTTGTGAGTGGGACTTTGAATCTACCATCAAGGCAATAAAGTTCAATTACGTTTGTTCGATAATGACATTTTCAGTTTATCAAGATAGGAAAATAAACCTTATTACCATTGTAACACAGTTCAAATTAAATTGCCTTGATCATGTACATTCTATTGCACACTGGCCCTTACGATGTTAATCATCTGTTAAAAAAAAAATGAGTAAGAAAAAAAGAAGAGCGCTTCCGAATCCTTAGCTCAAAATCATTTCGCACCTTTAGAACAATAATGACCTAATTCAAAATTTATGCTTTCAAACTTCGAGTCATAAATTTATTATCATAGAGACCTAACTCGAAATTTAAAATTTCTCAATTAGGTCACTATTGTTCGGAAGGTGCGATTTATATTTCACATTACGTTTCCCATTTGAATTAAACAACATTTATTTCGCGCTAACCTATACCGGCATCGCTGAAAACAATCACGGCGTTTAGTAGGCAGGGGCAGGGGTCCGCAACCTCGGCCCGCTGCGAGCGACCCGCTCGTCTCACGACCCGCGCCACCCCTGACCCCGCGAACTTGATCCGCAGACGGATTTTTGACATTTTTGTTCTTAGTGTATTTGTGCCTTTACAATGTTGATGCTTCAGTGTTTTGGAATGTGGATTTATTAAATATTGTTGGAGTGAGAGAAAGGCTAAACTGATTTTCGTAGAACTAAGCACGCAAAAGACCGTGGGGTCTATTCTTCTCGGTAAAACGTAGTTGCTTTTGACATGTTTTCGTATTGTCAATGTCACTTGACAGTACTCGTAATGGCGGGTGATTTTAAAAAAAACGGTAACATGATGAAAGCATTTAGGTTTTACCGACTAGAATAGAGCACCATAGTGTCTGAAGTCGCAGTCAATAGAACTTGTGAACGATGTAAACAAATTAGTACTGTTTGACACATAACCTCAAATATTCAACAAGCGTGTTTTTGTTAAAAATAACGTATAATGAATAGTTATTTCATCTTAAACTTAATATGAAAATAATGATAATGGTGTATAAATCAAAAGAACTCACTTGATCTTTAAAAGTACGTGATTATAGAGTAATCATGGTGAATTGTTTCGTTTGGTTTTGTTTACATCTTTTGCAAGTTCTATTGACGGCGACTTTAAGTAATTTTGGACAATTACCTAAGTCTTAAATTTCAAGAAATGTTCTGGAAAAAGTAACAGTTCTCTTTGCAAAGAAAATACTGCCAAAAGCCAAAGGAAATAATCATAAATTAATTTAACCGATAAAAGTGATAAATTGCAAGATATTAAGCCTTTTTACAATGTTTTGTCAAAAACATTTTTCTCAATATGTCTACATATAAAATTACGTTGACGTCGACTGAGTGTGGCATTAACAAATCAAAACGAGGCTACACTATTGCAATATATGCAGTTTAAAATTCCCTATACCGAGTGCAGCCTCCAAATACACGGATATATCCCAATGACGTTTCAATTGCACTCAGGCCCACACAAATGCTCCCCGCAGTCGAGCGTACTTACTTTTAAACTTTACAAAAGCCTTTAAAAGCTATTGTCACAGTTTCCTGACTATTCAGAAACAGTAAGGTCAGGTACCTGCTATTTTTTTAAACGGTCAGGTATGTCCTTTCTAAGAACTCTGCATTGCAGAAAATTTCTAAAAAGATATAGTTAAATATATAATTTAACATGTAAAACTTAAGGTTGGTAATCCAAGGCTGGTTTTAAGGTGTAAGTACTCGGTCATGGGACAAAAAGGTAAAAGGTCCAAATAGGTAGAATTACCGGTGAATTAGGGACCTTTTTGTGTTTGTACGTTTGTGCGAACAGCGTGGCCAATTCGTGTTTGATTTGAACTTAAGTTTGTTGGAAATTATTTGTACTGTGTCTGTTGTAGTAAGGACGGATGAATTTATGTCGCATTAAATAGATACGCTAGTCCTTTTACGATAAATGGTGTCGCTATAAACAGTAAAAAGTAAAGCACATGCCAACGCATTTCTTTTTATCAGACATCGTTTTAGTATCTTTTTATCTAGAAAAATTAAATATTATATAGTTATGTCAATTCTTTATTGTAAATTAATAAATTACGAAAAACACAAGTTTTGATATAAAATTTATACTACAATGGGTCATTATTACTATGGAATAAGCTCGTTTAATACGTAAAATAGACCCGTAACGCCCAGATTAGTATGATAGGTAGGTATGAAATGAAATATTTTTAATCAAAAGATATTAAAACTTTCATTATTACGTTTTTACAACTTTCATTTGTTTTCAATCAAAAAACATTACTAAACAAGTATTATGACCGTTCTTATATTTCTTTGATGTAGAGCTAACGTACCTTAAACTCAAGCCTAAGCTCTTAAAGTATTTGCAGTACAGGTAAGTTGGCCCTCACCCCCACACAGCCTCACGGCCGTAGGTACCTGCTCTAATCCCTACCTTTAAGTGACCAGAGTAAAATGAAGGACCTTTGTTTGGACAATCGACCCTGTATTAAGGGAAGTTAAAAGGCTTTAAATAAATAGGCTTATAAAGGGTGTCCCTTAAACCAACGTCAAAACTGAAAGGGCTGATAGAGCAGCTAAAAAGCTATCGCTTTAACCCCTATGTATGTTCAGCGATGTTTACTAGTTTCGGAGATATTGATCATTTTAATCTGAATTTTTGTAATTTTAACTTATGTCCATGTCACGAAAAATCATTAATTTCATGTTTTATTTCATAAGTTTTCCTGTGTTATCTTACATAATTAGAATCATTAGAAGTTTTTAAACCTATTTTCCCGTTTTTTTAAAGTAATCGCATAAAGTTTGTTTCTCCATACTAGGTGTCCCGGTGTTTGCTTTTCACTTGTTATGGAAAAAACAACTTTATGTGTATTAACTAAATTCAGATTAAAATGATCAATATCTCCGAAACTAGTAACAATCGCTGAACATACATAGGCATTAAATCGATAGCTTTTTAGCTGCTCTATAAGCCCTCTCAGTTTTACCGTTGGTTTTAGGGACCCCCTGTATAATAAATGGTAAAAGTTTATATAAATGTTAAAAAGTTTGGGATTTGTGATCCATATACATTTGCATTGTCAAGACTACAATCTTATGACTGCTATCCTGAGACCTCGAAAGCGTTGCCTACCCTGAGGACTAAGATGGAATGCCTCTATGCTAGTAATTTCAGCGGTTGCCGTATCCCCACATCAAAACACATCAATGTGAATACTGCTGCTTGGCAGTACGTTAACCAGACGGACTCTCCACAAGGTCCAAGTCCAAGGTGACTTTATATGTATACATTTTCATATACATGAAAATGAAAATGCTTCTTTTTTTTGGTTTTAGGCCCTGGGCTAGGATGTCCTGTGTTACAGGACCCAGTGAAATAATAAGGCAGGTATGCCTACAATTCCATTCAGCAAGAAACTATAGTAACAATATACCTCATACAGATAACAACAAGCCAAAGGGTGCATCACGGAGTGAGACATACAAATATATACATATATACACAAACACATTTATACTTATCAACTATTGAGTTGATTATATCATAGTTATCTAAAAATATATAAATTTAACAACGCTAATATAAAAATTAAACAGAGACCATGAATGAGACCAGACATAAAATCAAACACAATTTAGCTAAAAAGTAGGTACCTGGAAGACCGAGTGTCGCTCGGCTTGAAAACGAATTCTCCCGAAGATGACAACTTGACAGATTGATTTTTCGCCCTTGTAACCACCTATATTGCAAATTGCATCGAAATCGTTTAATCCGTTTTCGAGAGCCTGATACAAATATGTACACTATACAAATATTGCTCATTAAATAGTATAAATAGTAAGTATAGGTCAGGAAATATGATTTTGCCGTCTGTTATCTACTTTGCGATCTTTTTTTCTGCGTATGACTTACCGGACCTAACCTTAACCTTTATACGTTAACCTTTCAACCCACGGTGCTGTTTGAAGAACGAGGGCACTTTTACGATTATCTGTTGTTTGATATTAACAATAACTTTAACAAAAAGCAAGCTTTCAAAACCCGACTGTTGCTAACCAACTTTAAATCGTTATAAATCCTAAATGATCATTCAAAATGAAAAATTATGAAGGAAACCTAAAGATGATTTTTAAATCCCTATTCAATGATACCCCAATTGTCATACTTGGTCAACTTTTTTTTTTAAATGTTGCACAATATGGCGTCTGGTTGCCGCCATATTGAAGTTTGATTATTGACATATCTTCAGTGACACTCACCAGAATAAGATAAATCGATTGACACTAGAATCATCAACATCGAACAACGGGTTTAGTTTTTATAGTGACACAAAGGAACAAACATACATATATAGGCTGTGAAACACATTACCCTCCTCCTTCGGCAGTCGGGTAAAAAGATCTTAGTGAAGATTACAGACGGCCAATTCATATTTCCTAAACTATATAAGATATTGTCCGATGCCGTCACGTCGCCATCATGTTTACAATTACCCACGGCGGTGTCCCTTTGAACCTCCGAAGGGTAACCCTACCTCAAGGGATTATATAATAACCGCACCCAAACCCGCTATAAAAAAGTTAGTTGCTAAAGAGATTTGACCATGACTTGCGCGGTCTGCAGGTAGTTGGAATTATAAGTAAAGCTTAAATTATGAATATGACGGTAATGTTTGGTTCGGTGTTTGCTTGGGTTTCCGTACCCAAAGAGTGCTCACGCCTATTGCTAAGGTTCCGCTGTCCGTCCATCTGTATATTTTTAACTGTATTAGTTAGACAGTTGAAATTTTAACAGACTGTGTATGACTATGAATGCTATAAAAACAATAATAGAAAATAAATAAAAATAAATGTAAAGAGCCCATACGTCTTATCTTTTAGTTTTATGCTCGATATTAACATTATACGTTGGTATGGAACCATTTGTGTGCAAGTCCGACTCGCACTTGGCCGGTTTTATTTTATAATACTTAGAAAAATAAGTCATCCATAGTCAATGCAATAATCGAAATCCATTTACGCTACGTCTGTATCAGAAATACAACCGCTAATCAAAACGTGTAGCTTTAAATAATAGTATTATTCAATTAAAACTTAAACAAAACATTTGAAAAGGTTTTACAACTTTATCAACAAAAAAAAGAAGCCAAATACTATTAAAATAATGAAATTTCTCCGCGTATAGCTATGATACCGACGGGCGCCGTACAAAAGACATCAACGCGCGCGGACGCGAACTTCACAATGGATTATCAATAGTTATCATTGTATCTCTCAATTCTGTGTATTTCCTCAATAGGGTATTTGATAACAGAATAAGCATTATAAATGTGGGTAGTTCTTTATAGTTAAATTGCATTATGTAATATTTTTTAGGTTATAAACAAAGCAATACATGCACACCTGTTTTGCGGTGCGTTAGGAATGCTTTAAAATCATTTACACTAATATAGATAGTGTTATTTTATTAACTTATTACTTTAATGTTATGGAAATGATGTAGCAAGACCAATAAATGAAGCTAAAATAGAGAGATAACTCAGATAACTCAATTTAAATGACGTGGAATAGCATTTAGTGGTTTATAATATAACATTATTAAACAGTTGATATTCAAATATACTCGTATTATTATTAAGTTTTCAACTAGTATTAACCAACATTCTTGATTAAATAATGTTTAATCATTTTAAGAATACACAATAAAATATAAAATTGATTAGTCTTATCTATAACTATTTACAGTACGTACTTCGGATTCCGAGTAAATAAAAACTTAAAGATTTAATTAGCTGTGATACCGATCATAATATAACCTTATTTATTATCATTATTAACTCACGGTCGTCAATCTCCTCCTCATAGTCGGAGAAGCAGCGCTCGTCCTTCAAAGCCTCCGCCTGATAAAACCGCTCCGACTTTATATACATTTTCATATACATGACATAAGATCACACACAAACACTGTCAAACACACATAGAGCGGTACCGGGGCACCGAGTGACGCAGCGGTAGTGACGCAGTGGCGAACGCGCGGTCGGCTCGGCTTGCGCGCGCGCACTGGCAACTTATCAGACCTTTGACAAAAAAAACACAGGTAGTGCGCTAACGGCACTGTCCATTTTGTACTTTGTTTTTTGAAGGTTCGGATGCTGTGTTTGTAGTGCAAGTTGGTGAAGTTATTTAATGTATTTGTTAATGTTTTAATAAATAAAAATGAATGTCTGTATGTTTGTTCTCTATGTGTGTCTAACCATTGATGCGATTGTAATGAAACTCTGGAGGGTTCTTCTTTGTATGCGCGCGAGGGTACCGCACGCCAAGTGCAGTTAGTGTTTTGTTATTGATTTATTTAAAATATGGATCGATTATGTCAAAGATTTGTATTAGTAATTATTTGACAAAAGATAAAAGATAAAACCTTGCCTACAAAGCTAGCGGTCCTTGTTTCGATTCCCGGTTAAGGCATTTTTTGGTGTGATGAGTCTTTATATATAATTTAGTATGTATTTCTCTATATATGTGTGTTTATTGTTGCCTAGTAGGGACGCATAGTACAGGCCTACATAGTTTGTGAGTCACAAATTATCCCCTGATATTTAGACAGGTAAATAAATATTTTTATAATCTCAGACAGAAAACGATCAATTTATTTTTTAACAATTACATACTTGTATCAATTTACATTTTAACAGTCAAACGTTACTTTTAATAATGTGTAACTTTTTTTCCTTAATTTATGGCTTTCACTCCTTGTGTTTAACAAGGTGTATTTCGCCAGTATCGAGTTTTAGACAATCACCATGGACTTATTAGAGAAACAAGTCCATGGATATCACACGCGAGGACAAGTTCGGTTAAAGAGATTTACTCTGGTGGACTAAACAGAAGCACATGGGGTTAGCTCCACGCGCTTCTGTCAAGTCCCCTACAATGTATAACTATAATAAAATATAGAAAGATTTTTACATATTTTTATCTAAATATCACACATTTATATAGAAGTAATCCGCTTAAAAGCGTTAATGCTTAATTTGTCATGTTTTACGTCAAAAATGGTTATTAAACTTAAAATATACTTTTGACACTACTTCATCAACTACTCGAACTTTATATTTGCATTCATTAGAATTCCACCGTGACTCGATTCATTATACAACTGTGTTATAAATAACTTGTACATAATTGATATTTTTTACCGTTCATTTGGCAGTAATTAATGATTGTGCGTAAAAACCTATTTTTTTATTTCATTTTGTAGAAACATACAATTGATACTTAAAGGGTTTATAATTGAACTATAAAAAAACGAATATTCTACTTTCTGCACTATTTAACTTTCTGCATGATAGCAGCATGGCGTTTATACAGCGATATAAGACATTAACGCAAATTAAATAGCAGGAAATATCACATTTTAAAGGTGCACTTACACGGATACTGAGCAATAATTGCCTGTCAACAATAAAGCTTACTCTAATTCGGTGTCAATAAAAATTACAGAAGTTGATTGCTGTCTTACTTTAAGTTCAGTTATAGAGCAAGAAGCACAATGTTGCTGTCTTTTTCTAACTTAAGAGTTAGAATCAGAAAACGATAAACTACTGCAATATTTATGGCTAGCCTAAGCCTCGCTTTAGAATGAGAAGTCCGCAAATTGCCTTTGTAAGTACACTTTTACACATGACAATAAGTTGATACCTAGATTAAACTTAAAACAAACTGACAGATTAATAACTTAACATCCATAACTAAAGGGAAAACTTATTAATTTATAATTCCATTCGCGTGACCCAAATGTATTCTTTAAATAGGATTATTTACAGATGATCACCGAAACACGACATCTCCACAGTTTACACCTCCATAAAAAAGTAACATCTATATTTTCACAGCAACATGTTTATTACGAATAAATACTAAAGGAATTTATACGACACTTTTTAGTTTAATATAAATTGTCAGTGGATAAAAGTGGCTGTCAAAATATGTAAAAATATTTGGACCGTTTCACGTTGTCGAAGTCAAGGGTCCATTAAAATTGCGTTGAGATTACCATCGGAAAGAATCAAACCCCGTGCCACTCATGATGACATATAATTTTTTGTTTTCATTTGATTTTAATCCCTGTCAAGTTGGAAGATGTGAAGGTGTTTGGATCGGCTACTTTGTAACAACTTTTGTTATAATGAAAATCTTTCTTCACGAGTAATAGTGTTTCATATAACTTTTCATTAATGTTCGAATGCCTAATTTTTTTCAGATAAAAAATACAAGCTTAATTTAAACTATTTTCTTTTTATTTTGCTGTAGCTTTCTATTTCAAATCATGGCAATGTCGTCTCATTCTGACGTAAATTAGATAGACCCTTTAGTAATTTTTTTAAGTTCTTGCTTACGGTAATTTTTATAACTAGAGGACGCCCGTGATTTCGTACGCGTAATCCCTTAGGGGATGAATTTCCAAAAATCCCTTCTCAGTGCACCCCTAAGATAATCAAGGAATATTCCCTCCTCAAGTACCTAGGTCCAGCAATTTTGTCCGTACGTTGATGGATCAGTCAGGCAGTCAATTCCTTCTTTTATATATAGACTAGATTCTGCCCGCCACTTCGTCCGCGTAGATTTCTAGATTTTTGGATTTGGGATGAAGAGTAGCCTATATGTTAATCCAAGGTATAAGCTATCTCCATTTCAAATTTCATCTAAATCCGTCCAGCCGTGGTAGTGTGAAGGAGTAACAAACAAACACACAAACTTTCGCATTTATAATATTAGTAGGAGGCATTATGCTCTGTTCAGCTGAACACCTTTGTGCCAACCCTGAAACATCTGCAGGCTAATGACAATATAAAAGTACCGCAAGCGACACTGAGGTACTTAACTAACAACAATGTTGTTGTAAAGACACGTGAACAAGACCTAAGCCAGCACGTATTTATTCAAAGCAATACGATTGTTGGTTCATTTGTGAAATCCCGCATACGCCCAATACGGTGCGTAGCGCTGCTATATAAAGTTGTATTGTCTGACTGTCACAGTAAATGATTTGAGAACAGTGTTCGCTGAAAACAATGGGTTTTACCTAAATCCTTTTCTATTAAACGAGCAATATTTGTATATATTTATAATCACGTTCTCGAAAACGGTACTGACGATTTCGATGAAATTTTCAATGCAATGGTTTACGGGGGCGAAAAATCGACTGGCAAGTTGTCATCTTTGAGAAATTTATTATTTTTTAATACGTGATATTTTGAACATACGAGTAGTATGCGTAGGTTATTCTGAATCTGATCTGGTTTTAGTAATAACTAAGAAATTAATTTAAGCCGTTCAAGTGTGCACCAGAGGGACCGCTGATAGGGTAATAATTATGACTTTAAACGAATTAAAGTTAGTAAAATCTGTTAACAACAAGATAAACAGAGTGTGATCAAATGATTAAAAAAGAAGTAATAATCCATTTCCAACAGACCCTGCAGTTTCGTAGCTTTGGCTAAAATGAATCTTATTAAAAGTTTTTTCCCTTACGACTTTTACCATTAGCTATTAATTCTTGTTTCAACTCAATATGCAACTCAGTGATAGGTAAGTAAGAGTTTAAATTTCATTAGTGCGTCCTCATAACTGCCCTGGCCTTAAGGCCCAGTTTCATTGGTCGATCCCGCATGCTTGTAGCATTCTATTGACGAGTTGTTTAAACATTATTCAGCCGGGAGCTATTGCAGCGATGCAATACTCGTATATCACGAAAGAATGCTAGCTATCGACCAATAAAACTGAGCCATTAGTTCACTGATATACCGTACTGTTATTGCAACTTTACTGTGCGCAAACGCAAGCGATTAGCATTGAGAAGGTCGGCGCGTGGGGTGCGTGCGCGGCGCGGGCGCGGCGGAATGCCGCCGGTGACATTTGGACACGGAGCACTAGGAAATGGTTCGGGGAGACTAGTGAGATGGGTTTTCACGCCACGATGGACCTCTGCGAAATTGTATCGTTCAAGGACGTTGAGAAACGGATAAAAGTAAAAAGGTATATATACAATTATGTATACAGAGAGCCTTGGGGGAGGCCTATGTCCAGCAGTGGACGTCTTTCGGCTGACATGATGATGATCATGATGATGATACAGAGAGTATAATAATAATTGAGCCACGCTTGTCCTTTTATTTGCAGACGCCTTCCGATCTCCTATATGTTGATTTCTGTCGTGTTATTTGAGTAACTGTTACGTTATCGCTATTGAAAATGTGGATTGATGTGAGCTGCCGAAGTCTCGTCGAGCGCTTATTTCGATTCCATACATTTCGAAAATCGTTTACGTTAGCGATAAGCGTCAAGGGTCACTGATCTGTCAACGTGCAATACTACTAATGCAAAAAAGGAATTTCAAAATCAATCCGCATTTGACGAGGGTATCGGTGAACATACATAAAAAAGGAAAAAATCTTCCAAAAATTCGAACATAGAAGACACTTTAAAATAAGATAACAACAAGGAATTCTTATATACAATACAGTATCCATGTCTTGAAACTATTCAAGAAAATAAGATGTTATTAACAAATGCACTAAGAGCATATTTTATGACAGACTCCCGTGGTGCATATTTTTTCTAAACACTGTGCGATAAGAAATCTTTTAACTGTAAAAATCAAGACAATGTACCTTCCTCTAAAATCCATATAAATCAAGCGTAAAAATTTGAATGACGAATTATGTGCGATTTATCACATACACTTGATCCGTATCTGTTTCCTTTGGAAGCACAAAAGGCTAAACGTATAAAAAACAGGCGTGGTCACGTGGTCACATTATGTTCCTCAATAGCCGACCGGTGCTTGGGATTGCCCCACAGCCATTTTTTTTATTCACACAGCCTTTTCGTCCCATAAGCGTGTTTTCGACTATTCTAAGATTCTAACCAAAGAAGACGAGACATCTGACCGTTTTGATGGAATGCAGCTACGTTGAATAACATCGTTTACCTGAAACAAATAAAAATAACGTTAATAATTTTATTTACAATGTAACGGTAATCCATCATATTATCAAATTTCACTTCATAGATTGTATTATTTAATCGGAAGCTATTTTCTTTTCTATTTTCTTATACGTAGGTTACGTAACACCTACAAAAACTCATGCGGCGAGAAATGCCTTTCGATATAATGAAAATTCTGCTTAATAATAAGTTCGTTGAAAGCTGGTCGTTAAAAAAAGGTACCCTAATTAAACTTACATACTCATACATAAGTGCATAACATGTCGAATAAAAAAAAAATATATTTATTAAATCATTTTCATGAGGAAGTGCATTAACGACATGCGAAAACGATCTGCAATTGAAATGTGGGGAAAAAGCTATAAGTGAACAAAAAAACAGCGAATGGAAACCTGCGCAAAAAGTACTTCAATCACCTAAGAGGTAGCCAAAGTCTGTCACAAAATCTTACGGTCGTTAACACATTAGCGGCCTTTACACGTAAAGTTCGGACCGCGGGAAACGCCCCGCGTCACTCCAATCTTCATTCCGAACCGTACCATTTATCACTATTTTACTATTACAGTTGCATTTACACGAACGGTTCGGAACGAAGATTGGAATGGCACGTGGCGTTTCCCGCGGTCCAAACTTTACGTGTGCAGGCCGCTATTGGCCTGGTAAAGCTTGCTGCGTCAATACGCAAGATGATTACTTAGAGGTACAAAATTAAAAATTTCGAATGCGTCATCCATGTAATTAGTCTTTCAAAACTAAATCAAGAGAACTGGGGTGTGATTCTCTCAACAACGACGGACGGACGGACGAACGAGTGATTGTCCAAGCGGAGAGTTTAAGTAGTCCCGTCAGAGTGAACAAAACACATTTTAGCGCGTGAATTTAATTTGGCAGCATGACTTCTCCAACGTATAAGGCTGCCTAATTGACAATGCACGCGCTAAAATGTGTTTTGTTCGCTCGGACGGGACTACTTAAACTCGCCGCTTCGTCCGTCCGACCGACCGCCGTTTTTTGACAGAATAACACCCCTGGATGGAAATAAAGTAACTTCAAACTGATATTCGTAGCACCCCTGCGCCGGTGGTAAACAATCAGCAATAAGCAATAAGCGTAAATAACACAACTCCTAAAGGTATAAAATTCGCTACCGGGACAGGGCCAGAGGCCAGACTTGTTGTACTGTCACCGGAAGCTACAGCTCTAAAGCCATCCATTAATGTGAAACAACAACACCTATAAAAACATTCAAAGATACATCCGAGCTACATAAAAATCCCACCGTACTCAATTGATCCGGCATCCGTAGCCTAACAGCCATATATATGCACGGGTATACGTTTATACGACCAATATATGACATTATTACCGTTACTAATGCAATCAAGTTTATAAGGTCGTATTCGTCGGGTTATCGCTGATTTCTTCGCACTAATAATCGGAAGCGGGCACCGGTATTCAAATTAAATTAGCTGTTATTATTCGAACCAGAATGTCGTATATGAGGAAGTTTAGTAGTTCGGGCAACTCGGGGCCTGTATTCTACACGGTAGAACAATATTTCCTTTGACATGATATCGTATCGTATTGTCAACGTTACTATAGCTCTTATTTAATTAACAGCAATGGCGGCCGAGTTCAAAAAAATACAATATCAGTACCCTTACCATGAGTTACAATTACCTTCCTAGCTAGCGAGTCGAATGCTCTGTCCCTCGCACTCTGTAAGAATATTGCGAGGCCTGCGAGGGACAGAGCATTCGACTCGCTAGCGAGTACAAGTAATTGAAACTCATGGTGAGGGTACAGGTGAAGGCAAGGGTAGAATGGGAACATACAATGTTTCTCGACGAGAACCTTTTTTAACTTAGAAATTGGATGTGACCCTTGATTCAATCAAATGTGAGAAAAATGTAAGTATGTACTTTGTAATTCTAGATATCTTTTACAGTTTTTTTGTGGCTGTTATTAATTTCTGAAATCTTTTTTTGGTGTGGTGGAATATTCGGAATCTGAAGACTGAAATGTTCCATGACTAGAAGGTAAATAACCATTACTTAAAAAAATGTAGTTGACATACAAATTAAAATGTGCCCTTTATACGACTTAAGCATAGACATAAAGGTGTTACGCATTAGCATATAGTGAGCGGATTCGCGGCAGCGCCATTAGCGGCCAGATAAGCTAAAGGTCAGAATTGACGAGTGGACGGCGACCTTTAGCGGAGTGCTCCCGTTTGGTTATGAGAGTGCCATTTAGGATGGTGAAGGGTATGAAAGATGCAGAAAGGTATCATGATTCGGAATTTTTCGGGTATCTTCGGAAACCAACCGGAGATCCAAACTTCCACTGGTTCTTTATTCACTTTGCCACCATATTGTTTTAATATTTTTTTGTTTTGCTTTGCTTCACATCTCGTTCTTGACCAAGGAAGGAAAATAACAAATTATAAATCTTTTCAAACAGTATAGTTCAATGACGTTAATTATAGTGTCTGGTAAATTTATTCCAATTTGGTTATCACACTGTTGACGCTATAACAGCTCTTGCTGGCAAGTGAATAAGAGCTGTCATAATTTCAAAAATTTGATTACGATATTAAGACACTGGCGGACTAATACATTGTTGAATAGTGGCTCTAGACCCGTATGATAGTCGCCTTTATTGCAGTGGATAAAGCACCCGTCACTCTCGCACTAACATACTGCGGGCCTATTCTGCCCTCCTAAGGCAAAAGGCACGTCTTCTATATGAGTTGTATTGCACTTCCAACCTTATTATAACATATGAGAGTTTAAAATGCTTCTATGAATTATTTGCACTTGTGCCTTTTCTTCGTAGGAATACTGCCCAGTATTAGGGTCGTGTTTATCGGTGTGGATAAACGTGGATAAAACAATTGCCACTTTTTGAACAGTATGCAAGTGCGGGAGTGAAGGGTGCTTTATCCACCGCGATAAAGGCGAGCATAATACGGGCCCTGGGGTGTTATTCTCTTAAAAACGGCGCTCGGTCGGTCGAACGAGTGAACGAGTGAACGCGCCACACCGGCGAGTTTAAGTAGTCCCGTCAGAGTGCAACAATTTTGAATTTCAATTACTTTTACATTTAAATATATTCAATTTAAAGGTTAAGACGCACTTAAGTCTTTCCTGCACAAAAAACCTAAAGGTCATATTAATTCCAAGAATGAAAAAGCGATCAACTTTTTGAAAGAAACTACGGTCTTATGTTACAATCTCCTATGATTATTATGTTTTACACTCTTAGTATTACAAATAGCTAAACAAAGTAGTACTCAGCTTGTTTTATGGGGTCTTAAATTAAATTATTATACCATAATGTCGTTAACTGTAGAAAGTACCACAGAGAGAGCTGTCAGCCGTTCAATATTACTCGTTACATATTAACATTTGCGCATTTCCTTAATTTTACAATGTAAATTAAAGCAATGAGACATAACGATTTATTTTACTATCTCGAATATAGGTGAGAAAAGTGAACGTATTTATAGTTCTCGTATTATGTATGGAGTTGTGCATGATCACCAGGAAATGGAGTCTATCTTTATTGGATTCAAATACATCTAATCTTCATTTATTTATCTGCCAGTTCTGCCACTTCGACCGTTTTAGCTGTTAAAGACGCTATAGAATCACCCACAATTTGTTTTAGAGTAGTTACGATAAGTTGAAACCTATGTTATGTATGAAAGCAACGTTCTTTTCCTAGTTGCTTTCAAAATTCTAAACTACGAGTACGCAGTTGGCCTTGTTGGTAGTGATTCTGCCTACAAAGCTAGCGATCCTGGGGTCAATTCCAGTAACGGCAAATATTTACCTATGTGATGAGCGCGTTCATGACATGAGTCTTGGATGTTTTCTATGTAGGTATTTTAGTATGTATGTCTGTATGTATATCAGATTTAAAATATTTATTGTTGTCTAGTTCTCATAGAACAGGACAAGTCAAGAGCTTAGTTTTGGACTAGGTCAATTTGTGTGCCATTGTCCCGTTGTTGTTGTTTTTTTTTTTCAAAACTTTTTTTTCCTTTTTGTGATATTAAACCGGAACTTTTACATCAGTGCCATAAAGTTCCCAATTAGTCACTTATGTTGGCATTACCAATATTCACACGTATAGTTTGGGCACGTACATGCGTAGGCGCAGCTCGACGAGAGCCTTATTAGCCGCGACGTGGACGCCGCGTGGTGTCGGATGCTGTCTTATGGATCGCATTGTCAACGAGACCATTACCAATTCTAACCTGACACGAAAGCGTAAAGACTACGACGGGTTTGTTTGTTTTACCCCGTTTTTTATGCTATGGAAAAGGCAAACAAGCACACACAAAGGGGTATCTGATATCCATTGACATTTGGCAAACGTGGTAAACGCAAAAATTAATTATTTTTACTTAAACAGCTACATAATTACATAATATATACCTAGGTTTGCTAGGTTAGGTACTATTAAAATATGTTACATTATAACATTAAGCTAGATTTTTAACCACGAATGAATATTTTGTTTGCTATACAATAGTTTGGTGAAACACGAATTAACCCTTTGCGTCTTCGTTTGTCTCAATCTTAATTGATTTAACGCCAGTATGTACCATGTTATTAAACACGTTCACGCACAAGATTCCAACGAGCTCATAGGTCAACTTAAGCTGGTCTCAACCATACACCGGATCGCGTCCGATATTAACACCCCTGAACACCAAGTCAAGATGACCTTGAGATGTGACACAAAGGTGAAAACTTTCGCAAGATCCCGGAAAATAATAAGTCTTGAAACACTTGAGACAGGAAAGTACGGTCTTACAAGATGAATCAGAGAGCAAGTCCTGAATCGGATTTAGGAATTTGACCCTTAGCTGGCTCTAGTTAGGTTCGTTTTGCCTTAAACTGTGCATAAATTTGAACAGCGTGAAAACAGATAAGGTGCTCAAGTTGCCAAAGGTGTTAATATGATTTATGCACTTATTATCTTGACAGTAACAGCGGTCGAATTGTCAACATTACGATTGCAATAGGGATAAAGACGCAATGGAATAGAGCCACGGTACCCATTTCAAATAAAACAGCTCCAGCTAAGCCAATATAAAATTTCGATGAAATTAAACTTTCGAAATTAAAACGTGTTCGCAGCGTTCTAAAATTTACCAACTTTCAGTATTTTAATGGCCTTATAAACTCATATTTAATCAGTCAATAACTTCGTTTATAACACAAACCTTCTTGCTTCCACAAACCGACAATTCCTTTAATATTAGTACATTTCGTTGTGCATTACGATAATGTCATGCAAGTCAATGTTGGGCGTCGAACACGTTTCCTTTAGCGTCGCTGACACCGGCTCGACACCTCACCTTCGTCCCACGTGGCCTGCGCCCGCGCCGACCTCTCGTTCCCTTCAAGTAACGCTGGTTTAATCATTGTTTAAGCATCCACTTATTACAGTTTTTTGGATACTGACGATTAAGGTAAATTTCTGCTTCAATTGACAGAAACTGACGCACTTAACTATCCAAATCGAAAGTAACGTAAGAATTTAATTTAGCAACTATTTCGTAGCTAGACTTTGTGTGGGATGTCAAGAGTCTAGGCGTAAAAACATTAGAAACGTTTTAGGAACGTAAGCTAAATAATATACCTATCCATAAATCTTGTCAATGCCTCACTTTCTCGAAGTGGCCAGAAAATTATAATGGAGGTAATCCACCATTTTTAAATTTGACGAAACGTGAAAGATTTTTAAAAACTAAAACAAAACCTGTTCAATTAATAATACAAACAAAAAAAAACCTGAAAATGATTCACGCGTAGTCAAAGGCACAAGAGGTCATCCAAAAATTGCATACTGATTGAGGTCTTATGATTCATAATGTGACGTCACCGCTGCACGCGGGGCAAATGTCACGCGCCCACGTGCTCTTGCGAACCTAAAATATAACCGCCTTTATAACAAAATGGCTGTTATGTTTTAGAAACAGTTGCAAAAACGACGTTAGGTGCAAGCACAGAAGGTATAATATGCTTTAAGTTCAATTGAAGAACAAGAGCCGTTTTAAAATTGGAGGGCACTACGTGTAGGTTTTTGAAAATGGAATTTAAAATTTTGTTTTTTATTATCAGTTAGTCTTGATGGCTTTATTAGCGCGCCTAATTTGGTAAATGCGTAGTTTTATATGTAGCTCTGATTGGAATCGTAAATTACAGGTCAGAGTGTAACAGCGTGGAATTGTAAATATTGTTGGACTATTAATGATTGGGCACAGTTCTAATTAAACGTTTGCAAGTCACGTTATTAAGGTGTGTAGAAATATTTGTAATCATTTACGATGTTGGATAAATAACAGTTTCTTTGCATGTTTATTTGTATGCGATCAACCAGCGTGTCCCATGGTCCTGAATCACTTGAAACATTAATGCTTACGGCTGGTTGTTTATAAAATAATAAAAGCAAAGATTAAAAAAAAGATACGTATGACAGGGATTAGTAAAACGGGCGCGGGAGGAACTAAAGACTAGCGATTACGCGTTTAACTAAAAAAGTAAGACACGTTTTAGGTTTATAATAATTATGAAGTAAAATAGAAAAGCAACTATTTTTGCATTATAATATTAAACATTAAATTTTATCCAAATAGGTACTAGCTTCTACCCGTGACCTCGTCCGCCTAGGTTTCGATTATCATTATTCCCTCAAGAAAAATAGCCTATGTGTTAATCTAGACTACAAACTATCTCTGTGCCAAATTTCACCCAGATCCGTTCAGCCGTTCTGGCGTGATTGAGTAACAAACGTCCAAACTTTCGCATTTATAAATATATAAATAATATTATTATTAAAGTAAGATAGGTAAGTTTAGTGGGGTAGGATATTATTAAGGTAAACTACAGATATAAACAATATGAATGAAACTCACACTTGAAATGGCAAAGACATAATAACAATATTTTTATTTGTAATTCAATTTAATACAGGGCAAGTAACATTACGGAAAATCTCAAGTCACGGTAGGTACAAGATAAAAATGTCGAGACGTTACCCTTTGCTATCTCGATCGCGTTACGCACAGACTAAAAAGACAGCGTACTCGGAAACCAACTCATTACTTTCATAAAACCATAAGTCGCTTTTGTAAAATTCGAATTTAAACTTTATCTACTCTACCCCAAGATGTATTTTAACAGTGTGAATTGGGGAGATAAGTTTTATAAACAGTTGAAGTGCTGCACCTTGACATTCGTATGTCAAATGTCAAGCGGTTATTGAACCCTGTGATAGTTCATTACTGATGGCGGGTTTTTGATCCTCGTTTTAAAGCCGACCTTCGGTGCCCAGGGCGTTGTATTTCCTTAACGTATTCGCTGCCGGCAAGTAGCAATTATGAGTAATTTTGACACGTCAGGTGTGTCAGCGGTACTAAACGCATAATTGCACTCTGTGCCTATAGTGTCAACATCGGGTTGTTTTTATATGGAAACAAGGGTGCTCGGCATTAAACGTATATTACCATTTGCATTCATGAAATGAGTGCTTTGTTATTTCAGTAATAAGGTTCTTATTTGTGACATTTTCCGTGAAAAGGTTTGTTGTTCTGCTGATTGTCACGAGCTCGTGATTCATTTTACAATTACACGAGTAATTGCTTTTGAACGAGATGTAATCGACCGGCAAAATAATACATCGCCGGTGTATTTTTAGTTTCAGGTTTGCTTTACGGAGATTGGCACAAAGTTATGGTAAACTTTGTCTATTAATTTATTAGTATTTTGACTTTTTGCAAGAATCCTTCTAAGTACAACTCAATTATCGTTCTTTAACTAACTACTAACTGTCACTGTTTGTGAAACTGTCATTTATTCTCGGACAAGAAATATATAGCTATAAATAGTTCTAGTAATTTTTATCCTGATATCTTGGACCTGCCCGGACAAGAGGCCCGTAGTTTTGTTTCAATTATGGTAAGGAGAAGCCAAACCACCTGACGCAGGCCACCTGGATGTCTATTTCACTTTTATCTTACAATAAATAACGTTACGATAACTTTTATTAACTTGACTAAGGCCGTATCGTAAGCAATACGACAATAATATTCGAAGAGTAAAACAAAGTGAGAAAGAGGCCCTGACATTTGCATTCTGTGTTATATATTGATGATTATGATTAGACCTATAGACATATAAGCTCTGTTCATTCTTACTTGTCTTATATAGTAAACAACTTTCTAACCTCAAAATGAACGTTTTTTGGCTAAAACAGCTCTTTTGTCGTAAATAAAGTACACTGAATAAACATTTTAGACATCATTTGGCCAATGTATTGTCTGTGATTGTTTTATTTTGATAAAAATAGCGATTTTAGCCTAAAAAGGTTCATTTTGAGGTTAGAAATTTGTTTACTATATGTATAAGACAAGTAAGAATGAACAGACTTTAGATTACTTACGCTACGTTTTTTAATGTAACTAATTTCTAATTTATCAACAAGTCACTTAAATAAATATATTACGTTATGACAATGTCATCCAGATTTACAAAGCATTAAAATGAGAAACCTTTGCTGTAATGGAACTTCCGCCATTTTGGCTAAGGTGAGCGAGTTGTTTGCGATTTGAATTTAAAATGGCCGTTAAGAAGACATTTATTAACAGGAAGCCGTTAATTATATAATTTGTTGACGTTGGTTGAATTAAGACTAATAGTAATGATAGGTGATTGTAAAGTACTATTTTCCAAAGTAAAAAGGCAGTATGTGCCCATGGACCCCATATTTTAATGGCCTTTTTCTTTTGAACGGTAGAGTAATTATTAATTCAAAATAAAGCTACGTAAGTCGTTTTTAGACGATTGTAGAAATCTTACGAGTAACGTTATTTATTACCGCTATTTGTGTTAATACATACATATTTAATTTTCACTTTTAACGTGTGCGCTAGAGGTGTTATGTTCTCGTAAAAACGGCTCAATTAGGTACTGATCAGCAAGACGCCGCGTGTTGATCAGTACCTAATTGAGTATGCACGCCCTGAAATGTTTTTTGTACGCTCTGGCGGGACAACTTAAACTAGTCAATTAATAATTCGTCCATCGGGTTGTAAAGAGAGTTGGTTAAGCGGATACAAGGTCGCGCAAAGTAGCGGGCAAGAGCTAGTTCCCCATAAATCGAATAAACATTGTGAATATTAATATCCCTCCGGAGTCCATTGTAAATTAGTCTTTCTGCAGAGGTTACGCCCTTACTCTTGAGGCCTGGAGGACGTTACTCTTCCTTGTAAACTCGATAGGGTTGCTACTAACAAACAATATTTAATTTTAGTAAGGAATTCAGCCGTCGACAACTGTGATTATATGTTGTGTAGAGAAAATTCAGTCCGTATTTAGGTGTATATTCAATTAAAACAAGGTTTTAGTTAGTTGAGTCTCAGTTCTCAGTATTTTTTGTGGATCTACTTCGTTTGTGCGTAATGTTTTTGGCCAAATGCATCATTTCCCAATTTTTTATTTTCCAAAAAGTTGTTTACCGTCCTAACCTAACCTAACCGTAGACGTACAGTCACGAACTTAAATTTGGGTCCCACCTTAGGTCCAAAGTCATTCTGACATTCTACAACAATAAGGTTGAGTCTCCTATAAGTTACAAATGATTTGGCATCTCTAATGACATTGACGACTACAAGCCTATTTTTCTTGAAATGGGTCACAAATTAACGATCGCGATAGTACAAGTTTATATCTATATTAGAATGCCTTTAATTGTGGAATTCAACAAAAATAATTCCGTTCTCAGAAGCAACAAGTGACAGCCCTAGCCAGGGCACCCGTTCACTTCCCATTGTGCTAGAACATTTGTTCAATTGTTTCGTTACATACAATATGTGATTTAACCGATACTTAACCGTTGCCAACATTTCGTTGCTGGCCTAACCTGGCGATGGAAACGGGCTTCCTATTCTGAACATACGGTCGGCCAATAAAGTGATCTACCAGTTTCGACAAAAGTTTCTGTGAGATCTAATTATCGCTAAGGTTGATACTTGTCACTGTTATAATATTATTGCAAGGGAAAATGGAACTTGTTGTATCAAGACATGCAAATGAACTTCAACCGTAGGGTGGTAGACCATAATTTTGGCTGACTGTACAATATATTGCTAGAGTTAAGCTATTGTCACAACAAACACATAATGTAAGCTGTGAAACTATAACGGACTTTAACTAATAACGACGCGGTTAACCTAGTTGGTTATGACCCTATCTAAGGAGCTATCGGTCCCGGATTCGATTCCCAGTATAAGCAAATATTTGTGTGACAAGCACTAGTATTTCTCCTTGAGTCTTGGAAGTTTTCTATATATTTATTTACAAGCCTAGAGCTTAGTTTGGGACTAGGTCAATTTGTGTGAGATTGTCCCTTGATATTTATTTATTATTTATTTTTTAAGTTATTATTTTTATTCTGGACCTTTGTTATAGTTAGCACCAGATTTAAAAATAGCAGCACTCGAGTGAACCTACAAACCTGCCTTAAACCTGCAACTGTCTTTAACCGGCTACAACTAGATTTATGACCCCAGCTTCGGCAAATCGCCAATTAACCGCAATTTGGCATTTATCGGAAATCTATTGACATAACTGCGTGTGTTTGGACTCAACTGTAAGCATTCGGTCATTGTTATGCCATCGGTTGCCTCACCGCTACAATGTTTATTTGTTTTGCCGAATTCGGCATGTTGTGGCATTTGTGACCGAAACACACAAACACTCTCGGTCCGCTGTTTACAAAATTAAATGTTCATGCAGATTGTAGATCATTTTGTATTGCTTTCACTTTAACATCTTACTTTGTATCGGTTTCTTGAATAATTTTTAGGGTTCCGTACCAGAATAGTAAAAAAGGAACTCTTATGGTGAGACTTCGGTGTCTGTCTGTCTGTATGTCACAGCAGTTTTTCAGAAAGTTTTCCAGAAGCTCTCAACTAGAAATTTGGCGTAGTTGTATAACTTGCTTGCCCGCATCTGTTTAGTAAAAAAAATATGAAAATATTTTTCTAAATATTTGAATCGGGGTCTCTAGTCAAAATAGAAGGTCCATTTTGCCATTGGATAGATAATAAAGTTCAGAACAAAATAAGTATTTTATTTTGCGTTTTCCAACCATAATATTATCTTAAATACGGAATTCTCGGCGCGTGACTAACTCGCACTTGGCCGGTTTCTTTTAAATTAAATAATCTTTTTCCAACATTATATTGTTTCTATTTTTGATGGTTCCAACGGAAGACCAGTGTTGACTTTAATGCCAGCATTACGCTGAGTTGGGACTATTTCGTGGCTACTTTCTTCTTGTGCGTACTAATCTGTTATTTGTTATGTGTGTCACGAATAACTGATTTTCTTTCGTTCTTTCTTTCTTTCACTGATCACTGTCTAGTAGATACCCGTAGCCTAGACCTTGGGAATTCAAATACAAAGCACCATACACAGGATTTTCGGCAGTCGCGTAATAATAGTATATTGCCCAATTTCTCTTTTACAAGCTGATTGACTCGTCCGTCACCGCGTCATTATTATTTAATAGCTAATCATTTTATTGTTATCCGTGTAATACGTAATACACTATTACATTGCATAAACGATAAAGCATTTTTTTGTGTGTTGAATTGACACATCCCAATCTTTAGTTATTTTGTGTTAGGTTAGAAAAAAACTCACGTTAAGATTCTTTCTGCCCTTGTCTTACAGGTTGGTACAAAAAGTTTTCAACTTCCAATCTCCTCTATCCGCTATCAACTCTGCACTTACACCTTCCATATACATGTCATGTTGCACACAATACATCTAAACCTTTTTTGGTCATGCTCTACCATATCCATCCACATTTCAAGTTAAAGATGTTTTTAAAGTGTGTTTTAGTGTGTATAAATCTTAGTTAATAACTGTGACCAATTAAGTAGTGGACCATTTTACTTTATCATGGTTTTGAATGACATTATCACACAGATAATCATGTACAAAAGCAACTAAAAGCGCTCTAAAAAGCTAATAATATCTAATAAAATCTATAAAGTTCACAATTTGATAACATTAGCTTTAACACAACCAACCAACTCAAGTCACATAAAACCATGATTTGATAACTCCTGACGCTCAATAGCGTTTTTATAGTTCAATAATTGAGCGCCAAACATAGCCACTTGGATATATACACGACGTCCTGAGGAGCCTTGGGCGGTCCTTGAAACATCAGCTTGAATGCCCACCTTTGTGCCTTCATACACAATTGACACAATATCAAGTTCTTTGTACTGAATGCGTAGAGTTTAACGTATGTATGCGCAGACGCAGATACCAACGTCTTTATTATTCTGCCCACGCTTTAACCCATAACATCGTATGAGCACTTGTTAGAGTCACAACGCACAAGAGCACCGTGAACCCAGGGGGTCGCTACAGACCAGGCGGTAACTCTTCCTGGTTCTTATACAGGTAATGTATTGGGTAAATTGGCGATATTTAAGTCATCTAATACTTGATGGCCCATTGGTAGTATGTTAGACCGCAATTTAACTACGAGTATAAGGCTAATGATTTTTTTATGGCAAGGCTTTGTTTTGGTGGAGCGGCGCGTCATTTTAATTCAAACAAGCTTTCAACTCTGTATACATTAGTGTGTGTGCATTAGGTAGGTAATTAGGTGTATATATTATCCATAAAATATTGATAAATAAATTACCTATAACGCTGGAGAGGAAACCCAAGATATGAACAAAGGAGTTGAATTTTTGAAGATTCATTTTCCATCAGTATAACTTAGGGACGTGTGGGGGTTTTATAAACTTACTTAATAATGCCAACAGCAAATGAAGGATAGTTAATTACCTGTGAACAAGATAAACACATCGTTAGTTGACATACTGTTTAAATTAAAAACGACAATTGAAAACAGAAAAGACGTGTTGATTGATGTCTTCTATAAGATATTTTTTTGATCGTAAGTATGTTTATTTCACTGACGGAATTTCATCGCATTTTTTTAAATACAGATTACAAACAGTAATGCTTTTTTAAAACGAGTAAACAGGCCACCTGATGATAAGGGGACCTGAGACCCATAGAGATTTGCATTCTCAAATCTACAATCCTAAGACTGCATATACGTTGCCAACCCTGAAGAAATTAAATGTTTCTATATTATTAATTTCACCAGTTGTCTTATCTACGGAGATCTAGAATTCTGGACGAACCCTGCCACCACTAAACTAGATCGGAACTCTCCGAAGCCTCAAATAAGTGTTTTATTGACAGATCCTTCGAACACAGTCATCCCAAAGATTTACAACCAGCAGTGACGTGAATGGATTCTTCCATTGACGAGGATCCCACAATAAAGCACCTATAAAACTATCCAGCGCACCTCTATAGTCCAGCGAAGTGGGCAGTCACATATGAGGAAACAAATTGAATCACCAAGCTAGCTGCAGAATAAAACCCGGACATTCGAGCTTGCTAACTGTGAAGAACCTAGGCATTTTTTTTAAATAATATAGATAAAGAAATTAACTAATATATTAACGCACAGCCTAAACCGGTACATTATAAAAAAAGAGATGAAGAAAATACATTTATATAGAACAGAAGATACGCACAAAAGGGTTATGAAATAAAACGGTCCCAATTCATCGTAATAGAATATAACAAAATAATTTTATTTCAGAAAACAAGTCCCATATTTACGAATACCCTACAGACTAACATACATAGCAATATATAACTTAACACTAACATAACTACTAAAACACTTCCAATAATGCTGGCATACACTTATATAGTTCACACTAGATAAAGCAAAATAAATACCAAACAAATTAGCTTTTTTGGGTGACGTAAAGATAATCTGAAACCCAATTTACAATCTATTCTTAGGTTGTTAATTGAACTGCGATAACAGGTGTCAGGATTGACTTCTTATGTGCGTTTTACTATAGTGTACCATAACACATCCACAAAGTAGTAGGCTCTCTTATATTACAAAATTAACACGAAATCGCGTTGTTGGCACCGAACATATCAATAATAAAGACCAATACTGAACTGGACTACAAAAGGTGCACTACAAAAAAGATAAAGGTCTAAACGTCAACCAATCAGTTTCCCGCTCCGGATTAGCCCCAAATGTCAGAGCGGTGACATTTTTATGCCGGGACGACATTTGGACGTTACGCAACGAGATAGGATCTCATCAATTAGAGATTAATTTATATTTGGATTGACCGTGGGACTGCGCAAGATAATATAGCCTGTGTATTGATTTCTGTTTTGCTTTAAGAGAACGGAGTGCTGTAATATTTTCTACTACCTACTCAACATATTCTTGTTTGCCCCAACAGCTAGAGAGGAAACAACGCAAGTTACCTTTATATGCTCCCAGTCAACCATTTCGTCAAGGTCAAGCATTTCGTCAAACAAGACCTCAGTTGGTAACCCTTAGTATCTATTTGACCTCTTTAAGCAATCAAATCACACTAGCCATAGATAAGAATTAAAGTTTGGCTAACCAGACGCATTTATTCCACTACCTACTGTTACCTTTTTAAGTCCTATTTACACCATACTTAGGCCAATAAATTCACAGGATCGGGTTCGCCTACGGTCCATTGTTAGGCAATCGTGTATTGTCGCCTTTACATTCTACCACAGATACGAAACTAGTTCTTATGATCTGTTAAGGAGTATTTACGCGTGTTTTGAACTTTACTTGACACGGTTAAAAAGGTTTTGATGACGTAACCAATACAAACCATAAAAGAGTAATATTATAAATTAAGTAAAGTTTTACTGTTCAATGAATATGCACATTTTGGGCCAATGCGGGCCAGTGTTCTCCAATTTTAAATACCAATAAACGTTAATTTATAAATGTAAAAATTGATTCTAATGTAATAGGAATAGAGTTTGAAGTTTATAAATTTAAGTTTTACAGATATTTCAAATTAAAGAACACTGGTCCAAATAGGCCCCCCATTATTTCTGTATATAAATGTTATTTTGATCTTTAATTAGACTTAAAGCACCGTTCTATTTAAAATAAAGGTACGGTTTTGAAAACACACTATTTGGCCTTACTACTTGTACTTCAGTAAGGTCAGATAAAATAAGAGATAGGTACGCAGTGTAAACATTCAAAAGAAAAGAAAGTACTTATACATATAGTTATACATTATAAAGTATCCTACATAGCTCTCTTTAGATTATAAAGACTGAGCCAGAGGAGAAATCGGTTCGACTGAGTGTTTATTTTTGTAATCAAACTTTATAGGAGGCTATATTTAAATAAATAGGCTGTCATAGGCTAATGAAGCTCAATAAATACAATGGCGGTATAAACAGAGGAGAAGCGGTAGGATGAGGCAAAGGATACATACGGCTGCTGAAGCGACAGCGGTTTTTTGTGAAAGTAGAGTCTTAAAAGTACTGGTATTATGAAAAAACTTAGAAGAAACTTAAATACAAACTAAACGAAAACTAAACTTTAATACTAACTAAAATAAATAGTCTAAACGAATTTAAACAATGTCAGGACTTTAATAATGTGCATATTTACTCGTATATTGATCGTTAAAAGTTTCCTGTACGTATTATGAGTAAATTAAACGGGAGCGCTTTGTTTCATATAATTGTTTTTAGTCCTTATGTAGTGTTATTCATAATCATCGCAAGTCATAAAGTGTTTTTAACTGAAACGGTTTTTATTTCAGGATTTTTGAAATATCTAGCTGGTAAATGAGGTTAGGTTAGGTTAGGTTTGTTTTATAAAAATCCTGAAATAAAAACCGTTTCAGTTATAAACACTTTATGACTTGCAATGATTATGAACAATACATTCGGACTAGGAATTTTTATATGAGCCAATATGGACTAAAATTAACTAAAAAGTTTTTTTTTTTTACATCTTATCTATACTAGTATGTCATCATTATCTACTTGCCCTTATTACAATCATTTGGATTCGGCTTGGCGCAGCATTAATCTCTTTTTTTATGTCACTCATCACACCGTCCAATCGTCCATCCATCTCATTTTAGGTCTCCCCCTTGCTTCATCATTACCAAACTGTGCTGTTTCATAACATCCTAAAAAGCCCGTGTAACCAACAAACAGTAAAGTTTTTTTAAAGCGTTTACATAAAGGACCCGCTCCCGCGTCCGCTCCCACCGTGTCCTTTCCCCGCGTGATACTATCAAACACCTTTCACCGGCCGCCGGTCACTTTGCTCCAGATAAGTGAAACTTTACTTTTGTCTTTTTAAAGCTACTTGGAAATGCGGCGGCCATTTTGGTAATGAGTTGATAATTTCACTGAATGTAATTAACGTGTCTCGGCGTACGAATAGCGTGATTTGTTCTGTGTCAGAGAGTTCAAAATTCAAAAGTGGAACAAAAATGGAGCGGTCGGAGTTAATTGTATTGTTTGAAAATATTAACACACGACGTGTGTTTTAAAGTTTGCTACAGTGCAAGAGGTCTTTGGGGTAAAGTTTGATTAAGTATCATACAAACCGAGCGATTAAATTTACTTATTCAAGTTAATTTACAGTAAACAAAATCATTAAATATTAAAATTCAAAAGTGGAACAAAAATGGAGAGGTTGGAGTTAATTGTGCTGTCATAGAAAATATTAACTCAATACGTGTGTGTTTTAAAATTTATTACAGTGTCTTTGCGTAAAGTCGGATTAAGTAGCATCCAACCCGATCGACCAAATTTACTTATTAAAGTTAATTTTCAGTAAACAAAATCGTTAAACATTCAAATCAAATATATAAAAAAACAGATTAAGTGCATTAAATAGCTTTATCGAAAGTCATTCAATATCTAATAAAAAAATTACATAAAATAATACAAGTGAAATTAAATTAAATCCTTTCGACCTTTATACTGAATGGATACTGGCCGGCCGGAGGGAGTCGTATTTCGGCGATTCTTGGCCACCGGCTAAATGACACCGTGAAAGTGTAATAATGTATGGATTAGTTTTAAGTTTTATTTATTATATAGGTATATGAGTGTATGCAACTGTATTGTTGCACGGGAGCGTATAACTAACAGCTAGAGACAGAGAGGAGTACAAATCCGAAAATCGTTTATGTGCCCTCGCACTGTACAACCATGTATTTAAATGTCGGAAAAATAAGTTTAAGGGAGAAGAAAAGAGCTGGCATGAGATTTAGAGTAGGTAGATATTCATATTGCTATATCGCCATGGATGACAGCGGTGGCAGAGTTAAGTAGACTAACAACGGATATTACAGCATTTGCAAACTAACGTCGTCAACAAAGTAAAAAGAAAGTCGACTGCAACACTGTCACCTGCTATCTACAAAACGCATTGCATTGTAAGCACGAGTACAAGTGAGGAGTATGCAATGCACATTGCAGTGTATGCAACTTCCTACGCAGTTCAAAGGTGCGCTTTCGTATTATATAATATGGGTATTAAACATTTGACAAGGTGAAATTCAATTGGTGTTATAGCGAGTGACCTTTATAATGAAACGTGTGAAAATTTCATTATGCAGTTTAAAAAAATAATAATTTAGAAACACGGTAGCACTTACGAGGGTTTTAGGCTATGAATACTGCATGAAATTTTGAGTAAATTACAGGTATCTACATAGAGCTTCAGTCTTCCCTACCGGCGACTTTGTCAAAAAGGTTTTACTAGACAAGAATCTTCCCACTCAGTTTTCTAATGTAACACCGCAAAAAACATTATTTTGACACCCCTTTAATTGTCCACCAGTGTAAATCACCATCTGCGATAACAGAACGTGTGCTGTAGTGCAATAAATCGGTCCGTCGCCGCCCACCGTCCACGGTAGCAGATTTTTATCTCCACTACTACAAATAGAGTAGCTGACTGATATATTCACCGAGATGAAAGATGTTTGGTTGCATTGCGAATAACTTGATTTGTTACTTTGTCTATGTTTCTCTGATCGACGATGATCGACGACGTGGTGTTATTTAGTTCTTATTTCTTCGATAACTAGATGAATAGTAAATAAAGCATCATTTTACCTTTGCGAGAGATAAACCAAATTTAAAAACCTAGCAAGACTCCTCAAACATGTCGGACTAGTTAATGACGAATGAGTTATTACATTGGTGGAGAGCGTCGGTGATTCGTAAGGTACCGAGTTCGAACCCCCGCGGTCACCATGTACCAATGAGTTTTTCTAACTTAAGTGCATTACCCGATGCTCTTACGGTGAAGGAAAAACATCGTGAGGAAACCTGCACATTCGAACAGCTGAGTGTGTAAGAGGGTAATTGCACAAAAGATCCTAAAGGGTCGAAGTGTATCCGAAAGGGCCCATCTGTAAGATAAGATAAGATAAGATATTACATTAGTGACAATTTTTATACACAAGTTTGGAAAAGGGAAGAGTTAATAAATAAGAAACTTGTGGCATACTACTTATTTGGACGACTGTACAATCAAAATAAAGAAAAAAATATCAGTATTTTGGTGTCATCTGAATCCATGCAAATTTGACACTTCGACTTCGGCTCACATGTCAAACGTAAGCGATAGCTGTTGACACACTCGCTCGTTATGAAATGACCAAATGACGCAAAAAAAACGATACAAAATGATACTGGTAATTATTTACTATAATTTGTGAGTGAAAGTGCTTGACTCTGCAAATTCTGGTTAGGTACAGTACAGTAGATTTTCTTGCATTTGTTTACATTGAAGTGTGGTGGGGCATTGGTTAGTTTACTACAGATTAAATAAGCGATAATACGATTGTAATAATCTCTAAATCGCTTGCTATCTCAGCAAATTACCATTAATTCAGCCCAAGTTACCAGCGAACGCTGACAGTATTTACAACACGGTTACGAGTGCAGCCAACATAATAACTTCAGCGTCTGAAATCTATGTTGTCACTTAGAATTTCAAATCGGCGCGTTTATCCTTAGCTCGATTGTTATCTACGCATGCAGGGAAAGCAGAATTACAACGCAAAATGATCTCTCCCATGAAATCTAACATGATTCGATAATAATTTAGCACTTTATCCTACAATAGCTGGTCCTGTCTATTAGATAAAGGTGGCGCAGAGTAGGGGACAGTGCAGAGACGCTGTTCTTATTTATTGCGATTGCACGGTTGTCACGGCAACGATTTCTGAGCCATAACTTATTCATGGATTTTAACCTACAATAGGTGTTAGCAACAAGTGGTATAGGTTTGGAGTTATGTAGCGGTAACGTTGCTTCGAGTTATTAATTTAAACGGCAGTAAATCTAATAGAATAGCGTCGTAACACTGTTTATACCAGATCTTAAATTGTACACCGGAACTTACTTAAGTAAGTAATTCTTGTAGGTAAGAAAATGATGGTTTAATTTTCACTCAATTGTAATGAACGTTTTCATTGCCTTTAATTAGAATCTTAAACTAGACTTGAGATTACGTTCCGCTGTTTATCACAAAAAATACAGTATGAAAATGTAATAAAATTTGGTAGATTTTTCCAATACCAATAACATAAAGATATGTATACAATCTAGGTCAACGCACAGCCTAAACTGTTTATAAGCTAGAAAAGTTTCGGAAGTGGCTCTAACCATTGTTCTCGCGAGTTACTTAGGTATGTATTTTTTATATATACGAGTTCTACGCAGACAGTCGCAGGCAAAAGCAATTCTACTCAAAAATCCGTAACCCATTTAGTACCTTCGGCTCCATACAAAAGGGACCATTACCTGGCATTTGTGTCAGGTTCCGCACTACTCTGCGCCTGCGCCGCCCACGCGCCGTCGCCGCGCGTAAATATGGCGCTCGGAATTAGAACTACCCGCGGTTATTTATCGCTAGGAGAAATCGCGCCACTTCCTCAATGCCTAGCACAACTTGAATTCTCTAGCTGCCTCCCTCGTTAACAGAACGTTAGAGAGAGATGCAATGTAAAGTTGTGCTGGCCACCCTGCTCGCAGTACGCGTCTAAATGCGCCTTTATTTGACCCCGTGAAGCTTTGTCATCGTGTTTCGTGTGGTAAGTCCTACAGGCCTATTATGGTCCTGTTTATCGATTACAAACGTTACCGTTACAGCATCGCTACCACTTTTAGTGCGTAACTTTCAACAATATTTAAATGATGTCAAACCGTTTTTATTTATTTTTATGCTCAATCCTGCCATCATTTTTTTTTTACATCTTTTTGTACCAACTTTATTGATCAGTCTTTAAAAGGCTTCATTTAATATTTTAAGCTTACAAGCGATTAAGTTACTTTCCAACAATTAAATATTTTGATGCCCGTTGATATGTTTTTAGATTAATTGCGTACTTAACTTAATGCTTAACTTTACGTAAGTATCTGCATTGATTTTTATACCGATCTGATTAAATTTTACATACTTTTAATGACCCCCAGATCGCGATCTGGTCGAGTTGTGTTGGCGCAGTTGTTTGGAAATTGGACATAAAGGTTTTATGGTGTTTATCTTGCGCAAAGGAATAACTACAAACTTACATACAGATACGTGACATATTTGGCAACTCGTCCTTACTGTGGTAATTTACCTGTAGACAATGTTAAGCTAACAATTGTTAAATCGTAGATTTTTTATTATTACTTTACTTTTCTCGATATTTATTTAAATTTCTGTAAATTAGGTTTTTTACAATAAATATTTAAATATAAAAGTAAAATAACAATACTCATACAAAAAATTAACATTATAAAAAACCTAACCTACGAGTGCCGCCGGCAGCGGGGCAGGGCTCAAGCTACCGGTGGTTAGGGCTGCAGAGAAAAGAACCTCCTCACAATGCGTGCCGTGTCGAGGAGTACTGCCTTCTGTATCTGGCCCTTGATCCAGCCATCTAACGAGAGTCTCTTGAGGTGTTGGTCGAGACTCTTCGCTATAAGACCGTTTGCCGAAACAACTATCAGGACAATGATCGTCGAGTCAACATCCCATATGGCGGTCACCTCGTGAGCCAAGTCAAGGTACTTGCTGAGTTTGTCTTTCTCGGCCTTCACGAGGTTCTCGTCATGTGGGATGGTGACGTCGACGAGCACTGCCCGGCGTTGAGATCGATCTGTTAACACGATATCAGGCTTATTGGCAACAATAGTCCTGTCCGTGACGACAGATCGATCCCAATAGAGCGTAGCACGACCATTTTCGAGAACTGGCGCCGGTGCGTACTTATAGTACGGCACTTCAGAGTCAACCAGACCATATTGAAGAGCAAGTTGCTGATGGATGATCCTGGCTACGAGGTTATGTCTGTGCATTAATAGAGTTGTATAAAGTTGATGCAACTTTGAGGTCCTTTTTAGGTGTGTGTATGAGGCAGTGGATCACAGTCCTTCGTCAACCAGGTGCTCGAGATGTCCCCTTTGATTCGCCTAACTTGATAAGGATTGAATTATTATTGAAATTATTACTTTACTTTATTATTACGGTTTTTTATTATTACGGTACCATATAACAATCAATATTCGTGTGATAGTCTCTTTTAGTTCACTAGTTTGGTATACTTTAATGTATTACTATAGGAGTTCAACTTAATTGAGAGCCGGGGTAAGCATGAGGCGTGGGGGTGAGGTACGATAAAGCTCTAATATATACATATATAATCATATATAAATAAATAAATATAGTCACCGTAGCCCCCTCCCGGCACCTCGTGCATACCCCGCTCTCAATTTATTGTAGGTACGCGGCTACCTATATAAGTAGATGATTTTGCATAAGTCGTTTGTTTTCAGTTAATCATTCAACGAACTATAAAGTTAATTCTTTCAAGTACATGAATACAGTATTTGGTAATGCAGGTGTCGTAAAATATGTCAGCTAAAAGATATATTTTTAGGAAATCGAACGCTACAAGTGAGTGTGATCGAAGAGCAAAGCAAAAATCAAAAGTTCAATGTCAATGTGTGGTTGAAGTATACATATAATGTCTCATTTTCACTCTGCTTCACTGTAATTTGACAACAATAACAGCAACATCCATAACATCAACAAGAAAAACGCCCAGTTTTTGGTTAGCATTGGCAACGACAGTTCTCTTTTAAAAAAAAACAGATCTTTTTTGCACGTGTAACAGGAACAAATATTCACTTCCTCATTTACAACGTACTTACTCGTAATACTGAACAATCCTTTTTTAATCATCAACAATGACATTTACCTGACATTTGACATTACCCGCCGTCATCCGTCTAACCGTGGGCGTGGGCTGACACCGCGCATGCCTAAACTGGGCTGCCCATTGATCGATACCCTGTCGCGGGACCGGTTCCGATCAATGTATTACTCTGTTAATGTCATGCGCATGAGTATTTAATTAAAGTGTTAAATCTATTGTTAAGGTCAAAGTATTGATTTATTTTCTGTGTCTGTTGATATTTAGTAAATAAATACCGAGTTCATACAAATCCACAAAATAATATCAGGTTACTAAACAACGACATAGGGACTTATTTCAATAATCTCCCTCTTATTCATAAACGTACAATAGCTAAAGTGTGCTTGAAAATATGCTCTGTCCTTATCTGCCATTGTGACATTTCCATTTGACAGAAAGGGACAAGACATAGTTTAACTAATATAGGTTTACAGTGCGTTTATGAATAAGGGCGATAGTAAATATTGTAGAACCAGCATCAAATTGTTGTGCTTCCAAATATCGCCCTATTAACTATCATTAATAAAGACTTTGACATCACTTAGGTCATGGGCTCTCAAAAATCTTGCGATAACTTTCTCAACTTTGAAAAGCTGTGAAAACGCCCTTTTCTGAAAGGAATATTCATCCCTGAAGAACTTAGCTGCAAACTGACTTTATGCCTCTTGTATTGGTAACCTCCTGTATTGCATCTCGAAATTTTGGTATCAATTGTCTAAGTTAATATGCCATGAAACTTCTATGCAAAATGTAATCACAAATGAAACATATTGGTTAATAATAACTTATTACTACTTATACGGCATTAAGTTCGCCTTTTGCATATTAAATATATTCTTTTGTGCAATAAAATATATATATATATATACCACAGCAGCTCTCTAGGTACTATAGATTTTCCTGACATCTATTTAACATGTTTTGTTAAGAAATAACTTTGATAAGGTCCCAGTACCAGACAAATCAATGAAAATAAAATAAAAAAACAACATAACTACGCCAATAATTATGCGTTAGAGCATAAAAGTCAGTTAACTGCGAAAAATCATTAATCACTTGAACTGGTTCAATAAATTTTCCGCTTACTACTTACTGCGAAAACCATTAGTTACCTAATTTAACCAAATACGACGGTTTCCTTCTGGAGTAAAGCACCCGATTATTGGCATATATAACTATCTATTCATTATTTGTTTATAGTCAGTCAACCAAATAATCAAACATAAACTAACAAAAGTGGTGCAAAAGAAAGACAGAAAAGAAAGCAAAGAACATATTATTTACAAAATAATAATACATTAGGCAAAAAGTACTATCAATAGGTACATGATTTAAAATTTCTTTGGAAGCCGATTTTTTTTAAATGAGACTTGAGAACTATTCCAGTTTGAACTCTTTCAATAAAAACGCGTCCAAATCAAACAGATACACAGAGATACGCACGTTAAAGCTGTTAATTCTCTATCAGTCAGACAATCAGTTACAGAATAATTTTATATGTGGAAATAGATAGATTAAGAAGCACACCACATAGTACCTAAATCATTATACCATAAAAAATATAAAGTAGTTTAATATCAAGGGACAATCTCACACAAATTGACCTAGTCCCAAACTAAGCTCTAGGCTTGTACTGTGGGTACTAGACAACGATACACTTACTTATACATATAGAAAAATAGATAGAAAACATCCAAGACTCAGAAACAAATACTCGCCTTTATCACATAAATATATTGGCCCTTACCGGGAACAAGTTAAAGTGCAACACGGAGAGTACTTTAAAGTACACACATCAAAAATGTCTTGGAATACTCAGTATCCCAAGACAAATTTGATGTTTTGACTCAGTACCTAGTAATATGACTATATTGAAACGTTCAAAACTGTCCAGTGATAAAAAATATCCCTAGGCACTTTTGATATGTGTAGTTAAGTCAGTTTAAACTCGAACAGACGTTGATTAAGTTCCAATACTCGCGGGCAAGCTCAATAACAAAACAGGAAGGCATTCGTTATTATTTTTATTCGATACAAATGAAGTACGCGACATACGACTAACCGGTTCCACCGAGCAGCCCGCAAAGGTCGTATGTGTGTGGAATGCGTGATCACTTACGCCCTATCGGTTTCCGGGTAGCCATGGCATTTGACCACAGTAGCTTTAGTGTAATTCTTTGGTTTGGAAGTTCGGGTCAAAGGAATTACGTTACTTTCTGATGTTTTTGTTTTTTAATCGTTATCTTTACTTAACCCTCTTATTTTAACTCTAATCAGACTAGATCGCATCAGCCTTGCTTTAGCTAGTGTATAATAATGAAAATAATTATAATCGACGTTCAATCTTTCGCTAGTTAGTCGGCTTCAAAGAGATGCATCCATTTTTTCACCTTATTGCATGTTGACATCTCTTTGTAGTCGACTGTACCATAACATGTGTCCGTCAATTTTGTTTTATCATTAACCCTTAAGTATTTTTTTCGCTTCTTCAGCACTTCAATTTGACGAAAGAATTTTTAACGTTGATTTCAAGTTTTCTAAGGCTTTGTCGTGTCTATGAGTAAGTATACGAATTAAACAAGACAAAATTGTACACAGTTTGTGCATACATGTGTTTTTTGTATGTATTGTCGTTACAAAGTTACAAGCGGCGATAGAAACTATTAACAAGTTTTATACGGAATTAGCATAAGCGCTCGATAGCTTAGTACAGTCAAGGACTTTAATTGTTATGACACTATGAAACCCTCTCCCATAACGTTAATCATTCATTTAAGCGTAATTTCTGTCATGTTGTTTGACGCTGTCATTATGACAGGGTTCCATAGTGGCACAACAATTAAAGTCCTTGACTGTACGCTATATATTCTCGATAGCGATAACGTTCATCGAATTCATCCGATCACGGGCCACTGTTAGCTAATATAGCATCGTTTCGTGTAACAAATGTAATGGGCAACAATCATTAGCAAGTGGTGAGTGGTTTTTGTCACCTGCCGGCGCGACCTCGGTATGTCGCCCAGAGGTGAAGTAGAGCGACGGAAAAAAATCGCAGATTACTTACTGGCTGGTGACGCCACAAATACGGCATACTTTAGGACAAATAAACACTTATTTTTGCTTTGTGCTGACATAAATATGTAATTGATTTCTGAGAATAAAACCAATTTCTTGACTGACGTTTGTAGAACAGAGGTAGCTTTATTAACGATGGACCTACCTTGTGTGTATATTTTAAATATATTTTATTTTGATATATCAAAATATTTGCTACGGTAATGATTTTCGTCCTAATGACTCTAATTTCTCTATCTGTGGTCATTGATTCAAAATGCATGCCCTGAAATAGTAGAAAAATTTACTGGTGATCATTTTTTACTTCCCTTCTCTATAGATCTGCAACATTTTCCCATTTTCTGTGGAAATATTTGATACAACCTTAGAATTGGTAAACTAGATAGAAGTAAGGTAGTACTCGTAACTGCCACTTGATCTCATCACCTAACCCTTACAACTTATGTTCTTACACTATTAGATTATGAGACTAGTCTCTGATCTATACTCATACGTGGACACCATGATATTAGTCACAAATGTCAGTCACGAAATCGACACACATCGACACCAGTTTTTTTGCCAACGCTCCGCATTTATCAGTGCCTACGCGCACTTTTTCTGACCGTACTTCATGTTTTGATCTATGACATTCCAGAGCAGAGACCGACAGTGATTAAAGTCAAACTGAATGAGATTTGTTTCTTACAAATTTATCGAATTAAAATATATTGTTTTAGAGCAATGCAATGCAAGTACATAGATAATTAGATAAGTAATTTGTATTTTTATAATAGAAAAACTTCTCGTTTTTTAGTATGATCCTGTACGTATTAGAGACATAAATTATTATGCTTCTGTTTCCACAAGTATAAAGCACTATGATACGATTACCATATACTAGAACTATAATAAACGGGCCTCTTTTCTACTTACTAAAACAATGCCTTTGACATATTAACGTATTGTTTTTAACTGGGCCGCCATTACTGTTAACTACATACGAGCTGTCGTAACATTGACAATACGATAACATTTCAAAAGCAATATGGTTTTACCCAGTAGAATAGAGCCCCTGCGGGCCTAATATGGCTGCGTTTGTGGATTAACTATCCGTCACTTTTTGACACGTATGTAGGTACGAGAGTGACGGATGCTTTATCTACATTTTGTCACGCGATCAACGCAACTATACCAGGCCCGCAGGTTATGTACGAGACATGTCTTTCATATGGATATAGGCTTCTTTTTAAAACGCGTTTTCAGACGTCATTATTAAAAATGAATGTTTATTGTATAAAAACCGAAATAAACGAAAAATTAAACTTTATTAGTAAATCAACAGAAAGGCTTGATAGAAAAATTAAATAACATGCACACAACTTAACATAAAAACTTTTAAACAGAGTGTTAAGCAGCGATAAAACTTTTTACATGTTTTTTTATGTATACAAAAGTCATATGCAGCCTAAGAGTAAGTCATATCAATATCCATTAAATGGCGACAAATTCCTTTTAACTTATCCACCGTATCTGATCTTAACATCGCACGCCATTGGCCCCACTTACAAAAAGTATAAAAACTTTTATCATATCATATATTGTGACGCTTTATACCAAATGTCATTACTGTCATTAGCGAGAATCGAAGACGTTCTCAAGTCATCAATGACGGTACGACGTAGTTTATCGACAAAATGACGGCGTCATGCGGCTTCGGATATAGTCATTTTATAATACTATAAAAATGTTATTAACGTAAAAGTAACGTATCGAGTTTCAGAGATTATTGTAAGAAAATATTTTTTTATGCCATTGTTTTTTCCTGATTGTGCCTGAGGCTGTTATAAAAGTTATGTCATTGCATTGTGTTCAGTGTGTATGCAAGTAAGACCTATGAAGCTGCTACATAACAGATTTGTGTATACAGGTAAATATAGATAGATAAGGCACAAGGCTAAAATATCATTTTCAACTAAGACTAAAAAACATTATGGTCAAAAACAGTATATATGGTAGTAAAGTAGTTTATTTTTGAATCCACCAAAATATCATAACGGGAGTTGCTAGAAAAATGTACCTTTTACGAATTTCGCTGCTATAACACACATTCTGTAACAAAAAAACAACCGGCTATTTATTCCATAAATCTGATTGAGGGTCATCATTTTATCACCAAACAAGTATTCACTACTTATGAAATTCGAATTAGGATCCTTGCATATTCCCATATTTCCCAAGACGTATAATATTTTTGCATTTACTTAAACTTGAGGGTGTTTGTTATAGCTAATGTCCGTGAAAATGCAAGGATATGTCTTCAAATCTTAAGTGTCCGTGAGTAAATGGTGAACTTAGTCCCTTGAAGATTCTTTGCATTCTGGTGGTACTGGAACTTTTAAATAATGATTTAAGAATAGTCAGAGTGAATTTATAAAGTACTAGGTAGCTATTGCCCAAGACTCCGTCTACGTAGAAGTCGTTTATCGCTACTCGCAGATAAAAAGTACCTATAGTAACCTACCTACCTAAGTAAAAAGTATCTTATGTCCTTTCCCGGTACTCAAGCTATTTTCAGACCAAAGGGGTTTGGGTATAACTTCTTTAAAATGATAGGTAAATAGGTCAGTCCAACTGAAGTCTGCTTTTGGTTAAAATATTTTTGGACACCGACTTCAGTTGGACTGACCTATTTACCTATCATTTTAAAGAAGTTATTTTTTGCTTTTTGAAGGCGGGTTTTTGTTTTTTTAAACATTTATTTTATTTTATACTTTTTAGTGATCCTATTTATGCTGTTAAGTAGCTCCACTTCTAAATATTAATAAGAAACTATAGAACATTTCAAGCTCGCCGCAGACAACGCCGCGGGAATGTCATAGTCATATTTAAACCTAAATGTGCTTCGTCATAGTAGCTCAACTTACTTTATCGAAATATCTTATCGCCACCCTTGAAATAGGTACCGTTAAGGAGTTCCGGGGGCCATCTGTGGTCTTCATCATCAGTTCCACTTCACCATATAGTACTTTTCAAAAGCAAATGCATGAGTTACAGTGAAAAATACCAAAATCGCTATAGGTGTGCCTATAATATTTGAGGAGTTCTCTTGATTTCTCCATGATCCCATCATCAGATCCTGATGTGGTGACAATGGGACCAACTAGAAAGTATACCCATACGAACAATGAAAAAAATTTTCAAATCGTTCTAGTGGTCTTCGAGTAATCGGGGAAAATACATTTAAAAAAAAACCCGACGAATTGAGAACCTCCTCCTTTTTTTGAAGTCGGTTAAAAAGTGTTGTCATTTGTAAAATTCATATATTATCAAGGTGAGCGGCCATTCATAAAAGTGGTAAATTATGATAGGATTATTAAAAATAAACATATTTTGTTATGTAATGTAATACTCTAAAGTGCATCGGAGCCGAGATATTTAAATATTCATACTTGGGCGTACTTTTGTACTAAAAACTGAATACTCCTTAAATCTTTAAAATCTCCGCTCCGATATTATTTACCGCCATAAATTATATATATCTATGTGTATTTAGAGGTCCTCTAAATAACTATGTAAAAATCATCCGTGGCCGCTGAAAAAAA
Source organism: Acleris literana (assembly GCA_946894065.1). Classification (NCBI taxonomy): domain Eukaryota; kingdom Metazoa; phylum Arthropoda; class Insecta; order Lepidoptera; family Tortricidae; genus Acleris; species Acleris literana. Next base: position 5,979,580 of record OX335678.1, read on the forward strand.
ATATGACAATATTCTTCAAACAAATTTACCCAATGCCCTTTCATCTAAATCGATTCAGCGGTTTAGCTGTGAAAGCACATTACCGACAGAAAGACTATGTTACCGTCGCATATACAATATTGGTATGGAGAGTATGGATAGTATACTTTTAAAAATTTATTTGCTTTAATAAATAAATAAGTCAACACACGGCATGGATTGTTGTGGATGCACTTCGATTGCAGATACTTCTTACATTAATCCAAAAGAATCGACTACGTAACAGTCGAAAACAGGGCCGAGATTCTAGGAGGTAAAAACCACATCGTCTTTGACCTGTAATCGTAACTATATTCAACGTTTTGATAGCTCTTATTTACTTGACAGTAATGGCGACCTAGTTAAAAACAATACCATAACAGGACATAGACGTCTTCTAAAGGGACCCCAAATTTCAAACTTATTATTAACTGTCATCTGGAAACGACATTTATTACAAAAGCAACCAATTCCAGCAAAACTAGAGCATGCTAAAGCCAGGTATCAGATTCATTGATACGGCATTTCTGACCTGTGCACTGAAGTGTAATTACAATGATTACGCCACCCGCTCCAGTTTCATGCGCGCGCGCCGGTGTGCGTGGGGGACAGTGACCCGCGCTATCTGAGATCGCAGCCTCCGACCAGATGCCGAAAGATGTGACAGGCAGGGACTCTGGGAAGCCGGCTAAGGTTCGAGAATGTTCGGCTAAATTTTATAGGCAGTTTCAGTTTTGTCCGAGGAATTGTAGGGTTTCCGTTAATTTTCGGGGAGGAAAGATGGCCGATTGAAAGATGTACGGCCTTTTTGATTTATTCTGTTTACTGATTTACTCTACTTACTTGCGGAATAACGCGGTGGACCGCCATTCATGAAAAAAGAAGAAGAAGAAGAGGAACCATAGTTGTTAGCGACAGTCACCCAATAAACATTTTGAGCATTCTTAGAACCTTGTCACTGTGAATGTCACTGTCATTGTCATGCTTGTTTAATATGACAATGCACTTAAGTGCCTAACATTTTCACTGGGGCACTAATAAAAGTGATCATGTCATGTTGCTGATTTACGGATAATGCAATTGAAAAATATTTCCTGTCCTGAATTTCAGTTCGTGTTATGTCCATAGGGTTTTTGGCCATCTTTAGACCGTTTTTGGCCACTCTAAACATTAAGTAATGTGTAAAACATGATATAATTACAAACATATTTCAACCTTAAATGGCCAAAAAAATAGCACTTATAAATCTGGTAATTAATAATAATGATTTGTAAAGTAATAGTGGCCAACATGGAATTTGTTTCAGAAATGCCGACAACGCCTGTTTGGGTAAATGTCAAGTCTCCAAAAAGTTTGAACTGGAAACTCCAAACAGTCAAATTATGGTCACAATGCCAAGTAAGTTTAGAATTATATTTCACATTCGTAAGCTATAGAATAATGGATGAGAAAAAGCACCAGGAGAGTCTTTTTAACATCTTTTTCTCACTACACTCTTCCGAATAGTAATGTCCAAGAGAAAAAGGCAATATAAAGGTATGCAGTCCTTACTTACATACTGCCTTTATGCTTTGGAAGGATTTATACTCGCTCAACCCGTCCCTGAGTCCGTCCCTGCCATAACCTTTAGCTCCGGGCTATCGCATTTAAAAATAAAAGTAGCAGTGTTAATAACGTATTTTTAGTGTGTTCGTTTGCCGCTACCGCAGGTGCGTTGCCCTGCCGACGCGGGCGCAGCCCAGGATTAAGGACCATAAAATATTGGTTTATCATTGATAGCCAATAAAACTCCATGGCGTGCGTAATTATAGTTCTAGAATTAACAGCCAGAAGTAGAGAATATTAAAAATGTGATGGTTTTGTCATTATTGTTATATTGTTATGTCTCATATTCACGGTTGATCTATAAACTAGTAATGTGCCAGCTGCATAACCATCCCAATTTAAAAAAAATTATATGTGGTTGATAGTACCTATTAGGAACATTTCCCAATATATTTCAGAGCATGGATGGTGATGCCCACAACCCACAATACTATACGTCAATACTTCGTTATATTTCTATCCTTAATCCATATTTTGGCTAAGTGACATTCAGAGGGGCTATTGCCTAACGCACTCGCAATCGCAATCGTTTTCATTTTGAAAATCGAAGGCTTGTCTGCATACAAAATTAAAACAATTGTTCCGCTTTGAAAACGATTGCGATTGCGAGTGCGTAACGGTGGGTTTAGACCAAACGAGCGAATGCTCTAGAACATGTTTTGTCTTTATTTTTACAAAGAAAACGTAAGAGATAATGCCATAGAATTCTTGTTCGTTCGCTTGGTCTAAACCCACCCTTAGGCAATAGCGACGCCGGTCCTCTATTCCAAACAGTTAAACTGTATATTGCCTTTGACATGTTATCGAATGATCAAGGTTACGATAACTCTTATTTACTTGCCAGCAATGGCGGCCAAATTACAAATAATCATATAACATTTCAAAGGCAATATTGCCTTAACGACTAGAATAGAGCCCCAGTTAATCGCGACATTCGCGACACAATCTTTTTTTAATACATTTAGATATAAATAGTCAGGTTGTAGTTGTTGTCAGCTACATCCGCGTAAAATAACCAAGTTCTAAGTCCAAGAGTTTATTCATGCAGTCCTGCAGCGCTAATAAGACCGTCAGGTGCACCGTCCGTCCGGCTGATGGATATCTCCTGAGGCTTGCCTCCGGTCGGGTGTCGCGTACCGGCTAATTATTGTTTGTGACTCGTGACGCTGTTGCTTTCAACACCAATCAAAGAATACTTTTAAATTTTTCTTATCTTATTCTGAGTATTACTAGTGGCTTCCTGTTAAGGTGTATTTCGCCAATGGCGAGTTATTTATAGAGACCTATTACATAAATAAGTCCATGGATATGACGCAAGGAAAATTGTTCGGTAAAAGAGGATTTTCTCTTGGGAAGTAAACAGACATGGGATTGGCGCTACGCGCTTCTGTCACGTCTTTTTAGATTTTATTCGCGGCTCATCTGTATACAAAAATATTTGAAGGTAAACGGCAAGAACAGGTCCATCACTTAAAAGAGTTTTAATCTCAAAATGTTGCGCACCAAAAATGTGTATCTTTTTTTGGTTCCCCTTTAAAATAACCTCTAAGGCTGTAAAGAGAAACTAACATTGACACTATTCAATTTATCGAACCAATATCCCTATCAATTATTTTACTGTACCATACGAGTATTTTGCACAAAATACAGCTCAATTCTAAGTAAATACTTAAATTACGAGTATATAATTAATCAAAACGTAGGCGCAATGCAACTTGCCGCTAAGCAGGAAACGTCATACTGCAGTAGAGAATCATAATTGGAAGCCTAGAAAGTCTATAATGATTTTGACCGACTGTGTTGTAAATTAAGAAGGAAATGTGGTAAACAATCCGATTACTCGAATTGGAATTGAGACGTTGATTAATATGTACAAATAAGTATTCTTCATAAGTTTTCTAATGTTAAAATTCATGACAAATTATAATATATTTACCGCTTAGTCGCCGACTGTACTCACTATTTTTTTAAATGTACAGTCAACAACAAAAACATCTACACGTCTCGATATGCTACTACTGTATGTCTTTTGTGTATACATATTGTATATTTGACACGATAGGATAATTGTATTAATATTAGTGCTTTGGACTATACCTATAATATTCTACTAGCTCTAATAAGTTTAGTCAAAATGCATTACAAGATGTCCTAGTGACCAACCGTAATCCCTGGAACACTGCAGTACAATCCAATGCAGTAACCAATGTAAATAATTTCCCCTCCGGCATCGCCTCTCCGTCTGAGCCCCTATTATTGTTCGAGGAGTAATGCGGATAATTCCGCGCCGTTGTCCCCTTACTTACCCACTTAATTGTCCGCATTTACTACGTGCAAATTGTTATTGCTGTCGCTAGCGATAAAGTAAGACTTTCCGGGTATTTAACAATCAGTTTATACTTAGGATAAAGTTTAGGCCGGTTACAATCTGAGTATTTGCAAGTTAGATGCCATATTAAGTTGATTTTCTTTATTAACCGACTTCAAAAAAGGAGGAGGTTATACGTTCCACTGTATGTATTTTTTTTTTATGTATGTTCACCGATAACTCCGTCAATTGTCGACCGATTTCAATTTTTTTTTTTTGGTTTGATAGAGTATACTTCCGAGCTGGTCCCATTGTCACCAAATCTGTATCTGATGAGGGGATCAGTGAGGAATTGAGGGAACTCCTCAAATATTGTAGCCAAACATATAGCGATATTAGTATTTTTAGTAACAAGTCCAGCATTTGCATTCAGAAAGTATTATTTGGTGTAGTGGAACTGATGATGAAGACCACAGATGGCCACCGGAACTCCTCAATGGTACCGATTTCAAGGGTGGCGATAAGATATCTCGATTAAGATAGTTGAGCGAGTACCTACAACGAATAATATTTACTTGTTCAAATATGACTATGACTTTCCCGCGGCGTTGCTTGCGGCGCGCTTTATATAAATTAAAGTTTCATTTCAACTAAGAAGTGGGACTACGTAACAGCGTATTATGATCACTAAAAGTATAAAATAAAATAAATGTTTTAAAAAAGTTATTTTTTGTGTTTTTGTAGGCGGTTTTTTGTTTTTTAAAACCTTTATTTTATTTTAATGTATGAAAGTGTTATTCACCTTGTTATATATTGCAATCATTCAACACGGCTTCCATTACTGCAGTAAACAAGATCTACCTCTATTATAACGTTGACAATACGATAACATGTCTAAAGCGATAAGGTTCTACCGTGTAGAATAGAGCGTTAGTCTCTAGACTAAGGCTTTTTGAAACGTTGTCGCAAAAACTATTGACTGGGAACCGACTTAATGCAATGTAATGAGTAAAAATAAAAATTTAAATGACTGTAATTTAGGTCAAGAAAATAATAAGTAGTATTTACAAAGAAAACTAAAATATCCGTACAGTAAACTGTGTGACAGTAATGTTTCAAATCAAATCGTAATAATCTAAATGTCACTGTGTCACAGTACTATGGGAAGTCAGGGTTTTCTTTTACCGATCATACATTAGTACATTACATGGTTAGTATTACATTATATGGTAAGTTCTCACTCACACAGTTACGCAGATCTCAACCTCTAATTCAAATTCATCTGCATGCGATATACACGCTGTACGCAGCAGGTGCCGCCGGCGCAGTGACGCGCCGCTTCCGCCGACAAGGTCACGTGATCACGTCGTGCAGATCCAAGATTGCCCCTGCGCATCTATTTGTAAAGCCTGCTTTTTGCACGCAGGTTTAGTATTAGAAGTAAGGTATAGAAACTTGCTTAACAAAGTATTCTATGCAACCTCTAGTGTCCATTTTGCGGTATTTAAAACGTCTCAATTGCGTTTGACAGGTCCATACAAATTGATAACCAAACGCGAATTGGGATCGAGAAGCAAAAACTTAAGGTAGAAAGCCAACAAACGAATTTTAAATTCTATCTCGAATGCAAAAGTCAACACTCACGCCATTGACAGGTGAACGACAACGCGAATTTTAACGTAATATTTTGCACAATCAATTGTGACGGATTAATCCGTCGTGTGTGCACAACCTGTTGATCCATATATCCGTCAATGCCATTTAAAATGTTAGGTACATTTAGATCAACATCAGTAGCGTGAACTGCCGTCCAGTTTTGTGTCATAATTCTAATCCTGCGGAGAGTATATACGTATAAATAATAACGAGAGGATAAAACCAGTGTCACTTTCTTACTAGTATGTAAGCGCGGGAGTGACGGATGCTTTATCAACCGCGACAAGGCGACGATAATACGTACCATCAGGCAAGCCGTAAGGTTGATTGCCATTGAAATTGACTATAAGAGCACTAGTGATTGTAGCTGCACAATGAATATTAAATATTTATCTATTTGTAACTATTTCCTGACGATCAAAGTTATCACTTTCCTTTTCGTCATATGAAATAAAAGGATAGAGCTTAAGATTACAAGCCTTTTGGAATAGCTCACTCACTATCAACGAATCAAACAATCGTTAGCAAATGTCAAAATGAAATGGACGTCGATAGCAATATTAAATTAAAATACTGAATTCATATAAATCAGTACAACCCTTTATTGCTATGCTATAACAATCAACGCCGAGCTTGCAACCATTATTAATCGGCCCCTACCCTGGTAGACAGTTTTAAGAATTGGAGATCAGGACCCATTGGTAATTTTACCGTAGGGTGCACCAGGTTAGTTGACCTCAACTTTCAAACGTTAACTGCTAGTCTACGGATCAAAATATAGTGTATTCGTTTAGAAATTAAAGCAGTTATGCAGAATACAGCTGACCAATTACTAGTCAGTTATTGTAGAACTAATTGGTAGCGGATAATATGCAAATTACGGTACTTCGTGGTTGTCTGGGTTCCTTGTTAATCGCGTTATAAATATTAGAACACCTAGGTATGTGTGAATTGAGAGAAAAGTGTTAAAATACTGCTTGAATATGACTTTATGTTTTACCACGTTGGTGATAAAGGTGATGATATTTTGCATGTGACTTAACGATGTTCTTGACAAGGAAGAATGCATTGGAACTGAAATATATTACACTAGAAAATATTTTTATGATTATAACAGCTTTTATGGTTTAAGAAATTAAAACTGGTTTCAGGCTTACCTCTCGCTTAGTGAAAATACCCATATATTTAAGATTCAATACACGCTTGCAATTTGTTAATCTTTTCAACGCCATTGACGGGTACGTATGCAGTGCAGGTTCACCGCCAACGACGGATTAATCCCTCACAGTTGACAGTGCAAACGTAATTCGGAGGTAGTATTAGAGACGGTAACTAAACTTTTGTAATTACGGATATTATAAAAAAATTGTTAAAATAATATCTCAATGACTGCAGAAGAATGCTTTCGATCCGATTTATTTTTTGATAAACTTTGAAAGAAATGTAATTTTTTGTTTGTAATTTTTGAAGCATTTTAGTTGATGTATATAACCAGACTGTTCTTTAAACTAATTCTACAGATAGTTTTCGAGTACACATGTAAATTCAAATTCTAAGCAACCCAAGTTCAAGAATTCACGGTTAAGTAAAGCGTATCTCTTCAGAAATGAAATACCCTGCTAGTAATAACTTTTAAACCTATTTTTATATTTAAATACATCCCATTCTTTTTCAAAACAACATTATTGTTACAAAAATGTCATAATGCTAACGAAACAGACATAATGAAGTGTCACGTGCCACAACTCGCTCGTGTCGACACCAATCTGCCGTCGTTATATTTGAGCTGAGTGTACACTGTACGTACAGTTCGCGATCTCTAAAAAGGTCTTCGAGTTTGTATCTTTCTCTAATTCCCTCTCTAATGGTACTACGTATGGTAATGTGAATTTAACCGATTTTGCCCGAATCCAAAAGACGATTTAAGACCTCTTGCAGTATATGCTCTTGTTTGTATGTATATAAGATGTGTTTTCGTCTTCTGTAGTAGAAATGGCCAATAGGAATCTCCCGTTGGATTAATGTTCAATTTATTTGGAAAGAACTAGGAAGAGTTTTACTTACTTCTTTAGTTTAAATAGTTACATAATTTGGGATAGTTATTTATTTACTCATCTCTATTCTTACGTTTTTGTTGTTTATGTAGCTTAGCTAGTTTCAAGTTTTTTTTAAACAAACCTTATTTGTATCGGGTTCATTGTAGGTACAGTAGGGTGATGGAACCAGTAATTAACATGATAAACACTTGATTCTTATCTTAGAGATGATAAAGGGTTATTCTTTTGTTTTGAAATAATCAATTTAAAATCTAATGATCTTTGAATTAAGAGTGAACATGGAGTGACAAGCACAATGTACCCAATGACTCTTGCAAGCATTCTGAACATTTTCATAGGGTGACCATACCTAATAATTGTTACGAAAATACAAGCACGTATGTCCCAAGCCTTAGTTCTTAACACTGTATTGTAACGAGTTGGGGCAATCCGAACAAAGCTCCCAAATAACCGTCTAATGATAGTAATTTGAGAGAGTTGCCGAAACAAATCCATTTGCTACCGACTTCATAAGAGCTGATTCGATGCCGCGGGCTTGGACATGTACTATTTAATGTACATCTCACATCTTATAGCACAGAGCAGTAGCATTCCACAAACTTTAACGACTGTCAAATTAAATATGAATAGAGTTGACGTAAGCTGTCGTCTGGTCGCCTATGTCAATTCAATACATTTTGACAAGGCTTTTCAAACTCAAAGTGACACTCTTTATTTGCTAACATAAGACATACATAAAACTCGCGTTAATCAGTACATTTTTGAACCCTACAAAAGGAAATCAAAGGCGTTTTTTTTAATCAAACATTTATTATTCATTTTCATCTCACTAGCTCGGAAAGCCCTTTTTGTTTGTTTGATATCTATTGAGAAAATCGCTTTTTATCCACATGTGAAGAAAGAGTTTTGACATTTGAAGGCAGCTTTAGTGATATTTGACAGCTAACAAAACGTAAAACGTTAAAACCGCTGAATTTTTAACATCACAATTAATGAATTGCATCGAGTAAAAAATACTAAATACAGTCTTACAACTTTATTTTAATTCATAAATATCAGCGTTCAACATTAACCTTCATTCTTGTTGTAAAAACGGATAAAATGTTCTGACTGTCCAAGTAAGTCGATGTGCGAACAAAACGCATCCGAAATAATAAAAAAAAACTTAAGTTAAAACTTTTTAATTAAGCCGTCAACGCATAGAGGTAGTAAAGCAGAGGCCCTACTTTAAAAATCGAAGTTCGAAGTTACGTTAGCTCCATCTCTGTCACTCGTCATTCAGACTAAATCGAGAGAAAGGGATGGAGCTAACGTAACTTCGAACTTCGATTTTAAAAGAAGTTTTCCTTCATCTTTGCGTCAACGTTAAATATTCGCATGTTTTTCTAGTTTGTTTTGTTATTAAAAATGAGTGATTCGAGTGACGAAAGACGTATTAACACCTGTGGAATTACGGGAAACCGTCCAAAATGCGGAATTGAGCTTATTTTCCTCGCTGTAGTGAGGTGAAAAGTTTTGTGTTATACACGGGTGAAAAGTTATTTTACGTCTCGTGTGTTGAACCACTCGCTACGCTCGTGGTCAATCATAGAATCCTTTCGCTAGCTCGTGTTTCAAATGAACACTCGCAGGTAAAATACAACTTTCCCCCCTTGTATACCAAATAACTATTGGTTATGAAGGTACTTGCATATTAACATACTCGCATCATCTATATAAAAAACACTAGCCACATGTATGGGGTATCACTTGAGAACGGCTTGACCGAATTGTCTGTATTTCTTTTGTTTCGTTTGTAATTGTCAGGACAAGTCTAGGTACTAATTACTAATAGCTAATTTATAAAAAAACAACAACAATAATCTCTCATAGCAGTGGTGTTTCAAAATGTACACCTTTTGTGGTTGATTTTGGTAACATGAACCAGAACTCGTAAGAGCAAAAGCACATATTTTGGTCTAAAATGGTGTTCCTTACCAGCTAAATAATAAATTGTAGAAAATAAACTCTTTTTTTTATTATTGGGCCGTTTCCGTGGAGTGATAATTGTCACAAATGACGCAATTCTTCCTGAGCCTGAAGTCACCCGAGGCCAGCTGACGGCTTTCCTCCCGATTCACGGGTGTTTGGCAGTTTGTTTGACCTTTACCTTTTAAAGACTTACGGATATGGATTTTGCATCGTTACTGAATATTATTTAATATTGCATTATCTGACAATCAATGACTAAGATTAAACGGTATTTAATTGGAGTTAAATGGCACCATGTTCGCTTAATAGGCTTAAGTCATTTGAATTCGAACGGCGATACGGCGACGGTGAAAATACCATGCATAGAAATATAAGGTAAAAACTTAAGTCAACTTCTTGCTCCTATGTGATATGGAAAACTGTACGATAGCAAGATATCTCTTCCCATACACGTTTTTGACTATATTTCTTTACATCACCTTGTCTAAAATCGCGTAGATGTCAAAAAAAATCCATACAAATTTAGCTACGGGCGATACAATCCCACCCCCTTAATCAAGTCCGATTTCTACGATTATTGAATATGTTGTAGTTATTATAAAGAACTAGATCTGTATGTACGTTATCGTTTTTTTGTTTTTTAAATTTGTTTCTTTGTAATAAATATTATTTTGGAAAGGAAAACGTACAGACATAGTTTTCGTGATATCTACCACATATTCAAAAATCGTAAAAATCGGACGAGGTTTAAAGAGAGAGAAACGTTATTGCATTTTGCATGGATTTTTTTAGCTTCACAATCCTCTTACGCACTTAGCTCTTATTTGATATTACTATTCGCTTTACCATTCCAGATCAACCACAAGCTATGATAATATTCTTGAAAAAATTGTGCTACTTTATACCTAAATCATGAAAATCAAGTGACAAAAGGCACTATACTATATTTTAATTTTATTTAATTTTCCTAGGTTTCTAAACAATCGCTCTTTTTTACTTCATGTAAATAAAGGCGTGTACACAACGCATCAGTCGGCAAGCGAGACGAATTGCGCGTGCGACGTCGCGAGGTCGCGCGGAGAAATGCGGAGCCAATGGCGTCACAGTAATCTGCTGCTGATTGGAGAAGGAAACCTTTGCATTTTATTTGTTACTAACTCACTACGCATGGTTTAAATGTTTATATATTAACCATCGATGTATAAAAGGCAATATATACCTACATATAAAACTCTTAGGGATAAAGATTGGGTACCATCAATAGGAAAAAGGGGGGGGGGGGAGAGTTTTTACGCAAGCGCCCTCTAGTATTTTATCTAGCAAATTAATTGATGCGGTACCGGTGCGGTGCTGATTTTTTTGCGCAAAGGGCCACGGTAAAATCCTGGCCAGTACTAGTACAGCATTTAATATAATGTACAAATATTACCTCTTTTGCATCGGCTTTCAGTGGGTTTGCAGTTTCGTCGCGTATTAAAGTTAACCTTGGCCTCCAGTAAAATAATTTATTCGACAGAAATACATTTAGCTAATTGAGCTAGACAATAGATAATACATGACACAATGTAGAGGTAATAGCTCAAGATTGCGCGTATGTCTTTATATTAGTAAACATATTGCGACGCGCAATTGTTACAAGACATTATGTAAGCAACGAGACGTTAGCATCGATTGGTCTCAGATCATTTAGAAATATCATTCCATGTATTTTCCTATAAATTATGCTAGTAACGATCATTCATAAAATACATTGATTAAAATTAGTGCTTGATGGTAAGAAGCGTTGAAAATTTCCAGCCTTCCTTCTGTGAGTATTATTTGGATAGATAGGAGCTCTTTAGTGCTATTATCGTATTTATAATTTCGTAACTTGGAAATCGACAACAGGTCTTTTTTCTGATGTATCTGATGATAATATCCTTAGTTATTTTTACACAAGGTCCATAAAAGACAACTGACAAATAAAGCTCCTCGTCAAATTTAAATTCAATTTAGTTCATTACATCAAATTATGTTTTGTTTCATTCCTCTATTCCCCTTCATATTCGTACCTATCGTCACCTCAACTTATTTGGTCGTCACACGTATTCTTGTCGACTTAAGTTACATCGCAGCGCGTGTCTGGCGCGACCCTAATCACGCGTGGCTAAACCGGCGCGAATGTGGACGAGCCTTAACGTGATTGTCATATTTTGCTCGGACATCAATCTCGGGTTGCGGATGACTGGTCGTTTACGTTGATGACAAAATCTGCTTTCGTGCTTTAATATCAATAATGATAATTTACTGCTTGTGGCAAATTGGGGTCTTTATTACGCCTTGCTGCTGCTGTTGATATAAATGCATATTAAGAAACCGAGAAACGATCTTACATCGGCCTGTGAGTCGAGGCAGTGGTAAATTCTAGATTAAATTACGTGGGTTAGGTTAGAAGTTTGCTTGACAAGTATAATGCTTAACAAAGCAACAGTCAAAGAGCTATTTATAAGTTGGTTTTTAATATGGTAATTAAAGATAAATTCTAGTAAAAGGACCTAAGTTACCAAAATTCAGTACCTGGAGCTCGAACTTTCATATTGTCATTGAGTAGCAATTTACTAATTAATGACGAGACGATAGTTAACGTTATTATTTTATTTATAAGTATGCATGAAATAATGTATGGAAACGTGAATCAATTTTAGGGGCCACGGATAGATTCCATAAAATTGTGTATAGAGTAGGTTAAGGTTTTAGAATAGTAAAAAAACGTGTCTATAATATATCATTGAATTAATGTTCTTGCTAGAGCTGCAGATATTCATAAATATATTATTATGTGACCTCATACTTTTATGGCAGTGGTAGATCGTCAATCTATCATGTTATTTAACAGGATGTAACGAGTCAGCGTAAATTCTATTTAAACTTAATTAATTTTTAATAAAATAATGTTTTAAAATTAAATTATTAATCTATTTACAATAATAATATATATTAAAACTAAATACACTAATTAACTATAATATTTTTACAAACAAACAGAATGTTCTACACGCGTTTATTATAAGACAAAACTAGATACGGGGACAAAAGCCTACGTCACGTACGCCTAGACACGTACGCGAAGAAAAAATATACTTTTCTGTTCAATAATCACAAGCAAATTAAGATTTCGTTGTACTTTGCCAAATATGCTTTTACTCGTACGCGAGACGTTCCGTCCGGTCGTGTGTACCAGTTTACCCAAATGAAACTACATGTAATTTGGGTAAAGTGTGACAAAATGCACTCACGATATTCATATATTTTCGTCCGCTCGCGTGTCTCCTCGGAACATGTGATTATGCTAAATTATACATCACTATGTTTGTTTCGCAAATGCCCGACAGTTGAGCAACTTATTTATTACACGGTTTCGTTCTAATTTTGACACATTTAATCATTGTTTTGGTGCATGAAGTTTGTTTAGATTAAAGTAGGTACGTGTACGTAACAGGTACATATTACTTAAAGTAATGAATGTGTAATAGTCCTACCTATTTACATTGTTTTTTATTTAGATGACACACTTTATGTATCTACTGATACTAGATGCACAAAGATATTGATTGCTTAATACATATAATTCTCTTTTAACTATACAAATACAGCAACTGCTGCTGTATGGTTTTTGCACAACCACAAGAAAAAGGTTAACACATGTACAAAATAACATTGATAGTTTAGTTTATGGTGGACGAAGATTACATTTGAAGATTAAAAGGACGATAAGCAGGGTAATAACTTTCTAAAAGGTTTCTTGTACTTTACTTATAACAGTATCCACTTATTGGCTTGAAAGTTCAAAGGCCTACGACAGTTCACTTTGCATTTTAATGTAAAACAGTTTTTGTTTTTCTCGATTCTTAAAAAATACCGCAAAAGAAAACACGTAGAGCCGCGTTGCGATAAACATCAATATCGATATCGATATTTCATTAAATTATAAATTACATTTGCTGGGCTTGCTAACAATTTATCAAAGTAATTATTGCTTCAACTCAGCTCTAAAATGATATTTGAACAGTTGGAATCCAGACAATAATAACGAATTACAATTCAGTACGTTACCGTAAAATATACTACTTACTACTGTTTCTCGATTGCCTCAATCGCAAAATGTGTTTATTAAAGTTACAAACTATTTAATACTGTAATTGACATGTTTGTAAGCACAAACACAAATAAACTGTTGAAGATAAAGTTGTAAACCTATTCAGTACCATTTGAAAACGCGTTACATAGTCAAGTACAACATAAGCCAGAGTATTATCGATGTGTTTATAACTTTACACAGTGACAACGCATCGATATTAAGAACAAAGCACCTCACTACCGCTAATAAAGCCATATGGAACGGCGGGACCATAAAGGCACAAATTTACACCGACCATTGGCTCGCTACATAAACGTCGATATAAACTCATTTTTATCGATACCCGCAACCCGCGCCTCGTTACCGACTCGATAATTTCTTCATTTTCATATAACAATTGTGTCCTTGCCAATTCTGAACAAGTTTTTTATGCAGTTCAAACCGTATACTATATGTAATGAAGAAGGCTTCCTTATAGCACGTGATAAATAGCTATTGTGGGTTAACGGTGTCGAAATATTGAACGGTTGCTTGTCTTACATCGGACTACCGGGTTTGGTTGGTGGAAAAAAATCTTTGATGCTAACGCAATTAAGATATCTCGATCGAGAGTAATCGCTGTAATTACACGTGTTCGCCAGGTAGCACTTATCTACGCAGTGAAAGCTGCGAATCCCCTAATTGAATGCATCCGACGTAACCAGGCCATCTATCGGTAGGAAGACAAAACTTTTATCTGTATTAAGGCTGGCTTTCGATCGTAATTATTGTAAGTACTTTATAGTAATTGTATGGTATGTGGCTATTATTAGTAAAAATGTAAGAACAAACATAAAGAAATTACGGGACAAAATGGTTGGTGTTCTAATAATTATGCGAAATAAACCTGCAGTTTATCAAATATCAGATAGGGAGACCTAGATAATTGTTGAAATTTTTGCTACATAAATTCCATTCTACTAGTAGCATTATGTTAATGGCCAATTAAAATAATTCACTCCTAGTTTATTACTTTTCACAAATATAACTCGTAACGGATACCGTTATCGATTAATCTAGTTATTCGATTCGATGATCGGTATGCGACTAAAAACAAAACGCCTGCAGCGCGCCCTAATAATCGTTACAGTTATCTAGTCGATGCAATTGCAATCGATAAAGTCGGTTCTCACTTTAAAATTTACGACAACTGACTGTTTGTTAATCGATAAAAATACATCCCTAGTCATAATACTACATGTGATTTGCAAGAAAGTAGAAACTATGTAATCTAAGGTTTGTTACACTCTAGTACAATTTGTCTTCAATGATATAATACAGCGATCAAATAACTAGCTAGTAGTAATTTGTAAACGCAATTTGTCAATAATTACGAGTAAAAAACGCGATCGATGCTCTTAAAGGTAGTTAACGATGTTCACGAAAGCGTCGCGGAGAAGGAATCGCGTGGCCGTCGCCGTGTTCCCTCGAGGTTGTGGGGGTTAGTTGTGAGGATAATAAATAAAATGATAATGATGTACCTACTTAATTGAGTTTTAGGGATCGATTGTATGTAATTGTACGAAAGTAAAAAAGATCTTAGAAATCATCGTTCTGTCTTTTATAACATTTCTCAATTAGTCAAATAGAATACACTGAGAGCTCTTCTATATTATCGATATTCCGTTATGACGAAAAAAATGACCACTATATTTAAAATCTATATAATTTTGGCATATTGTCCAAATGTTTAACAAAATTAACATCGCGTTATGTCGCATGCTGTCACTTTCTACCTTGGCGAAGAAGTGACAGAAGGTGCCCTAATGGGACATTAGTAGTATTTAACGTTGCAACTAGGTGTTTATCAATCGTAATGGTTTAAAACAAATTTTATTTAGATACCTTAGTTACCTTGAAAATTCCTAATACGACCAAGGCTTGTATTTTTTTCTTCGTGGCTGCATGTAACTTTTCCTAGACGGAAATTGAGCTTCACTTGGAAATAGTTTTTGTAACAAATGACAGTTTTTTATCCCGTCGCTATTTAGACCAAAGAAGGGCATTCTCTTTTTGCCGCCGCTCGGTGCATCAAAGAACCGTCCACGGAACCTTCACTGGAGTTTATGCAGTATACAGCCTCTATATTTTATAAGACAAATGGAGACATTTATATTTGTCGCAAAGATAACGAAATAATTATCAAAGTTTAATGTTTCCTGGAATTACCTGAGGGTCTCTAAGGGATCACTAAACTTGTTTTTACTTCTTAAGTTTATTTTTGGTTCATAAGCTGGTCAAGTGGGATGTGAGAAAAATGTGTTACCCTTCGTTTTTTTTGGTCAGTGTTGGTGAATTTTGCTAACGCAGTAACGTAGCTTTCGTTTATTAACAATTTTAGATAAGTATGTTCGATATCTACTGTTAAAATAATATTAAAATCACTTATATTAAGTATATGTGTTTCCTATGGACCTCAAAAAAGAATACGTACGCTTAAGAATATCTATCGAACTTTGTCAGTGACGTAGGCATAGGAGCAAAATCATCACATACTTCAGCTTAGGTACTATTTGATTTCTTAAGTTAATTTGACATGGTGTTTCTTGATGGACCACTAACTTCTATAACACAAGTCCTTAGGTTAGTATTCATTTGAAATCTCGGGATTGTGGTAATTTGTCAATGTATAATCGACCAAGAATTTTGACTGTATTTGTTTGACGTTAAAGTCCAAATTGGAATAGGACTTTCACGTCTACAACCTAGGTATACGTACACTTAGTTTAAACTGATGAGTATTTAAAAATATGCTTGTACTCTAGCTTTATAAGTATTTCTGAGTAGAGTTAAAGTTAGTTTCATAGGGGTCTATAAATCAAATTTGTTGACTACGCTTACGTTCATGTACGGTCACGGAAGTTAATTTGCTACCCATTTCAAAGAAAATCTGTTTGAAGATGTCATTGTCAATAGAGATGCCAAGTCATTTGTAATTGATAGGAAACTCAACCTTATTGCCGTAGAATGTCAGATTGACTTTGGACCTAAGGTGGGTCACAAATTAAATTCCTTGACTGTACAGTGCAACCATTTTCTTAATAACGATCGGCAATCATCGTTTTTCTATGGCACCCGAGTGCCAAATATACCGTCAGTTGCGAGTGCAAGCGTGATAGCGATAGCCAGCCGAAAGCTATTAAGAGGCTGGGAATACTGTATATGTATACAAATAGTATCAAACTTTGTTAAACTAATTACAAACACGTATCTAAGTAGGTATTTATACTGCATTTTGCATATGTAACGTTAATTTGGCAACCCATCTTCACTGTCCGCCCTTGGTTCTGCTTGGCTATTCATTTTTTAACATTGTCAATGTAAGGTCAAAGTACATCTCCATTTCAAATGTCATAGTATTCTCGTTTTTGCCTCGTTACATCAGATACTTGACATTACTGACTCTGTCATACGATAAATAAAGGGGGGCGTGGTCCGCCACCCACGTGCTGTATGGTAATGAGGCTCAGACAAATTGATTAACCATTTGTTTTAAAAACACAAGTACTTCAGTGGGTAAATAACGTATGATGCAAAAAGGTAACGAAAACGCATCATGGAAATGTAAAGGGACCATTTTCGAAAATATTTGAGATTATTGAGACTGTTCTTTTTCCATAAAAAAATAAAAATAACAGATATCGTTGGAAATAACAGAGTATTTCTCATAGGAAAGTATCGCAATTTGAAGATACTTGTCGGTACTATGCTGCTTGGGATACGGCAGCTGGCAATATTCTTTGCCTACATTTTGCGGTCAAAAGGCGATGATTCTACTGTAGGACAATAACGTAAACACTAGGGTCCTAATGAAAAAGGGTATAAGTCGACTTAACTCGTACTAAAACAGGGTATATATATATATACATAAATGGAGTATACTAGACTTACACCCTTTTTCACTTGATCTTCAGGAGAGTTAAACCCTTTTTCAATAGGAGGATAGATTTAGTTACAGCCACTTAACAATTGTGACCGATTTATCTTTGTGTCTTCGTGTTTTAATATTCCAAAAACATAATGAATCTTCGATATAGTCAAGAGTACCGCGAGGTGAAATTTGTATTTAAATTGTACCAGGCTTGGTATTAATAATGGATCCCAGGTCGCATAGCAATGAGCTCCGTCCGAGTTCGTTAGAGCTAGTAATAGACGGCATTATTATGCACTAACTGTTACTATCACTTATATTATATAACCGACTAGACCTAGGTCAGCTTTCTATACGAAAACAACAACATAAACAAATTAAAATAATATAGGAAACAAGCGCGCAATATCAAATTTGTCCGGTTCTCTAATTCCCGTAGGTACACAATACTTAACACCAGTTTTTACCCGACTACGGCTAGTCGAAAAGGAGGGTTTATGATTTTGTATTGTTTTCATACTCGTAGATACTGTCATCAACTTTATAGGTGTTGAAAAATTAAATATTTAATTCATTAAAATGAATTTATACCTATACGTACCTACTAGAATACCATGCAAGACATAGTTACGGAGGTATCGTAAGCTACTAAACATATCAAACGAGCAAATAATTACCAATCACTTAGTTAATTGAAATCAACAAATAGAATTCTTGAAAAAGAAAACCAACAAGAAACTACGTATGTCGTAAAGAAATGCCACAAGAAACACAAGAGCCTAGCAACTAACCTTTTTCTCTGTGAATTCTATTCAGCAAGTTGTTCGGTAATGGATAAGTTTTCTCCTAGTCAATGGTCGCAAAAAGGTGTTCAGAGTTGAAATAAGGAGCATCAATTATACATGATCTAACAACCGGCTAATGTGTATAAATGACGACCAAGGGATTCCGTCGATTGTGTGGGAGAGAACTAATGTTTCAGTTAGCACCGGTAAGGATGTGCATGGAAAACTAACTTAAATATTTTTTTAAGATTTCAATTAACTTGCTTCGTTCGTATATCTATCATAGTGATCCAAATCTTGAAATTATTGAACCACTTTCCACTATTATAAAGGGCTGAATTTTGAAATACCTACATCATCATCATCATCATCATCATGTCAGCCGAAAGACGTCCACTGATGGACATAGGCCTCCCCCAAGGCTCTCCACTCAGACCGGTCTTGTGCTTTTCGCATCCACCGCGTTCCCGCGATCTTTACAAGGTCGTCACTCTATCTTGTTACCTACATATACATAAGTAAACCCGAGGTCAATGCAATATGATGGTATTTATGAGCTGATCTGATGATGGAGTCAGAAGGTGGCAACAGGATCTCCGATGTATTTAATATTGACCCACCAAACTCGGATTCGTTGGTTTAATATTGATGACCAGTGGTTGGCCGTACAAAAAAAAGTTACGTCAGTAATAAAAGCTTGTCAATATGATCGCGGTTATCGTTGTAGATGAAAATGGATAAAACATACGTCTCTTTCCGACCAGTGTGATAGTGCGACAATGATAGAATACTTTATCCACATTTATCTACCACTATAAACGCAACCCCGCTGATGAGGTTCCATTGGTTTGCTTGAAGCTTAAGAGTAGAATTCTTAATTATTTTAATGAAACGAAGTAATTGCTTGGATCTCCTGAAGGCAAAAATGAATAGGTCATCGCTATTACTGTTGTAGCGAAATCTCAGCCTTGCGTTTATCATTAGTAGGTAGGCCAAGACAAATTACATTCTATCATTCCTAACGAATGTGGAATGCGCAACTCCTTGGTTTACGACTATTTCATACAAGTTTCTTTTCCCATACACTAAATTCTTTCGGATTGGCGGAATGTTGCTTGTTTAGGCGTACAAGTAAGTATTTTTATGAATAAGAGACTGACACCGTTTATAGTATTTCCAATCCACGACGATGCGCCCTGCCATGCGCCATTTAGATTGACATTGCATGGGTGCCATGGGGTTTTTTTAATATTTAAGAGACGTACGAGCCCACGGGCCACCTGGGGCCTGTTTTATAAAGCTACAAATTACAATTTTCCATTTGACGCAACCTCGACCTATGACGACCGGCCATTTGAGCAGTGTTGCCAGTTTAAACCTGTAAAATTTTAACTTGTAGCTTTATAAAACGTGCCCCTGATGGTAAGTGGGATCGGAGACCCATAGACATTTGTATTCTCACGACTACAATCCTAAGTCTGTAACCGCGTTGCCAACCTTGCGAAGCCTAATTGCACAGGTGTCTTATCCCCACACCGGAATACAACTTCTGCTTGGCGGTAGGTTATAGCCCGGAAAAGCTGCAAAGGCACTGAGGGCGGAGGCGGGGCGGTGCGGCGCGTTCCTATGCAAAGAATGCCTCCCCCACGCTTTGGAAACGCTTTTTAGTATCGGAATGCGCCGCACCCAGCTGCCTCTGAGGGCTCAGACAAGATGCACTACGCTAACTAATGTTTCTATTCGATTCGTTTTTAAACCAATCGCGTCACTGGTAGACCACGTGACTTTTCGTACCACGTCATCTTCCAGTGACGCGATTGGTTTAAAAACGAGTCGAATAGAAACGTTAGTTAGCGTAGTGCATCTTGTCTGAGCCCTCTGGTCTCAGTGCGTTTGCAGCTAGGGCAAGATGTTGGTAGAGATCCGGACGGGAACTCCACAAGTGCACCACATTGTGGGGCGGGACTTATGGATAAAATCACTACAATCCCTAACCTAAATGTAAATAGTGCACACAGCCCTACAGCGCGCCAGCTTCATAAATATAGAAGAGCTGTCCGCCGTGTGTCCGTAAATCAGCCGCCGTGCCGGGCTGACGCTAGGCTGCTTAGGTTAGTACTTACAAACGGCTAAATTGTAAACTCGTTTTAAAATAACACTAATTCCCCTTAATCGAAGATTAAATTTAGATTTTCCGAATCTTGGAGCTCTATTCTACACGGTGTAATCAAACCCTCCGTCTACTAGGATCCGTTATTGGGGTCAAGTGAACTTTTTGTACATTCAAATCCATTAATGGAGTCGAGTCGAGTCTTTTTAAGACGCTGGGATCTATCAATGGATTTAATTATACTATGAAGTCTTCAAAGATCCATGAATGGATTCTATTGAATTTTTTATATAAACCAGGATCCATCCATGGAGTTTAGTATACTACAAGTCCACGAGTCTCCATCAATTGATGGATCTATGTGTATTAGAAGTTTAAGTGTATTAAATGTTTAAATGTATTAAAAGTTTAATAAAATCCATTGTTGGATAGGTCATATACATAGTAGTGTACTAAGATCCATTGATGGATCGAAGTGTAATTAAGAGTGCAATAGAATCCATTGATGGATCCTTGCGAATTAAAAAGTATAAACGACTCCAAATGGATTTAAGTGCACATTAAAGCCCACTTGACTCCATTAATGGTTTTGAATGAACAAAAAGTCTAATTGACCCCATTAATGGATCCTAGTGGACGGAGGGAAATCAAATAATCTAATAATATTTTTAAGTCGGCCGCCATTACTGTCAAGAAAATAAGAGCTATCATAACGTTGACAATGCGATAACATGTCAAAAGCAACATGGTTTTACCGAGTAGAATAGAGCCCCTGCTTAAATTTCATTCTTGACATGGTTATCAATTTAGAAAACAATGCTTTTTGAAGCCGCACTGTTAAATATATTGTAAATTTAGATTATTTTAATGAGTTTATAGTCACAGATATAACTAAAGCAGGAATAAGGAGAGTTTGCATAGGTCAGGTTTCATGTGTAATTACACGAATACGGTATTATTAAAGTAGATACTTACCTAACTTATCACATCTTGCTCGCTTCATTCAAAATATATTTGAAATGTAACATTTCTAGAAAATTCTACACCTTTATCTTAACAACAAAACAAGTTACCACGTTCAAAATGATATGGCAAAGATTACTTATTAATACATTCGACATTGTGTGGCAGCCGATAGAAACCCAGTCGCCTTTGTCAATGTATCACCCACAGCTCGACGGGCGAGTGAAGCCTGACAGGATATTCATATTCGGATGACGGCCAGACGCTCGTGGCGCGATCAATGTACAACACAAACTACCTACTGTATGTTTTTGCTCTTGCTTAGGTCAGGGTAGCCGAGGAGAAACTGCAAAAGTTATGTAACTTTCCTATGTAATATTTTGGTAACGTCAAAAGAGTAATATTACTTGTGTGCTTTTGTTTTCCAAATGTTTTTGGTATTTTTTAAGGAATTTTAAGAGACTTTGTCAAATGCAAAGCCAAATACTAAACATATGTCAGTGTGGAATGTAACTTCTTAGAATACGAATGACAGCTTATTTCAATCCATTTCATTTTTTCCGTTTCTGCGGTATTTGGTTTTAAAACGGTTTAAAAATGCGAGTTATCGCAAAAGATTTAATAAATCATGATCATAATCATCATTTCAGCCTGTATTCATCCACTGCTGGACATTACGTCTCGTTCTTTTATTAACAGCGAGGACGATCTATTGCGGCCTTCATCCACCGACTCCCTATCACCTTTATTAAGTCATCTTTCCATCGTGCAAATATGATACTATATTTCAATATCTACATAGTACAATACAAAGTCCATTACCCCGTCTGTCCCTCTGTATGTAACTACGCGTAGATCTTTTAAACTACGTAACGGATTTTAACCTCGTAAGGCCCACGATACTAAAAACAGATAGTTTTTTGTGCGTGGGACTTTGAATCTACCATCAAGGCAATAAAGTTCAATTACGTTTGTTCGATAATCCCATTTTCAGTTCAGCAAGATAGGAAAATAATCCTTATTCCCATTGTAACACAGTTCAAATTACATTGCATTGATTATGTTCATCCTATTGCACACTGAGCCTTACGAGGTTAATGCGGTTTTCATTAATTGATAGAGTGATTCAAGAGGAAGGTTATGTATTTTAAGGACCACGCGTCATTTTGGGCCCTCTTATTCAACATTGTACAACAGTGATGAATTATATGTCATATGAAGGCTCTTGGCATGTACTTTAATTCATTATGTGGTAGCCATGTTCAAATGCAGCGCGAAAATGGCTTTTTGGTACGTTCAAAAACCATCATTATCATCAATATACAGTATTTTTTTGAACATACCAAAAAGCCATTTTCGCGCTGGATTTGAACATGGCTACCACATAATGAAATAAAGTACACGCCAAGAGCTTTCATAAGACAGGTTTCATGACTGCCACACAATTTTGGAAAAGTGGGAAGTGCCCATGGTCCTTTTGTACGGGTGTTACAAAAAACTAACATAAACCGAAGCGAAGCGAGGGCGGGTGGCTAGTTGATGATAAACCTCATTATAAACGAAGGACCGCGCCCGTTCTTCGCATCACTTCTGTCTCAACTTGTGCCCAACCTCAAGTTAAACTCAACGCATTATCGTGAGACTTTCGAGCTAAGTGCGTTTAGCCCGTAACGGGTTCAATTCGGTCAGTTAACCGCTCACACAACACGCGCTCGTACACTAATTGCCGAATTACACACTGTTTCAAATTTCAAGAGTTTTTTTGTTGTACGGTCTACGTATTAAATGCGGAAAAATAGAACTGTTGACTTTCATCGAGCGAGGTCAGGGTCAGTCAGTGGTGTTCAAGAATGTTCTGTTATTATTTTCTTGGACACTGAACAATTATTAATCTAGTTCCACATCAGGGGGCTGATTTTTGACTTTCCAGCGCTCGAAAGTTTCACTCGAAGTGAGCAAAATCTGTGAAACCGTATTTTTGAAATTACGAGCGATAGAAAATTTAAAGACGAGTGGTCCACACCATTCGTTTTCAATCCTACCGCTCGTATTTCAAAAAACGGTTTCGAATATTTTGCTCACTTCCGAGTGAAACTTACGAGCGTACGAAAGTCAAAAATCGACCCCCAGGATTTACTGTATTGTGATATTTAACGTGTCTATAGATTAATTTAATTAAAAACGATCCATCAGAAACAGTAAATAAGGTTGGAAAGTAGCGAGAATCTCTAAGTATTGTATTCTATATAACAATTATGGTAGAATCTGTTCATTTCAATTAACGACGAAAAATCCCGAACTCTTCCGAATATTTCCGAAGTCGTGCGCCGTGTCCAGGCGCATGGAAGTCGTATGGAAATGCGCGCACCTGCCACTCAAGCCACCCACTGCGCAAGATAAACGAGTGCTTAGTTAGACCTGGCTAACTACCTGTTAGCGTTGATTGCCCACCACTTTTTCACTTGTTTCGTATGCTACCGGCTAATGCTGATGATGACCCGCCGTCACGACGTGTCAAGTATGGCTTTTTGCATTTATGGGACTTTAATGATTCGTTGTTTGTACGTTTATTGATCATGTGGGATATAAGACCGTTTGTTGTAGTGTGAGATATGTTTTTATTGAATTTATATAAACTTGTACACTGGAAAATGTGTTTATATATTTAATGCTAAATAATACATATACAGCAATTGGAATTAATAAATTAGAGTTTACATACAAAATCAAAAATATTCAAGCAAAATGATGTAGGTACTCGTAACAGGAAATGCATAAGTTGGTCAATAATAATACGTTGATAATTTATCAAAATCAAGGTAGAAACTTCAAAGACAAAAAAGTACCTACCTAGTAATCTTGTAACAAATAAATATGATTAAAAAATTACCATCCTCTCTTACACTTTAATGGTGTAACCTCTGTGTCCGATTATGGCTGTGAACCTAGAATCCTAAGTATTGCTGTTTTCTCTTAGAAACTTCGTCAATTTTATAGTCTCCAATCTCACCTGATAATTAAAAAAAAAAACACCTACATCTTACATCTTGACCTACGTTATTAGGTATTTTATGGAGCACCTAGGACCCTGTCTGCGTCGCTATTAATCAAGATCAATGTATGCATAATGCAGAGGTCGGAATAGGTAGTGCTTATTAATCTAAACTTGACGCATGTTCATTCATGCGTGAGTGAGGTGGGAATACATTACTGAATGAAGATGCATCAAGTTTAGGTTAATAAGCACTACCTATTCCGACCTCTGATAATGAGGCTAGATGCATAATGCTAAAGTGATAAAATGTATGGAATTGATAAATAAGCGCTCGACTGGACCGTCCGGTCAGCTTACGTCAATCCTACATTTCGATTCGTTGTTTGTACGTTTATTGATCATGTGGGATATAAGACCGTTTGTTGTAGTGTGAGATATGTTTTTATTGAATTTATATAAACTTGTACACTGGAAAATGTGTTTATATATTTAATGCTAAATAATACATATACAGCAATTGGAATTAATAAATTAGAGTTTACATACAAAATCAAAAATATTCAAGCAAAATGATGTAGGTACTCGTAACAGGAAATGCATAAGTTGGTCAATAATAATACGTTGATAATTTATCAAAATCAAGGTAGAAACTTCAAAGACAAAAAAGTACCTACCTAGTAATCTTGTAACAAATAAATATGATTAAAAAATTACCATCCTCTCTTACACTTTAATGGTGTAACCTCTGTGTCCGATTATGGCTGTGAACCTAGAATCCTAAGTATTGCTGTTTTCTCTTAGAAACTTCGTCAATTTTATAGTCTCCAATCTCACCTGATAATTAAAAAAAAAAACACCTACATCTTACATCTTGACCTACGTTATTAGGTATTTTATGGAGCACCTAGGACCCTGTCTGCGTCGCTATTAATCAAG
This sequence comes from Acleris literana, assembly GCA_946894065.1. NCBI lineage: Eukaryota > Metazoa > Arthropoda > Insecta > Lepidoptera > Tortricidae > Acleris > Acleris literana. The sequence goes on from OX335678.1 coordinate 6,005,011, forward strand.
ATCAATGTATGCATAATGCAGAGGTCGGAATAGGTAGTGCTTATTAACCTAAACTTGACGCATGTTCATTCATGCGTGAGTGAGGTGGGAATACATTACTGAATGAAGATGCATCAAGTTTAGGTTAATAAGCACTACCTATTCCGACCTCTGATAATGAGGCTAGATGCATAATGCTAAAGTGATAAAATGTATGGAATTGATAAATAAGCGCTCGACTGGACCGTCCGGTCAGCTTACGTCAATCCTACATTTCAGTCATACATTTTCGATAACAACATCGTTTGTCCAACTTGTCCAAGTCCACTGGTCAGCCGGGAGACATGAGCGACGAAGTTTTCTAAGAGAATATCCTACCGTTGTTACCTGAGTAGCACCATGCGGGCCAGACGACCGGGGCCTCGGCGTCCAGGTCTCGGCGAGAGGTCAGCGGAGCCAGCATCAGGACGCGGCCGCGGGTCCCAACATCGCTACCCTATGGATACAGGAGCTGGTCAAAATAGGCCCACCCAGGATTGAGCCCCTTATAGACGAGATGCCAAAAACTTTGGGTGTTTTAATAGGGTTCGAAATAATGAAACGGGATGTGCGAAAAGTGCTCCGTAACCGGTGCTAGATGCATCAGCAGTGAAGTTACACTTAGAGGAATAAAGAAGTCTCTATTAGAGACCGGTATAGGGTTATTTTCAGAAAGTTACCTAAATCAGGTTTATTTTTATTGCACTACAGTGTACATCGTTTATTGATATGCATTGGGCGTTAAGCCAGATTTACACCTATTTGGCGCCCTATAAAATCGCACATAAATTGTTCACAGTCTCATTTCAATTTAAAATCTAATAATTAAATTAAAACTGGAATGATGCACATGGTAACACACGAACACAAAGCTTAAAAACTCCCATAGGTACGTAATTCGCATTTAATATTGCGGACTGTAAAAACTTACACGCCAGATACACATTAAAAACTACTTACAATGAATTCGGTCCAAGTTCAATCAAATAGCAAAGCGGAAAAAACCTTCATAGAAAAATTATAAGAACTGGTTTATCTTTGTTTTCACTTGCATTTTATTTCATTCATTTACTACTAATAAATCTGCATAGATTTTGATACGCCAAGCATGTCACTAGCCTAGAAAGTGTCAACAGCACGTTAAAAATGCATTTAATTATTTTTTATTACTATAACCGAAATCTTAGTCTATTCAGTTTACAAAATAAGAAAAAAATTATAGTAAATGGCTTTTTAAGTCCGTTTTTCTCTCAACAAGTGGGTGCAGAAAATTCGGAGCGGTCTCCGTGCAAATTGATCTTTCACGGTTCAGGGGATCGGAGGCTGCCGGGGTTAACACTCGATTATACTCGGATCGATAACTACGAAAAAACTTAGCTAGTTGGTTGGTAGGTATCATCTTAGCCTTTTAGGTTTCAGTATTAAATTGTTCAAATACGGTCTTCGACCCCTTAAAAGCAGTAGATTGTTTTAAGCATAATCGGGAAATGTTTTGGTAAATGTTGCTGTACTAAACTTTATAATGTTTGCGGTTGGAGTCTATTTTTGTTCATTATCTTGACTGAACTTACATAATGGTTTACCAACACATGAAACAAAAGCAATGAAACTGCCATTACGCTAATTCTCTAGCCGTTTACTCCACCTGTCTTCTACTCGACCAATTACTTAACTACTTAACTGGCACTACCGTTTGCACCTTGCCAAAGACAATGTCCTATTCAAATTCCCGCTTCTTACTAGTTACCGATTCGTGACAATGGTCAAATTTAAATGGCGAGCAGGCGTTCCAATTTCAAACTGGCCGCTAGGCGTGTTCGGTGCACGCGCTGCGCTTGCGCCGCAGTAATGTTAATAAAACAGTATCGCAATTTAACGTAACAACTACAGTAAGATAATTTTTATGACATTATTAAAAAAAAAACCCCCTCAAAGTAAATTTCAAGAGAAAAATCTTGGCTTACTTAGGTTCAGCAAAAATATTTGAGTTGATTATGGCAAGACATTAATTTTTCTTATTTTTGGAGACAAACGTAAAATAATTCATTTTCGACATACTCATGCCACCAGTTATTTATTAAATACATAATGGAATTTGTACAAATCAAACTTTGTATCATAAATACACATAGTACCCGTATTCGCATAAAATTCATATTAAAACTTGTTTATAACTGTAATAAAGTTTTGTTCACACGTAAAATATTGGGCTACTGTTTCCGCAGTAGTCACGGCATCGGCATCGTGTCTATGCCCGCCGGCTCACCGCACCAGGTGCCGCGGTCGTGCGTCCGAGATCGTTCGGCTGCACTCGTCAATTGCGGCAATTGAGCCTTTTTTCAGCCACTAGACAGCCATTAGAGAACACGCGAGTGACACTACAGGCTGCGGTTGGACCCGACTTCGTTTTTAAATCGGTGAAAAGCAAGCGGCAATTGTTTTTGCGGGTTCGAATGGTGAAACGGATTTGGCGTAATGGGAATGGCGTTTATCTTTGGAGAAATAGTTTTGACCATAAATAATCAGTTTAATGTAGCTTAGTCACTTTTGTATTTAAATAAATCTAGGTTGGTATAAGCCAAGTTATATTATTCTACCGCGCAATTGTGTGTGTGAAAATTGGAAGCTCAACTTCTGCTAAATAAGACATACATTTTTATTACGTAGGGGCCGCCCTAGGCATACTTTTTCGAATAAAATCGTAGAAATACTAGAAAAGGGCCGAATCTTAAGTACTCCAAACCGACGTGCATGCATGACTCAATATATGAATGTTGAAGAAGCAAAAGAGATCTGTCAGGATCGTAGCAGGTGGAAATAAGTGGCCTCTGCCTACACCTCTGGGAAACAGGCGTGATTGAATGTATGTGTAAGCTACGTCCCAAAATAAATCTTATTTATTTTTACTCACATAAAAAGCAATATAGATTTAGCGATCAGTTTCTGCATCGCGCTGTATACGCTGTGTAGAAAGCGGTGCCAATTACCTGCGCGCGCGCAATTGCCTCGCGGACCACCGCCTGGACGATACACATCTGTGTCGCATCCTGTGTCTTTATTCGTAGCTTTTCTTTAGGTTTCGTTGCTATGGTAACGCACCGCGACACAATTATAATGTTTTTAATTCCATCCACGAAATATTACAAATAAGGACATGGATTACAGCGGTACAATTAAATGCTATTACATACATAGGTCCTCTCACATGATGCCAGGCCTACCATTACAATATCGATATACGGTCAGACTTAGGCTACACTGTCAAATTTTGACGTTATTTATTTATTGTACTTGGCACTACTGTTCCAGAGTTCCATGATGACTAAACATGTAAAGTCCATGATTAATACATACACAACATCAATAGGCGTAGGTAGCTAGTTAAAATGTCCGTACTCATTATAAATAGAATGGTATACAGACTCCTATGAAGTAAAAACCTATGGTAAAAATTAACGAAACTAAATAAAATCCCACAGTTTATTTTGAGCGTTTTTTGTACGGCCATTTTTTACGCTGTGAGCATACTTGAGTTCGCTGATTCGTCAAGCCTGGTAAATCTTATGTCGTCAATCTTTTGCAGTCTTTAGACTTTTTACAAGATTTTCGCTTTGTTACAGAAACAGCTAAGAATTCTATTTGCGAAATTCTATTTTACGGTTACATTTTTCATTTACAGTTTTGTAGAAAATAAAAAGCTCTGTTGCTGCTGCAGGGAATTTGTAGAAAATGTGCCACGAGGGTATTGCTTGTTTGCTATTTAATTGCAAAAACTTACTTAACAGGGCAAATTAGGTACAACAGGCAAAATGGAACTCTGACCCATCATAGAACTGTGTCACAGTGACGTTACAAATCAAATTATAAGAATTGTTAAATAAAGTATCACTTTGACACAGCTTAATAGTCGGTCAGCTGCCCTATTATGGTCGTGTTTATTGATGTGGATAAACGTGGATAAAGCATCTGTCACTTTCTGACCAGTATATAAGTGCGACAGTGACGGATGCTTTATCCACCGCGATAAAGGCGACCATAATACGGGCCCTGGTTTCAATTTTGCCGAGAAAATATTGATGTGTTATCTACTAGACAACTTAACTGTTGGTCAAATCACATTTCCTGAAATACGAGCATACTGCAAGTCCCTTTGACAAAGCAGATAGTAAAACTGCCATAACCCTCGAGCGACTCTACTCATGTAAACCAGGCCTTAAATCACACCGTCGATACTCGATAGTCCGAGTAACGCTTTAATGCCGACCCAGCTGAGATAGGGTTCAATAACGGTCGTGTACCGGATTGACATATAAAGTTATGAATGAGAGCGGTACTACGCCGGTGGAATAGGGAGGGGACGGATGGAATTCTGTCGATGTTTTTATCATTAATTATTTAACTTAAAAATATTAAGTATCATTATTCAGTTTCATTTGTGTTTTTTATTACAATTTATTTGTTTAAAATAAGTAAAACAGACGATAACAATTGCAATAGTTTTATATTTACTAGGTACTCGATATATTAGTAATCAAGGAAGTTCGTTGGTTAGTATCGTTCGTTAAAGGTAAGGTTTAACATCACTCTATTTAGAGTATATTCAAAAAAGTTTTATATTATTAATCTTTATAACTATCCTTACGACACGTGGCGGTGCGTCTTCAGATTTATTAGGTAAACTACGTTGGCTAAGTTCTTTCAAATACTAAGATAGTTTTCTTCTATTTTACTGTTTTGTTTATCAAATATTCCTAACTTATCAAACTAACAATAGATTTTCCGCAAAGTATATTTGCAGTAATTTTAAAAAAGCATCTTTTTTTTCTTTTCTAATAAAACTGAATACGTGACCTTTAACTCATCTCTTCACGTCATCATTACTATCATCATAAAATATGAATACGACCTTAATGTTAACATCACTAATAAGCCCTCACAAGATGTAGCCACTACTATAACTGCGCTGAGACCTCTCGCTTCCTAAAACCTTCCCCTCTGACACCACAGCAGAAAGAAACCAAGGGGGGCAGGGTATACCGTTCTAAGGCGGTCGCAGCGAGTCTCTAAGCTAATCATACATCAAGTTTGCGTTACATGCACTCGCTTTAGTGTAATTCATTAATGTTGAAACTTAAACGTTGTAGGTTTCAAATTAATGATCGGGTCGAAGGTAAGGCGGTGAGATCAAAGCGAAACGATATGATTTATGTAGATCGGCGCCCGGACATGTCCTGTTATATTTTATTGTTTACTTGGACCACACAGGTTAGGATTAGGTTAGTGAGCGGAGCTGAGGGCCCTGCCAAGATGCATTGCGCTAACTAGCGTTTCTATTCGATTCGTTTTTAAACCAATTGCGTCACTGGTAGATCACGTGACTTTTCGTATCACGTCATCTACCAGTGACGCGATTGGTTTAAAAACCATTCGAATAGAAACGCTAGTTAGCGTAATGCATCTTGGCTCTGGTTATCTAGTTTTTATTGAAGTGATCAAGTGATGTATTTTGAACCAAGTCCTCTCAAAAGAACAATCGATGTTATACTTAATTCAACTTTATCAAAGTCGCTAGCGCATATATATGTGTTCATTTCTATGGGGTCATTTTTTTAAAGACGTACTGATGATTAGCAAGGAGCCATTACAACTTCAGACATTGCAGTTGCATGGGAAACCCAGGTGCATCACTAGCCAGCATTTACAGCAGTGAATAGGTAAATAATGTTGAAAATTTAGTAAATGTTCCTCTAAAACTCTTTGTCTTTAAGAATACAATAATGACGAGATGGCTAGCCTAAATACATCTTTATTCTACCTATAAATTAACTCTGGTTAGCTACGGACTAACTTAAATATCACTCATTAACTTGATTGATACCGGTTCCGAACGGAACAATGACAGCAAACTAAGCCTTAATGATATTTTTAACCCAATTAATGATGATATCAAGCGTTGTATCATTAATTTGCCTCAACTCTTCATCGTTCAAATCACAAAGCAACATGAAATTCTTAATAAATTAAGTAACGAAAATTATAACCATGATCGATTTGTTTCTTACGAATTTGGGTTGTGATATGTATCATTTATTTAGACTTGTTAATTAACATTAACATCTCAATCTAAGACGTGATAATTTGATATGATTGGAGAATAGAAAATAGAAAGTTATTATCGTGTAGCTTTAGTAGTTTAAAACTGGATGGAAATGATTGCGATCATCCGTCTGAGGCCAAAATAGAGTTCCAATTTTCTTAACTTTTACCTTGGATTACTTCCGTGAATATATTAGTCTGGACCCATAAGTCATCTGCATAATGGTAATGAAACTGGTCCCTGGAACCGGATAATGTCGCCGGCTATCGTTGCGGGCTAAACATAGTCAGTATTCATAGACATGTATTCGCTCGGTTGTGAAAAGCACAGGAAGGCCTAATGACCGTTTTCACCAATTTCAACGCGTTATAGGCTGAATTGATTGATTATTTAAATTTATTTTGACTTTTAATGTGTGGACAATAAAGCACAAAATCTAACCACGCATGAGGTGCCAAACGGCACCGCTGGCTATAATAGGTAGAGACCGAGGTTTTTTTTATAGCATCGAGAAGGTAAACGAGCACATAGGTCACCTGATGGTAAGTGGACTCCAAAAGCAGTAGATTTTTCCAGTCTCAAGATTGGAATCTCAAGCCTGCAAATGCGTTGCCAACCCTGAGGACTTAGAAGGAATGCCTCTATGCTTGTCTTATCCCTTATCGTGGTTGTCTTACCTCCTCACTGGAACACAACAATGCGCACACTGTTTGGCAGGTTAAAGGGTAAAATGGTGGTAGCGACACAGACGAACCCTAGACAAGGTCCAACCACTAAATATGCATGAAGCATCCTTAAACACAATTTAGTTTTATTTTTCGAATTTTGAATGCCGACTGGTAGATGAAACCTGGCTAGCTAAAAAAAGAGCCCAATCTGTCTATTGTCTTCATTTTTTTTCGTGCATAATTTATGTTGTTTTAATAATCCGTATTTTTATGGTAAAGTCTAAATTTTAACTTCGCTCGTGAATACTGGGATGCCCAAGATACAGGCTCAGCATAGATTGGGATCCGCTGCAAATTAGCCATAAGGAATAAGTAATTCTTCTTAGATATTAGTGTTATAGTTACTTATGTAAAAGCACGTTCATCTTACCTATTATACCTTCATCTCAGTTATTCCTCCGGCGTGTAAATTATGGACAGTTATTAGCGACAGAAGATGCGTGAACCGGAACGAACAAAGCATGTGGAGCGAGGATGCGCGGAGGCCGGGCCAAGGTTTGGTGCCGGCTGAAGCCTTTTGTTCTTGCGCTAGATATCGATTACAGTATTTATCAGTGATGTTAAGTGTTGTATTAGTAAATGTAGTATTTTAATTTTCTGTTCACGTTCATGTTAGACAAAGTTTCATAGGTTTATGTTGTTGGATTTTATCTACGAAGGAAGCGGGTCCAGGTTCGGTCCCATTAAAGGCGAATATTTGTGTGATGTAAAAGAATAAATATTTGATCCTGGGGTGTGGAGGTGTTCTATAATTTTATTGAGTTATATGTAAAAGTATATCTTTGTCTAGTACGGTCAATAACTTTAATTGTTGAGCATCTACAGAACCCTGTCGCAGAAAGACAAAAGTCAATTTTGACGTTTTTTTTTTTTTGACTTGACGCTGTCGTTATCGCAGGGGTTCTATAGGTGCTCAACAATTAAAGTTGTTGTTATACTCATTGCTGCCGTAATACCGTATAAGCATTTTAAATGTTATATTGTTACTAATAGAGTAGATAATGCTTCGACAACTACATTGCAGTTACTGCCTTTGGTATTACGGCAGATTGTAAAGGGCACAATTGATATGGCGTGCGTCAAAGCTCTTACGCCGTTGACCAAGAGTCTATTATTGCTTAATACGCACGCCTTATTAAATGAGTCTTGCTATACAAGCCTAGCTAGTTTGTGATAAGGGTAATTTTTCTAAGATTTTCTTAACATCATTTACCATTTAATTATTTATTATATACTATTTACTATTTATTTATTTAAAATGGACACGATAAAAACCAGTTACAAAGACGTGGTGCTGAAGGACATTATAACCTCCTGAGGTTCCCTGTACTAAAACTATTTCAAAATACGGCCATTCAAATAAAGATCTAGTGCAAAGAAAGTAAAGTGTAATTTCTTATGTTTTTATGACATAAGATGAAATTGGAAAATTGACTTTATGTCATTCGTAATAGATTCATATTCCATTGACAAATTTCGTTGTATGCTGGGAGGGTAAATAGGCATCCAAAGATGTTGTCAAGGATAGTGCGTTTTATTTAATTGTTTCTTCTTCTTTCTAAATTAGTATAGTTTTATTTTATTTTGTTGAGTACTTAATTTAAGTTATCGTACCATTTTTTAATGCAGATCGTATTTTTTGTAAAAGTTATGTCGGTACTCCGTCATTGTTGTAAATACCCGACAAAATGTAAATTTCGTATATAATTTTTAACCCCTTACTAATAAACGTTGAGTAACGGTGGTATAGCTATACAATGTTTTGTCCTTATTTGTCAAATTGAAATGACACAATGACAGATAAGGACAAAACATTGTATAGCTATACCACCGTTACTTAACGTTTATTAGTAAGCAGGTAACTGTTTAGTATGTATGATGTGGATGTACCTACTTTTTTAATAAAAAAAGGATTGAGTTAAATAGAGAATTATAAGTTAGGAAAGCTGACCCCACCATTATGTACCTAGTATTAATAGTTAGGTGGAGGTAGATAAAGAGGGAGAGGGTACACGATATGGCGTTACTAACAGAGTGTATCAGAGTGAAATGGGCGTTCATCCCGCTCCCGCGCATGGCTATTGTTTGTCCGCTAAATTGTATGGCCAAGGTTTTTTTCTTAATGTTGTCAGTATCGCGGGCCGAAAGCGTTAGCATCACAAAGGCTACCGATTCACAATGGGGGCTTTAAGATAACGCTCAAGTTAATTGCATAATGGTGTAGAAAATCTAGCTGGGCAGTTGCATAATATTATGTTAAGCCCGCGTTTTTGCTAAAGAGTGTTGCAAGGTTTAGATTTTATATGGCAAGGAGAAGGCATGCGAGTACTCACTCAGGCTACCTGATGGTAAGTGGGATTTGAGAATTCTCAAGACTACAATCTCAAGACTGCAATCCTAAGACCTCAAATGCGTTGCCAACCCTGAGGATTAAAATGGAATGAGTCTATGCTAATAATTTCATCCGTTACCTTATCCCCACACCGGAACACAATAATGCGAACACTGCTGTGGTGGCGAAAAATTGTACTAGCCTCTTTGTCGGATTGAAATCTGTCTCGAGAACTAAAATTTGTAATTAATAAGATAAGATGCTTTTTTGTTATCATTTTTTTTGCTTTTTACTTTTTTAAAGATTATGTCGCCGAATGCTCTGACTAGTAGTGTTTCCTGCGTTTGATTAGTTTTAAGTTTAAAAAAATATCTTACATTTTAGAATTACCAAAATTCATTAAAGGACCAATCCGCAACTTAACAGTGCGACGACGCACCGTAAAAAAATGCATAAATAATAGTCGCGTTTTTCGATGCGGCCACGCCCCGCAGTGTCGGAGCCTGGCCCAATGTATGGTAGAAAATTTCGCCTGTAACGCGGGTAGGTCAGCTTCGTCGCAGTTAAGATATAATATTACAATCACGGTTGTCCCTCGGAATCCCTAATAAAGTTTGTCCTAATGCATCGTTTGTCCGAACTATTTTTTATCATAAACTGGTTATCAGCTGAGTCACATAATTTTTCAAGTTTTTCGTTTTTTCTGCGGTTAGGTTAGGTTAGGGTAGTAATATAACAACACTAAAAAAAAATAAGCGGAAATAGCTTCAGGACAAACGATGCATTAGGATGAATAAGGATTAGAAATTCCAATTCTAAATTGGAATACAAGGATTAGGGATTCCAATTCTATATTAGAATATAAGGATTAGGAATTCCGATTCTATATACCCTACAAACAAACGTTAAAACCAAGCATTTTTTTATTACAATTTCAGCATAATTTCCTGAAAAACGTTATCAGCGGCATTTTACCTGTCACAGCGCTGTCGTGCGTCAAGTGCTCTTTATTCATATCGGTCTTTGTCTCAATGCAAATGGCGCGGTCACCGGTGCGACCTCTCGCCCGCAAGGTCGCTTGTAGGACGCGCACTCCGCAAGCAACCAGGCGAATTTACATGAGAACGCGAGAACCAGTCCACGCGATTCTGAACTCTCGAGAGTTGGTTATATAACTACGGGACATGTGACGTGATTTAGCGCTCTGAAGATGGACTGAAGTTGACATGGAGTTATATCATGTTTATGGAAATGCGACGTACATAGTATATTTAGTATTGAACTAAAGGGTTTCGTCACTGAACTATTGCGTAAATGACTAGTAAATGAACAATAACTGGGCCTGTATTCCCGGCGGTAAAAACCTAACCTGTTACGGTATTGTTTTGACGTCAGCCGCCATTACTGTCAAGTAAATAAGAGCTATCAAAACGTTGACAATACGATAACAGATCAAAGACGATATAGTTTTTACCGCCGAGAATAGAGGCCCTAAAGAACATAAGTTTAAAGAAACCTACGACGACGCTCAGTACCTATGGGTCTTTTCGGATACGGTAACCCATAATTTTATCGAATTTTAATTCGTCGATTGTATCGTTCCATCGAAATTAATTTCATCGACCGCATTTTTCTGCCAAAATCATGAAGTATTTGGATGTCTTAAACATGAATTACGTAGTTAGGTTAGGATAAGTTAGAGTTGTGACTATAAAATAAACTAACCCATGCGGCGAGAAATGCCTTTCGATGAAAAGAAAATTCTGCGTAATGATACGATTGTTGAAATAATTTCGATAAAATTCGGATACACTTCGACCCTTTACGATCTTTTGAGCAATATCCCTTTACACGCTCAGCTGTTCGAATGTGCAAGTTGCCTGACGATGTTTGTCCTCGCCGTAAGAAACACGATGGATCCATCCTTGTCACCAGTTGAAGTAAGATGACTCGACTTAGGTAAATAAATAAAGTGATAATAAAGATAAAGAGAAATGTTCGTTTATTACTGAACTCACCTGTACCCTTACCATGAGTTACAATTACCGTATTCGCTAGCGAGTTGAAATGCTCTGTCCCTCGCACTCTGTAAGAATACTGCGAGGTCTGCGAGGGAGAGAGCATCGACTCCCTAGCGAGTACGTTAATTGTAACTCATGGTAAGGGTAAGTTCGCGCGGCGCAGTGTGCACGTCTATATGCGTAGACGCATACATCACAAAACTCATGGCAACCGCTGGGACTCGAACCAAGAACCTTACGGCCATGAAACAATACCCTAAGCCTAAAACCCAATTGTTGCTAAATATTGTGATTTCCACTTGAAAATGTTGTAGTTTAAAGTTGGTCAAACATTTATTCATAGTCACCATTATATTATAAGGTTGTTAAAAAAATACAAACGCCTTTTAACAATAATGTATTCAGATATTATTAGCACCTTATATGTTACAATATATTTGATGGTGACCTTTTCTTAAAATCAGGTTCAACCTTACCCTTTCCAGTTTACTATTCTCACACAGATTGTAATAAATATAAGTACGTTGTTAATATGTCATACGGGCCAAGTTCAACCAGGCGCTAACAAATAAACCAAACTTTATATGTCATCCTCGCGGCGGCGTAGTTAGCACCTCGGCGCCCTGCCGAGACCATCGCTCGACACATTGACACCACTGTAACCCCAACCCAGCCCACACATCATCTACATACAAATCACAGGTCAAGACATCCTGGATGGTGCGCGTACGACTCTAAATGAAAGGTCAATCGAGTATAGCTAAGCGTCGAGGAAAATTTATTTTACCATAAAAAGTGCATTAAGCCGTGTTGTTACTATTTAAACATTTACAATATTCACGTAAATACCGAGGTTGTTCATAAATATTTATTATGCTGATAAGTAATTTTGTAGTAAGATTTAACTAGTGACCTATGGCCAGGTTAAAAAAAGAGACTAAGTATGACATGCAAGGTAAAACTTTTTGTTTGATACGTGTTTAGCTTTATTGTATAAAACTACAAATAGCGTCGCATATTTTAATACTAATCAGATTCAAAAATATTTGTCGCGTAAAATCAAGCATCAGACTTGCTTTAAAAAAATCCTTTCGGTAAATTAAGTATACCGTAAAGTCATTTACGCTCTCTTAAATATATACACGTAGGTATTTGTTATGTACAAATATGCAACAGCTTTATTCAATAAAATAACATACGTTGTATGCGGTAAAGGAAGAAGATACATCCTGTTGCGAGGTACAAGCTTCCTAATACTATTAACACTTACAATTCTAAAACAAATTATTTATTCATTACTTTTATAAATATTTTATTGCACAAAATAAATAGTGTACAAAAAGCGGGCTTAATGCTACAAACATTCTCTACCAGTCAATCTACAGGGTGTTAGGCAGAAGGTTGGACAAACTTCAGGGACTAACTATGTAGGTCTTACTCATCAACTTTTACTATGGGACCAAAAAACCAGCTGTTCCATACAAACTTTAAGAGCTAAACAGCCGAAATGTATGGAACAGCTTTTTTTTTTCGCGATTTGTATGTTGGTCCCATAATAAAAGTTGATGAGTATGACCTACAGAGTTAGTCCCTGAAGTTTGTCCAACCTTCTGCCTAACACCCTGTATAATGCTAAATACAATTACTTAATTAGCTAACATATCTCTTAATTATGGACCAGTGTATGATAATTATGATTCGCTTCGATATGTAACTCTTATTAACTTAACAAAAAGAAACCGTATAGTAAGTAGGTACTAAAACTATGTGGAATTAAGAGTCAGATAACATATCTGACATTTCAACACTTTCGTTTTTTGTTACAAGAGAGAAAAGTAGAAAGATCAAAACTCATCATGTAGCATTACATACATACATAAACTCACACCTTCAATCCCAGAGAGGGGCAAGCAGAGCTACAAAATTACCAACAAAAATGTTTTTTTTTTTGATAATTCTGTGACCTCGTTTTGCACAAATAGGCTAAGATGTTTACCAGCGTATTAGTGACAGGTTGCAAGCCCATCACCTATCAGAACTACAAGCCTAAATTCCTTTAGTCGCCTCTTACGACATCCACGGGAAGACATGGAGTGACACTATTCTAACCCGGCAACCACGCGGGAGCATGTTTAAAGCATTAAGTTAATAAAAACTATATTCTTTAGTAAATCATGGCGCTAAAATGTGCTTTTAATTTAGCAATTTTTAAGACTGCCTTATGCACTGCCACAGCTAAATTATGACGAGTTTGCTCCTTGCACCCATAAAAAGCCACTGTTTGCTATTGTACTAATTGTTAGTAAATACTGCAACCACTTAGGCCTGCAAACACAGCTAATACCTACCGAAGCAACTTACAACGCGGAGTAGTTATAGTCAAGGAAAACACCAGATAGCGACCAGTTTAATAATAGATTACGCGCGCATAAAAGTACTTTCCTATATACTCGTATTTCTGAAAACCTAGTGAGCTTCCATATTTTTGCCCTACTAAAATGCTGACATGAACAGGGACCTTAGAGCTGAATGTGATCGAGTATAGCTTTGCCCTCACAAGAACCTCACCAGTGCATATCTGAACACTAATTGCTCATCCCCACATCTTGGATAATCCTCACTGTACCGCGCATCGGTTGCATAAATATTTCCACCACAGACCATAGGAATGCAAATGGTCCCACTGAAAATAAGCGTCGCAGCCTGCACTTTCTATGTTCCTAGTTGTTATATTTTTTTCTACCTTGTTCTGCTTTTTGGTTTTGTTGTACTTGTGTTAAATAAATATTTCTTTCTTTTTAGGGTTCCGTAGTTAACAAGGAACCATTAAAGTTTCACTATGTTCGTCTGTCCGTGGTTTAACTCAGCGACTCAATGTATTAACATGGCAATCTTTGATTTAATACAGAAAGTTATTATGAATATGGATAAAAGATTGCCAGTCTCTGCAATGTATATGGATTTAACTAAAGCTTTCGACTTTGTAGACCATACAATTTTAATAAATAAGTTGTATCAATATGGAGTCAGGGGTAACATTCTCGAACTAATTAAGTCATATCTGAGTGATAGGAAACAAATTACACAAATATCTCAACTATGCTACGATACTAAAAAAGAAACAATCTTTTCCTCACAGCCAAAAACAGTTCAACGTGGTGTTCCCCAAGGAAGTATTCTAGGGCCCCTATTATTCCTAGTGTATATTAATGATCTGCCCAAGGTTACTAATAATACAATGGTCCTTTTCGCGGACGACAGCACCATGTTATTTAATAATATTAAAGGCAATAAATAAGACTCTAGAAGAAATAACAAATTGGATGGACGTGAACCGCTTAAAAATTAATTTAAGTAAAACTTGTATCATGAACTTTAATCAGAAACGTAGTATTTTACCTGCCATAAAAATCACCCATAAAAATAACTTAATATCAGAAACGAACCTTACAAAATTCTTAGGCCTCACTCTAGACAATAATCTGACATGGAAAGCTCAGATTGAAAATATTTGTGTTAAATTAAATAAATATTCATATGCACTGTACATGTTAAATAAAATAGTAAACAAATCAGCTGTGCTAACAGCATATCATGCACATGTGTCTTCGACTCTTAGATATGGAGTTATATTCTGGGGTAACTCAACTGATCGGGACCTTGTCTTTAAAGCCCAAAAAAAATGCTTGCGTGCCGTGTGCAATCTACAACCTACAGAATCATGTAAACCATATTTCAACAGATTAAATATTTTAACTTTTCCTTCTCTGTACATATATGAAGTCGCTATTTTTGTTAAATTTAATGCAGAATTATTTCAGAATTTTAACAGCGGACGACACCGCAATATAGTGCGTGCCATTTCAATGAATACAGCTCTCTTATCCAAAAGTATAATAGGAATGGCTCCAAGGATTTATAACTGCCTACCAAATGAAATAAGAGATTGTAAATATATTATAGAGTTTAAAATATTGTTAAACAGATATTTAATTAAGAAAGGGTTCTATTCGATAGAAGAATATATTAATGACAAAGTCTAAGAGCTGATGTGCCATTACATTAATAATAATATTAAGCTGTGTGCATAAATTAATTTAACGTTAACAGTTAAGTTTACCTAGTCACTAATAGGCATTTAGTAATAAGAATTATATTATATTGCATGCTAGATACTAGCAGATTGTGACAGATCAATACATTTTATGTAACACCTTTTTCTACTCACTTATCAGCAATAAATGATTTGATTTGATTCGATTTGATTTGACTCTCGGTACTAATTTGGCATAGCTACACATTTACATTACGCCGACGACGCTAGCATGAGATGAGGAGCGGACTGAAAACCAGCGCTGCCAGCTCCCGCGCCCACACTCGGAAGCGCAGCATTTGCTGAGTCGGCTCCTTTTACCACATGCCATACTATTTATACCTTTTTTGTCATTTATTATTTGTTTGTTAATTTTTGTATTATGTGGTAAATGTGGTAATATACCATTTTTCTTTCTTTCTTTCTAGAATTCAATTATGACATTTTACATTTTACATACCAGAAATCTCTTAAAAATCATTACGTATATTTTATTATACATTTGTAGATTTTGGGACCATTTAGGAAATATTGAACTCGAAAAGTGTAATATTTGCTATAGTTGCCCCTACAGCCAAAGCTACAAGTACTAAAAATCTGAAAAATGTCTTAATTAAAGCAGCCTAAGTAGAGTTACTTGTTTCCTACAATAGAGGCGACTGAAGTGTTCATACCTACTAAAATCATTGAAAAAAGCAAGCAGCAAATAACTTTAAATAGATAATTAATTCATACGTCTTGTTTTTTGAGATACTTTTGTGTGTTTGTAGTAACGGCCTCGGAACCCTACAATGAGCATGGTCAGACATGCTCTTGCGGGTTTTTTTAATGCCCTTTCCCGCGTTTACTCTCCCTTTATAAGCTTGACATTGACTTTATTATTAATATAGGTACCCATAAGCATCTTCCCATAAATAACTTTGTTCGGTAAAGTTTTAGCATAGGTACAGTTCGCTGCGCCGGCGACTCCCATGTCAAACACTTTGCTTTATATAACTAATTATCAGTCAACCGTAGGCCAGCACTTCCATGAAAGTATTGAGATAAGCAACGTATTCTTGGCTTCACATGTCACGACCCGTGATGCAGTAATCATTTCCATCAGCTCAGCCAAGTGCCAATCAGCAACCTTGGCAATCAGCCATTGAAGACTGTACCTGTCATCGTCTGTGAAATACAGTGTATATGAGCAAACGGCTATGGAATCACAATCAACTACAGGGACTTCGTTTAGATTCTAGATACCGGTAAAAATCTACGACAATATGCATGGTTTCAATGAACCGTCCAAGAATAAGGCAAGTATTTGATATGGCAACTCTTAAAGTCAAAGGTAAAGATACATTCGTAGGCCTAGGGGTAGGTAAGGCGATAGTTTTATTTTGCGTAATACTAAAATAGCCGTACTCATAGATAAATACCCGTTCTAATATCACATAGATACATCATACTGGCAAGCAAAACAAATGCTATTTTGTAAACTATTAAAAAACAACATGTACCTTTTACTTTTTCTCGTAAGTATAGTTAGGGAGAATCGCGAAAATAAATCCTTGTGTGATTATTGCTAGGGCATCATCATAAACACGACAAAGTTATCCTCGGCATCTAGGTAAATAGCACTGGCACTGGCCGTGAACTGATCGCCGACTGGTTTGCACAGGCGCACAGAAGGAAAATGAGCAGCGCGTGACCCGCCCGACCCGCGGGCGAAGGTCGCGCAGCTCGCGCGCAGCAGCCCAGGACGCGAGCGCCAGCGGCACGGAATATTTTTCTTATTATTATATATATACATAGGGCTGGTCAAGAGTAAGAATTCGTAGGTTGACGTTGAAAATAGCATGGAGAAGGCTACCGCGTACACAAGCCAACGGATGAGGAGTGGAATCTGAGACAGTTGCATTCTCAAGACTAAATAAATAAATAAATATATCAGAGGCCAATGTCACTCAAATTGAACTAGGCCCAAACTAAGCTCTAAGCGTGTTCGTATATGGGGACTCGACAACGATACATAGAAAACATCCATGCCACAGGAACAAATACTCATGACACAAATATTTGCCCATATACCGGGGATAGAATCCAGGACCGCTAGCTTCGTAGGCAGGGTCACTACCAACTAGTCTAAACGCATCGTCAAGACTGCAAATGCGTGATTTAGATATATTTATTCTTCACTAACAGTATGAAAGGACAAATAAAAGTTTGATTAATGTGCAGTATTATTGAGTTGCGAAAAATCGCCTTTGGCAGAATATCTAGCTTTACTCGTCTTCTACCTATGTGCGACATTATTTATCAACCTATACCTACGGTAAAATAATGTCGAACATAGATGAGAGAACATAGAGATGCGCCCGCATCATCTTTGTATTAGCAATAGGGTAATTCACAGGATGTTCTGACACGTTGTTGCGTTGGCTCTATCACTAAATTTAAAGACTACAAATTTAGTGATAGAGCCAACGCAACAACGTGTCAGAACATATCTATTAAATAGATAAAATCCTTGACATTATGACGAGTGACGAACCCTACTTCTAGAGGTTATTTCTCCCAACCGATTTTAATTAGACCTAGCTAAGAACCAACCTGATTATTCTGATTAAACTAGCTTTATTTAAATAAAATACTTCTGAATCGGTCAATCCGTGTAAGTGTTGCAAGGTAACCCATAATTTTATCGAATTTTACTTTATCGATTGTATCATTTCGTCACTATTTTCTGCTGAAACCATTATGTTTTTGCGATATTTTACTCATTAATTACGTAGGTTAGGTTAGGGTAGACTTGAGACTGCCAAAATTCAACTCGCGGGGCGAGAAATACCTTGCGATGAAATAAAAATGGTGCTCAATGATACGATAAAGTAAAAGATTCCCCAGTTGCAATGGTCAAATATTTGTATTTTCTAACACACAAACGAAAAGCGTAAGCCAAAAACGAATGACTTAAACAGGCTTTATGCACCGATGGATATAGATCCGCATATATTTACTAACATAGACGTACACAAGATGCACGTCCGTTATGTAACCGACTGCAAACATGTCAATAGTTGCTTGATTGGTCCACAGGCCTTAACCCGGGGTCAAGTATGCAGTAATTATAAGCATTACGTAGCCAAAGAAAGTGATTGTTTAGGCTGGCCAATGTTTGCAATTTAGTATGTAGATAAAAATGAAGGCATACGTCTGATTTTTGGAAAAAAAATGAAGCCTGAGTACAGAAAATTAATTAAAATCGGGATAATGTTCAGGCCACTGGGCCACAAGATAATTATAGACTTTACTTAAACCATTTAACACAACTGCTTAGGTTTCCCTTTTTAGGTGAAAAAGCGATTTTGTAATGACACGAATTATAATTATGATGATAATGAGAAATCAGTAATCGGTTTGTAAAAGTGAAACTAAATTTTCTGCAAGAATAAAATTTGACGCGTTTCTACATCTAATATTTTACACGTTTACATAATGTAAATTATTGAGAAATTACATTTTTAAATTGGACCCATTCTCGCACATTCCCATTTTATTTGAATGGCGTCAACAAAATAAAACATTACAAACCAAGTTTTATCCAAATTTACGGCTTGTTGAATAGCGCCTGATTGTGTTTGCTCATATCAAGGGAATGTCTTCATCCAAAGAAATAACACTTCGAGCTGAGTTTGGACACACTTTGCCACCTACATAGCCGATGACAAGCAAAGCACCTGTCTTATCGGGACCCCACAACTGACCACTACCTCGTGAGCAGCTAGTCTTAGAACTGAAGACATCTATAAGTAGGGTTCCGTAGTAAATATAAAGTTGGATCATGGCTTGAGATTTTTGGAATTCGCGTACAGCGGGGGTGTCACTCGTAATTCATAATAACGTCTGTTCTAACCCATTGCGAGTCTGAATTATCATTTGTCATTAACAGGTTTTAAGCTTAATCACAAACTTTTAAAATTTTCGAAAATTATAATTCAGACGGAAATGGCTTTAGGATAGACGAAAATTTGGACTAACGGTGCATTATGGCAAATGACAATGAGGGGTTCCTATGTAGACCCGTATACAAGGGCCTCGCTAGCCATAACATTGTTGACTTAGGGATATAAAATGGCGAAAAAAACAACTGAGCATCAGCTGAAGTAAATCCTTACGTCACTGTTTTGACTATCTCGGGGGCAAGTTCTTTAAGAAACATACAAAGGTTTACCCATCAGTGTACCAGTACCTCGTTGTCGTTGTAGTACCTACTACTATACTCGACACATGCATTTACTTGAAATTTATTCGAATAGGACCTTTCTTCCACTTTTATAATTACATTATGATAGCTCTTACTGACATGGCAATAGGAGCTGTATTTGATCACGATATCATCGGAGCAAAACGGGCTAAAAACAATGTGGAATCAAGGCTGGCGAATCCTAGTAAATCCATGCAGGGAAAAAGAGCAATATGATGCAATCTTATAGCTCTGTCCATTGCTGCTTAGCTTGGCAGGTTTAAACAGTTTTTAATTCGGGTGCTACCTAGTCCCCCCAGTCTCCAGTACCCTAAACATATGACAATGAAGACATTGAACTTGCCCACGTTTCCTCGAACGGCGCGAGATCAATTTACGAGCTTCGTTACATACGGACTTGTTTATTCGGTCGCCCACGCACCCCACGCGTGGCTCGTGCCCACGCGTGGGATAAGGCAGGAGCGGTCGCGTGTCGAAGACACGTATTCCGCATTATAGCTAAAGCATTAGAAATATACACTATACACTTGAAAAAAATGCATTTAATTTTTGATGAGTTTTGCAATAGTTAAAAAAAAATACCTTAAAGCGTAACCAGCGCGAAAACCGTTAAAATGCATCAAAATTAAAAATTCGATAAAAGAATTTATATTTGCTTGAAAAATTGTTAGTAATAAAAAATATTTGTTAACAGTTAGATTGTGATTGAATCCTCATTCCATTTATAAGCCTAACAAGACGTTAGATAGGTTCAGTCGCTTAGATCTATTTGCTGTGGCTTCTAGAAACTTTGGTTAACATAACTATTATTATAGCAATTTTATTTTATTTCTAGCAATTGTACTGTGATTGTTTCAACTAAAATTCAGACCAAACCAAAACTTTTTAACATAACCCAACCTACACTTAAGCAACTTGTCACCGCTCCGACCAAAAAACTGCACCAACGCTATAAAATCTTCAAAAGATACCAGATATTGACTTAAAAAAGCGTATGCCTTTTCTTTATACTTGGACTTTCATCTTTATACTGCAGCTCATAGAGCCTTAAGTTAAAGACGGAAATATTGGAAATAAGTCGTTATGAAACGTTTTTTCTCCTAATAGAGCTGTTGCCTTGGACCACCAAGCCACTTTACACCTCCAACCTCGTAGAAAAACATAAACAATGCTAATATTGTAATCTAAATTCATTCAAGATGAACATTGACACTTGCTTTTATTTCCTTTTGAGAGATATCTAGAAATTGCCGGGGAATATCTTAATTTGACTTTATTGTTGGCCGCTCGCCGAAGAGGTTCTACCAAATGAAGTTACATTTGACTTTTCTATATAACTAAACGCATAAGGTATTGAGGATATTAAACTGTCTGAATAAAGCATTTGTTGAACAAGTCGTGAAGTTATTATTGGTTAGGGTGATAAATAAGAAATATGTTTATAAGTGAAAAAATATATTATGATATTATTTACTAGGAGAGTCGTGTATTCAACGTAACTGTACGATCGATACGGGGTGACCCGGGGAACTAACTGTAAGCAAACATATTGCTTTAAAAAGAAACCCTTATAAAAACAAGGAACACTTGAGACTGTAAATTATTATCCATGTGTGAAAGAGAACGTCTAGCTAACTACTAGTGTGAGTGGGACGGATTTATTTATGTGAATTCCAACACGCCCCCTCAAAAAATAAATCCTCTTTCTTTAAATTACATTATAAAAATAATAATTAATAATAATAATGTATTAACAATATGAAAATCACACGCTCTCCTTTATCTGGGGTACAATGATCATCATCATGCATCATGTAAATATTTTTCATTATATGACCCGCATCTAAAATGTAAATGCATCGATCAGCTGATGAGTATCGAAAACCCTTTTCTATTAACGCTTGCTCAAACATTTGAAACCAACAACGTGCAGACTGTTTTAAACCATATAACGACTTATTTAATTTGCAGACCTGATTACCTGCACATGGGATTCCCTCAGGAATTTTCATAAATATTTCTTCCTTTAATTTCCCATTTAAGAATGCCGTTTTAACGTCCATATGGTGAACAAGCAAATTAAATTGATTTGCAAAAGCTAATATCAATCTAAAAATCGTAATTCTTGCAACAGGGGCAAATGTTTCATTATAGTCAATTAAAAAAATATTCTTGACGAAAACCGCGAGCTACTAAACGTGCCTTATATTTCAGGGGATTTCCAGACTCATCATTTTTAATTGTAAATACCCATTTGCAATCGACAATATTTCTGTTTACTGGTTTTTGTACAAGTGTCCAGGTTTTATTTTCAATAAGAGAATTTATTTCCTCTTTTATCGCACTTTCCCATAAATGCTTATCATCCCTGGTTTCAATCTCTTTATAAGATGTCGGTATTTGGCAAACTATAGACTTTGCACACAATAAATAGTTAACAGAAATATCATCATCAGTTTCATTATATGGTACTGTAGGCAAGTTTTTAATCCTATCACTCCTTCTCAGATAATTCTCACTAACTAAGTCATTTTGAGACTTTGACAATTCATTTTGAAATGAACCACAGTGATTGTGCTCATCTGTTTCACATACAGATTTATTAGGTGGTGGACCTAATGGTGCAGAAACTCTGCCTGTTTGTTTACAATCATCTGATTTTGCCACATCAGATTTTATGCACCTCTTCTTTAAAGAGTGCCCGTCAGATTCACGGTTATTATCTGAAATAATACCGCCAGGCTTCAACGGCCTACTAGATAAGAAATTAATCTCATCCACTATCACATCTCTGACTTTTACAAACTTTTCATTGACCACATCCCACACCTTATAGCCATTCGGTTCATAACCAACCAATATACCTTTTAATGACTTTTCATCAAACTTGGTTTTCCTTGTTTTATTAACAAAATAAACAGTTGAACCGAATACCTTTAAGTATTTAAGAATAGGCATTTTACTATGCCACAGCTCAAACGGTGTGTTATCTGTTTTCAGTGCTTTTGTCGGGCTAATATTAATTAAATACGTAGCTGTTAAAACAGCCTCACCCCAGAACTTTTTGTCAAGTTTCGCACCAGATACCATGGCACGACTTCGTTCTGTTATTGTTCGTATCATACGTTCAGCAATACCATTTAATGCTGGCGTATGAGGCACTGTTAAGTGGTAACTTATACCTTTTTGCACACAATACTGTTTCATTTCATTTGATAAATATTCACCACCATTATCACAATATAAATTGACAAATCTCAAATTAAAATTTGCTTCAGACTTTGCAACAAAATCTTGAAATACAGCAAATACATCAGATTTATGGGCTATTAAGTATGTCACAGTGTAGTGAGTAAATTCATCGACAAAAATCACAAAGTAGTTTTTGCTGTCAAGTGTTGAAGGAGTGATCGGACCGCAAACATCTGTATGCACATTGAATAGAGGTCGTTTTATGGCTTTAGGTTTCAATTTATTAAATGGCAAACACGCTTGTTTTCCATTTATACAAGCTTCACATATTTTATCACTAATCGTAACATTATTCAATTGCTCAAAATCAGAAAATATTTGTTTACTTTTTATCTGTGCAAACTTAGATTTGCCAATATGTCCAAGTCTTTGGTGCCATATTTCGTAACTATTTTTTTACGACTCCATTCAATGAGCTGTCAGTATTTAAAGCGCAATTCTCAACCTGAAAATGTATACCAATTAAATTGTTCAAAGACTCACCCTTTGTTAACACCTTACCCTTGTTGAAGATTTCAACTGTACCATCATGGTTAAAGACAATAGTCATTCCAGCTTGCTGCAGCTTCTTAACCGAAAGCAAGTTGTACGGAATATCTGGACAGAAGAGTACATCTCGTAGCATTCCCTTAATTCCAAAATTACTGATAACAGCCATATTGCCTTTTTTCGTTGCCTGAATGAAGGTTCCATTTTTCGCAACTGAAATGCTAACAGGCATTTGCAATGTTTCGAAATCATGTGCTAAATCCTCTCTATTTATTAGATGGTCAGAAGCTCCAGAATCCAGTATAAATGTTATGCAATTTTGGCCTTCTTGTATACTGCGATGATCACCAGCCATAAAAGCAAAACCCGACAGCTGAGGGCTTTCCCTTCCCGTTATGTTAACAGTTTGAACTGTTCTATTGTTTTTGTCCCATTTGTGATGATCGTTTTTGCCTGACGATTTCTTATATAAACAGTCCTTTTGAAAATGGCCCTTTCTTCCACAACAATGGCACTTGATGCCCTTAAAGTTATGGTCCTTCGGTCTATATGAGTTTTTATTAACTCTATTTGAGTTTTTATTCAAATAATTTCTTTGCTTGTAACTTTCTTGACGTCTTGTTTGTGCTTGGAGAATTTTCAAACTCGTGTCACGTCTTCCATTTATAACTTTGATTTCGTGATCCAAAAGCCTTGTTTTGACAAAGGCTAAGGTGAGATTATCCTCAGCCAATGTTTCGATAGCTGTAATGACACCATCATATTCATTGGGAAGTGTCATGAACAGATGTGTTATTTTATCTGCTTCTTCTAATTTTGCTCCGGCGGCTATTAATTCGACGATTAAGTCATCAAACGACTGAAAATGTTTCAGTAGTGTTATATCAGGTTCCAATTTCAAATTTAGTAATCGCTTACGCAAAGCTAACTGCGTAGCAATGCTTTTTCTCTGATAAATATTGTCTAATCTATCAAATATGTCTTTTGCACTGTCAATTTCATTTACAAGTCCTAACAAAGAGTCTGATAAATACTCAATCAACGTATTCTTCGCAACTCTCTCATCTTTGAGCCATGTACTGTCCGGTGTCTTCGGAACTTCGCTGTCGATCACTTTTAACACTTGAAGTTCATTTAGTAAATTTCTTATTCTAAGTTTCCACACACTGTATTTGTCCCCATTAAACGGTTTAATGTTTCTTTTAGATGTTAGATTGTCCATTTTCATTAACAACAAAAGTTCACTTAGAATAAGCACTAATGCACCAAGTCTTTTAAAAAATTACACACTTTAAAATTGTTCTTTATCATATTAAATTAACTCAAATTTTAATTGACTATATTATTTTATTTTCTGGGCCCATAACCTATTGGTTAGGGTGATAAATAAGAAATATGTTTATAAGTGAAAAAATATATTATGATATTATTTACTAGGAGAGTCGTGTATTCAACGTAACTGTACGATCGATACGGGGTGACCCGGGGAACTAACTGTAAGCAAACATATTGCTTTAAAAAGAAACCCTTATAAAAACAAGGAACACTTGAGACTGTAAATTATTATCCATGTGTGAAAGAGAACGTCTAGCTAACTACTAGTGTGAGTGGGACGGATTTATTTATGTGAATTCCAACAGTTATTAATGATTAGACACTAACTGAACTGCAACTGTCCGAATTTCTGGGATACATACCAAATAAGCCCATTGACGAACTAATGAGTATAGAATTATAGATGGAATAAATAAACACACTTTAGCATTTATAATATTAGTGAGAATTCCAATAATTTATGGTATATCATTGCAAAGTAGAAGAGTAAAGGAGCAAAATGACAAGGAAAAATTGTTGACCTAAATAGTAAGTTATTTTATTAACATACTCGTCCTAGTAACCGCCTTTAAAACGACGTCGCGTTTAATTCTTGCATTGTGTACCTAGGCTACAATATTTTAATTAAAATCAAATACCTGCAGTTGTATATTTTCATTATGAGTACCGAAAGAAAACATAAAAATAAGCACGCGACGAAATATTTTTTTATGTAAATATTATTTTTGGAATACTGAACCATGTTGGTAAGACAGTTAATACCTATGCGATGCGCGTAATGTAATCCAGAAACTGTATGTAAACTGAAGTCAAAGTAGGTTAGGAAGTGCGGTCGACAACATCATGTTTATTTTATTTGATTATAAATAGAGTCAACAAACGCAATAACACGACGAATAATATTCAAAACACACAATAATACTTAAAATTACAACGCCACTACATACTTACAAACGAACGAATCGAAATGCCTAAAACATGAACACAGCGCGATAACACAGGAAAAAAAAACTAACTGGTCACGTTCCGAATCCAACCTACGGCTTTTGAACTGAGAGTTGGTTTTAAGTTACAGTATTTGTGGACTTAAGCTTGTATTGTTTGCAGCGTAAAGTCGTTAAAGAGGTCAGGTGATAAGACCGATTGTTTCAACCGGAGGTCACGTGGAAATCGGAAAACTCAACAGTTTATTTTTAAAACAACGACTGGCGATTGCCGTTTCATGCCAGTATTTTTCTTTATCACTTTTAAATGCATTGGTGTTGATGAACAGTTCGAATTTTGAATTGAGAACCGATTGGGTTTTAAAAGTATTAATGGTGCGTTCCTATATTGAAAACCGTGGATAGAGTTGTGACGTCTCGTTAAAATTTGACATTTGCTACGTACAAAATGTGTCAAATTTTAACGTAACGTAACCCTATCTATCCACGGTTCGAATATAGGAACGCACCACGCAAACTGCGGGGAAGAAAGCTAGTATTATTAAAAATAACATCAAAACAACATTATGATGAAAAACAAGGCAAAAGTTATAATTAAAATGGAAAGAATAAAACAGTAGCAATGGCTATAAATATTGACTCTGACACAGCCTTGGCAGGCGCAAGGTCATAGCTTCGGTCGCGCAGTGACACAATAGAGGCTTTGTGGCAAGTGCAATGTAGCACTTATTAGCACTAGTCCAAAGAGCGAACAGTCAGATGCTGACAAAAATGGACTTGATATAAGTTTTGAGGTTAGGTTGGATTTATTTTTGTCAGTATACGAATGATTCTCAGTTACTCTTTTTTTCGAAGTCTTATATAAAATTTAGGGTATTTGAAATAAAGAAAAAGAGGAAGGAAAAATGCTTTATTGCCCAAACAGCTTTACATACATATATACATACAATTGTGTTCTTAACTAAAAAGTTACACTCTAACCCCCTTACGTTGAGTAACGGTGGTATAGCTATACAATATTTTGTCCTTCTCGTCTGCCAAATTCAAATGTCACAATGACAGATAAAGACAAAACATTGTATAGCTATACCACCGTTACTCGATGTTTATTAGTAAGGGGGTAAACGGACTTGACAGAAGTGCGTGGAGCTAACCCATGTGCTTCTGTTTACTCCACCAGAGTAAATCTCTTTAACCGAACAATTGTCCTCGCGTGTGATATCCATGGACTTGTTTCTCTAATAAGTCCATGGTGATTGTCTAAAACTCGATACTGGCGAAATACACCTTGTTAAACACAAGGAGTGAAAGCCATTAGATAACAAAAAAAAAGTGGGTAAACGTTTAGCTGCGGCAAAAGGATCAGACTCACTCAGCGTGAGCTAGCTCCTGCTGATGCAGAAGACACAGCGCTGGTTTTCAGTTTGATTTGAATGTAACGTAACATAAACAATTTTTGTAACCGCAGTTTTTATGCCATGGACTTAATGCAATAGTTCTTGCATCACAAACGAACGCGAGCCTGCTGAGCAACCCCTGCAATAAAAGCTGCCGTCCTACTAATGATATAAACTGCAATGTAGAATTCGAACAATTCTATACTTTATTCGTAACCACATTAAATTAAAAATGCTTATACTATTACTATACAGTTACATGCGGAAGGAACGTGGTATATGAGACTGGCGAGCCGCTATTAATTTGGGTGCACCTTGAAGTTCTCGACGCCTAATGTCAGCACCGTAAAACTCCAAGCCAACTAACGATATACTTCTAGCTCAAATGGAAAGGTTCACTGTGCCTCTTTCTGCCAGGCTTTTAAAAACCAAAATTGGATTTACAAGTCAAGCTCGTGTCCCTTCACGTAAATAACCAATATCTAATTGATTTGACTAGGCTCTTCGTCTGCGGATAATTCTGGGTAGAACATCGTCATCAGTTCTAGCATCGTGATAAACGTAAGTTACTCTAATTCATCCGTCTAATTTATTCGAGTAATCACAGCATTAATAAGTGCTTTCGTGATAATTTAACTATTTTTATTCTGTCTTAGGGCACTTCTTAGTTTCTTTTTGACATGTCTAAGTTAGTAAAACACCAACAGATCCAGAATGAACCAGCCAATAAAAATCATCGGGTGCGCAAGCAACTTGTATACTTACTTAATTACTCTATTATCGTTCGTATATAACCTCGTAAGGCCCAGTTTGCAATAGGATTTACATTACCAAGCCAATTTTATTTGAACTATATTGCAATAGGAATAAAGTTAATTTTGCTTTCTTCATAAATTGAAAATGTCGTTTTCGAACAAACGTAATTAAACTTTATTGCCTTGATGCTAGATTCAAAGCCCCACTGACAAATAACTGACTGTTTTTAGTACGGTGGGCCTTAGGAGGTAATATAACTGTGGCTCTCGCCCGCAAATACGTCCGCGTAGAAAAAAATAATATAGCCTATACAGTGTGTTACCAGCACCCAGGCTTTTTTTAAAGGAGGTTAAAAAAAGTATATCTGGAATGTAACCATGACATTAATTTAATTAATAAACAATTTTTCAGGCTTTGTTACCTTTTTAACAAAATTTTCATTGCCAGCAATGTAAAGTACAGCAATTTGGCAAGTGTCAATGACAGTCGACGGATACTTTGATTATTATGATTTTCCCCCGTACCATGACATGCCTTGTACTAAGCAACAGCGATACTGATAACGATGAACACGCAGCACATGCACTACATTAAAAATGGACAGTAACTTAGAAAATTAATTGTGAAATTATTTTAATTATTTTTTAATTGATAATACTTGCAAACAATTGCTAAAGCAACATATTATAGGCAGTTTTAATAAATGCCCGCATGCCAGTAACACACTGTATTTCTCCGTGATAATGAAGCGTTCTATGTTGGTGTAAGAATTTTCAAAATCAATTCAATTGAGTTGGTTCATTCTTAACAAAAATACAAATCTTTTCAGTTAAAAGTTTAGATAAGCACAATTTTCCAACCATGTCCATTTTCTACTATAATTCCATAAAAAGAAGAGAAAACTAAACTTACACTATTTGTTCTAATGGTTTATAGCCTCAACATATTTGCCTCCATTCTTATTTGCTGGCGTATGTAATCAAATGACATGCAAAGGTCGCTGGTGTCATCCAGGTCACACTAAGCACAAAAACTTAGTGTTATTGTACAAGTAGAATATGAATATTGTGTGGCAGCGAGAAATTACCGTAACGAAACTTAACAGGCCAGAGAGACTTTGACTTTGGTTAACAATATAGGTATTTAATAGTATGAAGTAGATAGAGTAAAGAGTCTCTTCTAGCCAATATTCTTTTTAGTAAGTGTAGAGAATTTTAAACTGCGTTGTGTCTTTTGCGTTGTTTTCTTTGTGTCTAGGCAGTCTAGGCTGAAACTTACGGCTTCAGCATCAGTGGATTTGAGAACATACGCGGCAGTTGTATCTAAAATTATGAAGGCTTGTTTTATTTAAATACCGGAAAGATTTAACGTTCTATAATTATGATGATTTTTAACTTAGTTCTCCTGATACGAAAAAATTTAGCTGTCAAGTTGAGTGTCCTTCATTATACAGAAATTTAATTTAATATTTTTCATGAACTGTCCGCCCTCATGACATAACTTCCATGAATATATTTGGATGCAAACTTTAAATGGCTAAAAATCAATTCAAGTGGATGAAAAAATAAATACAAGGGGACAGTCTCACATAAATTGATTTAAGTATGTAAGAACGTAAACAGACAGTTTTTTTGTACGGACAAATGTTTTAGTTTTGGATAATAATTCGCTACTGAACATGTCGGCCAGGAGGCCTGGGTTTTGAGAAAACGCTGCTCTCAGCGAAAACTTTGCTTCTTTCTCAGAGATTATAGGACGTACCTAGATCGGAATATGATGGTTAGTCTGATGACGTATGTGCGTTCCATAATAAGTACGGAACCACAAAAAGTCACTGGTACGACTACGATTTAAGTTTGCCAAAACTAAACAGGTTCAAGACAATTAGTCATCTATTATAGAAATAAAAAGTCCTGATTCATAAGTGTCACAAAAATTACAATATTTTTTGACCCTGCCTATTGTACTCGTATCGTGTCCTGGGTTCGATTCCCGGTATGGGCAAATATCATTGGGACAAGGTCAATTGTGTAAGAATGTCCCCTGATATTATGTTATATCATTTTATGACAGGTAATAAATTTTAATGCCCTGTTTTAAATTTTCAACTACATATTGAAATTACCAAAGTGAACCAGAACCCCACATTCACACTCCTAAAAAGTAACCTTTAACTTCACACTTCACGCGTCAACATTGTAGCGCGGTGACACGATCCAGGTCTGTCACATTTCGACCTCACTTCTCGTTGACAAGGTCACAGCACAAAGCTTTGCACTTGCCATTCGACACGGTATTAATTACCTGTCACTACAATGTATGGAAATAATACGATATTAAATAAAGACTTGAACAAATGTCTTATTGAGAAATCTCTCGGCTATTGTTTGAACACGTGGATGTGTGATCCAGGTCGAAAAGCCATAACAGTCACGTTTTCTAAACCAATTCTGGTCTTTGACGTGCTGTTGCTGTTGATTATACAGAAAAAAACCGGACAGGATTGAAATTGTCATATAGTTCGAAACTATTAGGAAATACTCAAATCCTAGGCCGGAATGTGTTCAAAGGGCTTGAAAGTTTTGGTTATACTGAAGTAAGTCCATTTTTGGATTGAAAGAAGCCTTCTTCAAGAAGGCTGTCTGTGGCATGTCGTAGCCTCGTAGCCATTTAAAGTTTCAGAAATTCTTGGGTATATTCAGACCAACTGTTAAAAGGCAGTTACTGTATCAGGAAAATTCATCCTCATCCTCTCCGTTACTACTTTTATTATTTTTAAATATATCGTTATTATATATATATTGCTGACTTTCACCTATATTGTTTAAAATCCATTCTGGCTTCAAAAGCTCTAGGCAGGCTTTTCTAATGACTTTAACATTTAAAATACCCTGACGTAATAACATGGTATCACACCACTATTTTGAGTAGCTTTGTACAAAATTTGAAGCCGATTTGACAACGGAAAGTGCTCCAAACCTTGGCTCGTGCTAGTTAGTGCCAGAGGTCATGTCTTTTGAACGGTCCAACACGTCGTCACATCCATGGCAAATTTGCGAATCTACACTTTGATTTCAAAAGACAATGACGGAAACGCCTCATGGTAAAGTAGCGAATCTGCCATTCTAATATTGATTCGAAATACAGATTCGCAAGTTTGCCATGGATGTGACGACGTTTCCATCAAACTTGACTAATACCACTTCGTCATTTGCAGTCTGTAGAATTACAAGTGTCTATGACTCTCCTGACTTCTTTATGCCATCAAAAAGAACAGATGCAAAGAAAAACAATGGAATTAAACTTATAACACTTAAGTCAGGGGTTAAAATACTTGGTTCGCTTCGTAGTAACAAATCTACTAATAATCAATTCAAACGGTGCGTGTAGCATTGACGTTGACGTCGGTAGGGTCACAGCGGTATTCGCGCTGTTTGGTAAACAGAGCACGCTGCCCGCGGAATGCGAAGATTTCACTCAATACGCACAATAGGACGAATGGACGGTAAGGTTGAATCGTTTGGACGTGTCCAGAGACAAATGGTTGAGTGACCATAATGTCACAATGTACGCGGAACTTAGCTTAGGACTTAGGAGGTTAGGACTATGGAGCTAGTTTGAAGCGGTGTTGTGTCTTAAATTGTCAAGGGCTAATATGAACATGACAGTTTGTTAGAGACAAGATTTTCAAAAATGGTTTTTAAGTATAGGGTTTTAAGCGGATTCATTAAAATTAAATAAATTAAGTAAGAAGAAACAATAAGAAGATAAATTGTTTGATTCATTGATTGAAGAGAAAGGGTCGAACGAAATATGTCGATTGAAAAACATCTCCGGATATTTTTCATGAAAAAATAATATAATTCGACGTGATTTAGATAAAAACATGCAGTAACAGAGTTGCATAAGAGTTGCTTTTGGACATTATTTCTAAAACAACAAATGCTAGGTTATGTTACTGTTTAGCAATTCATATATTTATCAGTGCTAATAGTTATGTCCCATAAACATAAAGGACTCCGCGACACTTCAAATAATTGCCAGCGCTAAAAATCTTGCTACATAACTTCCGTGGAACCGTAAACGTCCGGACTGCGGCCATATCTCAGAAACTAGTTACCTTCTTATACTGTCCCACTGTCAAATAAAACCTATTTTATGTGTCCTGTCTTCAATGGCTTCCGTTTAGCAAATTATGCTCAAACAAATTTGATGTAAGTTTAGTATAATTTGAGGGAAACGAAAAATTTATATTGTGCAACTATTTTGAACTATTGTTTATTGGCCAGTACCAATACGACATCAAAAGTGCTTAAGTATACAGAACCATTGAATAAAGAAAGATTTTTAGATGTAACCATGTTCAAATAATAAGCCTTATTGAAACCAGTTGGATTCTATTGATGAATGCAACTTTGCATCGTAACGAACTTTGACTTAAAAACATGTATTGAATGAGAACGTCTCAAACGTCACTTTTTATTGATACCTTCTCGAACTTAAAACAAGCTCCAATTTAAACAACACATTTTTCAAAGATTAGCAAATTTTTCGAGGTCTCTACTGACGCATGTTGCACTGGGGTAGGTACCGAATTCACGCAACATTCAACATCTGTTAAACTCTTTACCGTCAATCGACCTTCCTAGGGCTACGAAAGCGGCCTTATAACTTAGTTATTGCTCCACAAGTCTCGGGTCATTTACCCTCGGGTCACATTGAGGTCGCCGACGTGTCAGTCGCACTGCCACCGGAATGCCTAAGTGGTCGCATTTCCCTGCGTTGCACAAAACGTTTTTAGGTCACGCTGCTTTGTTGATACGGAATTGATTTCCTTGTGCGTGAGAGTTTAAATGTCATGCATGTCGTCTTGTGATAGAAGCTTTTATAAATAAAGCAGATATTAAAGTCAGGGGGGCGTTTTGTAAAAAGGAAATTATTTGAGGAAAGAAATAAATAAAGAATCGAGCGCTTATTTGAAAGTATAGAAGAGGTAGCCTCAACGAGTGCCAAAAGTGGACTGAACAATAGTAACTAAATGGATAATTAAATGAGTAAAAAAAAAGTGCGATTCGGGAGAGCACATTTTTTTACAATGCCAAATAAGCAAAATAGAACCCTGAACAACCATAGAACCTTATCACAGTGACGTTTTGCGAACCAATTCTTGCAATTTGATTTGTAGCGTCTCAGTGACACAGTTAATCTATGTCGGGTCAGGCTTTAAGGGTTTTAGTCGAAATTCATGTGAAGGAATAGGCCTCCTGAATCACTTCTTATCATTCGATTTTATTATGATAATTACAAGCTGTAAATACATTAGGAATATTTTAATTCGTATCAGTCGTTGGTTACTAGAATTGAGTTACGGTAGTTTGAAAACCATCCGGAGGAATAAAACTTAAAATATCCATTCTTCACTGTCAACGTTTATTTTATAATTTTAATTTATTAATTACTGGCAAAACATGTACGACGAACAAAATATCTTCTTAAAAAGCAGTGGATCAAATTATGAACACATAATTTGTATCTGTAACTTGTAAATACTACCGAAAAATAAAATAAACAGTGAACGTTTCTTTTTGTATCCCAATACAAACAAAATACTCGTATTGTTATCAACGAACTCGCTAACTTCTATTCCACTGGAAATAATCCTCGTATAAGCCGCTCTTCAAGCCTTTTAAACTTGTCAAACCATTGCGTCGTCAACATCATAAACATTTCAGCTGAAAGACGTCCACTGCTGAACATATGCCTCCCCCAGGGTTTGCCGCAAGGATATGTCTTGCGCCGCTTGCATCCATCGGTTTCCCGCAACCTTAGCCACGTCGTCAGTCCACCTTGTTACGTCGTGACATAAAAATATATTCGTTCCTACATTTCCAGCACTCAGGGTCTATTTAAAAGTAAAAATTTAGAATCTTTTAAATTTTTGGCGATCGTTTGTCTTAAATAACTTAACACCGGAGCCACGGACGTCGTGTCAAAGTAGTTACTCTCCAATAAAACTAGATCGCCTTCCGAAATCGTTTCGAAACCTGTAGACAACGTATGTCGTGGCTGTAATTGTCCCCCATTACGTCCCACAATAGAATTGGGCGGGTATGCAGGTCCCGTGAAATTGCGCGTTTTAAATACTTTCTACTGCGCATGCGACGGTTTGATGTTAGTGACGCTTGCGGAGACAATGAGATATTGACTCTGAGTAGTGTTCTTGCAGATTGTAAGGTTGTGGCAAGTCATCATGGTGTGATACCGATTAACCTGTGGCTCGTCCTGCGAACAGACGGTGGTCCATAAGAATATTTGAATTCGGAACTCAAGAGTGGTTTGAATTAAGATTGATATTATAATACAAATGTATATGACCACGACGTTCCACAGGTTAACTGGTTGGTGAAGTGATACTAATGGTAGTGCACTACGCAAAATAGGCTTAACTTATGTCGGCGAGTTGTGGAAAAGAGCCCGCCACAATCTATCACCTATAGCGGTAGTGCAACCCTCCTACTGCGCCGACCGTAGGTTCGAATAATTGTGTGATAAAAATAGTTAAAATCTGAGTAATACATGAAAAAAGTCAAAGCAAGTTTATAGTTAAGTATTAACAACATCGTCAAGTGCTCTGGATACAGAAAAAATGTGTTTACTGACTGAGGTATATTGTATAATAACTTCTTCTTAGCATTTTGCTGAGCCAGTATAAGTTTCACCGCCTCGAGGACATACATTGCGTGCCTTCTCTGTTACCTTCACTGTTTTTTTTTTTGGTATATGTGTGTCTTATAGTTGGTTAATAAATGTATTTTTTCTTCTTCTTTTTCTTTTTAATTAGTCCATTTTAAGTTTTGACCGCAATCATACCTGATGGTAAGTAACGATGAGGTGGAAGATGAAATACGCTTTCTCAGACAGTACATATTTTCTCTCACCGATGAAAATGCTGGATACAATGAATTCGGAACAAATACCAGCTTCGTATACAAACAATATTTTTCAAGACTTAACCGCCAGGGTCGTCACGCTATAAAATTAAGTGTATAACAGGATGGTCAATGACATTTCCTGGGATATGTCCTTTCCTTACATGCTTAAATTAAGTGCAACAAAGAAGCAAAGTACGTAAATAGCATCATATCCTTAAGTTTGTGGTAACCAATTACAATATAGTGCACAATCAACACTCTTAATTACCGCTATACTTTGCATTAATGGAATCAGCCTCACACATAACAATAAAATTCACATATAATTACTTTACCCACCCTGCCATGACGCAACTGCTCCAGAAAAGTTAATTGGAGTATGTTTATCATCCATTTTTGGATTCTTTTTTGGCCTTCGATTCCGATCCAGTTCCGCCAATCACCGATTTGATTGCTTTTTACTTTCGCTCCGGTTTTTCTCGACTTGACCATAAATAAGACTCTTATGTTGTACTTATACACGTGAAGTCATAAACAATATTGGTCAGGAACAACGGTCAAGGTAGTGCTGGTTGCGATTGGATCTAGGTGAAATTTCACTCTTATTATCTCCGGATATTTATTTATTTATTGGCTAATATATTTAACAACATACACGAAACCTTAAATGAGATTCATATGTCATTACAAGAGGCGCCCGCGTCTGTTACTCCCCCTATTTCTTCCCGTTGTTGGAAGTAACTATTGCCTACTTATAAAAGCATGTCATTAATATTTCTATGTTGCAACATTGACGCCGCACAGTTTCAACCAGTCCACCCCAATGTCCAGTTTGTTGTCTGTCCAACCATACACATACATAAGTATACATTCATATATACGTACCGTGAATATTACAAGGAGCTGGAGTCGGAACTTTACTTTTATATTTTAACAACTTGTGATTTTAGTGTAACAAAACCAATGTAACCACTTCTGTTTGGTATAGAGTTTCCTTAAGTTCTTGGAAAAATAAGAGAAGTAACATTTTAGAATGTTAACAATAAAGCATCGCCGCCGAAGACGCCGCTCCAATACACTTGACCGCACCATTTTTTACAAGATTTCGATTAAAACCAGTTCACAGAGCACAGTGAGGCGAAAGAGAAATCCAAAATAAAAGACGACTCGTCTCGTGACTTCTCCGACCTCCACCTGTAGCCGCGGCGAATCCCTCACTTTTCACCCGACAAAAAGTGACAAAAGCGACACTTGTCGCCGAATGACGCGACAGTTCGTGACGGACCG
The DNA here is from genome assembly GCA_946894065.1 of Acleris literana. Lineage (NCBI taxonomy): Eukaryota > Metazoa > Arthropoda > Insecta > Lepidoptera > Tortricidae > Acleris > Acleris literana. The sequence continues at coordinate 6,040,941 of OX335678.1, forward strand.
ACACAACGTGACCTGCACCTGGTCTGGGAAATGTCGCGATGGTCACAGGTGAGACCAATCGGCCGGCACGATCGGGATTTAGTGTGCTTCTGATGAAAATGTTCGCCGGAACCAACGCAGCATGAACCGTCTAATGCCCTTCTTAGTCATGCTTTTTTACGACTGAGAAGTATACATACACGTAGGTACTTTTAATTTACATCGGTGTTAAAAAGGTACTTTATTAACTCGGGCATACCGAGAAATTCATTAAATACTCTCGTAGATAATATCAACCAGCCTTGGTTACATGAACAGGTCAACAGGTAAGAGAAATCCACTGTTTAAAAATTAGACGTGATATTCGTACTGCAAACGTCTAAGCAAACAAAACATACTGCAAAAGCTAAAAGCCAGACAGTCCTTTATTTCCGATTTTAATATCGCCTTGACTTGAAAAATCTGACTTTTAAGAATTAAAAGGTTCAAACGGTTGTTTGTCCACGTCAAAATCATCACCACTTTGTTTTTTATAAAGCAATAGAAACTGTTTCAATTATAATCCTTTACCCAGACAGAATACGTTATCCACATTAGGTACATATATATGTAAAGCATTCCACGGGTCGGGCGGGACAGCGCGACCTCGGGAACTATTCTGCAGTCCGCGCACGCGCCGGCGCGGGCATCCGCATAACCTTAGACGAGCGCCTGCGCACCGACCTAGCTGCGTGCGAGTACAGCGATCACTTCAGTATTGCCTTTACATTAGTATACTATCGGTGACCAAATTTTAAGGACGGTAGCGAAGTAGATAGCCGAACTAAAATAATTTCAACTACACACATCAAAAATGTCCAATGATAAAAAATTACCTTACATAATTTTGATACTTTAAAACGTATTACAAAATATTCTCATTCCTGGTCTTTTTTCATTGGTACTGTTATAGAGATCTTATAGGTTATACGACCTTATGAATAACAAAAGAGGTTTTAATATTTATGCTTCAGTTAATTATATTGTAGATATACCTTAAAAGGGTAGAAATAGGAACTACTATAATACTTAATACTTATTGAAAGTCTAGGCCCTAGACAAGACGCTCAACTCTTGCGTGAACGATGTTTGAAAACTGTCAAAACATTTGGTATGGACTTAAGTCATATGATGCGACCGTCGTCTCCGGCAGCTTAAAGGTCTTCGCACATTATAACAACTCAACGGCGACTCGATTGTATGCCAAATATTGAAATTTAAGCCCTATGTCATATTTTCTAGGCTTAATTTCAAAAAATGATATTAAAGTAGTGTACGACGTGTGGTCTACGCTTCGTACACTAGGGTCAACTCCGACATGTTCGTCACGCGTTGACCACACGTAGTCCCCGCGGCGACTATGCGCTTGCGACTGACGCGTGACGGGCAACCATTTGCGTTGTCCACTCGTTGACACCGCGTTGTCCATTAGTGATCATTGGGTGGATCAACTAGTTAATTACTCATCGAAAGTGTGAGTAGAGTTGCTGCCGCAGTGGCGTGGAGTTGATATAGTCTGCGAAAACCTTAAGTCAATCCTTTACAAATTCGATAACGAAATGACGTTCTCGCAATGCATCTTGTCCTAGGGCCACGGTATTTTTATAGTGACATTGTTCAACTGCTAAATGTTAGTTTAGATAGTGTGATGTTAAATTATTCCTACTTAAGAGTTTACAAATAATGAAAAAGGTAAATACAACAGTTTATTTAAATAGGCGGAGGGCACACGTTCCCACAACACGTTGAAAATCATGCAACTAGTATCCCCTATCAGATAGAAGAATTCACGACACCAACAAATATATCGATAATTTTATGAACGTAACTCATTCCTTGACATATCAAACAAAAAATATCCATTGCTCTCAAACATTAGCGTTTACTGCACATAGCTGACTCCAGGCGAGATTCGAACCCCACGACCCTATGGTGCCAGGTTACCAGTCACCACTACACCGTCGAACGAGTCAATTGTAACTGTAGTTCACAGCCACCTTGCCTAAGTCTTAAAGAATCTTTTGTCTCGAAGCAAAAAGGGCTATCTCGTTTCCGAAAAGGAACAAAACTTGGTAATTCGATATGACGGATCAGTTTTTTTGCCGGTCGTTCCGCGCGGTCGGACGCGGTGCGGCGCGGTCGTACACAGGGCTGGCACGTGCCTAAACATTACCTTATAGGTAAATTAAATTAATCCCAATAAAACTTAAGCTAACTTATGCTTTATAATATGGATATATGGACCCAAGCAGCGTGCAATTTCAATGAAACACCATATTTATGTTTATTTGTAGTGTATTATTATTTTTGTGCTTACTGGCCCAAGTTATTGTTATTTTTGTCTTAGACAGTTATTTGATCTTAAAGTGTTATCCTACTTGAGACATCAATGCTTCCTTCACCGCTTAATTATAAAAATCGTTAATCTATAAAAATAACGGTCGATTTACAATACCTATTCCTGAAGCCTATGTAGTTTCTCGTATATTGCCCCTTTTCCGGTTACTCTGTACAGCTAAACAAAAGACAAGGTTAATTGCACGAATATTAACTACCTACGTAAATTTAACAAAGGCTAAGGAAGGATTAAATATATACTTTATTCTGCACTATCGTCAGCTGACGGTATAGGATTGACTTCGACTGTCATGCGTTCACATTTGTCAACCATGTTCAGTTTGACGACGGAGTTAGCCTAGTTGGTAGTGAAGTGTCCCTGCCTACGAAAGGGCAAATATTTGTGTGATGAACGCGTTTGTTTCTGATTCTTGGGTGTTTTCCATGTGTTTAAAGTATTTATTTCTCTGTATATCTAAGTATGTTTATCATACAAGCCGGCTTTGATTGGGACTGAGCGTCTTGTGAGATTGTCGCCCGTCTTTTTAGGTATCTACAGTCGTTAGCTTGCAACTGACGGCGTGGACTGTCGAGCTGGCAACCCTGGTCGCAGGTGGAGGTCGCGACCGCGCGACCGCGACACCGCACGGCGCGACGTGATCCGTCGGTGAGAACGCACAGTTTCCTGGTGCGCTTGCGGCTCCACCAACGGTCATATCATAACTATGTTCTACAAAGATTAGGTTAGGTTCATTTGTGAAATAGTTCTATGAGATAACTGGGTCGAGATTCTAGGCGGTAATAACCATATCGTCTTTGACCAGTTATCGTATTTTCAACGTTTTGATAGCTCTTATTTACTTGACAGTAATGGCGGCTGAGTTAAAAACAATAACATAACAGGTCAAAGATGATATGGTTTTTACCGCCTAGTGGGACCTTGATGAAATTGTTAATCAATCGGGGTATGTGCAATACGTATTTTATTTTTTAACAGTATTTTTTCCTTTGTAATATTTCACTAGGTTCAGAAGTTTTGATGTTTTGTGTAAGGAAAATGATATGGAAAATATCGACGAAAAATGTAAAATTTAATATCGGCCAGAAAACATGTTTCTCGTAATGGCTTTTAAGACACAATAGCGCTAGATGCAGCAGTCAATACGCTTGCTGACTGATTTCGCCATATTTAATACAAAAACTTTATATTCTTTTGAACCTACACCAAAACGCGATTGCCAAGCGAACAATCTTAAAATATGGCTTCCAACATTCGAAGCCGAAGCCATTGCTTGCCGCCATTTTATATTAGTCAGATGAGAAGACATAGGGCTGATAGTTAATTAAAATGAAATATTATTATATGAATATCTTATTCCGTTTATATTCTGTAAATTGTCTCCAGACTCTGTAAATTGTCCTATTGTCGCGGTGGATAAAGCAGCCGTCACTCTCGCACTTACATTCTGGTCAGAATGTGACGGATGTTTTATCAACGTTTATCCACATCGATAAACATGACCATAATAGGTAGGAGACAATTTACAGAAAATAAATAGAATAAGATACTCATATGATAATATTGTAAATGAAAATCTGTACTTATTTGGCTGTAGTTACTTGTTGATATTTCTACTATTGTATAAAACACCATGTAACCGCTGTTGATTTTCCAATAAACCATAATAAAAGAAATAAAATAAAATAATCTCAATACTATAGTTCAACAAAACAAAAAAAACATCGTGGTAACAACAGCAAGTTCATTTGAGAACTTATTCTAAGTAATACTTCCTGGTTTAAAATGAGATGAAACTTTGTGATTGTTGGAAATAGGCGTCTTGATTCCATACGAGCCTGCCTATACAGGGCTTTAGTTAGACTGACAAACCAAAAGGGACGGAGCTATTTGTAAGAATGAGAAAGTTATATACATCTCTCAGTCCGTCTTTAAGTCTGTAGGAACCTTAAGCTCGTATGGAATCAACGCATATTCAAAGCATACTAAGTACATATATCCTATAATTTTGTGTATTCATTTGTACAACAATAAACCATGCTTTGATTTCAGAACAATACTTTAGTTAATTAGAAAACACAATAGTAGTAATGACGGCGCCAATGGAAGGCGTCTTAATAATGCTTTGATGGGACAACTTAGGCTCGTCAATTAACTCGTTGACGAATTGAACAGTGACTTGTTTAAAACAATCGCCTAGCTAATTATACACAGTGTTACCGGACAACGGTTTGTCGATTTGGATAAAAATGGATAAAATATCTGTCACTTTCTTACAAATAGGTACGTTTGAGAGTGTCGGATGCTTTATCAACCGCGGTAAAGGTGACCATATTACGGGGGCAGTGCGGGCTGCGGTCGAAACTCTACCCCCGCGGTTTGAACCCAAGTATTACATTGACTTGTTTGTGTTGACATCTTATATTGTTGTTGCTCGAGAAATTATAATATTATGTTTACGTTCGCTGTTTCCGGAATTCGGTGTTACACGAAGAGATTTGTTTTTCGTTTTGCATGTTTTGGTGATTGGGTCATTGTTCATACACGAATATTATTTTTATATATATTAGGGGACAATCTGACATAAATTGACCTATTCCTAAACTTAGCTCTAGGCTTGTACTATGGGTACTAGACGACGATATAAATACTTATATAGAGAAATAAATACTTTAATACATTGAAAACATCCAAGAACCAGAAAAAAAATACTCGCGCTCATCACACAAATATTTTCCCATACTAGGAATCGAAACCGGAACCGCAAGCTTCGTAGGGAGGGTCACTACCCACTAGGCCAACGCGTCGTCAACTTATATTAGCTTGACTTTTAATTAACAATCTAACAAACTAACAAACAATGTAATCAAATCTCGGAAGTCCATATTTTCCTATTTACTTCTAAGTGTCGGATTGTCTGGAAATTTGGCAAATTTATGCAATTCTGATGACAATACAATAATTATGATACCATTGATGTGACGAAGGAGACGGGAGGTGGCCAAGAAGAACTAATCAATGGCTCATATTACATTCGTCGAGTTGAACTCATTTAACTCGTCTTTTGATAGTGAGTTTATTGTCACTGTTAGAAGTCCAGTCGACCATAAAGTGTGTTATTATTTATTAAAAGTGAATTTTTTGAAAAAGTTTTATGACAAAGATAAGGCAAACGAGCACACACGCCACCTTATGGCACAGTCAGCATACACTGTGGATGTGTTTTTATAATTATTTAACGATTATTATAGTAATTTCAAGCCAAAACAATGCGTCTCTTCTTACTTTTACAACGTTTGTACAACGTAAAGTTAGTGTTTATTTATTTAAACTTTATTGCACAATACACAAAGTAAGTACAAATAGCGGACTCAATGTCTTGAAACATTCTCTACCAGTCAACCATTGGGCCAAACAGAGACAAGTAAAGTTGTGTGTGTGTTAGTAAGTAGAGTGTTTGGGCGCATGTTCGCAGATTAAAAGCATTATAACCGACTGAATTAATATGTCCAATTGGCCCATTACTGATTGTAATGCGGTTTATGGGAAAACCGTATGAATAATTTTTGTATGCGACATGCTACAGGTAAAACACATGAGCGATGTGTCTTTTAGATGTAGTGGTAATGCCAACACAAGAAGGTTTCGGAAATAAATTGACGCACACAAATCACTGTGTTTATGTGAGATTGAATGTCGATAAGGGTTGCCACCCATACAAAACATAATAGTATTATACTTTGGGTATGTAGGCAAGTCAACTATTTTTGCACATAAACATTTGCAAGACATCGATACAGTACCTAAATGTACATAAGCATGTGCATAGGAATTTTTTCGTCACTCGTAGATTACAATTCACGAAATTATGAAACTGTTAAGTATGTACCCTAAAATACATAATTTTTGACAATGTAGTTAAATAAAAAATAAAAAAGTTAGAAACTAATAAAGTGTCTACATATAGTGAGATCAGACAAAAATAATGTTTTGAAAAGTTAATAAATAAATACCTTATTATTATTGCGTGTACTTACCAACAAATACTAGGTACTGGGTCTATATTGACTGACATAATTATTTTTAGTCATAATGTGCTTTAGGTCATAATCATCGCAAGTCATAAAGTGTTTTTTTAAAGAAACTGTTACTTTTTCCGGATTTTTTTAAATCAAACCTAACCTAACCTAGCCTTGTCTACACGTTAGATATTTCAAAACTTCTGAAAAGTTTACAGTTTCAGCGATATAAAAAGTTATGACTATCAAAAATGATGTCAACAATTACATTATGATCTATAAAATTATGGGAAACAAAGGGCTCCCACTAGGTACTTTTTTGAAGAAAAGAACCGTGGTAACCCTGTCAACTATAGTAGTTTGTACGTTATTTTATATATACATATGTGTATGCAAAGGGACGGCCAAAGTATTTTACCTACGTACCTATATGTTCCTATATCGTTTCATAGGAGGCATTTTAATTGCCAGTATCTTTTAGTTTTTGGTAAGGTCGGCCTTATAAGCACTTAAGTGCTTTGTTACTTTAACGCCATGTATGAACTGCTGCACTAGTCTGTCAAACGCGTTAAAGCGACAAGGTTCTAAAGTATGCAGCTACTTATAAAGTAACATCGTTATTGTAAGGTCACCGAATTTAAATACACGGGGTGGCACAATAGCACGCCAGAAATTTGTGACACATATGAAAATGACATTCGTTTGACAGCTAACATTCATATTCCAATGTCACCGTGTAATTTTGTCGTTTTTAGTATTTGCCTGTTTTTTTAACCTCATGAATATTGACGGGTCATGTACAGTCAAGGAATTTTATTGTGTAGCAGTTTGACATAATACGTCAATTTGCCGGGTTATACATTTCACGTGTCATTCGTCATTTCTGGCCGGGAAATGTGTAACGCGGCTAATTTAAGAATTATGTCAAACTGGTGAACAATCAATTTCCTTGACAATACATAGTAGGCAAGTGTGTAATATAAAACGCACAGCATTCAAATGAAAATGTAACTTGAAAAATGTAGGTAAGTATAATAAAGCAATTGTTCTAATACTGTATTCACTACCGTCACTGCTGTCAAGTGGGATAGAAGTGAAATTAATACAGTCACTCTTTTATACCAGAAAAAAATGTCTTATTCTACTTTTTTCCAGGCATTGAAAAACGGAATCTTCAGAAGCTACATAAACATTTCCCAATTTTGTACGAATATAGTGGAGATTTTTTTCAAGAACTCGATGATTTCTAAGGAGGTTTATTAGAGAACTCCTCGGTCGTCAAATCAGTTTATGCTTTAACCGGTTTACCCTTTTCTGATGGCTATTGGGATCTAAGATGAATAGATATTTGCAATCTCGAAACTCAATCTCAAGACTACAATCCGGAGACTGCGAATGCTCCTATGCTAGTAATTTGACAGGTTCTCTTTTTATAACACTTCACAGAATTTTCATTTCATAGAAAACTATGTATTTTCTGCTGAGGCCGTGTTGATTTCAGTTTATCTTGTGTAGTCCAACCTAACCTACCTACGTGAATCATATTTAAGATAACCTGAAATCAACACGGGCTCAGCAGAAAATAGTTTTCTATGAAATGAAAATTCTGTGAAGTGAGAGTGTCTATTAAATATTTGTCTATAAAAAAGGTGATCCCGCTTTAACCACAGTGGTTTTCGTGGTGGTGTAGGGTTTGCCCGAATCGTCACCACCATCATATCCTTAAATCTACCGTCAAGCAGCAGTATTAGAAAAAGACAACCTGTCAAATGACTAGCACTAGACATAGCAGCATTCGCAGTCTCCGGATTGTAGTCTTGAGATAGTAGTTTCGAGATTGCAATTTTTTATTGGTCTCAGATCCCAATAGCCATCAGCTCCCTATTTCATGATCTTAATACTTCGATATAAATTGCGAAGTAAACACGCTGATACATCACTGGAATTTATACAAGCTACGCCATGTATACTGAAACAGTCACCTGTCACCTTTCACTGTCAGTATGGTGACACAGGGGGCAGGTGGCCTGTGTGTTACCTTCGTCTTGCCGTGAAAAAGAAAAAACCAAGGACCGTATAAAAATACCTACCTACCTATTGGAATCGGTAACCATCTTTTTATCGAATTTCACTTCATTGATTGTATGTTATCGAACGCTATTTTTTGCAACCATGACGTTTACAGAATTATCTTAAACATTCATGACGTAGGTTAGGTTAGGTTAGAATTGTGACTATAAAAAAAAATTACTCATTCGGCGAGAAATGCCTTTGGATGAAATGAACCTGCGTATAGATACGTTCATTGTTTTGATAAAATAATATGTTTCTATTGGAACCAGATTAGTTTAGGCGTGGATGGAATATTTGCACGTTCATTCGTACGTCAAACGTGTACAGACAGGGTTTTAAATTGTCGTGCGTCATACAGGCAGGGACACACTCACCCTGTCCCGCCTACGGCCAGCCCACATCCGATAGAATAGAATTCGGTGACCCGTCATGTCCCTGAATATTTATCAGCTCATGCCCTGCCTCCCAATGAGCCACTTCCTTGATTAGTTTCTAAGGCTATTGTTTTTATTTTTAAGGGTTCCGTTGTCCATAATTAATGTGGATATGACGCTTTGTTGACGGGTCAAGCGGTAGCAGTAGGTAACAGGCCGTGATTATTTTTTAAATCAAAGGAAGGATAAGGTCAGGCGGGGGTTTCGACTTAGGGAATTCTAATTTTTCATTCTAATTATAAAAGTAGAATACCTACGTGTTTGTATGAATAGTTACTATTACCCTTCAGACGAAATAGCTCCTTGACCTTACGGGTTGTTGACTAATTTTAAAATTATACTTTTGTGTTTGATTATTCTTTTACTTCTGAGTACCTATAGACACCTTGCAAAGAAAATGTGCACTTTTAATTATGTCAAGTAATTTAAATATATTGTTATGAAATGAGATTTTCGCTACTTAATAAAAAATGTGTTATTTAAGCAGAACTATAATTGTATATAACTAACTAATATTAATTTGATGAAGTAGCTTAAAATCTCATTTTCTTACACTGTACCTACCTATGTCAACTACTCGAAATAATCGTAAGTGTCCGTTTTTATTGCCGTTTTTCCTGTAAAAATTTGGATGAATTATTAGATTTTCTGCTTTGATCGATCAAAGATTGAAACGGTTTTTCACAAAGTTTTGGTTAGTGTTATTTACGAATGAACACAAATGGCCAATTACTGTACAAAATTAGCATAATAGGCAATTAAGGTACCGTGTAATTAAATCTAATTATTCGTTCAGAATTGAAAATAGCAAATGGAAATTAGGCGTCCTCTCGTCTGCAAACGTCAATTGAAAATCTTACGGGTCTCGCTGCTAATTGATTATCCTACTCGTATAAGTATGTGAACAAATTGACACGGTTATCGGAAAATAATAAACTTTAACAAATGGAAGGTACTGTACCTAATTCTGCCCTCCTAAGCTAATAAGCAGTATTCCAAATTCAATAGCCAAAGCAGTTTGAATTCTCTTCTGTTAGCAATGAGGTTGATATAGCTACAGGAGTTTTATCTGACATACTGCCTATTTGCTTAGTACGGCAGAATTTAGGTGAGTATTTGTACACACGCGTAGTCGGTTACTTAAATCCTGGATGATGATAATTTGTACTTTGTTGTTGGTGCTTAGTTGTCATTTTCCATTTTTTTTTACTTTGTTTTTAGAGCGAAGTATTGTGTATAAAGAAGGAAATTTTACTCCAAGCGGTCTCGGATTTAAGAGAGGTTTATCAGCTTATTATAAGTTTTCTTTGTACAAATATAAATCTTATCTTATCTTACATAAGGTATTATCAGTTCCCTTAGAAAATTGGCAGGTAGCTCCCTAAGTACCTACTTTCGATAGTTCTTTTTTTCAAAAATGTGCGGGCCGATATACCTACCTACTGCTCTAATAAATATCTGTTGTTACATTTTCTAGACAGGTATTCGTATCTTTAATTTCAAATTAAATTTCCATTTGACAATGGAGAAGAACATGTTTAATATTAAACTTAGTAGGTATGTAGGTACCTACCTTATCACTAAAACATGACTTACCTACCTAGATAAAAAAATCATGAACACATACAGCTACATAAAGAAATAAGTTAGAAGTACTTAGATCATAATTGTCCTTGGTAAAAAAAATTGTTCCCACTTATAAATTTAATTGTAAGTAGAGTTACAGTAATACAATTAAATCGTTACCGTAATAAATTTTCGCGGTACCTCCCTTTACATCACCGACACGTTACCTTTGTAATTGGTTCTAATACTTGTAATTGGGCGTATTATACATACTTGACGTACTCGTGACGTCCGTACGTGAGAACAGACGTAATTAGACACGAGTTATTATATTGACGGCCGATTCCAATATTCAATACAGTTTAAGATACTTGTAGCTACCTACATAATATACATAGCTACAAACCTATAGTCATCCTCTTCGATTTATGATGGAAATTTGGATAGAACCTACCTATACCACCTTATCTATAGTAAGTACGGAAAAATGGTCCTACTTTGCTCTTAGAGTGTTTACTTAGCTCCGGCTAAAAAAATAATTAAATATTTAGACAGCAGAAATAAAGTTATGGCCGGTTTTCAAAAAAAGTGTACATAGTTAAGAACAAAAATTAAGAAACGGTAAGTTTAATGAGTTGAGTCACGAAAATTAACGATACTGCTATAAAATAAATGTTAGTATCTCAGACAAAACTACTGTAATAAGTGCAACCATATTACTAACGGGTAAGAATTGAATTTGCTTCGTTTATTGAATTTGAGATCGCGCCTATTGGCATATGAGGGCAGTTCTTAACTATGTACACTTTTTTTGAAAACCGGCCATAACTTTATTTCTGCTGTCTAAATATTTAATTATTTTTTTAGCCGGAGCTAAGTAAACACTCTAAGAGCAAAGTAGGACCATTTTTCCGTACTTACTATAGATAAGGTGGTATAGGTAGGTTCTATCCAAATTTCCATCATAAATCGAAGAGGATGACTATAGGTTTGTAGCTATGTATATTATGTAGGTAGCTACAAGTATCTTAAACTGTATTGAATATTGGAATCGGCCGTCAATATAATAACTCGTGTCTAATTACGTCTGTTCTCACGTACGGACGTCACGAGTACGTCAAGTATGTATAATACGCCCAATTACAAGTATTAGAACCAATTACAAAGGTAACGTGTCGGTGATGTAAAGGGAGGTACCGCGAAAATTTATTACGGTAACGATTTAATTGTATTACTGTAACTCTACTTACAATTAAATTTATAAGTGGGAACAATTTTTTTTACCAAGGACAATTATGATCTAAGTACTTCTAACTTATTTCTTTATGTAGCTGTATGTGTTCATGATTTTTTTATCTAGGTAGGTAAGTCATGTTTTAGTGATAAGGTAGGTACCTACATACCTACTAAGTTTAATATTAAACATGTTCTTCTCCATTGTCAAATGGAAATTTAATTTGAAATTAAAGATACGAATACCTGTCTAGAAAATGTAACAACAGATATTTATTAGAGCAGTAGGTAGGTATATCGGCCCGCACATTTTTGAAAAAAAGAACTATCGAAAGTAGGTACTTAGGGAGCTACCTGCCAATTTTCTAAGGGAACTGATAATACCTTATGTAAGATAAGATAAGATTTATATTTGTACAAAGAAAACTTATAATAAGGTGCAGGCATCAATCACCAGGCATTATTTTTATAACACAATTTATTTTAAATTTTGCAGAATCGAATGCTTCATGTGTTGCGGATGCGTCCAAATCCAAACATGTCTTTAAAAAAAACTTTGAACAAAATAAAAATGGAACACGGAGACTTGGACCGAATTCTTTGCGGAGACAGCTGTCATTGAAACTTACCTTTGAGGTATTTCCAGAGCGATTCCTCCGCCGCGGTAATATTCCTCAGTTTGCCGGCAAAACAACAACGTCCCGCCACTGATACACTTTCCACTGTCCACATACACAGTCCTGATCGAGCAGAGTCGCGCGGATATTGAAAAAGAAAAGTCCAGTAGTTTTCCTTTTGCGGAGAACGTTATCGGCAGTCAAAAGTCAGGCAGTTATCGCTGAGCGAGCACGTGGGCTCTGATACAACCTCAGCGCGCCAAACAGCCGGCCCGACTGAGCCGAGCAACACTGAGTCACATCCACACGCACACCAGACGTACTCAACAGGTGAAAACGCCGCTGTGTTGGTGTCAAGTGAACTCGTATACGACCCGCGTGTGGAGGTTACCCAGGTGAACCGGCGCCCGTGTGTGCGTGAACCATTTTATTCGTGTTGGACAGATTTATTATTACTGCGATCCTTGTGTGTGTCGAGGCGTGTGGGTGTGTGTGTACACGCGGTCACATGTCACGCGAGTGTGCTGCCTACCTGTTGTGCCCCCGCAACTTATTAGTTTTGTTCTTTTAGGGCTGCACTGAAGATGTATTATCCAAGACGGCCGTTCCTTTTGTTAAATGTTTAAGTTCGCGATCGGAAGCCCGGGCAATTAAGCGCAAAGGATACGTCTGACCTCGAAATTTTCAATAAAGAAAGAAAACGCATTAATGTTTTTTTTTCAATAGAAATGAGCTAGAAGGTCACGCTTAACTGCATTAAGACTTAAAACAAAAAGAGGCAAAAAGGTCACTGATAAAAGAACAATGTTATCAATACTTACCTACCTAATTCATTAGCAATCGTGGGCGACGACCTCCTACCTGTTTAAAGTGTGCAACCTAGAAACTTTCTTTATTTACAAAATTAAATAAAAAATGATATTCAGTAAATCTGTAAAGAAGACTGAAATATAATATTTCTATAACTCAAGTTTATCTAAAAAATGCCGAACGAAACTACCATTTTATGCGAATGCTTTATTTACTTTTTTACCCTTATAAATCACGTTATATAATTCTTTATTCGCCTCAAGTCCGAAGATCGTGCCATCTGCACTTAGCCATTGTGAACTTTGTGCGACGTAAGGTCACGGGTGTTTAGCATTATTACAATACATATTAACGTTCCGTGTCACCTTGACGTAAGCGCAAATACGTCCTTCTACGCCACTCGAGTAAGACATAACAGCCACTGGCGGAAAAAGTTAATTAAACCTTAATGTGTACACGCTAAAAAACACAATCATTCAAGCGTTAACCGGCATCTACAACCTTTTATGGAAAATTGAAATTAAGTAGTAAAAAGTCTTAAGTGCTCTTACATCGTTACTACACTAAACTTTTTCTCAAGTATAGTAAGTTGAAATTTGCTTGTCGTGTTTTAGCTTGTTAAGTCAGAAGTCTCAACGAAAGTTTAGGTCGTGACTCGTCTATTTGTATTGTAATTTGCACCTAATCGGACGTAAAACTAGATTGATTATCAGCTCTTCGGCGAGTTCGTGAGTTGATTGAGACTCTTTTGTTCTTTTAACGCTTTTGAGACAAGACCGATCGTTGAGTTTCTCGAAGTTCCTAGAACGATTGGATACTTGAAACTACTTAGTAGAAAATATGATTTAACGGATTGCGAGGAGATTTCAAGATTAAAATAAAATAGAAACACAAGCATCGCTATTGCACTAAAAAGATTTCAAGAAATTACTTTTGATCTAAATAGTTACTAAACAATTTAAAAATTAGTAGTTAATATTACCATTGTGTAGCAAACAACAGATTACGGCCGAAACTAATGAAATATAAACAAAAAATAACTAAAATAATTAAGATAAGTAACTATTAATTAACATACATATGAAGAATAATATTCTTTATCATTAAAATGTAAATGAATTGTCCGAACCACGCAGATTTTTCGAACGAATGTATTTAGTGAGTCAGACATTGTATGATGATAAAATAAGTAGGTAAATAAATATCAGGGGATACTCTTACACAAAGTGACATAGTCCCAAACTAAGCTATACAATTGGCATAATTAAACCTCTATTCTATTCTAAGCGGTAAAATCTAAATCGTACTTATTTGGGCTGTTATATTATTGTTCAAACTCGGCCGCCATTACTGTCAAGTAAATAAGAGCTATCAAAACGTTGACAATACGATAAGAGGTCAAAGACGATATGGTTTTTACCGTGTTGAATAGAGGCCCTGGACCCATCATAGAACTGTGTCTAAGGGCCGTATTAATAAACTCATCTTGGGTGAGATGCCGGTCACAAGATACGTCAAAGTAAACGTCAAACCATAGAACACTGTCATTTTTGACGCATCTCCAGACGAGCATTAGAGTTGAGATTAGTTTATTAATACGGACCCTAACTCTATTCTAATTCTAATTTAAATTAATGGATTTCACTCCTGTTAAGGTGTATTTTGCCAATGTCGAGTTATTTATAGACACTCCATGGACTTATTTAATTGGAGAAATAAGTCCATGGATATCACAGGCGAAGACAATTGTTCGGTAAAATAATATATAATAATACATAATGGACTAAACAGAAGCACATTGGGATAGCTCCACGCGTCTCTGTCAAGTCAAGAACTATGTCACAGTGACATTTTGTTTGACAATTCTTACGATTTGATTTATAACGTCACTGTGACAAGTCCATGTTGGGTCAGAGTCCCATTTTGCGGATTGTACAGCTGACTACAAAGAGATGTATCCACTTTTGGACCTTATTACAATGCAATACTCTCAAAATCTTTGTAGTCGACTGTACAATGGGTAAACAATACAAAACACTTTATTGAAAAACCACATACACCAAGTAACGGATATACATAAAAATAAAATAAAGATTACATAGTGAGTCAACAGGCGGTCTTTTCGCTAAATAGCGATCTCTTCCAGACAACCTTACAAAAAATAAATAGTTAAAAATATACTATAGAAACCTACCTACCTACTAGAAAAAGATGTAAATATAGAGAAAAACATACTTTGACTTTAGTGGTGGACGTGGTGGTAGGACCTTTTGCAGGGTCCATCCGGATCGCTACCACCATCTTATCCTTTAACCTACCGCCAAACAACAGTGTTCACATTCTTGTGCTCCGGCGTGAGGAGAATACAACCGGTGAAATTACTAGCATAAAGGCACTCCATCTCAATCCTTAAAGTTGGTAACGCATTTGAATTCTTTAGATTATAGGTTTGAAAATGCATATGTCTATGGGTCACAGATCCCACTTACCATTAGGTGGACTGTTTGCTCGCTCGTTCACCTTCTCCGCGCCTTAAAAAATACATATCGTCATTGCTTTAAAAAGTCTCGTATCTCAAATTTCGTGAAGTACGATTTTAAACTTAAACGTGATGGGAATTAAGTTCAATCTCGTACATCTTGAAATATCAGATGCGATTTTTTTCTAAAGCATTAACGATATACCTACTCGTTTTTACAACCAATTGCATGCTTAAGTGTTTTCATTCTTTTAAATTTCAATTCTGGTTTGCCAGGATTTCGTCAAATTTGTTTGATCAAATATTAAAATCGTTCGATATGCTTTAAATGATTAAATTATTATGGAAATAATGACACAGTTCTTCTACGACCTTACCTCATGAAGTTATCTAAATATTGGTTAAGTTTCAAAAGCGAACAAAGAGGCCAACCAAGATATTGTAATGAATAGATTGCAACATGAGCTTTGCATTATCTTACAGTGTGCATTAATAGGTTTGCGGTTAACATCGGATAATAGGATATTTCATAACCTGCGCCTCGGATATTTACACGCATTTCAATTAACAAACAACCCGGCAACAAGCGGGTACTGTGCGCAAGAGTGGACACAGAGCTACGAATTGTTCAGTATACATATTTGCTGAAAACCCAAATAAAATATATTCGTAACTGAAAAAACGTCTATATTTTCGTTGTTTTAGGTTGCGTTTCCACCAGAGCTGTACGAGGCAGCTATGCAGTGTGCGAGAAAATTCCACCAATAGGATAGTGAGGTTAATAAAACATAAATAATCCAAATTGTGGATTCTTCCTCGCAACATCGCTCAGCAGTCTCGCGCAGCTCTAGTGGAAATGCGGCCTTATGGGTATGACAGAGCCCACGGCAGCAGCCTTATATCGAAATTTTGAATTTTGAATATAGAACATACCGAAAATGTGGGATACCCGACCTTTTGCAAGGTAGGTACCATTAATACATACGGGCTTACATAACTAGAAGTCAGATAAAACCGTTTAACTTCTTACACCTTTTCTGTTGGCGTCACGAGTTAAAAAAGGCAGTAAAATATAATGAAGTTCATATGTACATATTATCTTTATGCTTGGGGCAGGTGTTGAAACGGCTTGAATACATTAGGTATAACATGTCGTACTTTTTGGTGTAAAAAAGGCTGAAACCCTAACCATATCAGTAGTTCTTTAGAAGTCAATTGACAAGGATAGTTCCAAGAATTTTAAAAGTATATAGATTTAAATATAATTAAATCCAAAAGATCATTAAATGCCTGCTTACGAGTACACCGTCATCATAACTACGTACCTACTTCGATAAATTAATGTTTTAATAAAATACTCCTATATAAGTAAATAAGAAAGGCAGAAAATAAAGATTTTGAATGATGAAAGATTTTTCTGTTAAATCCAGTTTTCTTTCATTATTATCGGTTTTTGGTATATTTTTTGGGTCAGGCTGTCCTAAAGTAAAAATAAAGGCTAGAAACTGCGAGAACAGCTCAAAGTAAACTGGAACCTTGACGGAAATTCTGCGGAAAAACATCATTAAATTGTTTGAAAAAGGTTGAAAACAAAACTACTTCCTAGGTACTTGCACGCTTGTTAAATGCGTCCAACTTGAAAACCAAACACTTTACGATAATTTTTTTAGAAATTTTAAATATATAAATAATTAATTAAACATATTATTTTTATTTGAAACAGACTAACTTTCATACATTTTCTATGGATTAAAATGTACCGTTCGTTATTTATTAAATCGTTATTGTTTTTTAATTCATTTAGATTCGATTTTGAGTAAGTCTTTAATGTAAAAGTTGTAGAAGTTACTTTTTGACATAAGCCACGAAATACTTTCTTGCTGGACGAAGGGTTGATAAATTAATTAAACCGTGCTAAACTGGCGCTAATTATGAAAAAAAATTAATTAAATAATTAAAATATTCGTAGCTTTCCTAGCTCCCCTCACACACCGTATAGGATAGCATTCTGGTTTTAATTTATTCAGGCTCGCAATTAAGGCCGTGTTCAGGCACAATGGGCGCGCGGGCGCAGCGATGCGACAATTGCGCGCGCAGCGGGCTATCTCCATCTCGATCCGACCCGGGGATTAAAAACAAATTATACAGGGGTTGATACGGTTATGTGGCTTTGTAAGCGTGCAATTTAAATTATCATTTGCCGATAAGCTTAAAAAATATTTTGCGAATTAAATACTATACATAAATCAATGTTTCTGTTCCAGGGACCGGTACAGTCACGTCAAGTAATTGTTTTAAGCTATTGGATACTGGTCTTAATCCAGCCATATTAGACTCGTTACCAAAAAGAGAGACTTAATTCAAAATAGGCTTTAAAAATGGTTTAACATTACCTTTTAAGATCATAAAGGACACAACGCACCGTCAGTCAAATAATGTCCTAAGTGCATAATGTAGTAAATAAACATATGACATTGTTTTTGGTCGGAAAAGCTCGTATTCATCTTGCTGTCTCAGTCACCTTTAGTTCTTTAATACCCATTGATAAGCTAATTACGAAAGCAAGCCGAACACGAACTTTTACGTCCAAATACGATTTCGTACACAAATTCTGTACATAACTTCTTAAAAATGACAAAGCGTCGTTAATAGTACTTATCCGTAATTATTAATTTTCATAAGGTGCAAAAATAAGTCCTTCTCTATCTGAAGTTACTCAGAATTGCACCTTATTTGCGTTGGTTGTTTCGCGGTATTGCACTAACACCAACGAGAAAGTAAAGTAGAAAAACATTAGATTTTTTTTTAATAAACCTGTAAACGGAGGCGCTAGCTTTGCACTCAACTTGCGACTAAGACACCACCGAGACTCGAATGAACCTGTAAATTTTATTTATGACCACGAACTACCTTAATGTCCCTTGAAACTCCAGTCACTAAATAACCCCTTATCTTCAGCAGCCACAGATAAGTCACTGCACCTGACGAAAAATTAGCGTCGCCACAACCAACCTCCATCCAACTTCAAAAGGAAGAAGAAGACGCATGCAAGCCGACAATACTACCATCCCTTTCTAGACCTAAACGGTACAGTTTCAGTTTAATATTGGTGCAGATGGCCTCTTATCTCGCGGGTAGTAAATCTTCAAGCAGGAAGCAGCGATGAAAAATGTACCGGCAGGCTCCCGCGGCAGTCGAGTCGTGATGATACGAATTGCCCCCTGGCGATTTATTGGGAGCCGGGAGATAGGAGGTTGGAGGTTATTATAATCTATGTGCATAGATGCGACACTACTAAGGGATATACAGATGACCTTGAGTGCGTGTGGGATGATAAAAGAACAGGCGTTATAGGGTTGCCACGTTGTCAAAACAACAATTGAACTTTTTTTATAACATGACCAAAATATTTGTAGGAGTGAGTTCTTCGACTATAATCTACAGATTAAATCTCGTATCAATATTCTTAACAAAACACGGCTTTGTACTACTTACATATTGAAATAATTGTCGTCGTTTGAAATGATTTCTGACTATAATGACAAAGTAGAACAATAAACCAAGCGACGAAGGATTTATAGTTCAAGTACTTGAATTTAGAATATCTATAGTCTTTAAACACGGGGCAGGTTGCCAAAAACCATGCTAAAAGTCTTAAGTACCACGGTAGAATGCAAGCGAGGTTGCTAAGTAGGTTAAGTGGCTAGTTTAGTTGTAGGGTTGATTATTGCGTGTACGCGTTGTCCGTTTCGGGTCGGTTGGAACGGTCGGAGAGCGAAGGTCGTTGAAGGTTGGCGCGCTTTTCCGCGATCAACGGCACTAGATTAAACAAGATGGCGGGAGCGGCGCGTGCGCCGGCCCGGGTACTTCTCGGGGCAGCTAAAATGACACTTTACTACCTGATTTATTAACAAGTTAATGTTGTTTATGCACTTAGGATTAAGCAATAAATGTTAATCAAAGTCGTTCAAGCCAGTAGCTGCAGGCTTTCATTATAAAAACTCATAAGAAATGTATACCATCAAGATTTAAATTTATGGTACGTCTGGTTTAATATTTCGCATAAATGTTTATACCAATAAATATACAGCACTCCCAGCCTCTTAATAGCGTTCGGATGGCTATCTCTATCAAACTTGCACTCGCAACTGACAGTATACCTGTCACTCGTGTTTCATATAAAAACGAAGATTGCCGATAGCTATTAAAGGACCTGGTACTACTGTATTATATATTTAACAAGCTTCTAGTCTGCGTAGATTTCGATTATCGATATTCCATCGGGAATTTTTATCCAGGGTATAAGCCAAATCCGTCCAGCGTTGCAGCGTTATGGAGTAATAAAATAAGACACATCGCATTTATTATATTAGTAGAATTTCATTCATTTGATAGAACGTAAGTAGTATCGAGGAAATTGAATGTTCAGCAGTTTGACATAATACGTAAATTTGCTGGGTTATAAATTTTCAACATGTCATTAGTCGTGTCTCGTCGGGAGATGTATAACACAATTAATTGATGTGTTATGTCCAACTGGTAACAAATTCCTTGATGGTACATCTCATGGTATCAAATACAAAGATAGCGTGCAAAGTTTACCCAAAATTTGCTTTTGCACCGCCTGACTCTTCATTGACATTGACAGCTTAAAACAAAATTACTATCACGTGACATTTAGTGACTGAGATTGCCAGGGTTATATACTCCCTAATATCCCTACTACCCTTAGCATCCTTCCCATTTCATAACACTCCATTCAGTGCCCATGGTTAAAGGGTTAAAGGCTGGCAACCTGTGATGATTACATTGATGAGGGTTCTCGCCAGCCCTGATGTTTGTCATTTTAATATAAAATATACCTACATAAAAAAATGTATTTATGTTTGTGCCTTAATCACTTTTGAAAACTACTGAACCGATTTAAATTCGGTGATATTTTTTTAAGGCAAGAAGAAGTGGTCTCTGCAGGCCAAAGACATTTGCAATCTCAAGACTGCTATCTTATGATAACAATCACAAGACTGCAATCTTATGATAACAATCACAAGACTGCAATGCGTTAGCAGCTAACATTAGTTAAGAATTACCTTTAGGAAAGTAGGATTAAGGCTAAAAATGGTTTTGAGAAAGACGTATGATCAGCAAAGCTATAAAAAAAGATACGTAATTACGTAAGCGCCATTTTAGGCCCCATGATTTAGCTCTAAGCTCTGGTAATAAATGTGCTTTTAATGCTGCGATACTACGGCACGAGCGGGTTGCAATACTATTATGAATTTCGTAGACATACAACAGCAGTGAACTAGCTGTTCCCCGTGGTTTTTCTCACATAATTTAGTTTCTACCGGATCTGAATAATAGAGCTGGTATTTTCTGAGCACCAAGAGAGTTAGATAAAATTATATGTAACTTTAAAGTGAATACGTTTTTATGAGTTATTTTCCTTAAAACATGGGAAGGCAAAAGAAGTCACAGACGACCTGAAGATGAAGTGGGCAATTACAAAATTTCAAATGCGATGCCTACCGAAGCGAAAGCGAGCCCACAACGAAAGAACAGTTTAAAGTTAAACACTGCTGCTTGGCAGCAAGCCTAGCGGATAACAAATCCGGATGAACCCCGCACAGGACCCTACCATCAGCAAAATCTTCCGCTTTTTGCCCTTCGTGACTTAGATATTTTGAAAAGTAATATATATTTGTTAAGCTATACTCGTATCAGTAACTAAGTAGGTACAGTCAAGGACTTTAATTGTTATGCCACTATACCCTGTCGCATAACGTTAATCATTCATTTAAGCGTCATTTCTGTCATGTGGTTTTGACGCTGTCATTATGACAGGGTTCCATAGTGGCATAACAATTAAAGTCCTTGACTGTACAGTGCAACCATTTTCTTAATAATGATCGGCGATCATCGTTTTTCTGTGACACACGAGTGACAAATATACTGTCAGTTGCGAGTGCAAGCGTGATAGCGATAGCGAGCCGAAAGCTATTAAGAAGCTGTAGGTGTTATTGACTGTTAGATTTTTTATTTTTATTTATTTTATTCCTTAATTACAAAAACATGTTAAACACAAAGCGTTTAAATTAAGCTTATACAAAAGACACTAATAACACAATAATGAGTGTAGATACAGTCGAAAGCATTAATATCTCCACAGCCATCGAGTCAAGTATATGTATGTATACATACACCTTATTGTAAGTGGCATAGGGGCGTGTAGATATTTTTGGCGTCATGGGAATATGTATATATTTATGACTTTGACTGTACACAGCATTTACATTAAATCATCATGAATACTAAAACCTAAAATACAGTAACTTACTTTCTTCTCTAGTAAGACAAACATTTAAGCATACTTCTACTTGCAACAGACGTACAAACGAGACATTTAATACAGTAGTGATTATTCTGCAGAGTGCACAGTTAATATTGAATAACGGCGCGAAACGTGATATTTTTAATTTAAACTAAATGGTAGGTCGAAGTTCGTCACGGCCGCGATGAATAGTTTCGAGAATGAATGAAATTGTCTAAGGATTTTATAAATCGATTGAATCATCCATAGTTTGTATTAAAGTTTGCTCCAGGTTTGATTTATGTTAGCTTGATAAAACCATTTAAGTTTTCCTCTTTTTTTACACGAAAACAAAACATTGCTCTTTCCATTGCTCATTGAGCCCTCGTATGAGGCCCATTGTAAAGGACTATATCTCAGTACCATATGACATGACTGACAACACAGAGTGGTCGACAACGTAGGTTTTCAGACCCAAAGACGCTCACAACTTTTTAATTTGTAGCCCAACCCAAGGGAGCCCAACGGGACCCTACCAATATGCCTGTTATGACGTCCGTCCTTCCTAACTTTCAAGAGCTGTATCTTTTGAACCCTAAAAGATAGCAGGTTGTTCTTTTTCAGCATTCGCACTGCTAGATCAAAACAGTATCAACTCAAAATCGTTGCTAGTTTTGATTTAAGTTCATAAAAGTTGTATTAAAGTTGATTTTAAAACACAGTTCTATTTTGATTTACGTCTGTTTTGATCTAGCAGTGCGATATGTGTAATTATTACGGGTATGTGTAATAAGGTGTATTAATAAATGGGGTTTCCATAAATGTAACGAAATTTAATATTATGATTATAGTACAGACCCTGAATAAATATAACAAATACTATAAAAGGTCAATTGTGAATTTTGCTTGCGCTGATTCGATTCGATGTCGAATTCAAATCTGAATATAATAATACCCCTCGGTGCGCGAGTCCGAATCGCACTTGACCTGTTGAAAAAGTAATTTTATGCACACGTGCAACATAATATTAAGTAGTATATCTTGGATTGAAACACTTTATTGCTAACTGAAACATCACAATTACATAACTAACAATGCCATTTATGGCCATGTATTTAGTTTACAACAAACGCATTGTGTTCCCTCAAACGTCACAAGCGACGTCACGACACATCGGACAATGACTGTTATGTCATATGACACGAACAACACTGTTATGGTCGATGCAAGATTCAGTCATACCCTCGTGATGCAATCTTAGCAATCATCTAAACAATGTCTTAATAATACTTTGTAAGCAATTGATCACTAAAAAGTTAGATAAACATGGCGAATTTAGTTTTATGACGCATAAAACTAGTTGGTAGTGACCCTGCCTATGAAGCTAGCGGTCCTGGGTTCGATTCCGATGTAAGTAGGTATTTATCTAAGTATATGAATATGTTCATCGTTGTCTAGTAATCGTAGTACAAGCGTACCGTAAAACGGGGTGAGTAAGGATTAAGGGATGGGTAGGGACAAAACCTAAAATGAAGCATATGTCACTATTTTAAGACTGAAATTATTTCCCATAGACGTAACGTTATTGTCCATTTAATAATTGTTCTTATTTGTAACAAGTTATGGCTTATTTTAGGTTGTGTCCCTACTCACCCCTTAATCCCTACTCACCCCGTTTTACGGTAGATCTTGGGACTAGGTCAATTTAAGTATGTATTTCTCTTATTAAATTTATCGTTGGCTAGTAGGTACCCATAGTACGGTCGGCCAAGAAATTGGCCTGCCTGTTTTGACAAAAGTTTCTGTGAGATCTAATTATCGGTAAGGTTGACACTGTCATAATATTAGCAAGGGAAAATCGAACTTGTTGTGTCATGACGTGCAAATGAACTTCAACCGTATAGGGTGGTAGAGTGTACTATCGCGATCGTTAATTTGTGACCCATTTCAAGAAAAATTGGCTTGAAGTCGTCAATGTCATTAGAGATGCCAAATCATTTTTAACTAATAGGAGAGTCAACCTTATTGTTGTAGAATGTCAGAATGACTTTAAACCTAAGTTGGGTCCCAAATTTAGGTTCGTGACTGTACAAGTCTAGAAACTTTTTGTTTTGGGGCATGGAGAATGCAAACGAGCACACAGCCCAACTGATGGACTCTTAAGACCATAGACATTTTCAATGTCAAGATTGCATTGCATGACAATGACAATCACAAGACTGTTAATGTGTTGTCAACCCTGAGGACTTAGAAGGAATGCCTCTATGTAAGTCATTTCACCGGTTTTCTCTCCCACACCGGACCACAACAAGGCGAAAGCTTGTTTGGCCAGGTCAAAGGGTAGGATGGTGGTAGCGATTCGGAGTGACCCAGCACGAGGTTCCTTCATCACTAAATAATTATGCCGGGCTAGTGTGGTTTCGCTTATCGCGTGACAAAATGTAGATAAAGCATCCGTCACTCTTATACTTATATACGTGTCAAAAAGTGACGGATGTTTTATCCACATTTTGTCACGAGATAAAGGCCCTATCAGGCCCATATCAGGCCCCCTAGTCATATCGGATTTGAAATTTTCCAGAATGATGGTCGTAGCTCTGACGATTAATTTTCAAGCTGGCGAAAGGAATGCAGTAATGTTTTTCAACCTCTTCTACCTAAGCTAATAGGGGAAATTGCCCTATCGTTGGCACCCTACCATTAATTGGCACCATAAACTTTGTTTCAAGGTAATAGAGGCGATAATTCAGGAGCCAATACTCGTAAATAGTATTCCGGATGCCAATAATTGGGTCTTAAAGAAACTAAAATGTGTATAGTTCAGGAAATTTGAATTGGCCGTCTGAAATCTTCACTAAGATCTTTATGTTAATATTAAACAAAAGGTAATAATAAAACTCGCCCTCGTTCTTCAAACGGCACAGTTTGTTGAAAGGTTAAGGTTAAGGTTAGGTCTTAACGCAGAAAAAAAGATCGCAAAGGAGATAACAGTCGGGCAAATCATATTTCCTGAACTATACCTAATTATAACTACGAAGACGCTTCCTAACGCATTCCAGCCTACCTATTCACATGACAAGCCTATCCGGTCCAGGTCGTACCACCAGGTTCCTAAGCACTTCCACTTCACAGAATCAGTACCATAAACCCATCCCCACTCGTCCATCGGAACGTGTTTCTACACACCAAACATGGTTTAGGTTTCCGCGATAAGGGGACCGCAGTTGTTTTATGGAGATGATATGGAACTCGAAAACTAATGAAGCGAACTGACACAAATAATTATGTGGAATGCTCGTTTCAGATGAAGTGGAAAAGTCATAACATATTTTCTCTGGGAAGCTTTGAAATGAGATAGCTGATTTATTTATTATGTTATAACGATCATACGTAATTACGTAGTGTTAGTTATAACTGTAACATCTGTATTATTTAATAATCCATGGTATAAGCCCTCCATGCCACATTTTATACACGTCCGTCCAGCTGTTGCAGTATGAAGGAGTAACAAACTAAGATACGTACAAAATTTCGCATTTCTAATATTAATGTTTTGTTTCTTAATAAATGAATAGTTATGTTTAACTCTACCTAGTAGGATCGTATTAGCCTACCTCACTTATATATCCTAATCATGTTATGGACGTTCACGTTGTAGCTCTTATTCATAACGTCACAAAATTAGCAACGACGATATGGAAGCAATATAGGTCGATACAAAGTGAAAAACTTACTTGTCAGACTTGAATCATTTAACGTCTTAAATAAAATTTAAAGTTTTGGAGCAAATCGATTGTAATATAGCAGCCTTAGATTGCAAATATCTTTAAATTTCTCAATCACGCTTGAATATCTGAAAAGAAGATGACATTTTGCACAAATTTATTCCATATTCAGACAGTTCTGTCCGGGAAATTTTGATAGAAGTTACTGCGGGAAAAATAATATAAACCAGTTCTATGCAAACGGAGTAGCTAGATAAAATACCAGAGTTTTTATTTATTATATACGTCTCCGACAGTCAATAAACAGTTTTATCAATTACAAGGCATCTCACGGAAAACCTTAAAATTTACTACCACCACTCCGCAGCGCACTTAACTTTCCTCCGGTACGTCATTATCGACAATTACATCCAAACCTCGTTACGACACGTAATAGCCCCCCAATTAACACTCGGACAGAGCGATGTTCATCTCTTCATAAACAACTGACGATCGGGCCGATCCGCTACCGATCGCAATTATCGATAGTGCGGCAATTTCGAGAGATAATAAGCCGATGTCGACCCTCGTGCTACGAGAGCTGTTAGTAAAATTGTAAGTTTGGTGTGACCCGGAGAAATGCCACAGAAGCAAGGATTGATGATGGTCACTCGAGGATTAGCTGCAGTCACTAAGACTTGTTTTTTTCTAGGTATAGTCGCGGTTAGGCAAATTTTCGTCACTTGTGGAACTTAACTATACCTAAATTGGTCGTAAGTATAAACCCAGGGGTTACTTCTCTTTAAGACATTTGTTTTCGGGGTTTTATGTTGTAAATACACTCATACTTAAAAGTATTTTTAAAAATTAGCCTGGTTGTATTGTACTGTAGAAATTTGTCACAATGGATGGAATAACGCAGGCGAACGCACAACAACTTACGTCAATTTGCTTGCTAGTATCTAATGCAACTTGGCCAGGGATCCTGGTTATTCAGTTTTTTCGTCGGAGCGTATCCATCTAGTATATCTAAGTTAGTTTTTAATTTAATTTACCCTCTAGATTCTAGAACAAAAGGCGAAGCGTGTAATAAAAAAAGAAATTTCAGGTGTGTATTCATTTGTAACTCTTGAAGAGTTACCATAAAAATTTCAAAAACTACGCAACTAAAATTAAAAATAATAATCATAATGGTATATGCGTAAGGTTATCTGTTAAAACTACTCCACCACCATAGAAAAGCTCGGTTAAAAAGCTACCGTCTCGGATCTTCCGCCGGTACGACGAGAGCTTTCATTACGAGCTTACGTTTTGTTCTATTTCCAATATGCTTCTTGTTCCTTTTCTGCTCTCTACGCTACCGGAAATTGCTGCGCACTTTTTTATTTACATTCCGATATTATGACAAGCAATTATTGGCATATATTGTTATTTAGAGAATGTTATTATGGAAGATTATAGGAGCATGGCAAAAGCGGATATGATTTAAGAAATCAGATCATGGTTACGATTTCATTATTATTCTATTACTAAGCAAGTTAGACAGCGGAACATCCTGTGAAATACGAGTAACTATACTAAGCACCAAATCTTAATGTTATTTGCACAAAATATCAACAAACGCCTACTAATATTAACACCCACCCCACCCCAACTATTCTGTTTGGCCTAGTGGTTGACTGGTAGAGAACGCCTTAAGGCATTAAGTCCGCCATTTGTACTTACTTTTTGTGTCAATGAAGTTTAAATAAATAAATATTTATAAACCAATACAACAATGACAAGATGAGTCTGAATGTTGATCCTTAGTTTTGTTTGAGGTTTAATTGCTGTTTACGTATTTAGTAGTATGTATTAGTACATTTACTTATCTGGTAATGTATGTTATTAAAGCAGTTTTTTTTACTGTTTCTCGGATGTATGTACTATTTGTTATTTTCTGTTATGTTGTTTATTTGTCTATCCTCTAGCATTGTCTTTATTTATTCTACTTCAAGGTAAACTGGAAGAGATCCCATGTGGGATAATTTTGCCTGTGTGTGTACATTACCTATATCGATGCAAATATTTTTTGTATTTTTGTTGCAACCAACTAGGGGCCGATTTTTCAACCTCCAGATAACAGTTACATAAAAGTTAGATCCGTCCGTTTTTCATGTGACAGAAAAAACAGGAAACTGTCAGAAATGTTTAACAGTTATATTAATTTTATCTGGGATTTAGAAAAAAAGGCGCTAAGTTCTATATTTTGTCTTAACGTTTATTTACCACGATTCACGATATTTAACAATAATATGATTAGCTATTGTCAAATGCCTTAGTATAGCCTGGTAGACAATTAGCATATTATTTGGATTATAACCATTAACGGTGGTAGGACCTTGTGCAGGGTCCGTCCGGATCGCTACCACCATCTTATCCATTAACCCACCGCCAAGCAGTAGTGTTCGCATTGCTGTGTTCCGGTGTGGGGAAAGACACCCGGTGAAATAACTAGCATAGAGGCATTCCATCTTAGTCCTCAGGGTTGGCAACGCATTTGAGGTCTTAGAATTGCAGTTTTGAGATTGTAGTCTTGAGATTTCAAATGTCTATGGGTCTCAGATCACACTAACCATCAGGTGGCGTGAGTGCTCGCGTGCCTACTACTTGCCATTAAAAAAAAGTGTGGTATAAACCCTATTTTGGAAGAATAATAGTAACTACCACAAATAATAGTAGGTACCTGCTCGAACGATTGTATTAGGGTTTTTTATCTGTAAGAAATAATTAATGGCAAGTAATGCGTCAATTTAAAATATATGTGTTAATGCATACAACTTGACATTATTTTAGGGTATTACTCGTAGTTTTATTAATTACGTATGCTGGTGGCAAGAGCGCAAGCCAAATTTATTATTACGTAATCAACCATTGTAACCTCTTTTCAAGAGATTTTGATTTCATTCGAATTACAGTATCGTATAAGAGGTAACAGGTTGTAAGGTTTTAACATTTATACGAATGACCATATAACAACTTATAAAACCCATGCATTGTTCACTTCGAGTATTATAAAATTAAACGCTACTGAAATGATCTCTTTGGAAATAAGTCTACCCAGATAGATATCTATGCCGTATTGCTTTTCTAATGTAAATTTTATTAACATCTAGAGAATGGTCGGGCTATAACTGGAGCGGGACTCCAAAGAGCAAGTTTTGCAGACGTGCACGATACCAATTATTTTTATTAAAAAATGTTTTTGTTGAATGTTATCGTTTATTTTAGAAAAGTCATATCTTGACTTAAGAGACGATTAGATATAAGGTTAAGCAGAATCTTTAACAACTACAAGACGTAATTATAATAGCCGGAATAAGAGCATTGCCAGAAGAAGCCCACTTGCTTATTTTGTTAGATTTAGTCAATTTTATTAACTGGGGCCGTAGCCAAGGTGCAAATGCTACTAACGTTTTTTTTTTATCTATTACGCAAAATGTATGGGATGACAGTTGACCTCGTGGTTTATCGCTACGCACGAGAAAGTCATCCCATAGATTTTGAGTGATAGAAAAGAAAAACGTTAGTAGCGTTTGCATCTTGGCTAGGGCGTCTGGTTAGAATCAGGAATATTGCACTAAAATAAGGAAACAATAACGTCTTAATTCTTTTATTTCGGGTTATTTTGCTTACATTTATGAACGTTCCAAAATGGAACATAATGATCAGCTACAGTTACCTACTTAGTACGAAATAGTAAAACATTATCCAAAATTTGCCAATTCTAAGAAAAAAAAATGTATTTTCTGACGAGTTCATTAGGAAACATTTTCCGTCTGTGTATCTACAACTAAAGAAACAAAATACACAATTCTGAACCGATCCATCAATTTGGCCGTAAAGTATTATGTTAATTTCAACAACGTTGAATACCGACATAATTTCCTGTCAAAGCGGAAACCAAAGCAAACCAGGTTAAATGGAGCATAGTCTTTGCCACCAAGAAAATGGCTGACTTTTTAAGCTGTCCGGTTATCAGTGACCGCAGCGTATCCGCAAGTAACCTGGGTAAGTCCGAGAGTGTCTGTCGCCCGAGCGAAGCCACGGGGCTAGGTGTTGTTCTTGTTTGGTAGGGTATGCCGACCTGAGAGCGGTGAACTTGGTTGACCATTAGGAAATCTAATCTCGCCGCTCCTGTGTGGGTCGCGAGGTCCGGCGGGCGAAAGTGCAGTGCTCTATATTTACCTGGCGTTGCAAGAAACGGGGGAATACGGGTTCGCGAGCTTGTCTTTATTTTTTTGCTTTTATATGACTATCTGATTTGACAAGCAGAGGTAGACCAAAAAGAGCAAGACATCCTGGTGTCCTGGACGAAATGCTAGTTTTAGCGATTTTCGCAAACAGTTAAAATAAATGGAATTGATATTAGTCGCCGAAGCGATAGATCGTTAGCTTACGTCAATCTAACAAAATGGTGGGACAGATTTGTCTGGCAAAAGAGGTGCGGCCATTCAGGTAGTATTAGTCAAACATGTCACTTTTAGGTAGGATTCCAAGATGTGTAAGTATTATCATTTATCGTATAAAAACACACGTTTAATTTATTGGATCAACATTGCAGAATGATAATTAGAGTCGACGTTTTTGCACACGTGTCATCATTTTACCAAAACACTACATTTCTCCAATAATTGTACGTCGATTTGTCGAAAAATTTATATTTCGTCCGTACTAGTACTTCCTACACCCGTACCTGCCGCGGTTGCACCTGGCCCCCGCCCAATCGCGGCGCGCGCGCATGCCTGCCTAATTGAACCTCCCCAACACTAGCGAGGTTAATTGAAAAATTATACGCGTCGTCGATAAAATATCTAGCCGGAGGTCAATCGGTAGCGGTAATTATACCTTTGTTACAACAGGCCATTTTGTTTTTAGTTTTTATTAATTTATGCAAGTAGTTTAAGTATGCATACATTTGTTCGTGTTGTAACAGTGTAGGTACTGGATATACATATATACGTAGGTAAAATTGTATCAACCTACCAAGTGGCTTGAGAAAGCCAAAGGAATTGAATACTGAACCGACCGATATACAGACCTAAAACCGTAACACGTAGTTTCAAAACATTCTGAGTGACAGGCAGTAAAGGGACAGCACTATAGTAGTTGCATATCTCCGTCTCGTACACCGTCTGAAATTTAGCAATATGGTCTTGTTTTGTTCGTGTCAAAATTATTAAATAGTGGTTCGTAGTAGTCTCTATTATAAAAAATAAGATACAACGATAATTTCATCAAATAATTTATGTAGAACTCCATATCCACCGATGCCTCAGAACTTGGTTTAGGACGTCATTTCGAACAAGACCGTCTATTCAAACATAAACAACGTTTATGTCCTACCGTTAGAACACAGACAAACGCGTTAATACCAGAAACAATTCAAAGTCAAACCGTAATATAAACTGCGATACAACGAAATGCTGCCAATAAATAATTTTAAAGGTCCTTAAATCTCCCCGGGGACAAGCTACCTTATTCCCCGGGGTACTGGTACCAGTGCGCTCGTAATTTCGACTCAGGTTTGTCGAAGGCGTCGCCCACGGCTCAGGCTTTGTCGATAGGGTTGATAACTATTAGAGAATTCCCTTGCTCGGTCGGCATTATAAGTAACTGCACTTTAGTACTTTGTCACTTTAACGTCATGCTTAAACTACTGCACTAATCTGTAAAATGCGTTAAAGTGCCAAGGTACAAATGTATGCAGCTACTTATAACGCATGTCACATCTATAATACATATATATATACATGTAATACTAGCTTTTGCCCACGAGTCCGTGCTACTGCTGGTAGTAGTCGCCTTATGCTATTTACTCAGCAGCTGTTCGATTACGTAAGTATATCGTATGTACAATGTCTGTCTCCGGGCTATACCTGGGTAATCCACCATGACATACTAAACCAGTTCGGTGTTATTCTCTTAAAAACGGCGCTCGGTCGGTCGTACGTGTGAACGAGTGAACGCGCCACACCGGCGAGTTTAAGTAGTGCCGTCAGGTCAGAGCGCACAAATCACACTTTAGCGCGTGCATTCTCAATTAGGCAGCAGGGCTTCTGTTGATAAGATCGAACGTATAAGGCTGCATTTGAATTCTCAAGACTACAATCTCAAGACTGCAATCCTAAGATCTCAAAGGCGTTGCCAACCCTGAGGACAAAGATGGAATGCCTCTATGCTAGTAATTTCACCGGTTGTCTTATCCCCACGCTGGAACACAACAATGTGAACACTGCTGCTTGGCGGTAGGTTAATGAGCGATACGATAGTGGTGGGACTCTGCACAAAGTCCTACGACCAATTACACACTTACACACACACTACGGGTTTTACCCAATACAATAGAAACCCGCGATACACTTAATAGTCCACTGCCATCATTGGCAACTTTGCCACCATCAATATTGTTTATGTGTATCAACACTGCATCGAATCCAGTGAAAGCCCTGGTAGAAAGCAAGATTGTTATTATGAATGATTGGATAATTGATATGCACAAGTCCGGGAGGCCCTCGTAGCGTTACATTATAACCATTATAACACTCGTAGCATGGTTACAGGTTTAGGTGAACATGGAGGCTGTTCCTTTTCCTAGCCCATATCAGCACATAAAATATGGCAATATGACAGAAACATCTAATTTTGTTATATGTTGGATATTTAATACCAGTAAATACATTAATTACCGCTTATTTGTACAACATTAAAACTACACATGTACTTATACATTTTCAGGTTCCTCTTGAAAAATGTAGTTTACAAAGTTTTATGTTGAAGATTATTCTCAGGATCTTAACAGCAATTGCGAAGGCCAGACTTGTGACTGCCCAAAAAATCATACTTACTTAGAAAAAACAATACTCAACAATACTAGCGCTCATCACACAAATATTTGTCATTACTGGGAATCGAAAACGGGACCACTATTATAGCTCCGTAGACAGGGCCACTACCAACTAGGCTAAATGTGAAAAACCCCGCCGTCAAAATGTGCTGGTAGGATACTCGTAGTTTTTAGCGAGTTACTGAATTCTGGGGCCCTAATATGTCTGCGTTTATCGCGTGACAAAGTTTGGATAAGGCATCCGTCACCTTCTGACACGTAAATAAGTACGAGAGTGACGGATGCTGTATCCACATCTGACGCGCGATATAGACGCAGCTATACTAGGCCCGCTGTAATGTGTCGTATTCTTAACCATTTAATTAGCGTTGATATTGCTCGATGATACGGAAAACGAACACTCGATGCACAACACTGACTCGCATTTGACTAGTTTTATACAAGCTTTGATTTAACTTTCTAAGCGGTTCAAATCTTGCAAGTCAATTTTAAACCACTTCCCATTATCGCAATGGGTTAAAATTTGGAATACACAAGGAAACCAGAGGGCAATGTGATTATAAGTATCAAGGAGCTTACCTGACAATGGACTCGAAAGGTAGAAACAGGATCTCCGCTGTACTTAACGAAGACCAACTGGATTGGGATTCGTTAATTGGGTCTTTAGCTAATTTTGACTGTATAGTTCAAGAAATATGAATTGGCCGTCTGTAATCTTCACTAAGATCTTTTTGTTAATAGCAAACGAAAGGTAATCGTAAAACTGCCCTCGTTCTTCAAACAGCACAGTGGGTTGAAAGGTTAAGGTTAAGGTTAGGTCCGGTAAATCTTAACGCAGAAAAAAAGATCGCAAAGTAGATAACAGACGGCCAATTTTTTAGAGAAACTTTGTGAGAGAAACTTTTATTTTTAAACAAGTCAATGGATACTGTTAACCATTGGGTATAAAATATTGACAAACGTTTTATATACTGCAGAATGAGAGGGGTTTCAATACGTCTGTTGGCCGGCGCACTCGTCATCCGGAACGGCCCCGGCGCAGCTGACCCGCCATTGTTCCACCAAGATAAATATGACCATCGATTGAACAGAAGCTTTTGCACACAGTGTTTTGCTCGAGATCTCGTTTTTGTTTTATTAAATGGAATAAAATCCCTGATATAATGGCGACGACTGCCTTCGGAACGAATATCTCTTAAACAATTTTCATGAAACTTAGCTAAGAACGATCTATTAACAAGCAAAAAAATATTTTCTTTTTTAAAGCGTCCTTATCAACCCATCCATTTGGGAGCTATGATGCCACAGACAGATACACAGATACACAGATTCACACGTTGTAAGGTGTAATAACCCCTTTTCTCGCGTCGGGGGTTAAAAATGATACATACCGTGACGGCTTGAAATTAGAGGTCTTGTGCACAATTGCTACGCCAATAGATACTTGTGGCCACATTGACATAACCACTCAATTGTCAAACTCTACAAGGATTATCCTTGGATGCCGTTACTTCTATGAAAAAATAAGGTCTAAATTGGATTATTTTTATGTTTAGCTATTGCACAAACCTTTTACATAGGCGAATTGAAAATGTCTTCTTCATTGTCTTGATTATTCAAATTAAATTGAGTGGAATTTTGAAATTAAATCAATTACCTCTTTGCGCCTGGTGTATAAATTTATTTGTTTATCAGCATTTTGTCTGGATGTGGCTCGTCATCGCATATAAATTTACACAATATAATAGAAAAGTACTCAAAATGATACAAAAACAACCCATAGTATCATTTGTTTTTTTTATTATCTACCACATCCGGCGATGAAACAAGAAAATACGCGATCAGCAGATCTTTTCTGAGACGGCGATCAACGATCATGATCGTATTAGCATATTTGATCCAAACATTTAGGTACCAAAAGTACATTTCTCGTTCCCTCAATAAATATTCGATTTAATTAGTGCGAATTCGGCGAAAGGCTCTCACGTTTTTTAAGAAGGAAGGAACTTGTCAAGCCTCCGAAGGTTTGTGCGTGTTCAGCTTGGTTTTCATTCAGAAATTAAGTTGTCTCCCACAGCCTTTATTTTTGTTATTTCATGTAACCTTATGAACTTATTCTGATCAGCGAATTCGAAAGTCCACTTTAACAACAGTGAATTGGTTTGTAGC
The DNA here is from genome assembly GCA_946894065.1 of Acleris literana. Taxonomy (NCBI): domain Eukaryota; kingdom Metazoa; phylum Arthropoda; class Insecta; order Lepidoptera; family Tortricidae; genus Acleris; species Acleris literana. The sequence continues at coordinate 6,075,615 of OX335678.1, forward strand.
TTGCAGATTCCGCATATTTTTAAATTAGCAAACTTTTGTAGTTTTAGATTATCTTACATTAAAAGCGATGTCTATTTAGTGTCACTCGTAATTTCCTCATTTATATTGTTAGACAAGATTAGCAATGTACAAGTTGCAGAACATTCTCAGAAGTTAAGAAATCTTCTCAAGAAATTACTGAGAATATTATCGGAAACATTTGAAAGCACTGAGAATATTCTCTTTTCATACAAAATTTCAGAATATTCTTGGAAATTTCCGAGAATTTCTCATAACAAGGTTTCACAATTTAAGAAGTTAATTTTCGGTACAATGCTAGATAAGATACATTCGACGGAAACTTACATCAGACCTTTACCTACATATTCCTTCATTTTCCCAATTTTCTAATCGCAGATTGCCACTTACATACCTACGAAGTAGGTATTACCTAAGATTTGGATGATCAGCCCAATGGAACTCTGACCCGCCGTGGAACGGTGTCGCAGTGATATTATAAAACAATTCGTTTGACACTTATTACGACTTGAATCATATTCAGACATAGGATTCTTTAGAGCAAATTTTCTTCACAAGCAGGGACTTCCTATATCGATAAACTGAATCATCGATAGTAGTTCTATATACTAGTGATCACTCAAAGGTTTGCTTCTAAAAATATGTTTTTATTAAAAGTGTTAAAATTTAATTAAATAATAACTAACTCTCTTCTTCTTTTAACAAAACGATTTTATAATTTCACTCGTTAAAATTTTGTTCTTCATGAATGTCCCATCTACTATTGTATTTGGAGATTATAAGTCCTTCAAGATTGGAGTTCCTCCATCAAGGTTCGAAGATTGCCTCTCCGCCGCTATCTGGCCTGATAACGCAAGAGTCAAGATGTGGTTATTTCGAAGATCGCAAAACCACCCTAATCCAGCAAGGCGGGTGTAAGGGCAATACGAAGTCGAGACATAAGCCAACATTGCACGTCTTGTACCAGAATGTCCGAGGACTCAACACGAAAATTAACCACTTTAGAGTACACTTGTCATCCTTAGATTGTGATATAGTTGCTGTTACTGAAACGTTTCTCACAGAAGCTATTGAAGACTCGGAGCTCTCTTGTTGTGGCTGGACTGTGACGCGGCGTGATCGTGCTACTGGCGCGCGCGGGGGCGGAGTGATGCTTGCCGCCCGCCCTGATCTGGAGATGCAACGACGGCGAGAGCTAGAGACACGCACTGGGGAAGACCTGTGGGTGTCTTTTTCGCTGAGGCATGTCGTCTATAACCTGTGCGTAGTGTATATTCCTCCTAAGGCTTCGGACGATGTATATATGCGCTGGTTCCAAGGTGTTGAGCAAGTGGTGGATTCCTTACATGGAATAGTACTAATTGTGGGTGATCTTAATTTGAATCCGTTGTATACGTCTCATACCATATTATGTTACTATAGTTATTTTTTAAATGTCTGTGGCCTGTATGAGACGAATGAGGTGATGAATGCGTATGGTGGTAAGCTTGATGTAGTGCTGATGTCAGAGCGTGTTCGTGGTGTCACGGTTTTGGAAATTGAAGGAGGAGGTTTAGTACCCCGTCGTGATGCATATCACCCACCTTTGGACATCTCTTTTTCTATCGGCGGAGCGACCATGCGATCCACCTCCAATAAAATAGCCCCTAGTAATGTAGACTTGCGACAGGACTGGAACTTCGCGAAGGGTGACTACGAGCTTCTCTATAAACTTATGTCGGAAGTTAGTTGGGAGGAAGTTCTGCAGTCCGAAGACATCGACGTTGCAGTGGGTTGTTTTTATAAGACAATTGGTGATATTTTTGATGCGAGTATTCCTAAAAAGATCCGGCCGGCACGGGTTCAGAGACGCTTTCCAGTATGGTTTACTGCTGACCTCATCTCAGACATGGCTCTAAAAGCTAATTACCATCGGAAGTGGAAAGCAACGAAAGACCTTGGTATGTACACCGAATTTGCCAAACTTAGAACCGATATAAAAAGACGGCTTTCTTTGGCCTATAATAATTATATCGAGCGCATTCAAGATACACTTAAAAGTAATCCTCGCTGTTTTTGGGAACATATTAATAGTATAAGGTCGAAGGGCGGTTTTGTGTCTGATGTCATGTATGAAGGTAAAAAGATGGCAGGTCCGGAGGTCGCAAATGCATTTGCTAGTTTCTTCTCTAGTGTGTTTTTGCCCAACATCCCAAGTCTTGATGTTAGCTCTCTGAACTGTAGTAGACAGAGCTGCTCTGCCCTACATGTCCATGTGGATTGCATCTCTATGCGGGAAGTTGAAGCGGGCATAAGGCGACTTAAACCTCGTAGCTCTGTTGGTCCTGACAATCTTCCCGCTTACATCGTCAGGGGGTGTATGGAGCACTTAAAAGTCCCTATACACTTCTTGTTGAACTTGGCGTTGTCATCTGGAGCATATCCCCGTCAATGGAAGCTCACGAGGGTGAGACCCATTCCAAAATCCGGTGATAGTATTAATGTTGAAAATCATAGGCCTATAGCTATTCTTTCAACATTGGCTAAGTTATTTGAGTCTGTTTTGCACCGTGAAATATCTACACAGGTGAAACCCTCGTTATGCGATGCACAGCATGGCTTCAGGGCAAATCGCTCTGTCGATACAAATCTCCTGGTCTTGGTTGACATCGTCTCCGGGTATCTTGATAGGGGTATCCAGGTTGATGTTATTTACTTTGATTTCAAGAAAGCGTTCGATCGTGTAGACAACGACATCCTGTTGGATAAGCTCAATGACGTAGGTTTCTCTCCTAGGCTTCTTAAGTTGTTTGCAAGTTATCTGCGTGATCGTCGGCAGTATGTACGGCATGGACACTTCGTTTCGAATCCATATCATACTCGGTCGGGTGTCAGCCAAGGATCCATATTGGGCCCCTTATTGTTTGGGCTATTGGTTAATGACCTAGAACCAGCTGTCAACCATGCAAGGTGTCTGTTGTACGCTGACGATCTCAAGCTGGTTTATGGTGTTGAGCATCAGGCGGACTGCGGCACATTGCAGGAGGATATTGATTCGGTTTTTGACTGGAGCATACAAAACAAACTATTATTTAATACAGATAAGTGCTTTGTTTGTACATTTAGTCGTGCTCTTGCGCCCATTAAGGCGCAATATTCTCTCGGTGGGAAAGTCATTAGCCGCGTTTCTTCGGTAAAGGATCTCGGAGTCGTGTTCGACACACGCCTTACCTACCATGATCACATCAGAACTCTTGTTAGCAGTTGTTTTAAACGGTTAGGATTCGTACTTCGCAATGTTAGAGACTTTCATGACCTTGGAGCTATTAAAGTTTTATTTTACGCTCTTGTTCGTAGTAAACTGGAAGCGTCGTCCATCATATGGAATCCACACGAGTCTACTTACGCCTTACTTCTCGAGAAGATACAGAAAGCCTTTCTTAGGTTTATGTATAAAAAAGCCTATGGGTATTACCCATACTTATATCCTTCGAAGTTTTTACTCGGGACTCTTGGGTTTAATTCTCTTGAGGTAAGGCGTAACAACAAGTTACTTAAAACTATTTGTGGCATTTTGCGCGGGGAGTCCGATTGTCCCGAGCTAGTGGGGCGGGTTGTGAGGCTGTACGTGCCGCAAGTTCCCACTATATGTCTTCGCCCTAAGCCGCGGCCGCTGCTGGCGGTCCCGGCGGCGCGCACCGTGGCGCGTAAGAGTGCGCCGCTACTCCGCGCGCTGACGCTCCTTAACGCGCTCCTGGCATCGGCACCCGAATGCGACTTGTTTGATTGGAGATGGAATGCTGTGTGCCTAGAATGTTTGAGATTTTGTGAGAAGATGGATAATAGGCATTCGAGTGTACTGATCTAAGTTTATTTTTGTTTGTTATTCTGTTCTACATTTGCGACTATTATGTATAGCATCGATCTGGTTTTCTCGGCGCAATGGAATACTGTAATGCCCTGTAAAATGTATTAAATAAATAAATAAATAAATAAATTGTTAAAGTAAACAACCAGAATTTGTTCCATATTTTTGGGCGTTAAGCGTCTCCGTCTTGGTTGATAAATCCATTTCAGGTGGCTAACTATTAACTATTTTATAGTGCAATGGGTATTACTCCCTACCTTTATAATAACCTATCGATTATTTAAAAAAATCTATGTTGAACAATAGTTACAAAAACACACAATGTTAGGGGCGACCACTATAGAACTACTATCGATGATTCAGTTTATCGATACCTATAGGAAGTCCCTACTTGTGAAAAAAATTTGCCCCAAACAATCCTATGTCTGATCATAACTTTTCTGCGACACAGTTCTATGGTGGATCAGGGTTTGGGCTGATAGTATATAGGGCCATGAACACACAAAACACCAAAGGGTCTTAGTGACGTACTGGCTTTTGAGTAATAGTAGTGAGTTAACATACTTATCTTAATCAAGCAAAGCTAATTTCCTGGACAGTGTCAATTAGAATAGAATCAGAACCCTGGCAATGAATCTGTTTATTCTCCCGAAAGTTTTCAGTTCTTCGATATCTTACGGAACCCTAAAATAATCAGCCCGTGCTAAGTAGTTCTGGCCTTTAATTAACGTAATATTTAACGCTATCGAGACATAAAGTTCAAGTAATTAAGACGCCTAAATACACCACTTTTACGTATTTATTCATCATGTGTCACATAAATTTAATGGCGCACTGTAAAAACATTAAATACTTACATTTTCGTATTGGTTTCGATCACTTTTCAGTGTAAAATATTGACTGCTAAACTGAGTGTACGGAAATTTGGAATGGATATATGTGTATAACTGTTATTTATATATAAATAAAATAATCAGGGTCTCAAAAAGATCAGCATAGGTACTGGCTGCCCAAAAACATTTGTTCTCGACCAACAATAGCTAGTAATTATATTACCTAATAGCTTTTGTTTGCCTCATCATCGCTTACTACCAAAAGTGTATCTACTTAACGTCATTAAAGCTTGACAAATAGAGTTACAAAAAATATATTGATGTTATCTGGTTTGTATCCAAAATATCACAAACTAAATTACAGCAGGATATTTGGTGAGAGAAGATTAAACTCTTTCGACCGATTATTGTTTTTTTATTTGCATCAAACAATTCATACTTGATAAGTTTAATGGTGAGACCGGCACTAGTTTAAGGCACACTTTGTTAAATAAAATACGATTACAAGCACAAGTCCATACAGTGGAACATGTAAGCTCCTCTTTTTTTGAAGTCGGTTAAAAATGAACGAGTTTGCTTTTAAAATTTGCTACCTAATTTCGGAATCCATATCCATACTATCCATACTAATATTATAAATGTGAAAGTGTGTATGTTTGTCCGTCTTTCACGCTTCAACCACTGAACGGATCGAGATGAAACATGGTACACATACTGGTTAGGTCCTGGAATAGGACATAGGATAATTTTTATCCCCGAAAATTGGACAGTTCCCAAGGGAGCAGCGATAAACGACTTCGACGTGGACGGAGTCGCGGGCGAAAGCTAGTTTATTATAAAATTAAGTATTTAACTTGGGTAAGCACCTACTGAGCATTGTAAACCAGAAACGTGAAACATAACCCCTATCTTATTCATAATTTATTATGAAAACTGTTCGTGCGAACGTCAATTTCTCCAAAAGCATAACTATACGTATTGATAAAGGTGCATAAAGAATGACACGCGGTATCGGCGGCAGATAAAAGGGGACCTGCACTTACGCGCCCTCCTTACATCTATAGTGAGGGCCTGACTTTATTTATTAAACCTCGGAGAATTTTACATTCACTGTTACCAGTTTTTCTTTTCGGGTTGTCTTTTTCGACTCGTCTTAAGAAAACTGAAACTATATGGAATTGAAAACCGTGACCGATCGAGGCAACCCGCACCGATAGCTTGCCATACGTCGATCTATAGGTACATTTCTTTGATTTAAGAATTAAACGGTCGCAGTACAGATGTGACTAGCATTGTACCGAAAAGTTACTTCTCAAATTGGAAAATTTTCTTATGATAAATTCTCGGAAATTTCGAAGAATATTCTTAAATTTTGTATGGAAAGATAACATTCTCAAAGCTCTCAAATGTTTCCGATAATATTCTAAGTAATTTCTTGAGAAGATTTATTATCTTCGGAGAATGTTCTGCAACTTGTACATTGCTAGTTGGGACACGTGCAGGCAAAGGCAGATATCAACTGAGAAAATCAGCCAATTTCCGGCCAATACACGGGACAAAATTATGATTACTCGCCTGCATAGAAAGACATTTTTTACAATTCGGATTAACTAATGCTGCCACAGAAAAACTAAGTGTTTCTGTTTCAGTTTTTTCGTTGCCCAATTTGTTTTGAAATTCACGAAATACTCTTCTCCTTTTGAGTTATATAACATTTTTAAAAATGACATCACCAACTTCAGGTCAATTCCATTTACAACCTCAGTTTACTACCTACTACAATTCTCAGTTTCGATATATGTACGTGCTAATAAGTCTTGTTTTATTCAGAGATTTAGTTACAAGTGCAAAAAATATTTTTATTTTGATACATAAATGAAAACTTGTAAGCATAAGCTTACCGTGTCACGGAAGGCCCTTCAGTATATTACTGCTATAGCCTTGACCCTTTCTCTCAACCTAAACTGAACTGCTTTAGTATGTCATGGTAACCCCCCTGGGCCGAGATTTTAGGCGGTAAAAATCATATCGTCTTTGACCTGTTATCGTATAGTCAACGTTTTGATAGCTCTTATTTATTTGACAGTAATGGCGGCTGAGTTAAAAACAATATCATAACAGTCAAAGACGATAATGGTTCTTAACCACTAGAATAGAGCCCCTGAAAACGAGTCCAAACGCGTTTCAGAATATTCCTAAAGTAAGGTTCACACTACGGATACGGGGTCGCGAATGGAATGTGCTACAGTTTAAACGAGGCTGCGCGGGAGTGGAACCGGTCGGCGCCCGCGCAACTTCGGGGAAAGGCCGCCAATGATTTATAACTAAAATTAACCGCACAGGACCAGGGCGGGTACTGCTAACTATCTTTATGGTATTCATAAATAACGGTGAATATTATTTTGCAGGATGCAGTTAGGATAAGATCTTATTTGCTCTTAATTTTTAAGTTTCACGTACTTGGTGAAAATGGCGACTACGCGGGACGAAGTTATGCGTTGGAATAAGATGTGAGTGTATATTTACTGTCTTGTAAATAACAGTATCTTAAAAATATCTATTCATAGTCGAGTATGTGAAGGCCTAATCTTTGGTTCTAAGAAATTAGGCCCCTACGCTTTGAACTCTTTCCATAGCCCATGGTCACCGAAAGACTGTGTGAGGTCTTATAAATTACTTGTCTTAGATTGATAATTACGTCTATTTCTAAACAGTTCCACTCAAGTATAACATTCAGGGTACCTGATAAGTAGATATTGTAGAGCCAAGCCTCCTGATACTCATACAAAATGATGCCATTATGAGGTTCATGGCGTTTAACGTGTTAAAAAGATTACAAAGCTGCAGCTCATAGATAATCAGATCAACCACCTTTCATTAAATACTGAATAGCGTTTGTTCCGCGATCCTGCAAGAACTTGCCGATAAGCATCGCACAAACACTGCGCCTCATACAATTCAAACAGGCCATAATTCCCCAATTCTCATTGTTCCTATTGGTCCATCAATCGGCGCATGCGCTGTAGCTGCTGCCGAGGGTATATATTTGTGCGTCAGATAAAATCGGCCAGTCGCGCCGCGGCAACCGTGGCGTTATCTCGATCTAGGAGCTGGTAACTGCTGCCCGCCGGTCGTTCCATACAAATTGTATGGCATATCTACTACTACTTTTGGGCATAGTTAACCTTATAGTTTACTTGTACAATGTTCTTGTCCGGTAATGGGGGCGATTCATCGTGTCAATGGTGTGAGAACCGCTTAAATGGGTTCCGTGGATGATACGAAACTGAGATAGCGTAGGAGACCATGTATTAGGGTAATGTGGGAATTGGAGCTAGTTTAAGACTAACTAAAGGACCTTACGACATTGTCTTCCTACAATGAAAGGCGACGATGTTGCTGTTACGAGTTTACTGAGATCTCTTAAGACCTATTTAAAGATTGGCATTCAATCGATGTAAAAATGGAAACAAAATGAAGAGTAGGTAATCTTATCCTTACTCCAGCTCTCGAGTTTGTGATAGATAAGGAATAGTACATTATTGCCTAGGCATGGAAGTAGGCAATTGCGGGCCGAGTATTGAATTAAACCGAGTATTGTTTAAAAATAGCAATTGCCTCGGCAGGAACAGCAATTGCGGGCTTCGTATTTTTAAACGGACTCGCAAACTCGTCCGTTTAATCCAATACTCGGCCCGCAATTGCCTACTTCCAAGCCTAGGCAATAATGTACTATTTTTTCAATTTCGTCAAATGGCACCGATAATGTTGATAAAATAATCGACAAGACACCAGACACAGCAGCGGCGCCACCATCTACGGAAAACTGTCACTGTTGTATAGAAAATTAGTTCCATTTTGAACTACCGCGTGTCTTTCACTCACTCGAGTATACATGTATGCAGTACTACCCTAGTAAAAACGTCCACTTTTAGTGCCTTGTCATATATTTTTAACCGACTTCAAAAAAAGGAGGTTCTCAATTCGTCTGTTTTTTTATATTTGTTACCTCAGAACTTTCGACAGGGTGAACCGATTTTGATGATTCTTTTTTTATTTGAAAGCTGGTGCTTTCTGTTTGGTCCCATTTTTATCAAAATGAAGATCTGATGATGGAATCCATGAGGAATCGTCGGAACTCTTCAAAATTTATAGGCACACCTATAGCGATTTTTGTATTTTTCATTGTAACTCGTGTATTTGCTCTTGGAAAGCACTATTTGGTGCAGTGGAACTGATGATGAAGACCACAGATGACCACCGGAACTTCTAAACGGTATATATATGTCAAGGGTGGCGACAAGATATTTCGATTAACGCATTCACTGCCCGTACTGTTTTTTGAACTTTCGCCAGGTGCCGCATCTTTTGTTTTATACGGAGCTTGCCTACTTTAAGAACGCACATATGCGTTGATGGCACTTGGTGGAAGTCACGGTGACGCATATATGCGTCGGTGGCAGTGAATGCGTTAAGATAGTTGAGCGACTATGTCGAAGCATATTTAGGTTTAAATATAGGACTATGACTTTCCCACGGCGTTGCTTGCGTGAGATTTCTTATTAAATGAGAATAGGGAGAATAACAGCATATTTATGATCGCTAAAAAGTATTTAAAAAAAAACCCGCCTTCAAAAAGCAAAAAATTACATGTTTAAAATGGTAGGTCAGACCAACAGAAGTCGGCGTCCTACAATATTTTAACCAAAAGCGGACTTCAGTTGGTCTAACCTACCATTTTAAAGATGTTATGTTTTGCTTTTTGAAAGCGGGTTTTTTACACTGAACAGGGTTTAAGCATGATCAACATTTCAATTTCCCGATACTATAGATCACTGAATATTTGCTATTTAACGAGTAGGCATTAGGTGACAATTTATGTAATGCGACATTGGCCTCATAGCATTACACACAAGTTTCGATAGGGCGTCCATCGTATAGCATTATGCGTTTTTCATAAATAAACAAGGCAGTGTCCATCATTCAACTGTATCAGATGGGCCGAGAATGACCTGCATGACCGGTAGGCCTGGGGTTTGATTCCGCGAAGCCCCGGTAGCTGAGACAAAACGTCTCGGTGTTATTCACATGCAGGCAGCGGCGAGCGAGCTCAATGAACGGGCACTGGTTTTAATTTGTAAGCTAAAATAATTAATTAAATATCAGAGGACAACCTCAGACCAATCGACCCATTCCCAAACTAAACTCTAGGCTTGTAAGACCAAGAAACTCCTTTACCGCTTCTGGGGCCCGTTCCAGAAAGTCACTCTGCAACTCTGCACTCCAAAAATCCCACTTCAAACGTATTTCTGTTCCTCAAAGCTATTGCAGAGTTGGAGAGGCAGAGTCAAATGCAGAGTGTGGATTTGTGGATTTGCAAAGTATTTCTGTTCCACAAGACAATCGCAAAGTTGAAGAGGCAGAGTCAATTACAATTTGTGAATTTGTGGATTTGCAAAGTATCTTTTAGGAACAGAATCTTTGCAGAGTTTGCAAATTACGCAGAGTGTTTTCTGGAACATGTTTACTCTGCACTTTGCATTATCGTGGATTTGCAAAGGGCAGAGTGCAGAGTTGCAGAGTGGCTTTCTGGAACAGGCCCGGACTGTTTGTATGACGTTAAGGTCCAAAAGTTGTAAAGGACATACTTGGTCGACAATACATGATTAAATAGAAAAAATAATACTTGAATAGGTACATAGAAAAAATCCAAGACTCAGAAACAAATACTCGCGCTCATCACACAAATATTACCCCCTACCATAACTGTCGAGTTTTATGGTGTTCCAACAATTAAAATCCGTGATGGTACTAACTACCTTATAGCTAAATCTATTACATGCATGTATACTGTTTCCAATCCACGACGGTGCGCTTATAGTCATTTAACTTGATGTTGCAGTGCGTCAATGTACGTAAAATGAAGTAGTGGAGCGGGACTTCGTGGATAGTGTATTTACTACCTTTAAATATAAGCCCTCTCTCGAGTAAGTGACAACTGCTGCAAGTGAGATTCAATGTAACAGTAGCACCGTAATGTGTGCGTCAGTCGATGCTTTGCTGTAAGGTCAATGTCCAAGATATATGTTTTTTTGCCTTATTCCATTGAAATAAGGTTCAAAAATGAAAACACACAGATCATATTAGGCTAGCCTATTAAACTCGCTAGCCCTAACTGCATAACACAGCCGAGCCACGACTTAAATGCTACGCTGGCGGAAAAAAAAAAGCATAAAGGCGTGAAGCATGCCATGCCATGAGACGCCACCGCGGCTAACTCATCATTTTATCGAATTCCACTGCATCAATTGTATGATCTCATATAATTTCATTTTATTTTGCTATTTTCTGCAGAAACTTTAATGTTTTCAGGATATCTTAAACATTAATTACGTAGGTTAGGTTAGGTTAGGTTACACTTGTGACTAACAAAAAAAACTCATGTGGCGAGAAATGCCTTTCGCTGAAATGATAAGTCTACGTAATAAGAAGTTAGCTAAAAGATGTTTCGATAAATTATAGGTTCCTGGCGATTTCGCATCGCACCGCTGTAAGTCAGAGCCGTGGCCAAGCCGTAAAGAATACCACCCCCGGCCCCGTCGCTTTGTATGAGCCCACTCGACCATTACCGTATGAAATATATCCGCGATCCGGTTCGACATCGGGACTGGAGTTCAAAAATCAGAGCACTTTTTGTGAAATTAAATTTCGCCCGCGTTCTTGTTTACAGTTTATTTTTGGTTGCTTGGAAATCGTGGTGGTTTAAATACCTGTTGTAAATTAAGGACTGCCATTTTGTCCAATCTTTTTAAAATGCTGGGAAAGGTAAAGTTTCTGTGGCAAGACCTGCCTCGCCGTATCTGGTCGCCTTTATCACGGTGGATAAAATGTGGATAAAGCATTCGTCACTCTTGCCCTAACATACTGGTCAGACAGTGACAGCTGCTTTATCCACATCGATAAACACAACCATAATAGGGCCCGCAGTGTCCCACCGAGACTTATCACTGCAACTTAGTTTCCACAAATCAACATGATATTGGCGCGTGTATTTTGCACTACAAGTCGCCCGCGACTACGTAAGCGTAGAATAAGTTTCCCGCTGTACCCCTAATTTTCTTTCCGTTGTGGTCGATTTCCAAAAAATATTTATATATAAATATATTTCCTCCAAACTCCAAGTCCTTAGATTCAGTGGTTACTGTGCATTGTCCGTTAGTCAGCCAGTCACTCAGACAGTCACGGAAGAGTTTATTCATAAACGTGCAATATCTAAAATGTGCTTAAAGGTATGATTTGTCGTTATCTGTCATTGTGACATTTCCATTTGACATAAAAGGACAGCGCATACTTTAACTAAAAAAGAAATATAGTGCGTTTATGAATAAGAAGGTTATAACGTATGATGCTTCTATGGTGTGATTATGGTGCTTCTTCACTTGGTATTTATTCGACAAAAAATCCTCTGCATCTATTTCATTTGGTACTATGTCAAATGAAAGGATGTTAGTTAGACCAATAATAAGCGAGTACTGCCAGTGTAGTACCACAATTACCTTTACACAATTACCTGCTCAATAAAATAAAAACAATTTATTTGGAATAAAAATACCTACTTACCATATATGAAGTAGGTACTTACTTCTCAACGCGCACCGTGTATAAATTATATCCAAATATACGAAGGACGATACCTATCCAACGTATATTAGTACACTACTCGTAGTTACTGTATCTTGGCTTATAGAAAGTCAACATTTAGTTTTATCTATCACATGAACTACATTTCTTCTTGTTTCCTAATTATTTTTAGCACAAAAATCTTAAAGTTCAAGTCCACATTACCAACCCTGCAACACAAGCGTCGGTGTGCAAAGTTTCGTGCAACAAGAAAAAACTCTTGAAGTCTATAAACAATGCTATCACCCGATCTTTTGAGCGAAGTATTGTTAATGATACACTTTCCAAAATATAGAGCACAAGGAGGTCGCCACCAGACGGTAATCAGCATCTTTTCAATGTCCCGGCGAGAAAGGGCCCGCGGCCACCGAGCTTTCTTTACCGCACTTAAATTGCAGAAGTAAATCAAAGGCATTTAATACAGTCTACAGTCCATTTAAAACACAAACGTTTATGTCTTTTCTCCAAACAACAAATAATAATACTGATATATCTTATTATTAAACCGTCGTCGCAGACTTCAGAGTTTATTTTTTTGTTTAGGATGGTAAATTCTGTTTTACGGGTGTTGATGTTCCAACTTCAACTTGCAACAGTTTTAAAAACTATTGAGTACCTAGCAACATTTAGGTAAAAATAGAATAAGGTGCCCATTTTACTCCGATTTTGTCCAAACTCTTATGCCAAGCAAGCTAACTGGCTTTTTCCTAAAGGGATTACCACCCATTTCACCGGCGAAACCTATGTGTCTTTATTTGTCTATGGTTATTACGTAGATTTTCCCCGTGATTTCAGTAATCAGACCCGTCGCTTCTTTACGTTTATATTTCATATTCTTTGCTATCAGTAAAGTATGTATTCGTAACAGTATTTATTAATGCGTTGTCATCTTTCTCTCTGCTCAATTTATAAAACTATATAGCTAATCTTTATAGCAGTTAATACAAGTACCTAAGTTACAGACGGTACTGAAGAAGTAAGGTACTGAAGGGCTGTTGGTGTTTGACTCTTCACCAAAAAAGTTATGGTTGCTTCTAACATATTGCGATTGTTGTTAATAAGAGTCTTGATTCCAAACGTGCCTAACAAGACGTTAGTTAAACACTTCAAATAAGATTAAAGTTCTTGTCAAAAGAACCTCTTGTTGTTACTACACCTTTGGTTGATGTAACTCATACGATAGCTATTTATTCGATAGGACCAAATCTATAATGGTTGTCTCTCATTTTGGCACATTAATAATGCTGAGCCATTGTCCGTTTTACTTTGCTTTTTAGTAATATTGTTTACTTTTACGTTTGTTACATCAATATGTCTTCTGTAAAGTAAATAAACGTCTGCTTCAATCATGGGTCGCTTCTGCAACTTTGATCTCGTTTCAATAACGAAGGGTCGTTATTCTAGAATGTTCGTACATTATATATAAATATTCATCGTCTGGAAACAGGTAGTCGGTAAGTGGGTGAAAGGTTTCATTGTGGTGTCCGCGAGAGGAGCCATTGTGCGGGTATCGAGGGTTCTGTAGCTTGTGTACGTTATACATACGGTATAGGATACAGCTACAGGTAATGTTTATATGTAAGGGTCGCCACGCACATGTCAAAACTCTACCAAATAAAAAATGAAAAATTACGCACAGTCCTACCTTTGTAGATTCTATGGGTTTGGGATGGGTTTCCAGTTCTGAAATAGTATGACATGACGCAGTATGACGCGGTCAGCCTAGTACCCGTCTCGGGGTTCGATTACTAGGTACAGAAAACATGTAATCTCGCAAAATTATAATTAAACCTATAAGTCGCCATATGCATGTTATTTAGATGTAACTATACATTTTAAGGCAGGTTGGCTTTCTGAATAAACGAATAAATAAAAACATTAGGAATATACTCGCACAACAAATATTCGCCATTACCAAGCATCGGACGGCGGACCTGAGACCGGTAGCTTTGTAGGTAGATTTACCAACTAGGCCAACTGTTTCATCTAGGTATATTGAAATAAACATTTTTATATGATAAAAATACAAAATCACATTTTTGATTCGTTGTTCACCTTCTAGATACCATCTCGTTAGTCGTACCAACAGTATGCACCACCATTAGGTATTATCGGTATTATCGCCATAGTATGTAAGTACAGTATACTCGCTCCATAGCAGGTGTCCGGTCACAGGCATACATTGTATCTAAACTCACCGTTACTGGACACAGAATGATCTCGTTGGCCGCTTCCTGCAAAAAAAAAAACATTCGTTTACGCGCATAGTAATTAACCTAGTCCCAAACTAAGCTCTAGGCGTGTACTACAATATGAATATACATAACTACATATGTATGTATATTCATATTATATATGAAAATACCCAAGATTCAGCAAGAAATACTTATGCTCATGACACGAATATTTGTCCGTACAGGGATTCAAACACTGGACCGCTAGCTTCGTAGGCAGGGTCACCACCAACTAAGCCAACCACGAAGTCATAAGGCAATTATGTTGTTTGATGTCGAGGCCCTATATTATCTTCATATTTTTCAAGACAATATAGTCATAAACGTCTAGGTATGTCAAAAACGACGATCAGGTTCGATTTTACCTTCCCTGAAATAATAGGATCAAAAAATATTGAAACTAAATTAAGTGATTTAAACATTTGGTAATAGAAACAAGCCGTAGAAAACAGAATAGGATTCAACAATCCTTTATTTACTACTTACCAATTTTTTTTCTTTAATTATAAATGGTAAGAAAGTAGTTTGTACTAGAAAATAATAGAATCGCTATTTCTAGACTGCTATGCTATTTCTCGCATGTAGCTATCTATTTTTCGTATAATAAATACATTTGGCTGAAACATATTTTTCATAGTGACTCTCTGTTGCAACTTGCAAGTCTAAAATTTTATTTTCTTAATTCATATTCTTAAGTCAACAAAACCTATCTGTGAAAAGAAGTATTCATTTAATTATTTTCGCTGAGATTGAATTATTTTTAACGGGGGATGTGTCATTATGTCAAAGCTAAATTAAACCAAGTTTACCCTTTTGCAAATTGCCGTATTTATCAACACGGCCGGACGGCGAAGATGAAATACGCCATTCGTGTTGTCGCTCATTACCTTATCAAGGAAGAAGGTGAGGATTCTTGAAGGCGATGAAATCTTCACAGTAATTGCGATGAACTTTTCGGAAAGGTCGGTCGGTCTTCATTTCAGTGACATAATTGTTATCCAAGTTGACATCAGAGAGGATTTTATTATTTTTAAATTTATCAGTAAGTTTATTTAAAATCTTGCAAGGTAATGTAGAAATAGTTACCAAAAAGGACCCTGGGCAACCTTGTATGAAGTCTATGGCCCTAGATAAGAAGCATTGTGAGAACGCTACTTATTGGAAATGTATGGGATTGACGTAAGCTGCCGGACGGTCGCGTCGAGCGACCAGTGTAATCGAATTGACTCCATTACACTGTAAGTTTTCGAAAATGGTTTTCGTTAACGTTATGCATCTTGTTTAAGGCCCGGCCAAGAACAAACAGAGCTGAATGACATTAAATAGGCATTTGTGTGTAACTATTTAATTTTCCATTAAGACTTCCATTGAATTCCATTGCAGTATTATTTTTTTAACAATGGTTTTAATGGTTTTGGTTGTATTTCCCCAGGTTCCACTTCCCTTACAAGTAAAGTGTACAAATAATGTTCAGCTTGGTGCCCATAGTAATAAAAGAAATGAAATAGTTAAGACGGTGGTAGGACCTTGTGCAGGATCGGTACAGATCGCTACCACCATCTTATCCATTAACCCACCGCCAAGCAGCAGAGTTCGCATAGTTGTGTTTCTGTGTGGGGATAATTACTAGCACAGAGAAATTCCATCTTACTCCTCAGGGTTGGCAATGTATTTGAAGTCTTAGGATTGCAGTCTTGATATTGTAGTCTTGAGAATACAGATGTCTCAGATCCCACTTACCATCAGGTGGCCTGAGTGCTCGCCTTCTCCTTGCTTCTTCGTGCCTTCTCCTTGCCACATACAAATACCTATTTAATGGCATATCATTCAGCTCTATTGGTTTTAGCCTGACCTCCGACTACACTACTGAATATTATAGCAGAATCACTTTAACCTTACATTTACATACGTATGCCAACTGTACTAATACGAGTATCAATTTGGTTGAAACTTGTTCGTAAATTGATGCAATTTATTTATCCATAAGTTAAGTATAGTTCAAGAAATATGAATTGGCCGCCTGTAATCTTCACTAAGATCTTTTTGTTAATATCAAACAAAAGGAAATCGTATAACGGCTCTCGTTCTCCAAACGCACAGTGGGTTGCGAGGTTAAGGTTAAGGTTAGGTCCGGTAAGTCTTAACGCAGAAAAAAAGATCGCAAAGTAGATAACAGACGGCCAAATCATATTTCCTAAGCTATACCTGAATTATACACAAAGAATTGCCATCCGGCAATCGCCACTGACGTACACTCCTGTCACGTCATTGTTATAAATCTGCGTAGTGTTGAAGTGGTCATGTTAAAAGCACAACTACTAATTTATACTACACTAAATTAAATTGAAGACTGAAATATAGAAGTACAGTTCTATATTTCAGTCCTCAATATTATCATTTAGTGTTAATCGTGTCGACTAATTAAGTATCATTTAAAAATTAAAACGAAACGAAGATATATGTTTGTATGTGAACGCGAGGATATTATGGCGACGTCTTAAAAACTTATCTTTTAGTAAGAACGAGTGTTCCCCCGTTCGTTCATTTTTAATTTAAATTTTAAAATGTTATTTGCCTTAACTATTCTTCCATCAAATTTCATAAGATCGGTTTAACATACTCAAATTATCGCCGAATAAACATACAAAAATCTCAGTTGACTCTATAAGACCTCACTTCTCTCGGTCGAATATATTTGATGGTAAAACCTTAAAATAAATAATTTCTTACATACGTATACCTTTAGTTAGTAACTCCAAAAGTTTGCCAGAAAAGTGATATTCCGGACGAAACATGTTCCGACACATAAATAAGTGCAAACTGCCGACCACAAACAATTGATAATCACTAGCAACACTGGCACAAAACAGTCAACACAACTTTTTCAAACCACAGCGCGCGTTCCAAATTCAAAATTAACTCTTTAATTATTGTTCGAGCCGCGTGTGACGCGTTTTCGTAGCGCAATGGCCGCGTTCAGAAACATGGGACGAGCATTTGTCGCGAACTGTTTAATTGTGCCGCTTGTCCCGATTCATTAGTGCAGTGTGGCATCAGGGACGGCCGTGGCGATTTTTTAAATTATTATTTTATTCTTGATTTAATTTTGTTGGAGATCAAAAGGCGAGGTTTTGTGGCAACAGTTTATTTTCTGGCTTGATGAGCTATAATGAGTTTCTGTTTTGGTTTAAGTCGATAATTAATTAATATTGTGTCTTCCCCTTTAGTGAATCAAAATAAATTCTAATAAATGCCGAGTATCTTTAACGTCTCGACTCATATCTAGGTTTTGAAACGTGTAATAAATAATAATTTAATACTAGGGGAAAAGTATGTATCGGTTCTGTAGACACCATAGACATATAGACATAGAGTTGACATGCGCTTGAGTTGAATTTTCGATGTCTACAGGAATAGGCATTCGAAATTATTTGGAAACCAAGAAGCTTTTTGTAGAATATCTTGTTATTCATAAACATCCAAAGATTTCAAGAATACATTTTCTGCGAACATTACCTTTACCACCTACAACATAGTTAAAGTGAATTGTTTATTTAAAGCAAGTACCTGTAGTGAGTGAATATTGAGACAAAGGCTTTCAATATTTCTGTATATTCAATGTAAAACCATTTCAGGCTTGCGGTCTAACGCTGGAATAACTCAGAGCTAGGAAATGAAACAATACACTATGTATTTAACGGCGTGAGCTAACGCTCCGACAGAGCTGTTCCATTGAAAACCGCGAACAATCCCCTCTATATTACACACGCGCATTTTAAATATTTTATTTCTATTTAAATCCTGAGTGCGGCCCACGGCGGACCCGAGAGGTCAGGGTTGCCGACGCTCGTCTTTTGACCCCCATGCGTCCGTCCTTTATTAACGCACGCCGTGCTCCTACACCGATCCCGCTCGCACAGGCCACGACACTTTGCTTGACATTTAACCCTTCACGTCACTATCGACTCCCTCCCTTTCGAACCTACCGTGTTAAGTCTATTGTCGTTTCGCTCGAACAGGTTATGACATATCGCTCGACTTATAACCTCAACATCGGCAGGCGCTCCGTCCTTTTTTATCTCTGGTTTTTATTAACGCGTTGTCCTTGTCGCTCATGTCACGACCCCTACAACTAGCCACTTGAATAGATTAGGTGTTTTCGTATGAGTACGGGTTCAATATTCATTGATAGTTGTTTCGCTAGCGTTTTAAATGCAAGACTGGAACAATTGTTCCATTTAGCGCTGAATAAATGCTTCGAACATGGTTATGAATGTTGTAATACGATATTCGACGATCGTTTCAAGTTCAGGGACGAAAGGGCGGTACTATAATTTTATGTTGTCAATATAAAAAAAAAAAAACTAAAGCTTCAAGGTCATTTAAAATTCGTGGAATAGTTTTTCTTCTGTCTAGTACAATATTTCATAACTTAATGCATAAAAGCGTGTGAGATATATTTTTGAGCGCAATGTTGCATAGTATATAATTGCTGGTGACTGTTCAATAACAAGTACATACTGGCAACATATTTACAGTCCAAGTGTCAATTTTTAGACCTTTAGTGCCAATTTCGGGCAAGTTCAATAATTAATAAGTATTACTTAAACTAGTCCCAGTAAAGCTTAGTACACAAGCAGAATAGCTCCAAGTTTCTATAGGTAGCTCTTTCTAATCATGTGACATAACGACTTGACATAATGACAATCACAAGATTCGCCACCAACGTCAATTGGGATGAAACATTTACCTAACAAAACCTGTGTCCACCTGACTTCACTCTAAAGATGTCCATTGACGTTGATAAAACCATCTTTAGTTTGAAGGCGCTGCTGGGGGCCCGTTTATCATTTTTATCAAACGTTTGAATTCTTTTTTCCAAGCGGAAACCTCTTTCCAACAATCAACAAAGTCGCTTCCCGCTGTCTGTCTGTCCCTATGTATGCTTAGATCTTTAAAACTGCGCAACGGATATTGATGCAGTTTTTTTTAAATAGATAGAGTGATTCAAGAGGAAGGTTTTTAGGTATAATAAGTTTTGGATTATGTACGGGTATTACAGAAAACTGGAATAAGCCGAAGAGAAGCGAGGGCGGGTCACTAGTAAATATTAATTAAAGGACATCTCATTCTTATCATTAGATTTTAGGCTTCCGCGGACCCTATTAATATGCCGTCTGTTCGTCTGTCCGTCCTAACTAGAGCTGTATATAGAACCATAATAGATAGGCGTTTTTTTTTTCAATTATGTGTTATTGCGGGGGATTTACTAAGAAATAAAAATAATTTAAAAATAGCAAAGGGGGTCCCCATACATGTTTTTTTTTCCAACGTTGTATCGTAAAAACGGTAAAACAGACGAGTGTCAAATTTGGTATGATTATTGTACAAACTCTGAACAAAAACAATTAATACTAAAAAGTCATCATGTGTGAGTTTAGCTCGCGCTGATTCAATACGAATCTGATTCGCACTTGATCGATTTTTTCTTACAAACATAAAGAGTGGTATTTTTTTTAGAAATCCTGATTCTGCGCTTAAATGGATCTCTATTATTAAAAAGAAATCGTGTTACCGTCCAACCTAGCTTGCCCTAGTAAGCCCCGATACAGTTCGCGTGAAACTCCGGCTACAGAGCGCACGCGCATCGCGCTCGTAAGTTTTTCTCTCGCTGACCTGCGCCGGCGCAGAGCATTCCGCGCGCAGGAGCTACGAACAGCTGGACCTGGTGTTACAGTTCAAGAAACCAACCAGCAGCGACCATGATGCCAATTTTGGCAAAACAGAACCACTCAGTTCTGTCTCCTCGGTGTTTGTTTTAACGCATTCTCTGACAAAATTGCTTTACGAACTTTCGCCAAGTGCCGGATTTTTTGTTTTATACGAAATTGGCATAATGTATCGACGCACATACGCGTTCAAGGTACTGCGTGAAAGTCAGGAGAACGCTTATATGCGTTGCTGGCAGTGAATTCGTTAAGTGTTATATTGTTATGTGTATGTTAGTCTAGTTATAAGGTATTAGTAACTATGGGCCATGTTGCTCAAAACAAAAATTCTTATTCTTAAAGTACCTACTAGCGTCTGCCCGCGACTTAGTCCGCGTATATTTCGATTGTCATCATTCACTCGGGTACTTTAAAAAAAATGATAAGTAGTTTATGTTTGTTAATAGAGGCTATAAGTTATGTCCATTTCAAATTTCATCCAAATCCGTCCAGCTTTTACAGCGTGAAGGAGTAACAAACAAACATACAAACTTTTACATTTATAGTTATACTACCTTCTGCCCACGACTTCGTCCGTGTAAATTTCGATTACCGTTATTCCCTTAGGAACTTTTAAATTTTCCGCGATGAAAATGTGTTAATCCTGGGTATAAGCTATCTCCATTCCAAATTTCATCCAAATCCGTCCAGCCGTTACAGCGTGAAGGAGTAATAAACTAACACACACACACATACACACACACAAACCTTCACATTTATAATATTAGTAGGAAGTAGGATAATATAAAGTATGGGTCTTTAGACAGCGCGTAAAATATAACGATACATAGCACATATAGAGGTATTCCATTTTAGACTTTAGGGTTGGCAGCGCATTTGGAGTCTTGAGATGCTCCAGAAAAGAGGTTAGCTAATACGTTTCTCCGTCTTGGTCGTATCGTTCTTTGATGCCTTCTGCCCAGCTTTTACTAGAGACGTTATTCTCTAAGGGCCACTTGCACCAAAAATTTTACCCTGGGTTAAAACACTAACTCGAGTTAAAATGACACTTTTCGTATGAATTTGACGTTTACTAACTCGAGTTAGTGTCTTAATCCAGTGTTGAATTTTTGGTGCAAGTGGCCCTAAAACTACTAAGGCCCGCTTGCACATAAATGTTAACCCCAGGTTAACCCCAGGTTAACAGGTAAGTACCAATTTCACCATACGATGTAACCACTTAATAGACGATTAGAGCGTTAACAGCTGTCAAAATGTATGAGCTAACAGTCTATTAACATTGATTAAATTTAACATCATTTGGTGAAATCGGTACCTAATTTGTTAAAATTGACAGATCTTATACGAATCTGACATTCTTTAATAATTTAACCTGAGGTTAACCTAGGGTTAAATTTGCGTGCAAGGGGGCCTATCTGTTAAAACTTACAGGCTATGGCAGAGCTGCTTTGTCAGCGAAAGGCAACCCAATTAAAAATACACCCACTGAAGAGTTCATGATGCTTTGACGGGTCAATTCAGATTCAATGGTTGATAATTTGGTTTGAGAGCATCACCGAACAGGTAAAGTTATGATTGCGACGAGATTTTAAATAAATAAGCTGCCGGATGGTCGCATCGAACGCTTACGTCAAATCTATTCATTTCGACAGTATTAACCCCTTGCCTTGATTCGTTCTGTGGACCGCCGGTCCATAAGAATATTTGAATTTGGAACTCAGAGTGGCTCGAACTAAGATTGACATTGCAATACATATTAATATGACTTGACGTACAACAATAACTCTGCAAAGAAATAAATGATAATAGTACAAAAACCGCATATCTATCTGATCGTAGCTCCCGTGGAAGAAAGCGCAGCGTTGGGCGTCGGCGCGTGCGCATGTTTTTGCGCCGATGAATATTTATCGCCGGCCGCCATTACAGCGGTGTCTAGATTGATGCCCGGCCATTAGAAAAACAACGCTACTGTGCCTCTGACCACTATTCATTCAAATATTAATATTCATATTCAAATCATTTCATTGTTATGTACATTTGCCCGATAGATGTCGTTTTTATGCTTAGCCACGTCTCTGAATCGCGCTAGTTGTTTATTAAGAAGTTTTGTAAAGGTTACAATGTAAAATTTAAATAATTAATTCAATAAATAAACAAATATAATCATATATAAGACAGTGCCGGATTTAGGACTACAAGGCCCCGGCAATTAATTTTAAGTCATTTTTAAAGGAGGAATTCTGGCCGAGGGGTGTCATATTTCGGCGATTTCGTGGCCGCCGTCTAGCAGAAATAAAGAAAGAAAAATATTTATTTGTGACAAACAACAACAAAGGACTGAGATAATTACGCCCAAGAGGAATGTAGTCACGAAATGGTCCCAACTCAGCGTAATGCTGGCATTTACGTCAGCGCTGGTCTTCCGCTGGAACCATCCGGTGAAACCGCGGAAGGTTACACACGAAGTTTATACGCGATAATGTTTAATGTTTGTTTCATCACGATTGATCCTAGAATGAGGTTTTTAAATTTGTACTTACATATTTCTTTGACAAGCGCAGCATTACCCTACACCTAAGATTGCGACCATTGATAATTATCTCGGTATAAACAACGGTTATCTGCACAATATAAAACAGCACCGTGGCCCGATCGCGATAGGAAACGCATAACGTATCTATCCATTTACGGTGAACATTAAACAGGCAGATAACGTTCTCGGTAGTTCGCCAATTTGAATTTGAAATTAGAACAGCGATGCGTGCGTGTGAGTGGGTTTTTCTTTCTAAGGAAAATATGGTTTGCGCGAAATGACTAATGACTAGTTAATTTAAATATGCGAGTTTGAAAGAGTTCTCTATTGTTTTGTTAATTTACCTTATTTTAGGTTTCGGACTTCGGTTTAACGGCTAGTAAAAATGGCATTTTTAAACTAATGCCATTTGACGATGCAGTTAGACTATAGTGCCCAACCAATAGTAAGTCAACCCTGAAGAATAGGTTATATATCGTACTGCGATGACAGCTGTCAGCATTGAGTTCTTATCGGCCGGGCACTATAGTTGGTCGTGACCCTGCCTAGAAATTAATCGGTCCCGGGTTCGATTCCCAATGGGCAAATATTTCTGTGATGAGTAAAAGTGTCAGTTCCTGGAACATGGGTGTTTTCTATGTCCGAAAGAATATATCTTCTATTTATTATGTTTATCGTTGCCTAGTACCCACAGTACAAGCCTGGAGCTTAGTTTGGAGCTCGGTCAATTTGTATAAGATGGCCCTCGATATATTTTATATTTTATTATAAAGGTAATTAACGAGAAATAAATTACTTCAAAATTAATGTTTTGTTTTCTGCGACATGGTTAATGGCTCAAAAATTAAAGTGGTCTGTATGCCGCTGTTAGTACGGCACGGATATAGACGTATGGGGCGACATCCGTCACGGGTCGCGTGCGCAGGCCGGCGGTAAGTAGCCCGATGCCGACGTTTCTCCTCTATCACCCGCTCTGTTTCCATTGCAATACGTCACGAATGTCACAGATACACTAAAAAAAGTGGTTGTTTTTTCAAAGATTGTGATTATTCAGAATAAGTGATGTTAGCATATCAACTGAGATGTGTTAAATCACTTATGAACTTGCTGCTGTTACTAAGTACCTATAAATATTTAAATTACCTTATCAACCACAACAAAAAATTGTTTTGCTATCGCCAATCAACATATAGTCGTTGCAGATATAAAATTTTGTTTGTATTGGGTATAATAATTAAATTTCTTCGAGACCGGCAACGCATTGCTGACGCCTCAAACCTTGCAAATGTCCATTGGCGGCGGTGACCGCCACTTCCCATGAGGTGGTCTGCCTGTTTGCCCGTAATAAAAAAGAACGATTTCTTTGTGTACCTACCTTTTATAGTCAAGTCAATCATATTGTATTAGCTTTCTAGTAATATAAAAAAAGACATTTCCAAATTAATTAATTACGAGGTAAACGTAACATGCACTTTTGGGGTCAATACTACTACCATCTAGTTAGATACCTTATGTTCATGTTTTAAAGTAAATCAGAGTAAAATTATCGTTAGCCTATGCGTATGCGCACCAAGTGGCAGTTAAGTCGCCCAGCGCGCGTAAACGGCGGAAGCGTGAGATACGCGGCGTGGACGTCATTTGCACGCCCAGTGGACGGACGTCAGCGGCGCAGGCACTTGAGCGGAAAATGCGGTTGGCGTAAAAGCTAGCTTTTAAGACCATTTGAAACTTGGGAGGAGTTTTCTGATTTGTTATTTTGTGGTAATTGTTGTCAAATGCATAATTCCACATGTTTTAGCCCATCTTGCTTCTAATGTTGTGGATTTGTTAGACGGTAAGTTTTGATAAAGTTAGTGTAATCCTCTTCGACCGTTCACTTCAGTGAGCTTACAAGAGTTAAACCAGTAAACAACGGTACATTACTGTAGAGACCGGGAAGCAAGCGATTGCTGGACCAGGCTGAGAAATGAGTTGAGTATGAGCCTTGTATAGTGTTTTTCTCAAACATACACATCAAAGGTCGATAAAAAAAGGCTGGTAATGGATTTTTATACTAAATTCCCGGCGTAGGACGGAAAAAAGTCGTCGACGTAGTGAGAGTATAGGATTCTGTGTCTTCTTTTCTGGTTAATAGTACAAATATGAACAAGCATGTTTAAGAGAAACGATAATCCGAAGATTTCTATTTATACAAAGCTATGAACAGTAGCTAGAAAAGGCATCAAAGTGCATAGTAGATACACATCAAAACGATCCCATAATTGAAAACAAAACTACCGCGTTTACGTCTAATAAAAACACAAATAAGCCTGTCGGCCGTAATGACATCATAGCCTTATTATTTTCCCGCCCAAAACCAAGATGGCGTCATGGGAGAGTGCGTACGCGCGGCGGAACCATAAACCACCAATGAAGATGGTAATGAGTACTTTGGAAACAAAAAAAGTTTTATGCGAGGAAAATTCGTCCTTAGAGAGATATATGATGTAAGTTTAGTCCAGCGGGCCTATTATGGTTGTTTGTTGATTATCAATGTGGATAAAACATCTGTCACTTTCTAACCAGTTTTTAAGTGCAAGAGTGACGGATGCTTTATCCACCGCGATAAACGCGACAATAATACGGGACCGGGTGAAAACCGAGAAGATAGCCAAAGAGGCGAAGATACACGGGTTGACGGTATAAAGTTATTTTAACTAAAGTACCACCAACACCAGACCAGTACTTTAAAGGCACATCAAGTATATTTCCTATGAATAACGTTTTAATAAATAAATATAAAGGGCCAATCTTACAATTACAAGTCAATCCGACAGTCAGAAGTAGGGTAAAACTGAGCTAATAGAATTCAGTCGATAAACAGTAGGTATATAGTACGAACGGACGAGTTCAGTACAAAAAGGACAACCGAAATACAGAATGTTTGCATAGAAATAGGTCTGAAAGCCTATGTAAGTCTTATGAATATGTAATAATCATACTCGTATTAAAATAAGGGATTCGTTTTTGAAATATCTACGAGTATGAGTAAAACATAAAAAAATACTTTTCTATTATAGGTAAATTTTATACAAATAAACCTTTATTCTATAGAATGCCTAATCGTCATGGGTAAATGCATCGTTTGTCCAAATTTTCTTCTATCCTAAAGCCAAGCCACGCCTGACATTTAAAACAGTAAGTTTAAGAGTGGTCTGATCAGTTGAAAACTGTTTCAGGACAGAGGGCCCTACCAAGATGCATTGCGCTAACTAACGTTTCTATTCGTTTCGTTTTTAAACCAATCGCGTCACTGGTAGATCACGTGATACGAAAAGTCACGTGATCTACCAGTGACTGGTTGAAATTGACTGGTCGATTGGTTTAAAAACGAAACGAATAAAAATTTAAACCCAATGCATCTTTGAGGGCCCTCTGATGATAATTTATACAATCGATGCGTTAAGTTAGCACAAATGGCATAAGGATTTTCGAAGGACACACTGAGCTCGCAAAATTGCCGCGAGTATAAGTACATAGATCATGTGAAAGAAAACACATCCGTCAGCCAAGAGTCAAAGTGTAACTTTGCGTGGACAAACACTTTGCGTTGACAAGCCTTGTTGACCAAACGAACGCATATTCGCAACAAACAGTAATCAGTTGTCTTGAGAAAACCAGACAGGCCTGTTCTCACGGCGCTGTCCACTGCCGCCGACACACTCGTAAATTTGTGTCGGACATTGTTAGCGATAGTGAGGATATCGCCTGTGTCGAACTCCAACGGATAGAGTCTGAACGGGTAATAAATACAATGAAGTTCCACGTGAACTCTATATTGTACGAAGATAACGATCGATTTATCTGTTTTAATGGGATATTGAATCTTAAGTGAATTAAATTATATTAAATGAGCAAGTCTAATGTATTGCTTTTTTAAATATTAATAAGTATCAAAGGTTGCATAATAAAAAAAAAGCAATTAGAACCTTTAACAAAACAAAATTAAATCGTACACGTTTTCTTTACAAGTTCTATACAACTTTCTCTTTTTTCTCATTTTTACCCGTTTTAACAAGCGTTTAGCTAAGATTCTTGATGACATGACACTATTAATAAATAATTTATTGCCGATATAACACGTTTCCGGAAATACCACTTATCATAATATTTTTTTAATATTTCCAGTAACAGAAAGCCCCAGTGGAGAACGCATTTTTTCCCCGTTCCCGTGATATATGCACTTACGCAAATTGCGCGCGTAATTGCCTCAAAGGACTGTGTTTTATGAAAACGCACTCTTCCTGGGGGACAATACGCAAGCTATGAAACATGTAGTTATACGTAAGAGCATTGCCTGGTATACCATACCTCACCTGCGAACTAACTTTTATTTTCAACTCCAGCGTTAATTCAGCTACCAGAAAATTACACCATTAATAAAAGCATCTTGACCGAGACGCCTGGCGTATACGTTACTGTAAATGTCAAGCAATAGAAATCTGACATTTTTGACGTATCGTGAGACGAGTGGCATTACAGTGGACATTAGTTTAAATCGACCCTTAGACACTTTTTTTAGAAATTGCCATCTCAAATTTAAAATAATCATGTCATCCATAAAATGTCTGCTAAATAAATAAAGATATTTATACAAAACTCTTGGGTCAAATAAAAAGACGCTTAATTAAGACCCAGTTGACGATATTTCTCTTATTGATGGAATTCAGGCTAAACAACATACTTTAATTTCGTTTTTCACGCAAGTTTATACTTAAGAAGAAATTGTTAATTTCACGCGTGTCATTCTTTTAAGTTTAACCTTTGTGTAAATAAAGTTAATATTTGTCTCTTTTTTCATTATATTCGTTACATTTTTACAATACATCGACGTATACTCGATATGTCTCGCAGGGATTTGATCAGATCCCTTCATTTTTGTAGGGAAATGCCCATATAGAGTTGTAATTTTAACGTCTGTCTGTAGTGAATTTGTCATATCCATATATACCACATTACAATCACGTACTATTAACAAATTACTATTATATTATTATTAATCAGTTCCCCATAAACTTTCAACTTTCTTGAATCATTGACAACAATACAACACTTCCACGAAACCAACATTAGAAAATTGACGATAATTAAGTTTATTGTCAGCTGGTAATCAAACATCATAATTTTGAATAGTTAATAAAGATTTATTTCCGAACATAATATTACGTGGGCATAATGAGTTGTGTAATAAACCTGTCATAAAGTAAATAAAAATAATTAGTGTCAGAGTGCTAATAGCATCACGCTTAAACAGTTTGTCTTGAAAGCTGTGACATTATACGACCTGTAAATAATAGATGCAGTGAAAACAAATATATGAGAAGGCTGCCTGCGGAAGAAGACAAGAACATAATGAAGTGGTATTTAATCAAACAAATAAATAATGTCAGAGGACAACGTATTTTGTTTATGTATGTCTATATCGTGTTTATTTAAGTTTCTGACAAGTTCCTTATAATTATGTCTGTTTTTGTTATGTGTATGGTTTGTAAAGTTGTGTGTTTAATAAATCAAGTTTATTTCTTTAATTTATATTTGTTAAATATCCTTGTTTGCACTGCCTACTTTGTTTTAAATTTTATGTTTCTGCGTCTCTTCTACCTAAGGTTATCTGGAAGAGATCGCATAGCGATAAGACCGCCTGTTGTCTCCCGTTTAAGAAGTACATGTATTTGTCTTTCCTTGTTTATTTTTCTTTGCGTGATGTTCCATAAAGCGTATTTTGTATTGTATTGCAATCTCCCACAAAATTTATCAACTCCTAATCTCTATAGTCTAGTACTTTGAGTACTAGACAACGATATAAATACTTAAATAGATAAATAAATACTTAAATACCTACCTACACACTTTTATACTCTAATACAAACTTGTTTGGTTGTTGTCGAAAAGCACTTAATTAAAAATAAACCTTATTGAGTCATTAGACACTTAAATGACATGACATGGCAGTGTCAACAGACTTAGTAAACAAAAAACTTTGCAAAATACATGTTCTACTCGACGCAGGTTATACGGAATAACGTAGCTAGCAACGAGATGTGACAAATCCATTAGAGTAAGAATAGTTAAAAATTTGATTTATAATCGAGCAATAGACACATAAATCTTCATTGTTTTATTGACCTTTATAATGGTTTTTTGTCTCTTAAATTGGCTAATAGAAAGAGTGGGCATTTGGCTGTTTAACTCTAACCATCATCACACTATGATGTCACCATTACCAACCCCTAAATGAAAAGTTATTAAAATTAGATGCATATGAAATTTAGCTAATCGATTAATTCATTAAATGAACATAGTATTTACAGAATTCAACATTAAAACAATTAAAAGAACTAAACGTACCTATTTAAATTAAAATTAAACTAAGCTACTCAAATATCAAAGATATAAATAATAATCACCACTATAAAAATAACACCCCCTCTAGCAGGTCCGCTAGCGGCATGGTCCCCGTGACACTGGCTGCATTACCTCTCTGGGGCCCTAATATGGCTGCGTTTATCGCATGATAAAGTTTGGATAACACATCTGTCACTTTCTGACACGTAAATAAGAACGAGAGTGACGGATGCTTTATCCACATTTGACACGCGATATAGACACAGCCATACTAGGCCCGCTGGGCTGCATAGCAAACCAATATTTAAATGTTTAGCGCAATAGAAATAGAAATACATATACCGGCACAATTTGTTACAATACATAATATGAAAAAAATTAAAGTATATAATGGTATTACAAAGTTACGAGTATCAAGTAGTGTTCAATAATGGCGGGCCACTACAGTGGCCATGTCTTCACGAATATCACTTTCTTACATAATAAATAGCGAACAATGTTCCTGAACAGCCGATCATAAAAAAGGAGGAGGTTTTGTGTTCCACTTTATGTTTTTTTAGGTGTATGTTTTATTCACTGTGTGATTAAAAAAAGACAATGTTGTATATAGGCCCTGATTACAGTCAAGAGGCCTATGGTCAAGTGAGGCACCGGATGTGCCGCCCGCGGGTCCCGTCGGGTCGCTGCCCAGGAAACCACTGTCATTTTTTTTGTCAACCTCTAATCATAGTCTAGGAGTAATAAGCAAGTGTTGTTTCGATAGAGCACGCGTACTTCCGTTTATGGTCTTTGGAGGGTTCTGTATACATTTTAGAATGTATTATAATATGTATGTCTTTATCAATCACGAGACTTTGGGAGTCCCAGACCTTTGGAAAGCGTAATTCATATTTGTTTTCATAATTTATATTTTTGTGTATGTATTTAATACGTCTAGCGGAAAGTAACGAATTGACGAGTAGTTTGTGTTACGGCGTGAACAGTTTGTAGTAAAGGTAAGTTTAAAATTTAACTTGATTTTTAATTTCAAATTGTTAAGAAGTCATCAATACAGAAAGTGAGTAGGTCACAAACCGGTTTAAAAAGTTACTTTAGCTTGTGGCCATAAACCTATGCACAACATAACAAACATACACATTAGTGTTTTCTTTCCACGACGGCGCACCCCGCCAGTGACGTTGGACAGTTGCGTCAATGTATGCAAATTTAAGGAATGGGGCGGAACATCGTAGATTGAAAGCACTGCAGTGTATGTATGTATGTTATGTAATAATTCGAAATAAGCGCAACGAGTCTCTACAATAATTTTCCTGGAATAAATAAATGTAAGTCTTTATACACTGTACACTACTTTACTCACTTGAAATATTTACATATAAAATGATAAGATAATTAAAAATAGTTATTAAGTGAAAACTCAAAGTATTTGGTCATAAATATTGCAAAATAATAAAACCATGTTACAATTAATCAACTACACTTAGCACAAGTAGCACACAGCGAAAAAAATTATTCGTCGAATAATTTATTTGCGAATAATTTATTCGTGAATAATTTATTCGTTGAATGAATTGCCACGAATAATTATTATTACTTACTGGAATACCTGCTCCAATTTTCTCTAATAAATTAATAAATTATTCGTTATTCGAAAAGTAGTCGAATGATTCATTCGTGGATAATTTATTCGCGAATAAATCATTCGCAAATAAATTATTTGACGAATAAATTATTCGCGAATAAAAATACTAGGAATTATTTTTTATTCGAATAATGCCCACCTCTGCATACACATACCTACACTCACGCCTTCATTCCAAGAGTAGGGTAGGCAGAGCTACAGGATTACCATCTTAAAACTTGCTGTTAATTATGTAACCACATTTTGTACAAACAGGCTAAGATGTTTACCAGTGTATTAGTGGCAGGGTTTTTTTTTTGTCAATCGCCTGAAGGGCCAAAGACAAAAGTCCTTGCTTTTGTTTGCTTTTTGTTTAATTACTTTAAGAAAAAAGGGCAGAGGTGAAAATCCCTTCCGGAGACCTGGGAATGGAGGGCCCAGGTACTGCCGGGCTCGCACCGGCTAAAAACACCAATGCCCCTATTACCAACTAGAATTTAGACTCCCGCGGATACTATCCCAGCCAGTGCTGAAAGGCCGGAGGAGAAAGTCCTTCCTCCGTTTACATATCCGCGGGGTTTTCCAAAAAGGGGGGATAGGAATGGGGGTTGGGATGGGGGGAGACTTATAGCTATGTGAGTTGCGGAGTGGGAATCCTGACGCATGCATGCTTACAGACTACGGGCTTCTTTTCTTTTGCCCGACAATGGAAGGGTTGGGTCGGAGATCTTTTTGGACCACTTGTGTGGCTGTGGATACCATCTTTATGGGCTACCCTTTTTGAGGCTTTCTCTTTTGCCTGGAGATACTATTTTTGCGCGTGTCTCCTAGCGCTGCCCTCTTTTGCAACTTAGCCTATACATCTGCTATAATTTAATGGGGGGGGCAGGTGTCAATTTGACGAGGGACCAGTGAATCGTGCGCCTTACCCCAGCCTGTGCTGAAGGGCCGGGAGAGAAAATCATTCCCCCGTTTAGAAGGCTGCAGGATTCCCCATCCCCCGTCCTACCGACACCCGTTAGGTAGTGCGTGCGTCAGGAGGTTGCTTATAATATAGCTAACTCTAACCTTAAGTGTATGTTAAACACTGAAGGTTAAAGCTAGCTCTGGGTTTAACATATGGAGGTAATTAGAACAAAGAAACACAGTTTTTAACAGAGATGATTAGAGATGGGGTTAAGTGGGTTGGAAGATTTTATACTGTTTATTGCATCATCGTACAAGATTACGGGTGCGTTGGGGATTTGTTGTTTTCGGTTTGGGAAAACAGGTACGATGTATGTGGGAGAACAATGTTTGGGTTGGGGAAGCCGGGTACGGCGGGGGGGGGGGGGGGGTACAAGTACGAAGGTTTGGGGGGAAGGTTCGGCGTGGAATCCTGCCCGGGTCCTGTGGCCGAAGGGTTTGCGTGGTGTCACATTTCAGCGTAGCGTTTTCCAGATTACTCCGGCTACCGAACTATTTGTTCCTTAAACACGCTACGCGTACCACTTTTTCTATAAAACCCTTCGTGCTTTCGCGATTGGCTTCTGTTCCAAGCAGGGCTTTCCAGCTTGAGCTATCCGGAGAAACTTTGACTCCGGTCTTTTGCTCAAGGTCGAGCCTTTCCACGCCGAAACGCGGGCACTCGCAGACAATGTGCCAGATGTCCTCATCAAGGGCCGGGTCGCAGACACACGAAGGTGAATCTTTGATCTTAAAACGGTGGAGATATGCGGCGAAGCCTCCGTGACCAGTAAACGCTTGAACCAAGAAGTTTGTGAGTTTGAGTTTCTTTAGTATGCTGTTGGCATCTCTCACAGTTGTAAAAAACTTCTTGGTTGTCGCACCTGTCCCGGATGCCCCGTAGCGAACCTGCCACTGTTCGACCGTGTTTTGTCTTATAGACCTCTTGGCGTAGGACACCGGCACCATGTCATATTGGGGGGCGGTCTTTTTCCTAAGGGCTGCTTGCTTTGCCAGTTCGTCTGCTCTCTCGTTTCCTGGCGTTCCAACGTGAGCTCGCAGCCAATAAAACCTGAGATCGGTCCCCGTGGCTCTTGTTTGGATTGTTGCGTTTTTGATCTCTTGGACCAAGGGGTGTGTCGTGTCCGGTGATTTGAGGAGCTCCAGTGAAGATCTTGAGTCACTGAGGATGCTGACGCTCTGCGCCTTGTGTTTCCTTGCGATCTGCACTGCCCTGAGTAGAGCGTACAGTTCAGTTTGAAACACGGTGTTATAGGGCGCTAGCTTAAAGGTTGAGTGGCGGATTTCTCTTCCATTCTCCCACCATGTGAGTGCTGCTCCCGTCTGGCCCTCAATTTTACTCCCATCGGTGTAAATTTGAGGGCCTTTGAGGTCGTATCCATTGACCACGTCTTGGTTGAATTCCTCCAAGCAGACGTAGTCGATGGACACAACCCTTGACGGGTGTGGTCTCTTCAGGGCGTCAGTTTTTTCCTCAATTTCTCTTCCTGGTGGAATGTGGTCCTCACAGTAGCCCTTTTTGACCTCGTAGAGGCTTGCCGCTTCGTGAATGCGCAAATCCAGTGGGAGGGTTCCCGACAGGATCACCGCCGATGTCAGAGATACCGTCCTGTACGCTTTGCAAATCTTCTGGGCGAAACCACGCTGTATTGAGTCTAGCTTGTTTCGCACCATCAACTTGTTGGCAGACTTGTGCCAAGCGCTTGCTGCGTACAGGACGATCGGCTCTATCACCGCCACGTAGATGGTTTTCACTATCTCGCTATTGAGACCCCATGACACCCTCGCCGCACGTGACAGCTGTCTGTAGATATCCGTTGCCTTTCGGCACGTTTTTTCTACGTGTGCGTTGATGGTCAGCTTACGGTCTATAGTGAGTCCCAACAGTTTGATTTCGTCGACAAGCTCCACGACGGTCCCAGCCATTGAGATTCGGATGGGATCCCATTTCAGCTTCCTCGTTATAACCATGGCTCCCGTTTTGTGAGCGGCGAAGTTAAGCTTATTTTGTGTTCCCCATTCGACCACTTTTTGGAGAGTCCGTTCGGCTTTGGCTTTCACCGCACCTGAGTCGTTGCCAGAGAACACCAGAGTGACGTCGTCAGCGAAGGCCTGACAATGGGCGTCCGTGTCGTTGAGCATCTGTAGGAGATCGTCTAGAATTACATTCCAGAAGATTGGACCTCCTATAGAGCCTTGGACACATCCCTTTGTGGTGGGCTTTTCGCTGGTTTCGCCCGCGTAGTGTACCCTTATCATGCGGTCGTCCAGGTAGGAGCGGACCATGTGATAAAGATTTCTCGGACAGCCTTTCTTGGCCAGTTGGGCTCTGAGCTTCGGCCACCAGGCGTTGTCGAAAGCTCCCTCTATGTCTAGCGAGACGAATAGCACGATACGTTTCTTCGTTTCTACTTCGGTTCTTATGTGTCTCATCAGATCATAGAGGGCGTCTTCCGTCGACTTCTGGGGCATGAACCCGTACTGACGTTTGTTCAGGGCCGGGAGGATATGCCACTTGATCCTGTTTACTAGCATTTTTTCCAGGATCTTCCCTAATACCGACAATAGACCAATCGGTCGGTATGACTTGGGGTGGGTATAGTCCTCCTTACCGGGTTTCCGTAGGATGCAGACATGTGCTGACTTCCAGGCTTTGGGGAAGTAGGCTAGCCTAAGGCAGGAATTAGCTAAGCACAAAAATACTTCTCGCATATGTCTGCAGTGATTCCGTCCGACCCGGGTGCCTTTTTCGGGTTCATACTTCTGACTACCGTATCCATTTCCACTTGTGTGAAAAGTGGATCATCGCCAGTGAGGTGTGACTCCACTGCTGGGTTGTCTCCCTCCGTATCATCCCTGGTGCTCCTGTGATGGTCGGACTCACCGTCCTGGCGGTCATCCGGGTAAAAGCATTCAGCCAGTCTTTGAGCCGACTGTTTCGGTGTTAAGGTGAGCCCCCGTTCATCTCTGAGCAACGTGTCTTCCTGACGTCTAGCCATTTTCCTGATTACTCGGTAGATTTTGTCCCACTTAGACATATCCTGCGCGGTACAAAAATCCTTCCAGCTAGCTGTCTGAGCCTCTGTCGCTTTAATGGCATACTCTTCCTTTACCTGAAGGTATTGGTCGAGTACGTACTGCCTTCGGTTTGGGGCTGCGTTCCTTATTCGCCTTTTCCTTCTTAACACCTCTTTTTTCAGTCGGTCCAAATCTTTGGACCACCACGGCGGCTTTGCGTTTGTCTTGGGAGCTCCCGGTTTCGGGATGCATTCTTCACATGCTTTCGACACCGCACCGATGTAGGCGTTGGTCGCCTGCTCCAGTGCTTCTGTGTCTCCAATGTTATTTAAAAAATGCATCGTCAAGTCTCTTTCCACAAGCTCCATTGACAGAACGGTCTTAAACTTGGTCCAGTCAGCTTTCTTTGTGTTGTAAATCCTGGTTGTTGGTCTTGGTACTGGCTTCGGGGCCGCTTCACTACCCACTGCAAATTTTATGGTGTTATGATCAGACGTGACAACATTCCTGTCGACTTCCCAGTCTTGGATCCTGGACAGAATGTTGGTACTGCACGCTGTCACATCAACGATGCTAGTGTATAGCTTGCCTCCCCGGTATGTCTCGAATGTCGGAGTGTATCCAACTTAGTGGAAGGTTGCAAGCCCATCGCCTAACGATACCACAAGCCTTTATTCCCTTAGTCGCCTCTTACGACTTCCACGGGAAGACATAATATGGGGTTGCACAATATGGTATTTGACTAATGTCTAAAATAAAATACGAGTATTTAACTCTATCACTAAACCAAGCATTCAAAAATACAAAAAAAAAGTAAGTTTTCGCTTATTTTTGCACTTTAGTCTATTTTTAATTAATACAAAACTCAAAAAAGGAAGCTGTTTGATCACTAAAAATAGTGACGTCACAAGGCAGTTTTTCATACAAACTTCATACTAGCAATCGTTTTTGACGTTTCAATAAAAGTTCCTGATTTGATATAGAGTCAACTACCGTATTCTAAGCCGGCAACCACACGGCATTTTATTTTGCAGTATTTTTTATGACTTGAAAAAGGCAAACGAGCATACCTATGCGCCTTTGGCCATCTGATGGTAAGTGAGATCTGAGACCAAACTACAAATGTGTTGCCAACCCTCAGGTCTAATATGGAATGCCTCTATGCTAATAATTTCACCGGTTGTCTTATCCTCACACCGGAACACAAAAACGCAAACACTGCTGATTAGCAGTGGGTTCAGGATAAGATACAGCAGGCCTTTAACGTAAACACTCTCGCAATCACAATCGTTTTCATTTTGAAAATCGAAGGCTTGTCTGCATACAAAATGAAACCAATTGTTTTGTTTTGAAGCCGATCGCGATTGCGAGTGAGTTACGCGAAAGGCCTGCTGGTAACAATCCGGACTGCTAAAATAAGTCCTTCCACCACTAACTAAAATAAGTATACCACATAAATATTCAAACGGAACCCTAAACCACGTCTCAACAAACCCTCCCCTAACAAGCCTATACTCTGCCCGCTGACCCGGCGATACAGTCGGCTGCGCATTCTATCGCTTTAATGAGCACATGTAATAAAGGTGAGGAACTGTAATTGACTGTACGGCACGCGCCGACCACGCGCCATACGATGAATCGTCTTTTTGCTACTTTTTTTTGAGCCGAGTGTACCGGAAGATGAAGAGGAAACCACTGATGGGTAATGTTTCTTTATAGGGTTAATTTCTAGTGTAAGAAGTACAATGCGTTAGCTGATTGGCTCGGACAAAAACTGAACTTGATGAACCATGTTAAATTATAGGTGTATCTTCCAGGTAGGGGTTAGCGGAAAGGTAACATTTGTTTCCTTTTCTGACTGGCAACATAGAAATAGCGATTAATATATTTTTTTTGGTTATTTTTAGCATTCGCTTAAACTACATTATACTAGGCCTCCTTTTGTGAAACTGTGTAAGTTTTTCCTTTATTATTATTGGGGGGTTGAGATGGGCCTTGTGAGCTACTTCGACCATTGCTGTTCTTTTGTGACAGCCCTTTGTTTAGAGTTCACCGCAGAGGCCCGTTGCGTCTAAGAATTTCCAGATGCTTTGGGCCGTGAGGAGTTGTATCTCTTGTGGGTCTATGATGTGTCGCCCTAGGTAGATACTTCTGGTGCGCATTAGTGGTCCGCAAGAACAGAGGATGTGCTTAGCTGTCTCCTCTGTTTCCTGACAGAACCTGCATGTCGCTTCTTGTTTCATACCCATTAGAAACAGATGTCTGTTCAATTTGCAGTGGCCAGTTTTTCCTTGGTTATTTACTATATTTTAGGGAAGGCCCATGTCCGGCAGTTGACTTTTTTTTGTGCCATGGGGAAGGCAAACGAGCGCACAGGCCACCTGATGGTAAGTGGGATCTGTGACCCATACACAATTGCATTCTCACGACTACAATACTATTTGCCAACCCTGAGGACTAGGATAGGTAGGGTAAACCATACTGTTATTGCCCGCGACTAGTGATTACCCACTAAATATTTTTTTAGTGATCGCAGTCTCTAAAAAATGTAGTGGGTAATCACGGTCGCGGGCAATAACAGTATAGTTTACCCTACCTATATGCTAGTTATTTCACCGGTTGTCTTATCCCCAGCCCGGAAAAGAACAATGCGAACACTGCTTGGCGGTAGGTAGAATAAGTTTCGATTCACTAGCCTCTAAAAAGGAATGAATCATAATATCCATAACTACTAAGATTATCATAAAAACCTGATCTATTTAATTTACACACTAATAACATTATACACCGGATTTTTTGCGTAGCGCAAGGGTCATAGTATCTCCATACTTAATCAATATACATACATTACATATTCGTTGAAATCCGATGACACACATGGCATATTAGAATTTTATACAATTGCCATTTAGTGGCCGTGAATGTGTAAGTGTTTCCCACTCCTGCGCATCGGGCGCGTGCGGCCACGACTCGCTGGTTTTACGGTGTTTACTGATCGTGGTTTTACATTTTATTGCACTTAATTGCAACGGTGGTTGCATTCTGAACGTGTCGGAAATGTAATTGTTATTTATGTATATTATTGCATGCGATTTATATTAAATCTTTTGACAGTTTATGGAAACTCTATGGAGAAGAGAAAGATATCGAATTATCGGGATATAATTTCAATACCGTATGTGTATTACGTATTCTTGTAAGAGCGTTCGGTGACCTAGTGGATTAGGGTGCCAACTCTTGATCGTAAAGTATTACCGAGATTGAACCCCGGTGGTGGTACGTTGAAGGAAAGCATCGCGAGAAAACCTGCACGTACAAACAGTGTGTGTAGAGGGGTAATTGCACAAAAGCTCCAACAGGGTCGAATGGTAAAAACGTACTTGAAAAGGACCCATTTATACAAAATCAGATAGAAAAATATGACGTATAGATAGGATAAGATAAGGTATTATTATTAAATAAATAAATAAACTTTATTTGAATGTGTCGGTGGTACACAATTAATCAATATTACACAGAGATTTTGCCTAGTCAATAGGTAAAAACACAAGGTTGATCTTGTATAAAAACAAACAGAAGCCCCCTGTATCTCGGGAAGCGAAGCCTGTATCTTGGGATATCAATCCGGAGTAAGTATTTTTGAAAGAAAAAAAAATCGATGGATATAGTCCCGATTCCCCTCTAAAATAATTTATATGCACCCCGGTTTGCTGTCGAAACTCTGTAATGTAAATAAACTGCACTTAATTCGATACACTATCGATAGGGCCGGGACTCGAACCCTGTCCCCGGCATAAAGCACGCTTTCAATTAACACCCTGCTTCACGCGCGGTAATTGGTTGACGCCTCAGCGCTACGCTTAGGGCTTCCATCTTTTTGCTTATACTTATTTTATAAATAATTTAAAATATTGACCTAGTCCCAAACTAAGCTACTAAACTAACTTTGACGACGCATTGGCCTAGTTGATAGTGCTAGCGGTCCTGGGTTCAAATTCCGGTAAGGGCAGATTTATGAGATGAGCGCCAATATTTGTTACTGGGTTGTGGATGTTTTCTGTGAATTTAATTTTTATTTTCTATACATATATAAGTATTTTTATCGTTGTCTAGTACCCATAGTACAAGCCTAGAGCTTTGTTTGTGACTAGGTCAATAGGGAATATTCATGGATTTTTTAATCGCAGTTCTCAACAAAATACGAAAACACCGTAAAGGAGATCACCAAAAGTTAAATTAAAATTAAAATGGGTCAAGAAATACGGATGATACAAGCATTTTAACCTGCTACATAATTAGACAGAGAGATCTAGTGATGTCATCGTGCAGTTCGGCCATATAAACTCCACGTAAAATTCTGTTTTGCTAGAAAGAGATAGGAAGAAATCTTTGTTGGCTTATATCTTGGTCATTTTAATAGCTAGGTATTCAAAAAAAAAAAACTCACCAGTTTGTTACATGAATCAGCTTTTATTGAAGCTGTAAAAAAAACATGCATATTCCCTATTGGTGTGACATTGCCCCTGATATTTATGTATTCATTTACTATTTCAAGGCTGTAATAGTAAGTAAGGGAATCGTACCCGAACCGCTAGCTTCGTAAGCAGGGTCACTCACTACCAACTAGGCCAACTGCGTTATCTATCACTATAGTCGTGTTTAGTAGATCTATCTTGGAGCTTTCTTTAGACCTTTGATGATGATAATCAGTGTACAAAATTTATAGAAAAACTGTTTAACTAGAAAATTATCATAAAGTCTAAACGTTTTCATTTAAAATATAAAAAAATATTTGAGAGGACTTGTCCTTCGATATAAAAATACATGCGTACTCTACCCGCCACGTTACTATAATGCCCATTGGTCAACAATAGGAGGCTCTAACACCAGCCTGCAAATTGTGCGCAATGAAGTAAATCAATTGCGTAGATTAACTGCCCTGATTTATAGTCACCCTAAATACAATCGGCAACAGAAGCGTAATCCATTTACATCCGTATGTTCATAAACCTAAAAGTTAAAATGAAATTAAAGAGAGTGGGGCACTGTACGCCGGGTTACTGCTTATTGGAGGAATTTAATTTCCTACTTCGATTGTTAAAAAGAGATAGACGCTCGGGTTTTTGATGTATGGGCTGGCTAATGTTAACTTTGTTCTAGGAGCATGAACTTAATTGACATAAAAAAAAAAACCCATAGTCTTTAATAACTACAAAATAAAATGGTTTAAGTAAAAATATTTCAATGTAAATTAGGTATAGGGAGCTATAAAATGTCCTCCGGAAATTCATTTAATATTGTCACTGCAATATCTTTGTATAACCAAAGAGTAACACCAAATATAATTCGCAGGGATGAACTACGCCAAAATGCTTGGATAATTGGATATTTTTTCGTTGATAGTAAGGTAATTAGCGGCATTAGTAAATGAAAAATATATACGATTTTTTTGGTGTGTCATATAATGATCGTATTTGACCGTGTGGTTGCAGGCTTAGAATATAGTGCCACTCCATGTTTCTTTTTTATTATTTATTATTAATATAAAAAGTGTTTCATAGAGTGATAAAGTTTGTCCCCTTAAACAACGCAGGGTTTGTGAGGGGGAATGTCTTCCAGTGGATGTCATGGCGACTAATGAATTAAAGGTTGTAGTACTGTTAGGCGATGGGCTTGCAACCTGTCACTAATATCCTCATGGTAAACATCTTTGCCTGTTTGTGCAAAATGTGGTTACAGAATTAACAACAACTTTTTAGAGTTGTTGGTAATTCCGTAGCTCTGCTTACGCCACTCTTGGAATGAAGGTGTGAGTGTATGTATGTATCATATATTTATAAAAATTAAAGACAGTTTATTAAATTTAGGACAGATTTAGACGGACACGAAACTTAGTCCGCCACATATTGAAAAACATTGACAGATGTGCCATTGACAGCTACCAAAAATGAGTGCACAATCACAAGCTAAGATTACCTACTTTGAAAATTTACATTCGAAGTTACGTTAGCTCCATCCCTGTCACTCGTGATTCGAGACTAAATCGAGAGAAAGGGATAAGGCTGCGGCTCCACTGACGCGGAGACGAGCGGAGACGAGCGGAGCTGCGCCGATACTAACCAATAGAAGGCGCATGCAGTGACGTCGAGCGCGTCTTGCGTACGTTAGTTTAGATTCTATTTGTTAATATTGGCACAGCTCCGCTCCGCTCCGCTCGTCTTCGTCTCAGTGGAGCCGCAGCCTGAAGCTAACGGATTCGAACTTCGATTTTCAAAGTAGGTACGAGTACGGCCTAAGGTTTCGTTTTTCTCTCGTTTCTCAATTTTATTATAATTAATTATGACGTAACCAAAAAATCTGTTTTTTTTAACGCTAGTTACCTACCAACGAAAACATATCCAAGCATTTTGATGCAGTTCATCCATGCCGAATTAGTTGACGAACACGTTTATGTCGAATTTTATCACTTAACAGACGATTGGAGTTTTAACAGCTGTCAAAATTTATTAACTAACAGTTAATATTGATTAATATTTAAAACCGTTTGGTGAAATTGGTATTTAGCCTAGTTAGTAGTGTTGCCTAAGAAGCAAAAAGGTAGAGAGCAAAGTTGTGTCTTAAAGTAATGAACAAGACGCCCGACTTTAGGAAACCAGAGGGTTTTTTTTTAAATTTAGCACTGTAAAATGTATCATTTTATCGAAAATTCAGGACAATATTAGTTTATGTAACTGATATTATTGAGAGGTTATAAAACACGAGTGTGGCTAATAAGTCAGTTGCATACATTATTTTATCTACACACATATTATAAGTACCCTAAGATGGGTTAAAAATCCGAAGGTAAATGACCGGGATTGCTACCAGAGATACTTGTAACATATTTATAGATACATATGAAATGAAATGAAATGAAATAATATTTATTTGCAATACCGAGCTGAAAATATTGACAAAATTTTAATTTTAATTCATACTAGAATTGGGGCCTATTTAAATTGTGTTGGTAAGATGTTGGAAATTTGAAACTTACTAGGTTATCATATTTGTTATCTTAAGTTAGGTACAGCCGGCCAGTACATCTTCTACCACAACCACACCACCGCAGATAAGAAAATTATCATACTTAAATTGATTGTTGTATGGCTGGTCATTGGGCCAACGGGTTTTGAACGCATCCTAACACTTATGATCAGTATGAACACATAGGAATTTAGGGGGCAAAATTTTAGTTCCTATATCGATAAACTGAATTATCGATGCTTGTTCTATATACTAGTGATCACTCCAAGTTTTGTTTGTAAAAATATTTTTTGTTAAAAGTGTAAAAATTGAACAAAATAATAACATAATTCTCTTCTTCTTTTTTTCAAAAAGATTTTTGAAATTTACTCATCATATCTTTTTCTTCATTACTGTCCCATCTAGATCTACGAGTACTATTGTTAGAATACACGAACAGAATTTGTTCCAAATTTCGGGCGTTAAACGTCTCCGTCTTGGCTGATAAATCCATTTCAGGTGGCTAAATAGCTTTTCAATTTC
The DNA here is from genome assembly GCA_946894065.1 of Acleris literana. Lineage (NCBI taxonomy): Eukaryota > Metazoa > Arthropoda > Insecta > Lepidoptera > Tortricidae > Acleris > Acleris literana. The sequence continues at coordinate 6,118,023 of OX335678.1, forward strand.
TGTAGAGGTAATAGGGGCATTTTTTTTTAAATGCTGTGTGAACTTCATACTCGTCTTCAGAGCAAAACTTACAAAAGAAGTAGGTACATACAATGCTGGGGGCGATCACTAGTATATGGAAAAAGCACCGATAATTGAATTTATCGATATAGGAACTCCCTACCTGTCATAAAATTTTGCCCCCTGGATTCCTATGTCTGCTTATGATACGTGTGTAGATAACATATAAAACTACATAAGTATTATTTACTTTCCACACTCGATCGTCAACAAATTTCCCGTCACCGGTGAAGACATAAAGAGCAGCAAGAAACATCGCAGGCGCAAGAAACGTCGCTCCTTGTAGGGCGCTTAACCCGCACATTTATTAGGTTTTTTAGGAAAGAAGATATATTTGAAGCTTACATCAGCTCCCCGATAAGGCGAGTCCGGTGTCGGTGTGGATTACAAATTATTTTTAATTTAAACTGTGTACATGTCTCCGAGGCGATAAAGGTACTGATGTAACAAACGACTTGTACGTGCCATGTCTAAATGGTTTGTTAGGCCGTCCTAGAATTCGATTATTACTGTACTCGTAGGTTCAATTTTAGGAGAAATAGGTTAGTCTTACGAATGTAGAACTGTTTCTGTGCAAAATCGTCCTCGCTCCATTTTTACGTTAATTAAGATTAAACAACAAACTTAAACACACACACAAACTTTCGCATTTATATTATTAGTGTAATGTATGAATATGCTTTATTAGCAAAGGACCTAAAAGCTACTACGCCTGAGAAAACAGATATTGAGGCCTATTTAGACTATCAATTTCGAAAATTTTCAAAAAAGTGAACGATTGATGTACTGACGAACTTTATCGTCGAGTGCTTATGTCAATTCTATACATTTAGTCAGTTTTCGAATTTAAAAAAAAACCTTTACGTGAGCGTTATGCATCTTGTCTTAAACAGAAGATCAAGTTTGAGTGTATACAGATTTCAGACCCGAAAAATCAAATAAAGCTAGAAAATCAACACCACTTTGATAACCTATTTTTAATTATATGTATTTATTTTATGCCATTTCTACTAGTAACATAATCAAACGTTTACATTAGTACGTTTCTTCTATATTATCTTCTGACAATTTAAACAGACTCTTATCGTCTAAGAAACCCATGGGACGCTAGTACATAGTCCTGGTTGACCTCAAGCCAAGAAGTAATCGTAACAAGCCCGACCGGACGTGGCAGGTGCTACCGAGAGTTCACGCAGGTTCACTCGCCCCCCACTCCAACCCCTCCATCCCCCCTCCCAACCCCCAGCATCCGCGCAAACCTGTTCCTCTAATAATATAACGTAGAAATGAAAGATTAATGAGAGCAACCTGTGCCCGCCTCTTTCACTTGTTTTAGTGATGTCCTATGCGGTTATGAAATTAATAGATAGTCGATATCGATTTTTATGAATTAATAAAATTACTTAAGTACTACAAATATTAATACTTTATAGCCTATCTAGAAAAATATTACATAGAGCGTAAACTGACAGGACGTACTTCGGACGCCATCTATTCTTGACAATTTTGAACTAAAATCCACGTTTCAGTTTTCTCTTAAGAAATATTAGTATTTGTATTTAAAAAATTCTGAGAATAAATACTTATTTTAACTTGGGACACATTATAATTGTTTTTGAGCTACTTATATGTCGACCGTAAACAAGACTCACCGAGCTCTTAGTAAAGATTATAAAGTTACAATTTAACAGTTGATAAACAGTTAATTTCACACTATCCCTATTCCTACAAATAGAGTATTTGTTAGATGCATAACACTTGTAATACGGGTTTTTGCTGATAATTGTTTCCTATTTATTTTATCGACTCGACAATAAAAGCTGAATAACTAAACATCGATAACACCTCGTGCATCGCGGCCGCGATGAAGACCGCGCGGATAAAATATTAGCTGCGCCCGCGCCGGTAGCTGCCGCAATACATCCCGCGACACTCGCCGTGTGACATAGCCTTAATTATATGAAACGCTGCCCTTACGTTCTAAAGCTTAGACATAGAGGTAGATCAACAAAGACTCGGTTGCCTGCATAAGATATAATATAAGTAAATTCATTCATTCATGGATTCAACTTTAAATGTCGATAGAGTTTCTCAAACGAAACGTTGTAAAAGCGTATCCAATATGAAATTTTGATGCCTTTAAACTATTAAGTTCAACTTTTAGGGTACGTCGACAAAGATACGGACAATTAATCCTAAGCGGTAACCACAAGTCATGACCATTATGGAGATGTTTAGTCGACTCGCCTGTGCCTCGGTCGTAGATACGTTCAGTCGTATAATACTTACGGGCTTACGGATCAAGTTATAATTTCCAGTCGAGTTGATGGTGAAATGAGCAAGTAAAAAAACAGCTCTGGATATGCTTAAATACTACGGACACAACGGTACATGATTCAGAGTAAATCAAATATCAAATGTAATTCATAAATAATGATTATCAAGCCCAATCATAACAAACCAACCCACTCGTACACTTACCAAGTGATAATGACGTCCGAACTCAACACTTCTTATTCCAATTCCAAAGATTGATCGATCACGTGTTACTAGAAGCTGTATAGGCATCAATTAAATCGCCTAAGCGGAGCTTGGAGCGAAAAAAGAGCGGTCATCGACTCAACACGCTCCCATTCCTGTGACCTACCCCGCAACAGTACACCGCGTTAGCTGCAGAGATGTAGCGTAACAATTATTAATTGCAAATTAACATATGAGATGGTAAAAAGTAAAGATCGATGCACACGACCGCCGCCCGCGCAGCCGACCGTACAGGAATGTGGATGAAATATAGTGGTCAGCTTTTAATTAATTTTGCTGCGGTGAAAATGCGAATCTGGAGTGAGTTATGGCGGAGGCGCGGGGGCGCTGGGTTGTACAAATTTTTGGTTGTTTTGAAGATTTAATTTGATGAAATTTTTAATGTAAACATGCCGTTAAGTGCATGAAAAAAACAGGCAATTGTTATTTGAAATTCTAATTGGATTATCGATACCTATACAAGACCCAACACTCCCAACAGCATGTGATGTCACTGACAGTACCCACACACTTCTGGGCCTCTATTTTCTTGACGGTAAAAGCCATATCCTCTTTGATCTGTTATGGCACTGTTTTTAACTCTGTCGCCATTACTGTCAAGTACATAAGAGCTATCAAAATGTTGATAATACGATAACAGGTCAAACACGATATGGTATTTACCGCCCAGTGGCCCTGTATTATTGTTTAACTTTTACTTTTTCGATAAACAAAATCTTATACGAGTGATGTATACCATAATTATTTATAATATTGCCTTGTGTTACTTAATGTACTGTTTTGTGATGGTAAATATAAATTACATTCCAGCAGCGGACGCTTAACAGTTAAAAAGCACCCTGTATAACCAAAATAATATAATTGTTCGATTGGCAAATCTTACTTGTCTTAATAAGATACCCTACTGTATTACAGCAAGAAGTCAGGTTATGTAGGATTAGCTACTACATGAGTGGATGCCCACTTAAACCGCCATGGTGGTCTACCTTGGCACATTTTGGGCAGATCTAAGAACTCCAAATCTAGGCGGCCGTGCCGAAAACTCTAATGATGATATAACGAAAAAACTCATGTTTTATTTTGTCTATAACCATTAATAAAATATATAAATATCATAGGACAATGTCACACCAATTGACCTAGTAACTAACTAACAATAAGCTCTAGCCTTGTACTATGGGTTCTAGACAACGATATAAATACTTACATAGATAATAAATACTTGAATATATAAAAAACATCCCAGACTCAGAAACAAACGCGCTCATCACAAATATTTTCTCCATAGCAGGAATCAAACCCACTTCATTGCCCACTTCATTGACAACTCTCCCTATTAGTCGCCAAACTTATTTCTAGTAGAAAACGAAGCTATAACTAGGTGCTTGAAATTGAAATAAATATAGTTTGTGCGGTAGCCGGAGGAATGCTATCTCTCTAGCAAGCGGCCTAGCTCATGACAGAAAACAATTACCTTTGCTGATACCCGTTAGCGGTGCGTTTTGAACCCAATTATTTGCACTAATTGGAGATAGATTGCTAAGGGCTGGCTTTTCTGTTACGATACCACCTATGATCTGTTGATTACAAATTGGAATTACCTTACTAGATACTTTAGATCTAAATTAATGTTATTCAGTTTATCGAACTTGTTACAAATGTGGAGAAGTTCAGATACCTATTGCTCGTCACGAACGCAAATAATATGTATTTTTTTGTTGTCAACAAAAAAACTTTTTTGTTTATGTATATCAATCGACACAGACCAAGTTTTCGATTTCGTTTACAAGTAGGTACACGTCGGTTGGGTTAGGGTTCAATCTTTATTATAAAAACCGGCCAAGTGCGAATTGGACTCGCACACGAAGGGTTTCGTAGGGTGATGGCACCAGTGTTTGACACTTTTAGCTGACAGGCACCAGTAATGGACACTTAACTCTTAATTCAAATTTCATACGGTCCTAAATTGATTGCTGCAAAACAAATGAACAACCCTTATCTTCTGTAAAATAAGAATCAAGGGTCCATTATTAGCCCTTGGCCATTACTGGTTCCGTCACCCTACCATTCTTGTGTGGGAGCCCCTTTACTTTTTATTTTCATTACTTTTTATTATAGCGGCAATATAAATACATATTGTGAAAATTTCAACGGTTCTTATTACGGTTCATGAGATACCCGCTGATAAATGACGGACAGACAGCGGAGGCTTAATACCTACTAGAGTCCTGTTGGCACCTTTTGGGTACGGAACTATAAACATTTAATGCTAAATAAATATCTGAACGATTGAGCCATTTTTCTAAAATAGTCTGAATCAGGTTTTTAAGGTAAATATATCTTTATCTTTCTTTCTTTACATCGTATAAAACAATGTCGCTCCCGCTGTTTGTTCGCTTAGATCTTATAAATTATGCAATGGGTTTTATTGCAGTTTTCAGCAGTAGATAGAGTGATTCAAGAGGAAGGATTTAGTACATAAACCGAAGCGAATCCAGGGCGGATCGCCATAATAAATAAAGCAGTTGTCTGGAAAATTTTAAGTTTCAGAAAAATATTTCAATCTTAGTATATTTTTAAAATTGGCCCAAGACAAACGTGTAAAAATAAGACTCCAATTAAAAAACAATTCATAGTATTCATATACCAGTCTCACCTTTTCCTCAGCAAATCTTATTTGAACATAAAAACATAGTTAACTCCAGAGGAAAAGAACAACAAGAAACCGCACTAAGCGGATATAGTTCTGTTCCAATGTTGCCCCTCGGTTAACAATGCACAGACCATAGATTGCGCTTGTCTATTGTCTGTGATACCACTTCACCTGCCTTATCTAGATTGGCTACGAACTATCGTTAATTGTAAAGACCGCGGTCACGCTTTCTTGAGCTGCGCTTGCGCCAATTTATACTAACACCGTATGTTTGTATGATTTAGGTATTGGTTTTATACAACTAAATAGTTATTATAAGGCCGAATTATGTCATATACCTACTATCTTTGGTCAAGCAACAAATAGCGTTACTCTCAGATTTCTTATGGTAGCATTGCCGACACTATTTAATTTTGTGAAACAAGGCTTACTGACCGAGATACGACTTTACTTATATTGCGTAGGTATGCATTTTTGCTATAAATAAGTCCCGTTTTGCATGCAATAGTAACAACAGACCACGTAGATTGTGTAGATATAATTTTGTTATTCAGTTCCCAAATTCTAGAAATTATGTGTTATGTGGTTCTTGAGTGGCGTCCGCGGACCGGGAGACGAGCTGTAGGTAGGCCTCCAACAAGATGGAGTGACGACCTTGTAAAGATCGCGGGAACGCGGTGGATGCGAAAAGCACAAGATCGGTCTGAGTGGAGAGCCTTGGGGGAGGCCTATGTCCAGCAGTGGACGTCTTTCGGCTGACATGATGATGATGATGATGATGATGATGTGTATAATGAATGAGATAAACATTAATAACTCTTGAAATGATCACATACATCAATGTAATAATATTAAAGACTTTTCTTAAGAATTGAAATCCTATTTGGTTACTCGACCATTTCATAACTTAATTAGATATTTTGATAAATTGTTCGAATAAATAATAGTAGCATTATTTTTAAGCGAGATTAAGGGTTTGCATGCCAAATTCTCTCATCGAAGTTTATAATGCCTGTATTCTTGTGAATAAATTATTTCAATTTCAAAATATTATTTTATCACTTAGCGTTGCGTATTTTTGTATGTGTATTGGCATCAGTTTAACAAATGTTTTAAATTGATACAAAAAATAGTAGGAGTGCTGTTAACCTTTCTTGATTGGGTGATTGAGGCGCCGTGGAAACTTGTACAGTAAATGCTATTACATATACATTATCTATAAACTCTGAAATTTAAACTTGCTGAAGGGTATTTAGGCTAAACCGAATTATGATTTTATAAAGTAGTGTTTTTTCCGCAAAAAACATTCTTGAAGCATTTTGAAACGTTAAATCGAGAATTTAAGGAGATATAATATAAACGAGCCATCATTTAATTATTCCTAAAATTAAGCCATTAAAAAAAATGTATTTGAGGTCAATTAGTGTGACATTGTCTCCTGATATTAAATTATTTATTTAGTTATAAAAATTAAGGACTAAACTAATTTCATAAGGTCAATGGAATTAACCCATACATTTTCTTTGACTTAAGCAGTCGTTAACATGTGCAGAATACAACTTATCTAAACCCATCGATCTTAGATAGTTATATTGCCCAACTGTCTGCTCTGATATTCATAAAATGTTTTACAAGACCGAGTACAAGATTGTAAAACCATCTTATTTTCGATTTGCACTGATTCACAACGTTAACTCTTATAGTGGTCATATAATAGTCATATTAATGGCTAGTAATCATGCTAATGACCAGGCGTCAGACTCTAATTATGTTGGCGAAAGTGTTTATCTTTCGTTAACGTTAACGGGATAAAGCAGTCGTGTCGTTGACACTAACCCTCCTTATTCATAAACGCATTAGTTAAAGTACTCTATATCACTTTCTGTCACATTCAAATGTCACACTGAAAGATAAGGGCAAAGCATATTTTGAGCATACTTTCGCTATTGTTTGTTACTCGAAGACTTCCAGTTCCTCTCGAGTGATGCTATAGAATAGGTCCTTAAATCGCGTAACCCATCTGTTTAGTCTTAAATACAATAAATAAATAATAATGTCAATCAACAGTATGAGATTATTAGAAAAAAAAACAGAACGTCTGCAAGAAAACTTACAGTCATGGCAAAAAATAAACTGATGCCACTCGATCACGCTTCTTAATATCAAGGATCAAAGGACTCTTTGAGTTCAAGCACCGTCCAGACTTTACACATACAATTAGTACCAAAATTAAAACAATATGATCTTTTTTACACTTAGGTATCTGAAAAATCTTTAGAAAAGTTGCTTTTGACTTAGTGTCATTGGGACTAGAAATCATACAAAACTTTGCAACATAAGCTTGCGGTGAGCTTCATTAATACCTTATTAACGTTTAATTGGAAATTGGTCAAAACTGAGGAAGAATTATTGACAATGCAACCTCATTTTGTCAGTTTTCTGCGCAAATTTTCACATAAGAAACCTACTTACTTCAATAGTGTGACCAAAAAGTCTAAATTTATACCAAACAAAAGAACACAAGAAAACAGTTTTTACTTAGTTTTCTCCCTCCCTCCTTTAATTTACGCGGGCTCTTTGTTTACAAACTCAAATATCGCCGTGTTGGTTTGGTCCGGCGGAAACCGGAGCAAGGTCCACTCGGAGCGAATATCGATCATTATAAATTTCTAGCGCTAACGGCGTCTGCGCACGCGACCTCGCCAAAGAGTATGCTTTCCTGTAAGTGCAATGCATTTCATCTCATTCTGATTTTCGAGATTCACCTTTTTCTTGATGAATACAAGTTAAGCCTAGCTTAGTACAAGTCTAGAGCTTAGTTAAAGGTTGCCAACTAGCAACAAATCACTTAGTGTAATGGTTCTTACACACGGTGCACGTAGCTGGAGCAAGTTAAGTTGCGGGCTACTTGCGCGAGCAGTATGCTCAAGCCTGATGCGCCATGCTCGAGTAACTGGGCCCGCACACTTCTTCATACCGTTTTTACACGATGCATATAACCTGTGCAAGTGCCTCAATGCGGTACTTGCATCGTGTTCCAGCATCATGATCGCTGCAAATGCTGCAACCAAAGACCTAACAAATAGAGGAATTGCCAGTGTGTTGCAACCTCTTAATCTCCTTTACAGTAACTTTGTTTCTTGAAGGCCCTTTAGTCGTATCGTATCCAAACGCCGCTGTTGAAAGCTGAATCCACGAGCAAAGTGCACGGCGGAATTAATGAACAGCCATAATTTACCAGATACATAGTACATAAAAAGGTTCGCGAGAATAGCAATGGGACCACCAACCTTTTAGATACTATATCGACAAAGAGTTGTGCGGAATTACATTCAAACGATTTAATGTTCCTTGAATATATGTATCTACTGACTTTGATTCTCCTAGTATCACGGTGAATTTCAAATATATTAGTGAGTTTATATATTTTTGAAAGAGAGTGGGAGAGTGATAGAGTGAAGTTAGTGACTGAAAGTTCTGAGGATTTAGAAGAGTGTTGATCAGTCATCAACTTGCGAGTCAGCCTTTTTTTAATCTGAAAGAGTACTTCATGGATAAACTCAAATATATCCTGAATTCTGAAACTAAGACATAAGAGCTAGTATATTTTGTTTATTTGTTTTATTTATTCTTTTTTTTCTTTTTTCCGTTTATTCCTTTCACATCAACACTGTGCATTAAGGAAAAAAACTGCAAAGATCATATAAGTAAGTACATTCAAGGAATTTAAATTGTGACCCACCTTAGTTCCAAAGTCAAACTGACATTCTACAGCAATAAGGTTGAGTTTCCTATCAATTACAAATGACTTGGCATCTCTAATGACAATGACATCTTCAAGCAGATTTTCTTTGAAATGGGTAGCAAATTAACGTCCGTGACCGTATATACTAGAATAAACAAAGCATTTTTTCCTATATTTAGGAACTATCAGCCGAATGTAACTCTAACCTACAATAGAACTGTCACAGTGACGTTATGTTATGATATGATTCAAGTCGTAAGAAGTTTCAAACAAATTATTCAATAATGTCACTGTGACACGGTTCCATTGGGCTGACATTGTGTGTATAGACATATGTACTGAAGTATATCATTTCACACGAAACCCAGACGAAAATATTCGTTGATAAGACAACCTTCTCATGAATCATTGTGCATATCTGCAAATTGTCTGATAACGTACCTATTTCATTTAATGCGGCTTCGGCTCAAAGTTTTTTAATTCAGGCATGATATTAGTGGACACCTTAAGTTGTGTGAGAGCGTCGGTGGCCTAGTGGCTTAGGCGGTCGACTCGTGATCGTAAGGTACCGAGCTCGAACCCCCGCGGTCACCATGTACCAATGAGTTTTTCTAACTTAAGTGCATTACCCGATACTCTTACGGTGAAGGAAAAACATCGTGAGGAAACCTGCACATTCGAACAGCTGAGTGTGTAAGAGGGTAATTGCACAAAAGATCCTAAAGGGTCGAAGTGTATCCGAACGGGCCCATCTGTAAGATAAGTTAAGATAAGATAATTAAGTTCTATTATTTATATACATTTGCTTCCTTCTAGAAGTACTTTGTATTGTATTGTATGTCTAAGAATTCTCTTTTTTAAATCTCAGTACCTACTTTGTCTATATTAAACATGACTGTAAAGCATGATGACACCTGTTTCTACCTATACCATCAGGGCCTCTTTTCTAGGTGGTATAAACCATCTGTCAAATAAGAGCTATCAAAGCGTTGGCAATGCGATAACAGCGCCTCTATTCTAGGCGGTAAAAACGATATCGTAGTTTGCCTGTTATGGTATTGTTATGACGTCAGCCGCCATTACTGTCAAGAAAATAAGAGCTATCAAAAAGTTGACAATACGATAACAGATCAAATGCAATATTTTTTTTACCGTGTTGAATAGAGGCGCAGGTCAAAGACAATATGGTTTTTCCCGCCTAGAATAGACGCCCAAGCAGGTCCAGCAGTTGCTTGACTCTTTGAGATTAATACCAACTACCTAGAAACCCAATCATAACAATCCTTAAGTTTCTAGATCACGTCTATTCTGTGCCACCATTACACTGCGCGTTCAGATTGCACCGTGCTCCGCGCGCCATCTATAGATCACTGCGCATGCTCGCTTTATCCACTCTACTTACAACACGACCTATTTCACAATACCAGACAACCTTGCATGGGTCTTAAAGCGGTTAATATAAGGTGGGTTTTAGATTGATTGTAAGTAAAGGAATTCATTTTTTTCATTCAAGGATGCGGTCGTAGTTGACTACCATTTGCCGTATTTCAGCTGCGTCCGCGCATAAATTTCCGCGCACTGATTAACGCTATCTCGTCGGAAGTTCACCGTTTTCGCGTCAATTTATTAATTCATTAGCTAAATGCCCGCTTTATCTTGCGCGGGAGTCGTTAGCTCGCTAATTGGATCAGGTGATTGGATTTTTTGCGGATATTTTATTATTAGTTTAAATGCTACAAAAATAATGTAAAATAAAAAATAAGTACCTTGAACATAAAAAAATCAATATTTAATAAAATTAAAAATATAGGTACCTGGATTTAAGAATGCAGATGTACTTGTGACGACGCGCTGGCCTAGTTGGTAGTGACCCTGCCTACGAAGCTAGCGGTCCTGACTCCTGGGTTCAAATCCCGGTAAGGGCAGACATTTATGTGATGAGCGCAAATATTTGTTCATGAGTCATGGATGTTTTCTATGTATTTAAGTATACATATATTTCTCTAAATAAGAATTTATATCGTTGTCTAGTACCCGTAGTACAAGCCTAGAGCTTAGTTTGGGACTAGGTCAAATGGTGTGACATTGTCCCCTGCTTTTTTTTTATTATGTAAACTTCATTTGTTTGTTTCTCTACAACATTTTAATTAGGTATTAATAGTTAATACTTATCATTTATGATCACGACATCGATGACCCTTTGAAACATTGAAAATAACACGAGGGAAATGACTAATGAAATTGCATTCGTTATCTGATTGCGATAATTTCCTCGTCTGTTTTCAAGTGGACACTTCTACGAAAGGAGTTTCTATAGAAATGTAATGAAAAATAATTCCAAACTAATTATTATACTTCAATTTATTACCTACTTCGTATACTTATAAAGGGTGTAACATTTAAATCATTCAGTATGGGAAAGTCTGAAACTATAAGACATACGAAGATCTGTTCCTAGAAACCATGTCATCGATTTTAGTAACGAGGGAAACTGCATTCGTACATTTAAAAAAACTTGTACTCAGCTCGGGAATCGAACCCGGACGTTTTGAAAAATAAAACTACACAACACTATTTCTATTTAGATATCGATTGTGTAGGTCTTAAGCGGTAAATTTTACTCTGAAACATGTCTTAAATTAATAAAATGTATTGTTTACTGCTTAAGTAATAGTGTTAGTTTTATTTTTCAAAACGTCCTGGTTCGATTCCCGAGCTGAGTACAAGTTTTTTTTATAAATCCAATTTTCCTTGTTACTATAATCGACATGGTTCCTAGGAACAGATGTTCGTATTTCTTATAGTTTCAGACTTTCCCATACTGACCGATTTAAATTTTACACTCTGTATACGTAACACAGAGTTTATTCTGGAAGTATTTCCCATTTTCCGTTAAAACATACGATTTCTTTCTATGAAGACACAACAATATACCTATACAGTGTGTTACCAGCATGCGGGCATTTATTAAAACTGCCGATAATATGTTGCTTTAATAATTGTTTGCAAGTATTATCAATTAAAAAATAATTAAAATAACTTCACAATAAATTTTCTTAGATACTGTCCATCTTTAATGTAGTGCATGTGCTGCGTGTTCATCGTTATCAGTATCGCTGTATCTTAGTACAAGGCATGTCGTGGTACGGGGGCAAATCATAATAATCAAAGTATCCGACGACTGTCATTGACACTTGTCAAATTGCTGTGCTTTACATTGCCGGCAGTCAAAATTTTGTTAGAAAGTTAACAAAGCCTGAAAATTTGTTTATTAATTAAATTAATGTCATGGTTACGTTACAGATAAACGTTATTTTAACCTCCTTTACAAAAAGCCAGGGTGCTGGTAACACACTGTATATGAGTATTTTTTTACGTACAAAAATAAGAGTTTCAAGAGTATAATTATATTCCTAAATAATCCAACTGCATTTATGGCCGCGAGGGTATAAAAAAGTGAAATCAATAAAAAAGAGCAAAACTGCTATAAGAATTTACCTACTTTACAAATACTTAGCTTAATTCATTTTTGTTTCATATACATATCAAATCAATCAATTTTCCCTTAGAAAAATAATTCACTTGCAATAAAGCGAATGAAATAAATGCTATCAGGACAGTTTTGGTATGGTAATGTTTTATTCACGCTGCCATTCGTATATTCTATTAAATTCCACCAAACCTAAAAAGGATAATTAAAACTGGGTCTAGCTATAAAAACATTCAATAAATTGGGTTCAAAAAACAGTTTTCTATAATATTTAGGTTCTTGAATTTGGTGTCCATCAGTAAATTTACACCATTTAAATAGTTTTAGCATTGTTGTTAAAAAATGCACCCATGTTTTAGGACCAACGTTATTCCAGCAACTTCAACATGGTTGGCTCAGAAATACTTTCAATGACCTATTACAAAAAAAATAGTTTGGTAACTAATAATAAATTTTCTAGAAAGAGTCGTAAGTGGCGGACTGGCTATTAAGGCTGCGTTTCCATTAGAGCTGTGCAAGGCAGATAAAGTAAAAAAAAATGTAATGCATCCCAAAACTTGACACAAATGAAAATACTGTTGTAAAAAGCCCCCTTTATGCTAGTCTAGAGTATGTTTTACTTTTCAACAAGTTAGGTTTAATAAAAATAGTAAAAACACTACCTTGCAGTACACTTTTGCTCCCTTGACTAAAAACAACTATTATTTTTGGTTCCAAACTTTGTTATCCGATTGTCAAAATGTAAATTATTTTTAAAAGTTTCAGCCGGACGTAGTCGGGACAGGCTGTTAGTTTTAAATAAATCCATACTTTCTAAGAAACTAAAACATATCTCGTTTTTCATTTATTCATTTACACACTTTGTATCTTCGTACTGAAAAAAAAATTTAAGTAGGTAGGTACACTAAGGTAGCACGATGTCGCTCAGTTAAACAAGATTTCTATATAGTGCTACTAGTCCCACTTAATATAAGCAAAAAATAAGGACAGAGCTGCTTTTCTCTCAAGTGGGCTATAATTTCTGTTAAATTTAGTATCCCCCATGTGCACTAAATTTTGATCGATGTTATTAGATGCCATTTGATGCAATTTGACAAACACAGATATAACGTTGCAATAAACGGGCCAAGCTAAGATTCCTTACTTGCTTCAAATATCTTTTTGAAATTAGACAAAATTAATTAAAATACCAAATTAGTAATTTTCGCAATTATGACTAACAATTAAATATTTGGACTATCGATCCTAACCCGAAATGCCTAACGAGATAGAAAAACCGTTCAAGTACGAGTCGGACTCGCACAGCGAGGGTTCCGGACCGGATTATTATATTCCGATTTTGATTTAAATTCGATCTCGAATAGAATCAACACGAGCCTGACACCATATTGTATTTTTGGTTTTTCTTCAGGGTTATAATCATAGCAAAATTGATGTTTGTATGTTTTACCGTTTATACGATACAACAAAAATAAAAATATGTTGAATATAAACGTTTCTTGTAGGGGGACCCCCTTTATAATTTCACTTTCAAAAACATTCACTTCACTTTCATTCTGAAAAACAAGCAACCCGCTTTCTGTTACGGTCCAAAAGATTACAGCTGTTTTAAGTTAGGACGACGGACGGACCGCGGAGGCATATAAATAGGGTCCCGCAAAGTCCCGTTGAGCTCCCTTTGGCCACGGAACCCGAAAAAAATAGTTACTTTAGTTACACATTGCCTAATCTTGGTTTACGAATACCTATATTCTGATAGTTATAACACATTCCATCAAAATATTTATATTTTCTAACAACGATACCGCGTATCTTTTTTATTGGCCTCTAATCCTCACTACCGGATCCTAGTAAAATACCACAACAGTGCAAATTGCACCTTACACGTGAATTATACGGTGTATTATAACTCTGCGCGGTTGTAACCGTAGAATGCGCCCGCGCGGGTGAAACTGCAACCGACACGCGCCGCCCATTAACCCCTGGCGCTAGTTAAAGAGACGTCTATACTCTACTATTCTATGCTCTATACCTATATAGAGCTGTTATTACTTAAACTCTATATAAAATTAAAAACATTTGAATAATGATGAAACAGAAAATCAGACTAAACTTTGGGGGGGCAAATGCGTCAAACCAACAATATCTCCTAAAAATATGGTTTGTCGCTGTTGCCCACCTGACCTGCACGGGTAGCACAAGTTGTATTTTCTCGCTTGTCGCTCAGTGCGTCTCTATCGATACTGACTAGACAGAAAAGGATATCCGCCGGACATAAAAGTCGCGGGCAAGTTTTGCTAGCCGTGCTTATCTTACACGTTGACTCAGTCCCTAACTCCCCAAAGCTCCAGCTACAGATACTAGGTACTAGATAGGGTACTAGGTAACGAAAAATATACTTATGTGAAGGTAAAAATACTTAGGTATATTGAAAACATCTAAGTGCTGTATTATTAAACTCATCTTGACTATAACTTGAAACGTAAAGCCATAGAAAATTGTCATTATTAACGCATCTTGGGACGGGCATTATAATAATCGAGATCAGTTAATACCTACGACCTTAGGACTCAGGGATAAACAATCGCGCTCATCACACAAATATTCGCCATACTGTGTATCGAACCCAGAACTAGCTTCGTAGCCTGGGTCATCAATGTCATCATAACCAACTAGGAAAGGGATCTTATTGTCGATGGCGCTTCCGCCATTATTAAAGATACTCCGATATAAATACAACGTCGCGTGACGCAGTGCGGCGTAAGCGCCATCGACAATAACGTTCCTTTACATAGATAATGCCACACACATTTATTTTTTACAATTAAATAAGGTTGACTAACATGCATGATGTACAGTAAAGGAAACTGAAAGACGTACCTTTTTCGCTCTTATCACAATGTGAATAAGATATAAAAAGGTACGCCTTTCAGTTTCAATTACTGTACATTAACGTTTTTTTATTTAATTGCAACTTGCAAGTAAAATACTTATTGGTTAGTGTCAAACAAAACTACTCAGAAAAATCAGTTTCCTCACAATTAAAACCGACAAGCTGTCACTCGTGCTTAGACCCCAAACAATTTAGAAACCAACCGTCTTCTAAAACAAACTAATTCAGAGCAGAAACGCGATCGCGATATGATATCTCCCATCTCGCTATTGTTGGTCTGCGCGGAGTGAGAACGGCTAATTGTGCGCGTGCCCTTTGTCTTCCGTAATTACTTTTATGCGTCTACTCAGCGATTTGCATGCGTCTGATAACATCGGAGGTGCGATACGGTTCACGGTGTTACAGATTTATGCTGTCGTTGTCTTGGAAGCATAGAGCCGAAAAGTTCAACCACGTAGGTTTGGTAGATCTTCAATCCGACGAATGTTTAACGAGTATATTCGACATATTAACAACACATAATAAACTCACTATCGAAAGACCAGTAAAATTAATCCAGTCTCAACGAATCTACTAGGAGTTCTTACGGACACCTTCCGTCTTCATCATGATACCAGCTCGATGGCACCTACGACATTGTGCCCTGATATTATTGCACTGTCATCAAAATTCCACAAGTATGCCAACAAGGCAACCAATTACAAGTAATTAGTTCAGAATCAACTTTCAAGATTTTATTACATTGTTTGTGTACACAGGTAAAGCTAAAATCTGTTAAAAAGGATATTGAAATCCCTCATCTTCTTGCCTTTTCTTAGTTAAAGAAGATTTTAAAACTATTAATGTTTGCGTCTCATCAAAAACAAGATGCATAACGCTAACTAGCGACTAAATTGAATTGACATAAGCGACCGGTGCGATAGATCGTCAGCTTACATCAATCCTTATACATTGTGTCAGTTTACGAAAATCGCTTAAGCATTATGCATTCTGTGGCCCTATACAAGGTGCGTGGCGATATTGTTATCGCTATCGAAAATGTATAGGATTGTCGTAAGCTGCCAGATAATCGTGTCAAGATCTTGTGTCAAATCCATACACTTTAACAGTTTTCGAAAATCGTTTTCGATAGCGTTAAGCATCTTGTCTAGATCCTCAAGTCCCTTTTGTAAGGGCAAGAATTTGTGTGATGAACCAATGAGCATACAAATATTTGGTCCTGATTCTTGGGCGTTGTAATAAGTATCTATGTCATTATCTAGTACAAGCCTCAGCTTTGTTAAAGACTCGGTTAATTTTTGTCAGATTTTCCACGAATACTTTATTTTTGTATGTTAATATCATCATATAGATAGAACACGATCGGCTTAAACATCATCGAATATAGACTCTATACTTACCTAAAATTCGAGACTCTTACCTTTAAACAAATTATAGTACAGAGTGGTTGCTAACTATGTACTTAACCTCATAACCCTTAGCTACTTAACGCTACGCGGCTATCTGCTAGCCTGAAGTATAGGGTATCCCTTTAGTCTTGACGATATTGAAAGCTTTAGAAAGGTTTTCTATATTACGAATCAAAATCAAAGTTGTTAACCGTTACATTAAAAGCTGGTAAAGAAAATGGACAACCATACAAAAAACACGCATGCATAATAAAAAAACAATTAGAAAAACCAATTCAGAAAGAGACTTTAGTGCGCAATCGCCATTATTTTTCTTAAAATATTAGATAGGTTTGCTCTTGGCCCTAGTCAAGACCAAATACTCAGAACGAAGACGAAAATGGAACGAGCTTAACCAGAAGGTACCTATTAATCCTACTTTTGTCGGACAACAGGTCACAAGCACCCTGTAATACAAACCCCGATAGGTATTCCACCTCTTATAGACATTGTAGTATTTCCAATCCCCAAATTGACACCGAAGGTTTGCGGTTTTAAGTGAGATACAGCCCGCCGGCAGACAGACATACAGACAGATGGACATACATGTAGACAGCGGAGGCTGAGCAATAGGGTCTCGAGCACTCTATGGGTACGGTACCCTGCAGTAGAGCGGGACGTCGTGGGATAACACAATATGATAATCGATAACAAATTAAAATCGTTTTTTTTCTTACCTTTCAATTCACTCTGGCTCCTCAGCTGCTCGATGATGTTCGTCAGCCGGTTCTCCCTCTGACTGAGGGCCTTAACTTCACCATCGTCAGCTTCCACTTTCACTGCACATTTCTCATCACCGACACTGTCATCACGGCACTTGGCACTATTGTTGTAGTAATCGTTCGCATCCATTTTATTGTCCTGGTTATTATTGGTTTTTAAGACTCCTTCAGACATTTTTTAGTTTTTATTGTTAGTGATAAAACTCACGGACGCGTATGTACTCGTACCTTTATCTAATGTATGACATTTGGTATTAGAATTTAAAAGTAAACTATAAGGCTCCCGTGACTTCTTACAGACGGATTTACAGGTGAGAGGCCATATTACTTCAATAGGGACAGTAACCGAACTTATGTAAAATACCGAATAAAACGTATTATGTCTTGTAGGTGTTTGTTTTATAAGAGAATTTTAATGACCTTAACGCTTGTCACCTTTAAAATACACTTAAAAAACTATTCCAAAGGCAGTAACAAAGGACATAGAGAAAATTGCTTTTGAATTGTTTTTTTTTATAAACTTCGATACTGACATCAGTATTTTTTATGAAAAACATTACTTATCTTTTTTCATTCAATACAATCCATTTCAGAACTTATTTGTAAGAAGAAGAGATAAATAAGCAACAAAATCATCAACAAAAAACAGGCATCGGGCCAAAGGTATTTTTACAATAGGTATTTTGCTACGGTTTTTTAAATAAAGGCAAATAAATACTATCCGTAATAATTTGGCTACCCATGAGCCCCATTGTACTTATTGCCCTACGCACTACCTCACACCAGCACTGTGTATCGATTCGGATTCTAAAAAAACGGGTCTAAAAAAACGCGAAAATTGGACTCCGAAATGTCGGACCTAACGCAACCAGTCATACAAAATTTCAAATAAACGGCCTCTTCGGATACGGGAACACAATTTTGGATCCGGATTTGGATTGGACTCAGTGAAAAACCCTTCGAAATACTTTTAAAACCTTACTGCTGCTTACCTACAAAACAGCCTAAAACCTACACGATTAAAATTATTTCTAAGTTTAGTTTTTCGTACATTCTATAATTTTTTGTTGGTTAACAAAATATTCTGCAAATATTTAGTTCAACTCATCTGATTAAAGTCTGGCGACTGATTGCAAATATACTTAACAAAAAAAGAAACTTTACTTATTTACACACTATACACTATCTGTTAGTAAATTAGTAAGTCATAAAGTAACTGGACAGTTAAATACAAATATTTACAGAATTATTATAGATCAATATTGAACAATTATTTATGTTACTTAGGCCACACAATAGAAGTTCAATGTTTTTTGTACGTATATCTATTAACCGATTTTATTGATAAGATTAGAAGGGATTGTCACGACCTTAATGCATTAAGCAAACAGCACGTATTTCATGCGTTTAATGACGTTTATTTGATTCAAGTCTTGATGCAGCCGCACCTTCTTAATATTAAATAATCATGACTTTTTCACAGCTTCGATAAAAGCTGATTCATGTAACAAACAGTGGAGAAAAAATATTTTATAAATAGCTATAAAAATAACCAAGATATAAGCCAAGCCAACCGAGATTGTTCCGATCTCTTTCTAGCAAAACAGAATTTAACATGGAGTTTATATGGCCGACCTGTTACATGACGTCACAGCGCATATCGGATCTCTTTGTCTAATCGCTGTCTAATTAGCAGTTTAGTTACTTGTATCATCTGTATTTCTTGGCCAATTTTAATTTTATTTTTACTTTTAGTGATCTCTTTTACTTTCATATATAGTTGAGATTTTAAAAATCCATGCATATTCCCTATTAAGTAAGCCTGAAAGACTATTAAGAATGTCTGTCCACTTAACATGTACGTATGAAAGATCATTAATGAAAAAAATCCCAACGAAATCATTAGCATTATAATAACTATTCCGCTGCTTTTTCCTAGACGACGAATGATTTAGACTCAAAAGGAGGTAGCAGGAAGGTCTGGGGGCCTCGCCAAGATGCAAACGCCACTAACGTTTTTCTTTTCTATCGCTCAAAATGTATGGGATGTCATTTTCACGTTACGATAAACCACGTGGTCAACTGTCATCCCATACATTTTGAGAGATAGGAAAGAAAAACGTTTGTAGCGTTTGCAGCTCGGCTGGGGCTCCTGGACGCATTTTCGAGAGGATTACCGCTCTGAACAGGGACTAATTGAGAGAGAGAAGGCCTTTGCCCACACAAAAACCAGCTGGTAAAAAAGTTATCATTGCAATTTCCAGTGGACAGTGAGCCTTAATTACGTCACGTCAGTGCAACACGTTGTTTAGACACCCCTCATAAATCCTGCGCAAGTGTTGTGCCAACTGATAACGTATTACTCACGAGCGATAGATATTCTGCCATCCTAAGTAAAAAGGACACATCTTCAACTTCAGCCTCTTAGCAAAATCAACCGTCAGCGTCTATGCATAGGGTTGTAATACAGCTGAAGTTTAAGAATAGATACGGTCGTTTTTAAGAAGTCTTTTTTCAGACAATTACGATTCTACTGATCGATGGACGACAAATATACAAAACAATGCTTTGCTTTTATAGGAATGGTTCCAAGGCGCTTCATCATTGTGCTAAGGTCGGTATTAAGATGTATCTCCCATTGAAATTAAAGTAAATGTGCGACGTGAAGTGAAATGGATGAATCGTAGGCAAAATTGATGACTTTATTTTGAGTTTGAATAATAATCTATCTGAATGCTCTCAACAAAGTATAACTGAATTACTTGCATAAATGACTTGCGTTAAATGGGCCCAGAATCAACAGAGCTGAATAATATGTCATTAAATAAATCTTTGTATGTACTTCATTTTGTACTATGGGCACCAAGCTGAAATCTTTTGCAGAAAGATATTTTAATTGTAAGGGAAAATGGGACTCGCGTAAAAACACTTACCCAGTGTTACACCATTTTCCAATACAAAAAAAAAACTGCAATGGAACTGAGCTTGGTGGCCATTATACAAAATAAATTACATAGAAAGAACTACTTCATAACAT
This sequence comes from Acleris literana, assembly GCA_946894065.1. NCBI lineage: Eukaryota > Metazoa > Arthropoda > Insecta > Lepidoptera > Tortricidae > Acleris > Acleris literana. Next base: position 6,138,612 of record OX335678.1, read on the forward strand.
ATCACTCAGCTCTATTGGTTCTGGGCCCAAACTCCATACAAGGTCGCACATCGTCGGTGATACTACAATACCGCGTAACGAACGAATTAAATAAGGAGCAAAATACACTTTAACAAGTAAGTCAGTAAGGTACATTTTGCAAATTATTGAATTTGTTAGTTACGCGGTATTGCAGTATCATCGACGCCATGGTTCTTTGTACAAATACATTACAGACGCAACTGACATTCAATCTCACGCGGTTACCGTGACATGTGTGCGTCAAGTTCTGATTCATTCTTGTGGTGATTTATCTGTACGGGTATTTACCGATAATAGGTAGGTAGACAAATAGCCTGGGTAAATGGTACAATGCAAAACTACCAAATGAATTACTAACTGACTTACAGACACTGTACAGCCTTAACTACTAAATGTACAAACTTGAGATTAGAAATGAAATTTTCGTTAGCAATGCAGAGTTATATTAATAAACATCTACGCGGATGAAGTCGCGGAATACACTAGTTATACCATCTATAGTTTTTAAAGTAAATACTTGTGTGACCTTTGCAATTATCACAAATATCAGACGTTGAAAGTATCAACCGATAACAATATTTAAAATAATTAAAATAAAGCGTATACATTTTAATTGTAACGAATGCCACATTCAATAAAATCAAATAAACATAACGTAAACATGACGCAATCACTCAAAACCCCTTACCAAACCACAACGCACTTCAAAAAACGAACACTAAACCACTTTGAAATTAAAAATGATAGGTAAAAAGGTTAGAAAGAACAGGTACTCCGCGACGACTCAGTTGTTATCACAGCAGGCGACTGATAACTGGTGTCAGGTCAAACGTACAAATGGGGCGGCACCTGGGTACGGGCTGATAACGGCGATAAGGGGCTCTTAACCTTCTGCGGCACTTGAGCGGGAACGATGTCATCGGCTGAACTGTGGGCTCGGTGACGATAATGCTAATACTGTCACGGCGATTACTTATAGTCAATTGTTTTTTGCTCTATATAAGTAACGGCAATTTTAAATCCTAATAAACTAACCTCGTATGAGGTTAATATATTACGTAGTGTTAATATGTGTGTAGTAATGAACTAATCTTGATCCTGTCATAACTAAGACCTAGGTTCGTACTATGGTTATAGTCAACAGCCGAAATAGGTGGACGGTCCAGGAGCTCAAAATTATCCACACATGCTCATATTTTCTTGACAACAGAATCAAGTATAGATAAATTTCAGCTCATCAACACTAGACTAGACTAGACATTGATAACAAATACTTCCAACAACATGTAAACTTAGGAACAAAATGAATACTATCGCTTATCAAAGAAACATTTACCTTTACCGGGAATCGAATCCGGGACCGCTTTATAGGCACGGTCACTACCAACTAAACGTGTCGTCAACATATATAACAAGGTTTTGATGATTAGAATAATATCTTTAACTGAAGTTTAAACATTGGTAATGGCCATTAGTGATTGTAACGTACCAGATTAGGACTATCCCAAGTTAGTGGACAGTATCAGAAATAATATCAAATAAGGTATTGTCCCCCTCCTGTTTTACGACTATTCTCGTAATCTTAACACGTTCCTTAGTTGATGAATACGAGTAGAATCATTTTAAGATAAAAAAAAACTATTATTGGTAACCGAATTGCGCACATCGATTTCAAGTTTATCTAGCGAGCAAAGCGAGGTCTAAGGGTCTACTTTGACAACATTCGTATATTTGTATGTTTCATCTTGATTGTAGACCGTAGTAAAGTTGTGGACATATGGTAGCTCTGGAGTATGGTAGCTCTTACTCCCTTGGCAATAAGAGCTAATACAATCACTATACTAATATAAGCAATTAAGATCGGTCCAAAATAAAGTGAAATAGATGCACTTTTCGGTTCTTATCGTTGGACTATTAAGGAATAGAAATAGAAATTATATTATTAACAAGGTTAGTTACATTATATTTCACTAATAACCACACTTGGCTTGTCCTGTATCACAGCTAGGTTTTATCAAATGTTGGTTAAAAAATAACAGTAAATTCACTCTACGTCATCTCTACCTCTACGTTACTTGGCGTCTACTTGGCGTAGAAGTCCTTGGATCTCAAAATGTCTGATTAGTAAATGACCACTTTGTTTGCGTTACTAGATAGATTAGGCTCGTAAGATAACTTCAAATGCTCGAAGCGGTTTTCTTTTAAATTATTATTTATTTTATCAGGCGGCAGTTGCGAGAACTGATAGATGCCTGTATCCAGCTGTTCCTTGATCAAGTGTTCTTTGTACTGCTTATGTGTTGGTCTAGTCGGTTTTTAAACTGGTTGACGTTCAGTGCTGAGACTACTTGTTCTGGCAGTTTGTTCCATGCTTTCACTACTCTGTTACATAAGAAGCGTCTGCGAGGATTGTTGCGTGAAAGCTCAGTTAGTAGTTTAAATTGGTGGCCCCGGAGACGAGTGTTGGTATTTAGCTTGAACAATTTATGAAACTCCTATAAATCGTAATGTCCTGTGAGTATCTTATAGGTTTCTATTAAATCGCCACGCTCTCTACGATCCTTTAGAGTCGTGAGTTTCAGCACCTGCAGTCTTTAAAAAAAAATGTTCAAGTATGGGTGCCCCGCCATGCGGGACTCCGTCAACTTTGCTGAGACAGACATAACATGAAAGTCATTTTGCGTCTCAGTCATTTTGAGATGTAGGCTATGTTTGCCTCCCACTTTTGTATTAAAAAAACTCCTACCAAGTTCAGCATTAAATTGAGCTCAGGTTATGAAAACAACTATTATTTTAACAAACAGTTCGCCGTGTCAGACATGCGACCGGTCACGGCGCGACTCCTGATAACGATAACGCGGCGATAGCGAGGACGCCGCGACAAAGGGAAAACGCGTGGAAACACGACGCGGGCACCATTCACTCCAACTGTGATAAACTATATATTGCATATTAGAGGATTGATGAGGGTGTTCTGTCACCCTATCACCAGGAGTTCAGAACCTGTAGGGGTCTGCTCCGAACTATCTGGCCTTACACTCAGATGGAAGTTAATTGAAATAAGATAACAGGAGGCTGACCAGCTAGATGGAACATGATTACCGCCCATGGACACCAGGAGCGGGACCGCAGATGCGTTGCTAGGTTTTGAGAAAAAGTATGCTCGTCTCGTCATTCTCTTATGAAGCAAAGCCGATGACGATTAGGTATAGCCCGGCCAGTTGGTGTGAAATGTAGTTGGGAAAGTCACACACAAATTTAAATTTAAATTTAATTTGCCTCGTGCGGGCTAGGAGATGGAGGGCAAAGTCTACCTATTTGTTAATAAATGAACCTTATCAGCTGGTGGCACTTCACGCGGTTGTAATTTGTCAAATATTATCATTGCATCTATTTCATTCGGAATGTCAAATGATAGAGATGTAAGACCATTATTTGTCAAATATTGCTAATTGGAGTGCCGCCATTAAAATACAAATACTCTTTATTGAACACAATAAAAACAAAACACGGAACAGTACAATCAAATAACGGGTATACAACAGGTGGTTTCATATACTAGCACTAAATACAAGTCCTCTTTCACTCGTGAAGTTTATTTACTTTTTTGTAAAATAATGTAATATTATGTAAAATTACCAGCATTTTACTATTGCCAAAAATATAGGAGAACGATAGAGATAACATTTCATCTGACTGACGGAATTCAGTGATGTCAGTTGACTCCCGTCATAACTGGCATAGCTGAAGCTACTCAAACGACAAAGTCGGCAGTTGGCGGGCACCTGCTGAGCTAATTCCGGCGCGAGGTCGTGACCCGGCGCCCTGCGCCCGCGCACCCGCTAGGACGCAAGGGTATTGAGGAGTTACCGCCGAACTCCAAGACATTATAGAGACCACTAACAAACTGCCCCGGCTTCGCATGAGTAGTAAAAACCAAAAAAAATACTGTTGATCCGACCGCTGCCAAACTTCGAAGAACCGCTGGGCTAGTCTGAGTCTGACTGAAAATTTCTTTAAGAAATCCATATTTGTTTTGGAATCCATAGAAAATATACAAGCATACACACATGGATTTTTATAGACATATACATATACAGAGTGGAAAAAACGAACGCCACATGGACGGAAACTACCTTAAATATTGGAAATAGCAAATTCTAGGCAAAGAAGACTTACTTTTTTTATTTAATAAATCCTTGATTGAGGATTTTTGTTTTTTTTACGCCGCAACCGGGAATCGAACTGCGGTTGCATATGACAAAACAATAGAGTCGTGTTTTATGATACAAATAGAATAGTCATGGATAGTGATCATTTATATAAAAAAAAAAAAGATAAAAGATGTTTATTCAGTAAGTAGGCCGCACGGGCACTTTTACACGTCAAAAATCTACCAGCGCTTCGCAAGAGACCAATGCTGAGAAGAAACGCCGCAAGAAACTCAACAGTCAGTCGTTTTTTTAAAAAATTACTTATACAATTATAGAACTTAACCTAGCATTATATAAAACAATGAATTTAACATTAAAATATATATATCATGCGTAGTTGAGCAGGAAAATGTGTCAAAACTCAGTATGTTCAGATGAACTCTTAAATAGTAATAATAATAATTATATATATACATACATATACTTACCCATGACGGTGCAAAACAACCACATAGTTTTGATACATTCTCCTACAGAAACCGTGTCCCCTAGACAATAATTATACCTACAATGTTTAGATATTTTCCTGACTAAGCTATTACTAAGTTATTTAGGTGTTTAATTTAGGCCAAGCATTTTTATCTGTTAGATAGTCCTCGACCCTATAATAAGCTTTCGACATCAACGACTTTTTCAAGTAATTTTTAAGTGCTGGAAATGATAACTTTAAAACTTCGTCAGGTAATTTATTATAGAAATGAATGCATTGACCAACAAATGATTTATATACCTTACGGACACGAAATTTTTTAATAGCAATTTTATTTTTATTTCTTGTATTCAAATTATGTATATCACAATTCTTAACAAAAGAGTCTTGATTTTTAATGACATAAATAATATTCTCATAAATAAATTGTGACGCTACTGTCAAAATACTAATTTCTTTAAATAGTAATCTTAAGGAATCACGGGAGTTTAGGTTATATATGGAACGAATGGCTCTTTTTTGTAACACGAATATAGTCTGTATGTCAGCAGCTTTTCCCCAAACCAGAATACCGTACGACATAACACTATGAAAATAACTATAATAAACTAAGCGAGCTGTCTCAACATTGGTAAGTTGCCTGATTTTCCTAACAGCATAAGCTGCCGAACTTAATTTACCTGCTAGTACTGCTATATGGGGACTCTATTACATATCTATATATGGATATCTATTACACATACACATTTAAGCTAAAAAAAACCTTAAAAAGACTATTGCTCTATCATATTCGACCAGCTCGATTCCCGATTAAGGCAGACGAATTTTCAAAAATCCATAAAAGCAGGTTTAATTTTTTTTAAAACTAAATATATATTTGCTTTACATAGGATTTGTTATTTCCAATAGTTATTTAAGATAGTTGCCGTCCATGTGGCGTTCGTTTTTTCCACCTTGTATATATAAATTAACTCGTTTCTTTTTCCCAGCTGTGTTTTAAAAATCGTCACTAAGGAGCAACTTAATCGTCTTTACTGACGCTGAATGCGGCCGTTATGGGACGAGCAAGACAAGGCCCTATTCACACACAGCACACCAACTAGGGTGACGGAACCAGTAATGGACAAGGACGAATGATGGACACTTGATGCTTATTTTACAGAAGATAAGGGTTATTCATTTGTTTGCAACTATCAATTTAGGACCGTATGAAATTTGAATTAAGAGTGAAGTGTCCATTACTGGTACCTGTCAGCGAAAAGTGCCCATCATTGGTACCGTAACCGAATTTAAAACTACGATACAAGTATATATGTATTTAGCATTAGGTAATAGCACTAATTTATGGTTACCAAAGAAACTAATAAAACCCAAAGGGAAGGATAATTAAACGCTGCTCTGGTAAAAAAGTAATTCGTGGTGCCGAAAGATTTGTTCTGCAGAAAGAGTTTTTGACAGGCTGAAATAAAAGGATGAGTCGCTGCGTGCACCAAATTATAACGTCTTCAAGCAAAATACTTACTAGCCAACATGCACTTATCAAGTAATGTGTGTATAGCACCGACATTCTACGAGTATATTGCTATTATTAATTTTCCGGTTCGGTTTCCAAAGAACATAAAGCAGGTTATTGCACTAAGATCATTTTACCGAATTTTAATGCATCAGTTGTGTAATATCATCGAACGCCATTTTCTGCTGAAACCATGATGTTTTCAGGATATCTCAATGTTATCTTATCACAAGTTGAACTTAGGGCCGTATTAATATACTCATCTTGGGTGAGATGCCCGTCACAAGATACGTCAAAGTAAACGTCATACCATAGAACACTGTCATTTTTGACGCATCTCGAGACGAGCATTAGAGTTGAGATTAGTTTATTAATACGGCCTTAGACACCTCTTATTAAATTGGGGGCTAAAAATTGACGCACGACACATGTGCGTATGTAAATAGAATGTCAATTGCAAGGTGTTACCATCATTTTATCGAATTTTATTTCATCGAACGCTATTTCCTCAAACATTCATTTCGTAGTTTAGGTCAGGTTAGACATGTTAGACAACTACGAAAAAAAAATTACTGATGCGGCGAGAAGTGCCTCTCGATGAAATTCTGCGTAATGATATGTTCGTTGTAACGTGTTCCGATAAAATAATAGACACCCAACATGAAAAAACCAAAGACAATAAAACATATGCGCAGCTAAATTATTATCTCATCGCGGCCCTAAATTGAAAATCCAAATAAAGTACCACCCACATGTCATTGTTGTAAGTACTTAAAATAACTATTTCATATGACAACCCGCCGCGTATTACGTGCGCTGAAGTGTTTTGGCGTGGTTCCATGTCTAGTGTATTTCAGGAGTCGACTCCTTGAGGTCGTGACCCGGCCACCTTCGGCCCGCCCCGCGTGCGCGGGAGTCGATCGATGGCGCAGTTGCAAAATAAACTCTTGGCGTTAGGGAACAGTGAACAGTTTGATCTGTATTTGTTTTGATGAAACAATGCTCTGATATATGTGTACAGGATTGTTTGAGTAAAATAGGACGGTAAAATGTCGGGGATTTGTTTTATGTAATAAAATACCTCAAATGCTAAAATAAAATTTGACGGCACTGTTCGATCTTTGACTTCTTTGAGAAAAATGACAAAATCACTAATATGCTAGGCTATCGATCCAAATACACATAATGTATCTTATTATCAGTACAATAGGGGCGTATAGATATTATTGACGCCTCGGAAACGTGTAAAATTTATGATTTCGACTGTACATGGATGTTCTTCTTAAAGCATATTACACTGTCGTTATATCTCACAATAATTTCATTCATGCGAAAGTGTGTTTGTTTGTCTGTTTTTTGACACATCTTTATCGGTTCCATGCCTCAACCAGATCAATATAAAATAAAGAACATAAATAATTTCCAGTCCAAAGATGGTGGACACTTTTTGTCCCGACAAACCGAACATTTTCAAGGGAATAGTGGTAAGCAACATGTGCGAGGGTGAAGTCGCAGGAGAAAACTAGTTATCCATAAATAAAACAAAGGACGATAAAAAAACTATACACGGAACACACAAGTGCAAACTCTGCTGCTTCAAAGCAGGTTATAGGGTAAGATAGTGGTAGCGAACTGGAAGACCCCGCACAAGGCCCTATAATAACAATGTATAACTTGAGTAATCCAATTGTTAGAGCCAGTGACGGAATAACCACATAACTACGTTGGATAACATCAACGTTACTCAAAGAAACAATTACTGTTGTCGCCTTAAGATTGTAGCGTTATTAATTCGAACTGGTCAAAGCAAATTGACTTTCACAGTTACATAAAATAAACATATATTTTCTACTTCTTCACAACTCTTCTACTTTTAATATTCCACGTCCCTCCTTGCGTCCTCGTAAATTATTTCATGTCAGTTTTGCGCGTACTAACTACACCAAACACACTTTCTTCAGACGAGTTCCTCGTTTAATTAATGAGCATTTATATGATATTGACCCATTTATTAGTTCACTTAGTACCCAGAAAAAAATTGTCAAGCAACATTTTATAGATAATTAACTCTGAACCCTCTTTTATCTTCTTCCTGTATAATTCGTGCAATGACTTTACTATAGCAGTTTTTGTGCAATTGTTGTACCAAATAGTAGTATTGTTCATTTTTAATTTCCGTACCTAACATTAGTTTTAAATAAACATTAGTACCTATTACTGTACTTTTTATAAACCTCTAGGTCTATATAGTGTTACTTGATTACCTGTATACATATTTTAATGTACGACTGTATGTGTTCTTATATAAATAAATAAAAAACTCAAAAGCAAAATTTAAGATTATCAGACAACGCCGATTACCGAATAACAGGCGATCGTCGGTGATCGTGCAAAAGCGCGTATCTAACAAATTTAATAAGGAGCAAAATGCACCTTACTGACTTCTTAAGTAAAGTCCATTTTACTCCTTATTAAAATTGTTCGTAACGCTATATAGCACTATCACTGACGCTATGTAAGGTATGTTCATTCTTACTTGTCTTACATAGTAAACAACTTTCTAACCTCCAAATGAACCTTTTTAGGCTAAAATCGCTATTCTTAACAAAATAAAGCAATCACAGACAATACATTGGCCAAATGATGTCTAAAATATTTATTCATATTACTTTATTTACGACAAAAGAGCTGTTTTAGCCAAAAAAAGTTAATTTTGAGGTTAGAAAGTTGTTTACTATATAAGACAAGTAAGAATGAACAGACCTTAAATATGTATGAATATAGGTCCTGAAATATCAGACCGACCGATATGGGGTTTTATATGATTTAAGTGTTATGCATAGGTAATATTCAAATATAAGGGTCCTTCTTTCTAGTCGACAGTCGGATTTAACGCATTTAAATTATTATTTTAATCTAAGTAGCGTGTTTCAGTATAGGCGTTATTCCACTCGGTAAAACCTAATTGCTCTTGACATGTTATCGTATCATTTTTAACTTGGCCAGCTCGGTCAAGTAAATAAGAGCTAAGTATCATAACGTTGGCAATACCATCACATATTAAAAGCAATTAGCTTTTACCCAATCGAATAAGACCCCAGCGTCAGTATACGGCATACTGTAATACCGCGTAAGTAACAAATTCCATAAGTTGCAAAATGTACCTTGTTGACTTGAATGTTAAGGTGTATTTTGTATCTTATTTAATTTGTTAGTTACGCGGTATTGCAGTTTCACCGACGCCAGTTTTATTGCAATGCCACGTCACGTCACGAGTCCCTGTTTTTGGTTCATCACTAATGGGTTTGCGTTTGACCTCAGTCTCCTGGAAGTGACGACGAGCTCGAAGGTGGTACACTCTTAAACCATTCTTGGTGGTACGCCCCAGGTTCAGGTTTAAATTCCTGTTTTCCCGCTTCAGCTCTCTTGTTGATTTTTGTCGTAAATTGTTTGGTTTTACTGTGACTTAGGTAACTTAAGAACAATAGGCCCAGCCGTAATACCCCAGATTACGCCTAAGCTAGACCAAAGTGGCCAAATCGTTCCTACGAAACAGTCGTAAGCCATTGACTTTTGTACCATTATTTAATTAAATTTAAGTAATTTATTTAACAATAAAACATGAAGACAGTTTTGGTACGTATTAAACATCACAATTTTCTAGGATTATATAGTTATAACAGAGGTTTTCTTAAATACTACTTGGTTAACAACTAATTTAAGAAAATTGGGATGGGAACAAATTAAAAAATACTTTTTTTTGCACTATTCCATGCCACGCGTTTGTGTTTTCCATTACTAGTATAGTAGCGCGCTTTAGACAAGTAGTAGTGAGTTTTTACACTAAGTCTTGTCGTTAGCACGGTGCGGATACTATAAATGTCACATAAAGTTCGAATATGTTAATGTATTTTGTTCAAAAATACCATATTTTAAAAATGGACTTCCTCGATTTTGATTTTATGCAATTGTCAAGGGCGATTTGTATTACGAAAAATTTTGTTTAGCATAATGATCTAGTTGCATAATGTTGTGTAGCAAAAGGACATACCCAATTACTAAAAACGGTAAATGGCAGCCAGCGTGTGAGCGAAGCGAGCGAAGAAGCTGGGTCGGAACTGCTTCCTTCCAGGCTTAGGCGGGAGTGAAGCTACGCTTCCTAAGATTACAGACAAAATATTCACCATAATTACATCATAAATTGAGTAATGATAATGAGAAATTATTTTATTTATAAGTGAATTTATTACTTACAGATATTCTTCACTGCAATGCCTTGCCTCAGCAGACAACAATACTTTAACCAGCCACAAAACGCAGTAAATTTTCCGTCTTATAATTTCCAACCTTTTGGTGCACAGTTCCAACCTCCGAGCAGTAATCCCAAACCTAACTATTATAATCCCGAGATGGGACGGTTCCAAACTTCAAACGGTTTTCAGCAGCCTTTAAACAGTTTTCAGCAGCCTCAATATCCTATAGACGGTTATCAGCAGTCTCAAGTTGGTTTTCAGCAAGCTCAAAACGTATACCAGCAACCTAACCACTATCAACACGAATATCAAGGACAGTACCAGCCTCCGAGCGACTACCACCAACATTCCTCCGACTACTCCGACGGACAATACGAAATGAGTCAGAGTAGGCGTAGAGGCGAATACATGGAATCCTGCGAATGCGAATGTAATCGATGTGAAGATCTGAAACCTTGCTGCGAACAAATATGTTACGAATGCCAACCGACCAAACCGGTTCCCGAAAATCCGTCCAATTTAGTATTCGTGCCTTATCCCTACCCGATAGTTCTGCCAGCACAACGCCAACCACCAATGGCAACTACACCTACAACCACGAGCACAACTACACCTACAACAACGAGCATAGGTACACCTACAACTACGACTACGACTACAACAATAACAAAACGCGCCACACAAGAGATGACCGCCACCACCAAACCTGCACTCAGGAAAACTAAAAGCACCGCAACTTTGTTAGTAGACGAAATATCAGGGGAAAAACTTACATCGACGTACGAGCCTGAAGTTACTGAGAACTTTTTTGAATTGCTTCGAAGGAATCAAAATAAAATATCTAAGGTAAGATCGTCCAAACTTAGGCGCATGGGCATGAGGCCGATCAAGACGGACTGGTCTCCTAGATATGGAATAGTACCGATTTCGGAAGACCTACTGCTGAGTCTTATTGCTGGGTCGAGGGAGATAAAAGATTTCAACTCCGTGTAGTTTTAAATGGAGAAGATATGTCTCGACTACGTACAGAATACAACTTGTCTAGTCCTGAATGTAGAAAGTAATAGGTTTTGAGCACATGCGCCCCTGCTTTTTGTATCTTTGTAATTTAATAAATTAATAAAGTAAAGTTTTCAAATTAAGAGTTATTAATTTGTTGGTGATAACTTATGTGAAGACAGAATAAAAATAAAAAACTTACCAATTTCAATTCGATCAAAGTCCCATTATATACTCGAAATAATGTATATATATATATATATATACTCTTATTAAAACTAGCTTCTGCCTGCGAATTCCGAAAAAAACATGCAAAATACAATAAAAAAGGAAAGTATGTTTATGAAATATCGAATCAAATTATTTTCTGATATGAATTATTAACTAATAACTACAATTTTTCGTGCTAAATTTTCCTCCTCTCTCAAGTCCAAGTTCAATGATCATCTTAAAAACTCAATGAGCCACAAAAATCCCGATACAAAACAACTAATGCCCATTTCTAAAAATCTTGTGTAAGTATCTTTGTTATTAATATATGTTCTATAGTCATCAAAAAGGTAGAAATGATTATAAGTAGATTGATTTCACATCAAGTTAAGCGTTTCGTGAGCTAAATATCTTGATACTTTCGTTTCCGTTGTACCCTGACCATGAGTTACAATTACCATATTCGCAAGCGAGTCGAATGCTCTGTCCCTCATAGTATTGTTATAAAGTGCGAGGGACAGAGCATTCCACTGGCTAGCCAGTACGGTAATGGTAGCTCATGGTAACGACCTAAGGACGCACACGATGCTGTGGTGGTTCTTCCGTTGACGCGGTTGCTGTAGACTTATGTCGTTTTCAAATATTCAAACCCCGGTAGATTTGACTTCAAGATAAAATTTTGGCATTTGTCATGTATGAAATGTGTCAAATTTTAACCCGAAGGCGAAAGCAAATGTACCCTTCGTTTTATAATAATAAATTATATTCTTATGGCTTTATGTTCTGTTCACAATCTTGTGTCCAATTTTGACAGCCAGTAGAATTTTAATAACAAAGATATACCTGATTTTTACTACTTATTTACATACAGAAATTCGAAAACAATTTGGAGAATTAGTCTTCCGGAAAATATGCTGCTAGCATGAGACCGTGTGCGAGCATGTGTAAGAGAAGTACAAACCTGAATTATCACCACGTATTCCATGTTCATAAATGCCTCGTCTATGTCATACCTTAGGTTCAAGTAACATTAACATGTAGCGACTAAATCACATGCATGATAATATAGAGACATAGTGAGATAAATCTGCTCCGCATTAATTTACTGTTACGTTTACCCCTTGGGTAAACCTAGGCCCTAGGACGGAGCCCAAGGGCGGGTCCTGAAGAAAGGAAGATGGTCGATTTTTCCGTATTTTCTTAAATAACTTCATAACTGTTTATGTTAAAGTTATAAAACAAATATATTTGAGATGCTCACAACAAGCTCTTTCTTTTGATTAGTCACACAATAAGGTTTGAGAAACTTTTTTTTAAATTCCTAATTTACCCCCAAAAGTGGCCCCCTTGTCGAAAATTCATTTATTTACGTTACGCGTCCGTCTTTGGGTCACTGAGTTACATATGTGTACCAAATTTCAACTCGATCGGTCCAGTAGTTTTGGAGCAAATCTACTGTGACAGATGGACAGATAGACAGACAGACTAACAGACAGGCATATGGTGTGGAGAGGGAACCCTCTCCACGCGATTCGAACTCACACTTGGCCGGTTTTTTAGGTGTAGATATACCCCACCCAGTATCACACGTGTAATAAAAAACCACAGGACAAAACGACATGAATAACAATAAACACTTAAATACCCATTTTAGCGGAATAAGCGTACGTGTAAGCCGCTTTTCATTAAATATACAAATTAATACTAATGATCAGTAATAACGATAGCTGAGTAGATAAAATATAACTACGTTTGTTACCCAATGACCTTGAGTGCGGCACTGTGGTGCGGGCGGGGCGGCATGACAAACTCAAACTCACAACATTTATTTGACAAAAACACACTGCAACACAACAAATATAATCGAACATTTTAATCGATACAACTATAAAGTAAAAGGACAGAACATAAAAACATTTATATACTAGAAGCGAATTTAGAGACGTTGCGCTGTAGTGTGAGGTCAAATAGGACTCAGCTCAGCATGTGCTGCAGCCATGTTCAAACGATTTTCCAAGCATCAAATGACTATCTTTCGCCCGCGATTTCAACTGCTTTGAGTTCTTTTTTGGCAAGAACGCGGAACAGGTAAACTTCCAGCCAAAGTATATGACGCCCCGCCCCACTACTTTATTTTTCATACAATGACGCCACCGTGCAGGGTAGGTACCTATTATTTTATCGAAATATCTTTCAACGAATGTATCAGCACGGCTAGCACATGTTGTCCGCGACTTGTTTGTCGTTCGGATATCCCATTCTATCTAGTCTGTAACGATAGAGACGCACTGAGCGACAAGCGAGAAAATACAACTTGTGCTACCCGTGCAGGGCAGTTTCGCCGCATGAGTTAACATATTTTTTTTAGTCACTAGTGTTTGTAAACTAACCTAACCTAACCTAACCATCGTAATTAATGCTTAAGATATCCCGAAAACATGGTTTCAGCAAAAAATACTGGTCGATGAAATGAAATTTGATGAACTGATAAAATCGATGAAGTGGAATTCGATAATATGAGTTACCCGCCGTGCAACGTTAACTGGACTGGCGTAGCGTGCGATTGCGGATTGAAAACAATAAAACACTTTTCGGCTTTCCAATACCTATTCGCAGAGCAAATAATGTCATTGCGCCCCTACATTTTCACACGAAAGAAATGAGCTAGTTACGATTAGTAAATATGTACCTATTTCGATCTGTGATCTGAAGCAGACTCACAAACGAATTTACCATGTTTTTTTTTAAGTTGGTCCCTACGTGGTGTTTAACAAGTCACATTTACGATACTTTATTATTTCATCATTTGTTTATCATTCAAACACTAAGGAAGAAACGAGTCTTCTGTTGTTTTTCGTTATACTCAAAAGGTGATTACTTACTGATTACTCAATATAAATTGCAAAGATAAAATATGAAAAAAAAATCGACAAAAAACCTAAACCGAACCTAAAAGAGGTACTTAAAACATTTTAAACATATCCCTACAATCAATGACACTTACTTATAAGTTTCCTAAAGTGGTTTATTTACACTTTCTCTTCGAAAAACTCCACATCTAGTAAATTTTGTACGAAAATTAGTAAACATAGCACTGAATTGTTTTTAGAACCGACGATTTACCGTACGGGCGATAAGACGTTCACTTTATTTCTACGAAAACTCACTGTAAACATCACTAAACACTTCACTAGAAACGTAAAACCGTAGATCATTTAATTATCGATTTATAGTAAATTATGCGACACGTTCGGCGTGTGTGACCTTTCAGAAGGCGGGCGGACTGCGCGCGAGTCGCGCGGGGTCACAAACGATGTATTTTTAGAGTTGAAAGTTCAAAATACGACGGTTATTCACGCATGCGACTGCGCGGCGTTTCCGCTGATGGAGATCTTTATTGATTCTGATTGTTGGATAAGGATGGTGCTAAGTCAAATCAGGAAGGTAAAGGTTAATTTGGAATAAAAAACCAATCAAAATTATTTAATGAAATTATTAATTGTCAATACTGCCCTGCTAATCCAATACGCAGTATCTCAGATAAAACTCCCGTAGCAATATCAACCTTATTACTAACAGAAGAGAATTAGCTGCTTTAAATTAGCTTAGCAGAGCAGAATATGTGTCTATCACAGCTGCTTATAGTTTGTCGACTAGAGCTCTACCAATTATATCTAGACGTTAAGGGTCGCATTAATAACGTCTCAAGATACGTTAAACTAAATGTCAGTTCATAAAAAGCTGCGTCTTGAGATGGGTGACTCAAGATTATTTTATTAATGGGATCTTAACTTAAGCGACTGGCGTCAAACTGTTATAAATAGCGAGCCGTATCAAGTAGGTCCTATTTCTCAAACCTGACAGGCATAGGTCACGGGTGACCATTCGATAGAGTACAAATCCACTACGCGATGTAGGTTCATAAGTACAGTGACTTGTCATCTGACCAGCTAGTAAAGTAACTGATGTATGCGAAGATGATCTGTACATCCACAGAACCACCACAGACGCCTAGTTCAGTCCTTCTCAAAGTGGGCGATATCCCCCCTTGTGGGCGCTGGAGTTTTACGGGGGGGGTATAGGGCCCATCAGGATAAGACTGATATGGCGATTGTGATTTTAAGACGAGGTAAAGTTATAAAATAACTTTAACAAAAAGCAAGCTTTCAAAACCCGACTGTTGCTAACCAACTTTAAATCATTATAAATCCTAAATGATCATTTATAATATAAAATGATGAAAGAAACCTAAAGATGATTTTTAAATCCCTATTCAATGATACCCCACTTGTCATACTTTATCGACTGGTTGCCGCCATATTTAATTTTGATTACTTTCATATCTTCAGTGACACTCACCAGATTAAGACAACTCGATTGACATAATAATCATCAAAATCGGACAACGGGTTGACTTTATATGTATAGTGCCACAAAGGAACAAACATACGTATATATAGGCTGTCAAACACATTACCCTCCTCCTTCGGCAGTCGGGTAAATACAGGGGCTTCTCAAAGAAGGCGGTAAACGAAATAAGTTTGAGCACCTCTAGCCTAGTCGGTAGAGACCCTGCCTACGAAGGTAGCAGTCCCGGGTTGGATTAGTGGTATGCAAATATTTGTGTGACGAGCGTTTTGCATTTGTTTCTGAGTCTTGGATTATTTCTGTGTATTGAAGAATTTATTCATAAATCATAAATAATATATTGTGAGATTGTGGTCTTAACAATAGATAAAATAGTGGAAACGCAGCCAAATCAGCCGTGTCAGTCGTACAATGCTATAATAGTAGATTATACACCGAGGAGATAAAGCACTGTTTTTGTCACGGACTCGATATTATTGAATCCTGAGCAAATGAGGGACTGGAGATTTAACTCCCGAGCGCAGCGAGGGTGTTACGAGTTAATTCCTGAGCGAAGCGAGGGAATTAAAACGTAGTTCTGAGTGCAGAGAGGGATTCATTCTCGCCCAAGACGAAAACAGCTTTATCACCAAGGAGAATACTCTACTTTTCGCACCTTTTGTTTTATTTTCTTTATTTTGCGTATATGGCTTGTAGTGGCCAGTTCGATTTTCGAATAAGTTTTTTTACGGTAGGTTTCTATGGACCAATTTTTCATACGAATTCAAATCTCAATATTAACCAGCGGGTTATAATGAGATTCAGTACAATATTATAACGCGCCGGATCATAATATTTTACTGAATCTCATTATAACCCGTTGGTTAGCCGATGGCTATAATGACTTACTTTAAGTGAGGTTTGCATGATATATAATTTGGCAATTTCGAGCATGTGGTGAGAAAATCATATTTATTTCCTACTAGCGACCCGTCCTCGCTTCGATTCGGTTTATGCGAGTTTTCTGTAATACCCGTACATAATTCAGAACTTATTATACATATAAACCTCCCTCTTGAATCACTCTATATATTGCTGAAAACTGCATTAAAATCCGATGAGTAGTTTAAAAGATCAAAGCGAACAGACAGCGGAAGCGACATCATTTTATACTATGTAAAGAAATATGAAATCTTAACGTTCCCTTAACCTCATTAATAATAATAATTTACTTGGTCAAGCGTTATATATTACGTCAATCTAAGTACACACATCAAAAAATGTTATTATTTGATGTTTTGACTCAGTTGTATAATATGCCTATATTGAAATGTTCAACACACAAAACATAGTGTGCTTTAGGTCGTAATCGCAAGTAATAACGTATTTTTTTAAAGAAACTGTTACTTTTTCAGGATTATTATAAATCATACCTTACCTAACCTAGCCGTGTTTACACGTTAGATATTTCAGAACTTCTGAAAAGTTTATAGTTTCAGCGATATAAAAAATTATGACTATCAATAATTTTGTCAAAAATGACATTATGACTAATAAAATTATGGAAAACAAAGGGCTCCCATAAAAAATATCCCCAGGCACTTTTGATGTGTGTATTAATATCGTGGTCTAGTTTCCATAGTAGGTACAACCTAGAGATTAGTTTTGGATTTGTGTGAGATTGACCACTGATGTAATAAAACCCGGTCGAGTGCAAGTCGGACTCGCGCACCGAAGGTTCCGTACCACCGTACAGACAACTAAAAAAATTACCACTATTGACCGGTTTTTAGTAGGTAAGTCGTGTTTTTAATATATGTGGTTTTTTTTAGAGTTTGTGCTATAATCTTACCAAATATGACGCTCGTCTGTTTTACCGTTTTTACGGTACAGTCAACAGCATAAATAAGTCATCATTTATGTACCTTGTCGCTTTCAATCGTTTCACAATTTTGTATGACATTTCAAACACGACGTTAAAGTGACAAGGTACATAAATGATCACTTATTTATGATGTTGACTGTACAACAAAAAAATATTCATTAAAAAAAGAT
Organism: Acleris literana; assembly: GCA_946894065.1. Lineage (NCBI taxonomy): Eukaryota > Metazoa > Arthropoda > Insecta > Lepidoptera > Tortricidae > Acleris > Acleris literana. The sequence continues at coordinate 6,156,654 of OX335678.1, forward strand.
TTCTTGTATGAGGACGAGGACCCCATTTATTTTTACTTTTTTTTAATTTGTTATGAACCTCGTCATTATAACACATATTCTGAAAATAAACAATCCGCTATCTCTTACGGTTCAAAAGTTATAGCTTTTTAAAGTTGGGACAGACGGATGGACAGCATAGGCTCAGTAATGGGGTCCCGACACCCGTTGGGTACAGTACCCTTACCATGAGTACAATTACCGTCCTGAGAGACTACTACGAGGTCTGTGAGGCTTCGACTCGCTAGCGAGTAGAATGCTCTGTCCCTAACAGTATTTTTGTAGAGTGCGAGGGACAGAGCATTCGACTCGCTTGCGAATATGGTAATTGTAACTTATCGGAAGGGTACAGAACCCTAAAAATTATGCGATCCAGACCTCACCTACGGACTTTATAGTTTAACAGAGTAGGTCACTACACCGGTCTGCTCTTAAAATACTTACTAACCTTATATTTTCATCGCTATTATTCGTTATGTGCAAGAGTAGGTGTATTGCTCTAATTTGTATATTTTCGTATCATCCTCAGGGCAGCGATGGGTCACCGGTCGCAGTCTATTTCTGTGTTATGTGGAACGACTATATTTTATTCAAATTAGCTTTCGCCTTTCGGCCTCGCAGTATTCTATAAGGCTCACTAATGTTTCACCAAATCATCATTTGGGAAACTGTGCCATTTGTCAATTTTTAATTCCGCAAGGTACTATTAGCCCATTGGAACGTTGACCCACCATAGAACTGTGTCACAGTGACGTTATGATTCAAGTCGTAAGAAGTGTCAAACAAATTCTACTATAATGTTACTGTGACACCGTTCTATGGTGGGTCAGGGTACCATTGGGCTGATAGTAGGTACATCCTTTCCCATTTGGGTGTTTTTGGCAGTCACAAGTAACGTTACCATTGCAACAGAGGGCCCGGCCAAGATGCATTGCGCTAAAAAATTAAACGAATAGAAACGTTAGTTAGCGCAATGCATCTTGCTTGGCAAGGCCATCTGGTCTATGTAATGGTTATCAAGTCTAACGAAAAGCAAGCTTTAAAAAAACCCAACTGTTGTTTGGATATATAATGTAAAATGTCGTCAAAGTAATGTTACTTATCATTTATTCTTTTTTGTTTTCGCCAATTTCACATTTAAATAATTTTAATATAGCCTATGACACTCTAGTGGTTAAGACGAATCTAACCACGTATAATTTATTAAAATCGGTTTAGCCGTTTAGTAGTTACGAGCGGACATTGAGTCGGACATATACACCGTGCCCGGGACTTACCCGAAGGATTTTAACCATCAATAATTCTAGACCCTATTTGGAGTATATAATGTGGTATAACATGTAGTCCAATATCGCATAATTTCTGAGATTTTTATTATTTAAAAAACAATTCCATAGTTAATTTAATTTGAAATTTTGGGCTTTGCCGCAGTCGAGTAAAAACAAAATCGTTTTTACGTACCCACTAAAAGTTTGTAAAAATAATATACGCTTATGGTCAAACCAAGAGACCCCATTCTTGTATATTTTTGAAGGAAAGCAGCGAGCTGAAATTGTAAAACCTTGTCCAGGTCCGTCCGTATCGCTACCGGCAGCAGCAATATTTGCATTGTTGTGTTAGTATAGGGTTAATGACAGGTAAGACAACCGGTGAAATACATTTAAAATTTACAGATTGCAAACGGCCATAGTTGTCAAACGGCAAACGTAGTGTAGGACGCCCGCAAACTACGTGGAGCGACCATCTTCGCAAGGTGGCTGGCAAGAGCTGGATGAGAGTGCGCAGGAATCGTGCTCGTTGGCATGCAATGGGTGAGGCCTATGTCCAGCAGTGGACTTATATAGACTGATGATAATGATGATGATGATAGTTGTCAAAGCGCCCTTACCATTAGGTGAGTTGTGCGTTTGTTGTCTTCTTCATGCTATAAAAAGCCAGTATCCAGTAGCAATTAACGTCAAAGTCATAAAGTAGAGATAACTAAAATTATATTTACTATAGGTACATTTCATGTTCGGGCTTGCCTCACGCCTTGGTCGATCTGTCGACGTACGGCTAAGAGTTATATGTGCATTTTCGTTTTTCGATTTTCTTCGCTCATCCCGAAACTATTAGAGACCAAGTCCAAAGTAGTATCCAGTCCAAGTCGTAAGGGTTCTTTTCAAGCTCCTGCGCAAAAAAACAGCGCAACGTTCCAAGACCTACAAATAGCGCAGAATTGTATCGCAGGGGATTTTATTCAAAGTTAGACTTTTAGAGATTGAGATTTTAACCATTAGTAACGTTTTTGACCATTAGTTAGTTTAACTACCGATCAAACAACAGGCCATAAGTAACGCATCACAGTTTAAGATGGTTTAAGTTCGAAGGACGCGTCTGTTACATACAATGTTACCTTGGCATATTAACCATGTTGGGCACCTTTGGAATTGTGTCATTGATTCGTTTTTTACGACTTAAGCTGCATACGCACTGAGAGCGAAGGCGGCGTTCCTATACTAAAACCGCCTCCACCACGCTTTTCGAACGCTTTTTAGTATGGGAACGCGCCAAACGGCGCCGCCTTCTCTCTCAGTGCGTTTGCGGCTTTAGGTAACTCGTGAACAATAGGCTTCGCCGTAACACCATCAGTATACTTAGGCTAGTCATACCGTAGTAACCATATCATTCATGCTGAACAGTCGGTTAAAAAATAAACTGTGTAACAATAATGATAACAGTTTTGGTAAGTACTTAGGGCGTTTTCCAAAAGAAGCGCACGTAGTTCTTCTTCTTATGGTGCCTCTCCGACTAGCGAAGGTTGGCAGTCAGCTCCGCATACTCCTCTCTATTCCTTGCAAGGCGAAACAGTTGGGCAGCACTCGCATTCTGGACTCTTCAAACTTCTATCGTTCCATGTAGGTACCTATTCCGATAATCCGTTGTGTTTTCCGCCCGGGGATTCATCGCACCCCTGTCCCACTTAAGGAATGCCGGGCACTCGGGGCCATTTCTCTATTGTACTTTTCCATGTTTGATGTCAAAGCTAACAGACTAGGCAGTTTTAGCTGCAGTGGTTTCCCGTTGCCTTCTGCACCAGACCGTTTAGAGAGATTTAAACCGCAAGGATGCTGAAGCCTCTTCCATCCAGTTGACTTGTGGGGAAATGGTTGTACCGCCATTAACTCGGTCGCCAGAGCCTCGTTCGTTATCCAGCAGGGAGCACCACGAAAACACAATTGGTCGCCGTTGCCTTCAGGCATATGCAGGTGAGGTTGACAATTGGGCCGGCATGGATGTTGGTTCCGCTCTCCCCTTACTCCCCGTAGTTAAGGTCTAAAATTCACAACGGTATTTTTATCCATTACGTGACGATAATTAGTTATATTTATGTACTGCCCACACACGCCAGTAGGCCGTATGTCACATCCAATAACAGAAGCAGTGTCAATCCTCACTCATTAGTAAAATGGTTGCATTTGTTACAGGAGTTTTGTTGTGACGTAATGGAAAAAGTTACTGTTGTTAATTTTAGTCCTTAACTCCGCCTAATATTACATTAATTTGCTTAAGGCCTGTTTCACAATCTCCAGACAAATCTGTCAGTTAAAATTATCACTTTTCTTTTATTTGTCATATGGAAATTAAGAACAAAGCTACAATCTGTCAGATAGCGTTCGTTTTTTTATGCTAGAAAACGAGTGGCTGGGGTTTGATACCTCCCTTTGTTGGCACATTAGGATGGTTGTAAGGTAGTTCGCTTGGATATTTTAAGCTGTTATAACATTTACCTATATCTTAGAGTGGTGAACAATCTTTTTCGGTTTTGGGTTGTGTGTCCAATTTAGATTCACCATAAAATTTGACAACTTGAAGTATGGTATGGTGGTTGTCTAATTTAGTTATCTACGCGGCACTAACATAATTTTCAGGCTAAGCGAAGTTAACTGCACCCTTTCACACCAATACAATGTACATAAGTAAATAAACTTGTACCCCCTTACTAATAAACCTAGAGTAACGGTGGATTTGTTCCTGATTCGTCATATTCCTAATTTGGTATAGCTATAGGTACAATGTTTTGTCCTTATCTGTCAAATTCAAATGTCACAATGACAGGTTAGGACAAAACAATGTATAGCTATACCAACGTGTATTAGTAAGGGGGCAAGAATTTTAGACGACCATTGATCACTACTTAAATATGTAAGTGAGTTAGTCTGTCTGTTTATTACATCTTTATGGCAAAACCATTGAACTGATTTTGATCAAATTCCGTAGGTAGGCAACCGGTTTTGGCCATATTAAGACCGTTTTTGGCCACTCTAAATTTTAACTAATATCTAAAGCATTATGAAATTACAAACATATATTTATATTTTATCTTAATATTAATCTTCAATCTTAACTATTTATGAATATTATTTTTAATTTTACAATATTTTGATTCTCATTTCAACCTTAAGTGGCCAAAAAGGGTACAGTGACCACAAACGGTACTTCTACCCTATATAAATAGCTTGAGTATTTTTTTATCTATAATATTAACTGTTTTACTTTATATTATGTCTATATGAACGAACACTTTGGCCCTAGTGACAATGATATAAGTCGATGTAGCTCGTAATAAAATAACATAACATACAGAGTAAACTAGACTTCTACCGCTTTTCCCTTGTAGGTACTTCTGAAGACATAACCTTATCCACTAGGATCGTAGTTTAAGTAATAGTTTACATATATCGATTTTATTTCTTTCAGATATTGATCGCAGCAATCCCTTGCACACACTCACAGCAGTTCTACAACCAACATCTCCAGGTCGATCCAGAAGATACAGCAGGATACGAACAAGCGTATCATAATCCAGACAATCCTGCCGTACAATACCATCATCACCACCACCACCACCACCATCGTACGTATTCTACTGTACAAAACCGTGACTCAGACATGACCTCCGACGAGGACCACCGTGCTCATGTATCTCGATATGACTATGAGAGTGGTTCTAATAGCTGCGAATGCGACTGTCAAGAATGTGAAAACTTGAAACCGTGCTGTGAACGTATGTGTTATTACAGTTGCAACGCTAAAGGAGTCCCTGTAAACAATGGTAACCCAAGTCAAGTGGCATTTGTTCCGTATTCCTATTTATTGCCTTTACAAAATTCACCAATAGCAATTTTAGAAAACAATCAACTACCACCTCGACAAAAACTAGTATCATACGTAACGCCATGGCTAAATCCAGAAACCAGTCCTTCGATACCAGCGACGAATCAGCAACCACCGCCAATACAAACAACAGAACAAAGTTTGCCATCAACAATAGCGCAAAACAAACCAAACCAGGAAAAAACAACAAACCCATCAAATTCTACAACCATCAATGCTATCGAAAAACTCGGAAAAGAGTACTACTATCCTTACTCATCTCATGATTTCGATAGTGAGTTCTATAAATTGCTCGGTACTAATCAAAAATTTAGGCAAAAAGCATCTGCGTTTCACCGCAATCGCAAGAGTTTCGAGGAAAAACATTCACTGTCAAAGTTAGGACAGCGAAAATCTATATTAAAAATCAAAAAAACAAAAAAAATACGAACAACAACGGAACCTACCACAACCGCAACTCCAACAACAACTAACCAACGGCCAATAACTACTAAACCGACAAAAACAACAACCAAACCGAAACCAGCGCCAAAACCATCAAGTTTACCACGTTCGCCATCAACGATACCACCACGACCACGTCCACGATCAAAGTTAAGACAGCAAAAATCTACATTAAAAATAAAAAAATCGAAGAAAATACGAACAACTACGGAGCCTGCCACAACAACAACACCAACAACAACTACACAAAGGCCAATAACTGCAAAACCAACAAAAACAAGAACCAAACCGAAACCACCGCCAACAACAACAAGTGAACCACGTTCGCCATCAACGATATCACCACGACCACGTCCACGATCAAAGTTAAGACAGCAAAAATTTACATTAAAAATCAAAAAAACAAGAAAAAAACGGACAACTACGGAGCCTTCCACAACAACAACAACACCAACAACAACTACACAACGGCCAATAACTACTAAACCAACAAAAACAAAAACCAAACCGAAACAATCGCTAACAACAAGTTTACCAAGTTCGCCATCAACGATACCACCACGACCTCGTCCACTATCAAAGTTAAGACAGCAAAAATCTACATTAAAAATTAAAAAAACTAAAAAATTACGAACCACTACGGAGCCTGCCACAACAACAACACCAACAACAACTACACAACGGTCAATAACTACAAACACAACAATAAAACCGAAACCACCGCTAACAACATCAAGTAAACCAAGTTTGCCATCAACGATACCACCACGACCACGTCCACTATCAAAGCTAAGACAGCGAAAATCTACATTAAAAATTGTAAAGACGAATAAGACAGTAACAACTAAGAAGCCTGCAACAACAACGAAACGAACAACAATTACACAACGCCCAATACTTGCAAAATTAAAAACAACAACAACAAGACGACCCACTTCAACCAAACGGCCCACAAGAACAAAACGACCACCCATATCAACAAAACAACCCACAACAACACAACGCTCCACAACAACAAAACGATCCAAATCAAAAATCCGACCCATAACAACAAAGCAGCCAACAACAACAAAACAACCCACAATAACAACAAATCAGCAAATAACAAAAAAAACATCAAATTCAACAACCATTAAACCCCGAGACGTAGCATGGAATGTAACCAAAATGCACGGAAAAACATACTATTACCCTGTTTCTAGTAATAAATTTGATACTGATTTCTATGAATTGCTAGGCACTAATCAAAAATTTAGGCAAAAAGCATCTTTATTACACCGCATCGGCAAGAGTTATAAGAAATGGGAAGACACGCATGAAAATAAAAAACGTGATGAACAATTGCTAACTATTGTGAGAAAACACCTTACCCCGTGGATTTTAAACATAACAAATGCGAAAACATTGTAAAAAAGTTAAGCATCTCCGCTTGTTAGCTAGGCAGATTAAAAGTTTTTGTTACCTCCTAATATAATTAATAAACTTCGTATTGTACTTAATGCGAAGAAACATTAGCTTACAAGGAAAGGTACGCAACTGTCCGGCTCCGATTTGATTTATTTTGATATATGTTAAAGAGTAGTGTAAAATAACAGAAATGTAATTTTTTAGCTGCCCAATCTCAACCTATTGGGAGAAATCGTCATCCTAAGTACTGAAAATTGACTAAACCTTCTAACTTTTGTAGAGTTTTGTTAAAGGTAATTGCTAGTTAATTACTGGGTTGCTTATATGTTTGAAAACATGAAATAATGAGCACGAGTTTTGTTATAAAAAAAACCAGTCAAGTGCGAGTCGAACTTGCGCACCGAGGGTTCCGTATTTAAGTTTTTTATACGATACCCCACATGAAACGGTTAACTCAATTCAAAATTTGGACCGCCGTTCCTTGCACAAAGACCCTGTGTTTATTGTAATTTAATTAAAAATGTATAGATTTCAGAATTTTCCCTATACTTACAGTATAAACAGGACGGTATTACTTGCCAAATTTCATAGTTTTAGGTCAACGGAAAATACCCTATAAATTTGCATTCCCTTGAGAGTGTCGAAATAGACGTTCTTTAATTTGTTTTGCAACAATCAATTTACGACCGTATGAAGTTTGAATTAAGAGTTAAGTGTCAATTACTGGTGCCTGTCAGCTAAAAGTGTCCAACACTGGTGCCATCAACCTACCCCAGGCTTAGATGTAAATCGTATTTAAAAAATATTTTTTAAGGTTTATTTGTTTGCATTGACTAGGCTCCGAAACTACTGGGACCGATTCGATTTTTTTTTTTCATCATTACAATCCTACATTATTCCTGAGTCGCAGGCAACAGGTTACTGTTATAAATATAAAACGGGACTTAATCGCGTAATAAAATGAACACTTACAACGACGCTTCGACTGAAGCAGCTGAGAGAAAATGGGTATAGTCTATCGACTACGTGGAATCCAGTCATCAGTAAATGTAAGGCATAAAATACACAGAATCGGCGCGGCGTAGACGCGGTCAGGCAAGGCGCTTTCAGGCGTAAAATACACAGAAGGGGCGCGGCGCAGACGCAGCGCAGTCGGGTAGGCGAGGCGTAGCTGCGGCGCAGGCAAGGACGCGTTAAGGCGTGGAAAAGGCGCAACGCTAAATTATACAAAACAGCGAGCGAGAGGGAGCGCGAGGGCGCGGCAAGGACGCGGCTAGGACGGGGCGAAGACATGCCTTTTCCGCGCCTACAGGAAACGCGCCGCGCCTTTTGTGTGTATTTTACAACGTGACGCGCTGTCTTACATTTTGTATGAAAAAGGTTTGGAGCGCGGCACATGCCTACGCCTTAACTGCGCCTGTTCTATGTTTTTCACGTCTTAGGCGTGTAAAAGTCGCAGGCGCGATGCTAAATTATACGCTCGCCTCTTCTCTACTAGTGTGCTTGCAGTCGTAGGCTCCTGGCCACACCCATAGTATTGTAATTACACGGTTTAATGTATATGTGAGAGCCGTAGCTCATTATGGGAGAAACTTGTAGACACTGGAACTCGTTGAAATTATGCAGTAGGATAGGATCTTTCTCGTCTATTCCTATTTTTATGATCTTTGTATTACAGAAGCGGGCTGTACGTGCTACATATCAATTGGGATCTCGTGTTTCGCTTAGGGTTAAATTTAAAGAAATCAATATTCTTACAGTCGCGTTGCAGTATATATCTTTGAGAATATCATGTATGTACACAAACACATACATAAGTTTAAGTATATCCTTATACTTTACTGGCTTCATAGGTGACCAAGATGTATGTAAGTAGTGTCTAGGCTATTACTTAAGTAAGGTAATTTCTTAAGTCTAGGAAATTTCTGATATTTGTATCTTGATAAACATGCCTTTTAGCAAACTATATATTCAAAAACTAAATTTTATCTTTATTAGTTCTTGTGTGTACATGACGCTTTTAAATAAGAGCACACTGTGCTGTTTCTCGCCGGACAGTTATTTCACACAATATTAATTTTATGTTGTCCGGCAGCATTAGCATTTCATGCTCTCACAAAGGTCACCACTTTTCAGAACACACGAATGAGGGAAGCGATGGCTGAAATACGCGTTATAATCGTAAATGCTTGCTGTTTCTGGGGTCCGGTCTGTTCACGTTTGCAAGGACTTGTTTAGTTAAATATTCTAGTTATGGCTTTTGACGTAGAGACCTCGTCGTGGTGACCCTCTAGTCATTATTTTTAGTTTAATGTTATTGATCTTACATTTGTAATGACTTTATTTGTGCTAGTTGTAATAATCATTTTATTAATTTATTATTTTGTAACGTAACTTACTTTTAAGTAATGTGTTTTATGATTGAAAAAATGTCCTTACTAGGGTTTTTTACGGCGCTTCTTCTCCGCAATTATGGTCTTGTTCGAAGCGGTGGTAGATTCAGTCTATATTTACCGACATGCGAAAGAGCCCCTTATGTAGTCAATTTACTAAATAAATATTTTGAATTTTGACTACCGTGTTTTTTTTCCACATATCTAAAAACAACGGTTTAGCTTGAAGGGGGGTCCACTGTGTACACAACTACCTACCTACCTAACTGTGTTAATTACTATTTTAAAACATAATATTTCGCAAAATGATCCCTTAATCGAAGAAGGTTCTTCGCATACCCCACACAATGAAGTAGGCGAGTATAAAAAACATCCCGGGCCCTATAAAAGAGAGATCAACATTTTATTTTACAACTTTGTAGGCGTGATTGATGTGTATAACAATCCAAAGCCAAATTACAGCTTTGTAGAACCAAGAGACGAACATGGCGAAACAATAAGGGTTTCTTGTTGACTGCTGAAAAATTAGAGATGGTCTAATAAGGTTATTTCACTGTGGTAGCTAGGGTTCCAGCAGCAGCCATTACTGACCCATCGCAACTAACAACCCTGTATTTTCAATCAACGAAGTCAATTTAAGATTGATTGATACCAGATTTGTACTGAAAATTAACTTTTTACTCTGCATAAATGTAAGTATATACGGAAAGCTAAGCACAAAATAAATATTTTATCTAAACTTAAGATGATGTGTACCTATTGTGTTGTAACACTACAATTACAATAAATATAATTGAAACATTTTATTACATAGTAAGGAAATCATGCACATTTTGTACGTTTTGCAATAAAATATATTTATTTTTTCATAAATATGCTTTTATTGCCTTGCGTATTTTACAGTATAAGAAGTGGTGCTTATTTTCATGAAAATATGGTGCGCAATTTAAAAGATGTCGACTCATAAATTATAATGAAAGTGGTAAGCAGACAAAATATTGCGTTTGTAAAATTTTCTGACCTATAATGGTTACACAACGTCGAAGAATCTAATAAAAAGTGGCAAAAAAATGAGAAAAGTATATTTTTTCAGATTTTAAACACAATTATAATGTGCTTGCTGTTGCAAATTGGCTCGCAATACCATTACCGGAATCGGGGAAAACACATCAAACAACATCATAAGGAAGTTACCAAGTGGCACAAGAGTAATTTCATATATAAACATTTTGGGAAACAATCTAAGCTTAGAACACATCCCGACCACCTCTTTAAGCGTCATTATCCTAAACCCCGCTTAAAATGCACGTGTTCTTGTCAAAAATGTATAAAACCTGAGCCATGCTGCGTCTATGAGTGCAAACAGTGTCAACAGCAGCAAACTTTCATTTATCCTTATCCTTACCCGGTAGGCGCGCCAGTGTTTACTTTTACCTTGAAGAAAAGCGCAGAAAACCCAGTCACTAAGCCTTCAACAGTCGAATCTAACTCCACCGAACCTACAGAAACAAATACTTCAACATCAAATGCTACAACGGAGCCTTCTACAAAAACTAAGTCAACAAAAGCTAAATCAACCAAGTCTGATGAAACTGAGTCTACAATAATCAAGCCTACAGAAAGTGGGCCGTCCGAATGCGAGTCAACTAAGTTCATAGAATCTGAATCTGAAGTAACCGAGTCCAATCTGACAACAACGAAGTCATCAGAGTCTACATACAGTGATTCTGAAACTATAACAACCTCATTTACAAATGCAACTCCAGAATCCGACTTTCCTGTCACAACTAAATCTACTGCTGCTCCTACGGAATACTCTTTAACAACGCCTACAGTCAGAACGACCAAAATTACCCCCAAATTCCGCACTACCCGTTCTACCGCTTTTGTTAGAGTACCTTTTTCAAAAGACGACAGTCGCATTAGTATTTGCAGTCACTTAGCAAATTGTAAACATTCCTTAAAAATTGAGCATCCTGCACGAATAAGGCCGCGGCTGGGATATTTTCCTAAATATGGAGTCCTACTGAGTCCTGACATACTTATTTTGAGACCGACAGAAAACCCACAAATACATAAGCAAATTAGAGTACCTATAAAAAAAAAGGGACACCGTAAACAGTATTTAAAGCAAAAAATACAAATGAAGCCAAAATATATGAGGTTTCTAAAACAACAGACGGTAAAAAAGGAAAAAGACTTACACTTAGATAGACGAAGACGTACAGTTAAATACGCGATGAAAAGAAAGTTATATAAAAACCAGTTTTTAAACAAATCAACAAGAGCAAGACAGGAAGTTTTTAGGAAGCTTCTAAGAATGCCGACACCAGGAAAGCAGAATGAAAGGCGGTTCCTAAGAACACCGATAACAGAACTCTTTAGAAGGACTCGGGGTCATAAGAAGTATACAACTGATCATTAAAACCAAACTGAGCATGAGAGACAGCTTAAGTAGCAATACTTAAACGATTTAATGTAACAAGCAATACGCTTAGGATACCTAAACTTTAAGTAGTAACTTATGATTTTAGCATTGTGAATATAACTTACGACGGTAAGTCGTGAATATGACCTACGAATGTAGAATGCCCGCCGAGCTAAATGGTCTCGTGAACAAGAGCATCTAACCTGTTCTCACGGGATTGTATTGGCAATGACATAACTCCACGATCATACGAAGTTGCTTTAGTGGTTGTGCGGAGTAAAGAGGCCCGACACAATATGCAATCTTATCGCAACCGGACTTGTGTACACGATATAGCCGACAGGAGACAAGGCTGACGTCGTATGGGCATGTAAAAGTGACATCTCTGACTACATACTTAATGCCACTTTGAATGAAGACCAAGAAGGAAGCGGTTAGATTCGACTGTAAAAGACTTGAGTGCATAGTTTTTGACGCTGATCCGTCCAGCAGAGCATACTGAAAATTACTAGAAAGGCATATATATATAACATTTTTTAATTAATCCTATCATATGAGACAGTCACCAGCAATAATTTATTATCCAACATTGCGCTTAAAAATATCTGACAAGTTCTTATGCCTCTAGTAATAAAGACGTGTCAGATATTGTTGAGCCCAATGTTGGATAATTAATATATTATTGCTGGTGACTGTACCTCATAAAAATAAGAAATTAATAAACTTGAGTAAGAAAGGTCACATTATGGGAAACCTACTCCATTACATGTATAACATTTGCAAATGATGCTTATATCCTCCGATCAGCGTCTTTAAATTTTCTGTCTGTCTGCATGTCACACTAAATTTCTCTCAGAAACTATTAAAGTCACGAAGCTAAAATAAATATTGTACACAAACTTATAGATATTTATATCGAAGAGTCTTCGATGAAGACTAAGACCAATAATGATGATTAATGAAAATACCAAATTTATTACTTACACGCAAATACATACATGATTTAATATAAGGGGACAATCTCATACAAATTGACCTGTCTCAAAATACGCTCTAGGCTACTAGACCAGGATAAACATGCTTATGTAAAACGTGTATAAAGTATATGTCTCAGGAAAACTCAGAAACCAATACTCGCGCTCATCACACAAACATCTGCTCACATTATATGAAGTATGGTTGCATTACTCTTAAAAAACAATTGGGTATATATATTATTTTTTCATATTTCTGTAATATTAAACTCATAAGCGTCATTTTCGTAAGTATCCGTGTGTGTCATAAGTGTCCATGTGTGTTAGCCAAAATAACAGACACTAAAAATCTGGAAAATATCTGAAAATAATGCACATATCGAATTAAATAGGAAAACTACGACTAAGTATGAATAACGGTAGACCAAAATATTTATACCTACTGAAAACACCTAAAATAGAACCAAATTACGTTTAAAAAATGAGCACTGTTTGTGGTTTTTGGAGATAGTTTTTTGTTTTTGCAGTAACGGCGACAAAACCCCTCACTGAGCGTGGGCCGAAATGCTCTCGCCAGGTTTTGAACGAGCTCAACACAGTGGATTATCGAGATAGCGACTTTAAAGAAATCAAGTATGAAAAAACTAAGTTTATAAATGCAACAAGAATTGATTTTATAGTAGTTGGGTTAAACGAGTCTTCGGAAAGTAAGTCTGAAGTAATTGAGTCTGCCGAAACTGAGTCTGAAGTATCCGAATATATGACAATGGAGTCTCAAGTAACCGAGGCTGCAGAAACTGAGTTTGAAGTAACCGAGAATATGACAACGGAGTCTCAAGTAATGGAGACTACCGAAACTGAGTTTGAAGTAACCGAGTATATGACAACGGAGTCTCAAGTAATAGTGACGGCAGAAACTCAGTCTGAAGTGACCGAGTCTATGAAAACAGATTTTCAAGTAATGGAGACAGCAGAAACTGAGTCTGAAGTGACCGAGAATATGACAACGGAGTCTCAAGGAATCGAGACTGCAGTAACTGAGTCTGAAGTAACCGAGAATATGACAGAGGGTATAGAATACCAGTCAACAGTGTTTACAGGCAGTGACACCAAAACATTAATAACGGAGTCTACAGTATCGAATCGTACAACATCTAAGTCCACAATACGAGTACCAACAAAAGAGTCTGAAGTTAACGAAACTCCTGCATTCGAGTTTCCTTTCACTAATGAATGTACCACTGCTCCTACGGAAGAACCTTTAACAACATCCACATCCAAGACAAAGGTACTCAAATTCTGGACAACCCGTTTTATTAGAGAAATAGTGCAAACGATCCGTTCTACCGTAGCTATCGTTTTACCAGATAGACCCATGTGCAGAGACATATCAAATTGTAAACGCTCCTTGAAAATTGAGCATACTGCACGAATACAGCCGCGACAAGATTTTTTTCCAAAATATGGAGTCCTATCGAGTCCTGGCGTATTAATTTTGAGACCGACAGAGAACCTACAAATACATAAGCAACTAAGGGAACCTGATAAAATTATGCGATACCATAGACGGTATCCAAAGACAGAAATACAAATAAGGAAAAAATATATAAGGTTTCTAAAAGAACCGAAGTTAAGAAAGGCAAAAAATATTCAGTTAGATAGAGTAAGATACACTATGAGAAGAAAGCAATATAAAAGCCAGTTTTTAAGGAATCCAAGACGTAAAGCAGCAAGACGTAGGGTTGATAGAAAGCTTCTAAAAATACCGACGCCAGGAAGGCATAATGACAAGCGCATCCTAAGAGAACCGATACCAATCTTTAGAAGGACTCGGGCTCATAAGTAAAAACATATCATTTAACCAAAAACTGAGCCTGAGAAACAGCTGAAATAGAAATACTGAAACAATTTAACGCAACAAGCACTACGCTTCGGATACCTACACCTTTAAGTAGTTGAACTTTTGAACGCCACAAAAGGCTCTGGCCGTCAACTGAAAGACTTGACAAGTTCAAGATTAAAAGATACTTTGTTTCGTATCAATAAGGTAGGTAGTAATTTGCATAGCATAGCAAACATGTTTGGCGTGTGAGACATAATATTTTGTATTCAACGTAAGGCGGTCAAAAGGTATATTTATATATAATTAAAGCGCTGTGAGTAAACAAAAAGGTCTCGTGAACAAGAGCATCATCGAACTAGTTCTCACAGGAGTGAAACCTGGGTAACGACTGTTCTTCTGCCCTTAATATAGGTATGTAGGTGTATAAATTCCCGGGTTCGATTCCCGGTTTGGCCATGTTTGTGTGATGAGCGCAAGTATTTGTTCTGAGTTTTGTGTGTTTTCTATGAATTTAAGTATGTATTTATATATTATTTAAATATTTGGTGTCTCTTAGTTTGTACAGCGTTCCGCGAGTCACTGGCTGAATATCGGAGCTCTGTAGGTGTCTGACACCTCAGCATTTCGCTGAGCCGCTGTCCGTTTCACCGCCACAAAAACACACATTGCGTGTTATCTCTGTTACCTTCACTGTTTTCTTTAATATTTTGTATGTGTGTCTTATGGTTGGTGAATAGATATATTTCTTCTTAAATTATATATAAGTGTGCTAAGCTCGTTGTCTAGCTCCCATAGTACAAGCCTAGAGTTTAGTTTGGGTCGAGGTCAATTTGTGTGTGATTATCATTTCATTCATTTATTTAATCCATTAACAAATTACTTTGTGTCTGAATGTGGAACTTAACTTAGGTACTTAATTTATTATAGTAATTAAATAATACATTTAACAAAAACAAAAAAAAACACAAAATTTAATAATAACCCAAATTAACAGCTGTACAGATTTGTTGTAAATTATTCAGTGTCCGAGGTGTATGCCATAAAATCTGACACTGAATAGAGGGGTGTTTTTAAAAGTAATCTTTTGAGTCTTGATTTGAAAATTTTACTGTTAACTATTGTTTTCATTTGTACTTGCAATTTATTAAATAAATGGACAGCCTGATAGCATTTAGCGTGCTTCACTATGTTGATCCTTGGGACCATCTTGCTCGGAATGTCCTTCCTGTTTCCATGGTTGTAAACCTATGTTCTCTGTCACTTTAGTTTTCAACTTGATTGAGGTGCTTAATGAAGTCAGTGAGTAGAACGAGAATATACAGACAAGGAACAGTTAAGATTTCGAGCTTAATGAAGTACTCCCGACACGAATCACTCTGTGGTATGCGAACTATCGTCCTGATCGCTCTCTTTTGCATTCTAAAAACTGCATCACTATTGTATTATTTGTAACTGTTACCCCATAATTTAATACTGTACCGAACTGTACTTGGTTTTCGACTCCACCAAGGCATGGTACACCATTTTAAGTTGCCTTGTTTGGACCTCATCTCGAAGACTACGCAGAGCATAACAAGCAGAGCTTAAAGAATTAGTAGGTAAGTGATTCTATTTCAGGTTTCCAGTTAAGAAGCGAGTTTACATAAATTCCCAGAAATTTCACTACTTCGGATTGAGGTACCCTGCCCCCATTAAGTGTGATGTCCAAAATAGCAGCGTTGCTCGCCGTAGTTGCAAACAATATTGCACCGGTTTTACTATTAATTAACTTATTTTCTCCGGAGATTACGGCATTTTTGTCATCAGCGAAGACCACTAGTCTCGCTGACGGTAGATAGTTATGTAAGAAAAATACGAGATCATTTGCAAATAGTACAAAAAACGAGGAGAAGCTGTTACGATGCTCAAGTTTGCTCATTATCAATTGAAATTTACTAAAACAAAAGATTGTCTGAGCCTGTTGTTTGATCAGTAGTTAAACTGACTAATCGTTAAAAGCCTTAACTAATGGTTAAATCTCAAGGAAATGTGTCAAATTTTCGGTTCCTTTTTCGAATTTGAACAATTAGTTGAGTTAATTACTGATCAAACAGCGGGTCCTTCGGCCCTTAGTAAATTGATCGCTGTTGGACCATGGGGTACATGGGGCTCATTTATAATATAAATATTAGAAAAAAACGAAGATTGGGTTAGTTAATTGATTACATACGACCGATGGGGAAAACGTGCCGAATAGGGGCCCCGCGAAGCGGTAACAAGTCGACTTGGTGGCAAATCGTAGGTAAGGTCAGGTTGGTCTTGGTAAATTTTGATTTGATAAATATATACCCCAATCATATAGTGTACGTCTGTACTGAATTACTTTTCCTTTTTTTTATTTAACAATGGAATGGAATGGCGAGCACTCGACCAGCGAGAGCAAATAGCTCTTAAGTTATCATGTTGATGATATTACATACCGAAACATACAAGAGATACATTTTACGGCCTAATTATTATAAGAACTGCTTATAATGTGAGTCTTAGTAAATAAGCGCTTTAAATATTTTACTTACTTAACCAAATTCAAATATAACATTTATCGACTTTACGAAAACAATCCGATGAATACAAAACGTCATGCAATAATGAAATCATACCACAACTTTTCTAAAAATTATTTTATTTCTTAAAAATAAGAAGTACACAGCCAGCTTTTGCCATTATCAAAACTATAACCTATAACATGATCTGAGCTAAGCCTATGACAGTCCTCGTCTGTGGCTGTATTATGAGCTATCAAAACCTGACAATTCCCAGGTAGTGAAGGAGGCAGAAATATATGACTGCTCTATCTTTTTCATTAACTGGAACTTGGCGGTTTTAACAGCTAATACGGCCTCTGAGCGAACAAAGGCGCGTCCAAAAATACATCAGTACAACTATATCCGAACATAGAATAGAATGTGTCGAATATGATAATCTGATTAAATTATACTACTTATTTACAATTAAATAAATAAATCGCGCTACATTAAATTAAATTTTAAATTACAATAATTAATTTACTAAACGTGTCAACAATCGGTAAACATTAACTTAAAACTCTAACTGCAACAATTGTACACTGTTATGGAAGCACCAGTTGTTAATTTCTTATATCTATGTTATTATTTACAAATACAATGATCATTGAAAAATAAATCCTTTACAAATTCCAACTAAACATGTCAAAAACTCATGAGACTTAGTCCCAAAAATACTTGTATAAAAATAAAGCATTCAAAAAGTACTCAAAGTACCATCCATCACATCGCATATAACACAGATATTACTTTAACAACAATAAATGCACAGTCAAAATTAGCTCTTAGAGGCCGAAGAAGCCGCTATGGCAGTCGGTATAGTCAATACTGGAACAGTAAAATTATACTAGGGTCGAGCACAATGTTTCGAGACAAGTTGACTGTAACGGCCCGGCGCGGTCGTACGGCGGCGACTGCGGCGCGGAGCGGCGGAAACAAATGCAAAGAAACACCTCATCGCTGCCACGACTCGTGGCAATCTCCATACATCTCTATGTATTTGTTACAGCTTGCCGCTTCCGCTGCCATCCCGCGCAAAGTTGTGTCCAGGCCGTAGTCAATCTAAGGGCCTTTTCCCTGCCATGTGGATTTTCTCCACGAGTGTAACTCCCTCAGTGCACTTTTACACTATATAACTTATTGTTTTTGGTCCTTGTGTTGGGTGCCTAACAGGGAAAAGGCCTTGAGCCGGACCTCACGGAAGAGCTAAGATATGTTCGAGTGCGCAAATGAATTGGTCTATTCGTTGGTATTCACTTCGTCTGCAGTGTTAGGGAGGTGACGAGCTCTTGGAAGTCACTGACGTACCACGCCGCTCGCTTTTTAACCTCCTCGCGCAACACGTTGCCGCCAAAACCTGGAAAACAATAAGATACTTACCCCCTTACTTATAAACGTGAAATAACCATGGAGTAGCTAAACCATGTTTTGTCCTTATCTGTCATTGTGACATTTGAATTTGACAGATAAGGACAAAACATGGTTTAGCTAATCCAAGGTTATTCCACGTTTATAAGTAAGGGGGTTAGAATTTATGTTCAGCACAAGTCTACTTCATAAAGTCTAAGATAAGTGACCTCACTGAAACTTTTATGAACAACGGTAACTAAAATATTTTACACAGCTGGAGCTGTTGTTATCTATGGTCGACAGTGCACGAGTGATAGAGCATGGGACCGATCAACGTGGCGATCTTTGGGAGAAATTTAACTGTTTGATTTTCCGGAATAAGTACCATGTTCGTTATAAACTCTGTACCAAATTTCACACTGGGGCTCTTTTCTACTCGGGATAAACCTCACTGCTTTTGACATGTTATCATATTGTCAACGTTATTTTGGCTCTGATTTACTTGGCAATACTGGCGACCGAGTCGAAAACAATACAATAGCAAGATGTGTAGAGACGAAGTAGAATAAGGCCCTTCCCGGTTGAGGCGTTGAACCGTGACGGAAAAAACATGACACACACACTTAGATTTCTACATATAAAAGTAATTAGTAATGGATGTAAACGCACCGATAAACCCGTCAGCGGGGGGACTGGCCTCGGCGTCGGTGGCGCCGTCGCCGATCATTACGACGCGCTGGTACCCGTGGGCCTCCTTCAGCCGCCGGATCACCAGCCCCTTGCCGCCGGACCGGGAGGTGGGTTCGTTCTCGTCGAAACCGGCGTATTCGCCTGCGGAACAAGGAATAACATTATTAGAACATTTTATTGTTAGCTTTATTTACATTTCTACAGGGCGTACAACAAATAACACAATACAATATAGGGACAATACTTTACACACCACAAGAAAGTTCAATTTGATGTATCTCTTCCAGACCAAATCGTTAGGGCATTGAAAAAATAGTATCATCATCTCAATAATTTTAAGGTTAACTAGTGAAAAGTATCCTGGTATAAAGAAGTCCTATCCACTTTTTAATGTCGTTAAAGTTATTAAATGCCACGGAGAAGACAAACAAGCTCAAAGGATACCTAATAGGACTCTCAAACCTATGGGAATTGGCCATCCCAGGACTACAGACGCATTGTCAACTGAGGACTTAAATGGAATGCCTCTGTGCTAGAAAATTCGATTAATCTAATTCAGAGTGTGTATATTGTTTATTAAATTCAAGGACACACGGTGAGTGAGGATATCAAGGAACCTAGCACCCTTATTTTTAATAAGCCCTCTCTGACTTTCGCAGTATGCGCGGGAGTGAGGCAGTAAGGGCTTAGAGCGGAAAATATCGCAGACAGATACCGCGTCGACTTATCAGGGAGTGGTGTTAAATGTGTCTATAACTTGACAAAAATTGTTTAAAAATGTGTAGGCGCTGTTCAAGTTGAAATGAATTTGGAAGTTGCCACTTCAGAATGATAGAGTTACACCTTTTACCACGTCAGACTCGCATAGATATAAGGATTTTATGATCTATCTAAACCCGATATTTTAACTAAATAGATAACGTTCGACTGAATCGATTATCATATCAATTATTTGTTTTCAGCAGGTCATTTCAACCGAGAGGTCACTATTCACGCCAACGAGTCACCGTCTGACAACACGCAAGAGGCGTCGGCCGACCGTCAGACGGCACGCGTTAATCTCGTGAAACTGATAAAGATTATACTGCTGTGTTCACACTGAGGCGGTCATTTTATGAAATAAGATATCTATTAACGTTTTCTCAGCGGGTTACGGCATGCGGTTCTTTTTAAGGGATAACTAAAACCGGCTTTTAACATTCTTGCTTATAGCTATGTTAGTCACAGTTTCGTTCTGGAAAAATATCAGATGTAAAAAAGTGTTTCGCAAAATAGTATTACGAAAAATGGGAAATAAAGAATACCGATATTCTCATATCTGACTATCGTATCGTATTGCCTATCTTTGGCAGGTGTACTTTTATTGGTTCCTTTGTGTATGTGTCGTCCTATGTTAAGTAGGTAGTTATTTTGTGACCAAGGCATCGCAGGAATCAGGGGAGAACACCAGTAAATAAATATGCTAATAACTACCTAGTGTGAATTCATTTTAACTGTCCGACTTAACGCGTAAACAGCCTGCGATAACGAGTGACTTAATTATCAGCGAGGAAATGTCATCATTGTGGCACCTCTGACCACACCTCGTGGTCGGAAGCTCGAGTCAAACTTATCTTTTACGCGGATTAATGATCGCGGGATTTTATTTAAATAATGGCTTTATGGCTTTTTAAATCCTGACAAGTAGCCTTGCATTTGTTACCAATGTTACCACAACACAACTGTCTTGTTGTTATTTCTGGGTATTTTTCTAAATCATAATTGTGATTACATATTATGTAGATGTTGGGTGGTTAGTTCTGAACGGTCAAACTTGGACGCAATTAGACAAAACAAAAACCCTGTTTGTTTGAATTTGATCCATATTTACTAATCATACCATCATATTCAGTTTCCATTTTCTTGTTAGAACTATAAGTCTAAATTAATACATGAGTATAATGTTCGCTTGCCAAGTACCGTTTAGATAACAAACGCGCGAGCATGCTAAACTGCATTTCGTGTCATCTGCTCTGTCAGTTAGATATAAACCCTGATAACCCTGTGGCCTTCTCAAATATTAATGCCACGTTTATTTGACGCTAACTTTTGCTCGCAACTTCGTCCGAGTAAAACTCGCTTAGCATTATTAACTCACATTTTTTTGGCAAATATGGCCTATGGGCCTCGGGAAGCTTCGGGCTAAAAAGCCATCTCCTATTGTGTTTTTACTGTTGACATTTTAAACAGAACTAACTAAAAACTTCCAAAAAACAAGAACGTATGACGTCAGAGGCCAAGGGTGAAACTACGACATACCCACCCACAACTGACAAACAACATACCAACAGTCTCTAATGAACGTTAACCCAACAACATTAAGGCAGGTTATCCCGAGCCTTGCATTGGTCTGTCAATGACACATTGACTTCTGCTCCGTATAAGGGCACGAGTCTTACGTCACGATAACAAAACCCCACCAAATGATAAACTATAATTATTAAGCCTCAATTTGTATCCCCTATTCTATCTTTATCTGTTCCTATATTTTCTTTGTCCATTTTCATCATCATCTCAAACAATAAATCGTAAAGAATAAAATTAGGTCAAACTTAATCAATGCTTTCTGGGAAATGGTTCTGCGGTTAGTCATCAATGAAAATCCTTCGCTGTAGTTAACATGAAGATTTAAAAAGTCCAGACTGTGGCCAATTTAAATACTGTTGCGATATTTGCCGGCACTTGTATTAAATGTAATCAATATTACCTATCATTGACAAAGTATTTAAAGTTGAGCTGATCAATCCAACGCAAGACCGCTCTTTGTCACAAACAAAACACTTAAAGCTGCCTGATGAAATCTACGCAACAGACCATTGACTGATTAATCTTAACAAATTGATAGGCCGACAATACTGAAATAGCTCAAAGATGACGCACTGGTGCACAGAAAAACAACGCGGCGGAGGCGTGCCTCACACTAACTCAATATTACATCTGTTTTGCGTTATCACTGCGTACGGTTACTACGAGCCCGGACCTAGTTGACCTGGCACGCTTATGTATACCTAGATTTCTAGCTTGGTGCAATGGGATGCTATGAAACGTTGTTTCTCCAATGGATCGGATGAATGAATAATTTGCATGTGCATAAAACACGCTGATTAAAATTCTAAAATTAAATATGGCAATTCAAAAAATATATCTAGCTATAAAGCATTCAGATTATTATAGGTGTTGTATTTTTATCGTAAGTACTTAAATTACTTCATTGAACAGTATACATGTTTGAATTCTATACTATAAACTTGTTTGAGACCGGCAATCCTGGGTATTGCTTTTCATCAAGTGGACCGTTTGCAATAAAGAAAAAACATATATCGAAAATACCTTACAAAATTATGTAAACCACTTTGTGATTAAATCAAATCAAATCAAGAATTTAGAAACCTTCATCTATATCACTTATCACTATGGTGAGGTACTTCACCGGCCTATTATACTATACATATACAGTCACGAGATTAAATATGGTACCCACCTTAGGTCCAAAGTCAATCTGACATTCTACAACAATAAGGTTGAGTTTCCTAAAAGTTACAAATGACTTGACATCTCTAATGACATTGACGACTTCAAGCATATTTTTATTGAAATGGGTCCCAAATTAACGCTCGTGACCGTACAACCATAATTTAAATTAGAAAATACAGAATAGCGTTTAACCGAACAACCTCATTTTTAGGGCTATTTAACTAATAGAAAGCTACAAGGAAAAACCGATCCAGTTTCCTTAAGGAAAACCTTCGTCATAGATTTCTGCACGCCAATCAACAACTTAGTTAACCGCGTTAACATTCTCCGACAACTACCAACAACAAGTCACAAGAAAAATATCTTGTTTATGCCTTATATTGCGTCAAAGTAAAAATATGTTTGTTTACGATTGCAACGCTATCTCATTTATGTGCGGGTTTTTATAATATTCTTTTGTTCTCGAGTTGAACGTATTTTCCGCTTGCTTCTAGATATCACTGCGACCCAATTTCATTTGATTAGGTTGATTTATTCTTGGATAGCATGCGTTTTGAGTTAACAATGCATCGCGTTTTATCTGTCAGAAGCCTTCGATTGCATATCTAGAGCAGCATTTAAAAGGATTGCAATCGACCTTAACATATATATTTGCAATGTGCAAAAGCTGTGATTTTAGAAGAAATACGTTTTTGTAAACAAAAATTTTATATGAGACAGAAAATTTATTAACTATACTTATATTTAACTGTGGAAAACAAAAACAAGTTTTCGAGATTATATTTTAACAAGTTTAATTTTTGCACATAAATAATCTAAATCGCGCTGGCCTTGCGTTTTTGAACGCGTCAGCATATAGAAATAGAAAAATATCAAAGCTGCTATTCAAACTCACACAATCGCCGTGAAGTTTGTGCGATATTATTTTTAATTATTATTGTGTAGCACTAATACGGGCTACCACCACCAAATAATCGCATTTTCAATTAATTAACCTTTACGAATTCCTTAGTAGTGTTGTATAAATTTACAACGTCTGTTCTTCCTAAGGTTGTCTGAAAGAGATCGCTTTCTTGTTTGTTTGGCGTTGATTTAGTATATTTGTAATGTTTTATAATGTAATACACTCCTTAAAGATTTAAAAAACCCTTCTGCTCTTTCTTTCTCTCTCTCTCTCTCTCTTATGTATCAGGTCAAGATTAATCTAACCGAGTAAAAGAGAAGTTTCAGATAATTTTAAACGTAATATCTAAGATATTGTTGCTATTGAATGTACATAAAGGCGTAGAAAAAAGTTGCAAGTAAGGATGACCACTCGCTATCGATAGTCGCTGATGTTTGTGTCGTCATCCGTTTTTGTTTTTGTTTTTAGATATTTAAGTTAGTTTTTAAGTCGGGGTCCCTCTGAAAACCAGCGCTGCGGCTTGCTGCGGCACAAAGCTAAGAGGAGCCCTTTTCAACGCCATGTTAATGTATTTTGTTTTATTCATCTGTTTTTTTTCAAATGTGTGTATGCGTTGAATAAATTATTTCTATTTCTATTTCTATTTCTAGAAAGAAGCTCGTTCAAAGGAAATGTTGTTTACTCACCATTGAAGTAAAACTTGAGCCTATTCGCGTAGATGTTGGTCGAGGGGATCCCTAGGAGCTCTGCGACCGGCTCGATGAGGCTTCTGAACCCGCCAGACACGAGGTACACCCGGATACCTTTGTCTTGCAGCGCCTTTACTAAATGTCTGAAAAAAAAGTACAACTTAGTATAATCATTCACTATTTGCAACGTGACAACAGATATCTGTCCCCGAACAATAAACAGTTTTAACATTCTGCTGTTTTTTTTATGTTTGACTAATTTGTCGACAATAAGTTCGCAAATAAATATCTAAAGATTTATTATTGATTTACATATTTTTACTAACAGCATCACATTTTTAGCACTGAAAATTTAAAGGCAATATCTAAATTAGTCATTAGTGTCACTAGGTACTAATGGACCGCACAGACCACTCCTCGTAGATAACAGTAAGCTGCATTTATATTTAGTTATAACCATGATTGTTTAAAACTTTAAAAGATTAGATTAGTCATCACGGAAAAGCGATACTGATCTGCTGAAGTATTTAATTCAATGACACTAAAAATCAGTAACATTATTATGTTAAATATGTTTTGAATGAGCTAGTGTGTTTGGTGGTTCGCAATTTATACAAAGGGATAGATAAAGTGCAAATGACCAAAATAGTAAACTTGTTATCCTAAAAAAAAAAAATTGTTGAGAAAATAACGATTAAGTAATTCTACGCGGACGTAGTCGCAGGAGAAAATTAGTTTTTTAGGAATGTAGGCTATAGGCAATCGCTTCTAATTATGTGAGCTTGTATGTGGCTCTGACTTGACTAACCATGTAGGTCAAGCTATAGCAAAACATGGACATTTCCTTATTTTTTACATACTCGTATCAAACTGGTTAGGCTTAGGTAATATGAATGCAATTATAGTCGGAAGCTACGATTAGTTATATTTATCTTAAACACCTAGGAAGTGTTTTTGTTTGTGTGTGTGGCTACGTCAAGGCCTTAGATAACTTACTACAAACAACTTGTTGTTAAAACAAATGAACACAAGGGGAAGTATAAAAAATAACTTCCACGGAGCTAATATCTGTGTAAATTGAAATAGGCAAGGTGTAAACAAAATTATTACTGTTTGACACAGAACCGCAAATTTTCATCGAGTTTGTTTTTTGTTAAAAAAAGCATGTAATTAATTGTATTTTAATCTGAAATAGTATATGAAAGTAATGATCAATGATAATGTTAATGTTTAAATCATTAATAGGCCTCGCTTGATCTTCAAAAGTGGGTACGTGATTATGTGGTAATAATGGTAAATTGGTTCGTTTGGTTTTGTTTACATCATTGCCCATTTCAATTGACACCTATAGGTCGGAGAGATAAACTCAAGGCGGTTAGATCTGGTTCATAAGACCGACACCGGTTTAAAAGAGCTGATTATGTTTACATTGGCCTCTTCTGCTATCATCTAGAGGCGATAAATTCTAGTAAAAACTGGATAAGTTCGGGTAGGTATAAAAAGTTTTCGATGTAAAATCTTGTTGTCATGCAATGATTTTACCCAGTTTTATCAGATGAAGTAAAAAATAGTCTTTGATTAAATAAAATATACGTGTAATGAATTCCTCCTCTGTCTTTCTGATACGTTTTCACGGATCAAAGGTTATGTTAAATTTAGGCGTAAATAAAGGAAGTTTTACGTTTCGTATAATGCTATTCCCAAGGGCAGCTAAATACCAAACTATATTTACATTGCTAAACTAAGTAAAATCTTCAGTATACTTACGAGACTCCTGGCGTTAGATTAACGGGGAATGTGCGTAAGAACTCCTTGATTTGGCTGACGCTCGGTCTGATGATGTCTAGCCTCTTCTTCAACGCTTCCTGGAAAGTCATGTTGCCACCCATCGCTTCAGCAGTCCTGGAAGGATAATTCATAATCAAACAACGGCATGACTAAATTAATACAA
Source organism: Acleris literana (assembly GCA_946894065.1). Lineage (NCBI taxonomy): Eukaryota > Metazoa > Arthropoda > Insecta > Lepidoptera > Tortricidae > Acleris > Acleris literana. Next base: position 6,182,979 of record OX335678.1, read on the forward strand.
TAACTATTTTAAGAATAAATTTTTTTATACGAGTTCTGACTTCTAACACTTCAGTGTATGCATGAACAGTTGTCCTTGACAAGAATCAAGATGCAGTGCGAGACCGTTATCGTTGTCGGAGATGTATAGGTCGACGCGGCCGTCCGACAACTTACGTTAATCATACATTTTGTCAGTTTTCGAAAATAGATAGGTACGTTAGCGTTAAGCATCTTTTCTACGGCTGATCTTTTGTTTCTTACAAAAGACAAAATAGTTAAATCATTAAAGTGTCAAAAATTTAAAATATCCACATTTCGGTGTTTTTAAAAACGTAGTTCAAAATAAAATAAATGTGAACAAAAACTTTAGAGTTATCAGTTTTTTGTACACTTCGGAAAGAATATTAAACATTTACATGCTCGTACGTCGTTATGTGATAGTTTGTCTACTCCATACCATAAAACACTGCTTGTGTGTCCTTTGTTTTGAGAAAGATGAAATGAGACTTTACCTAACGATTAAAGACTATAAAGACGCCTAAAATAAACAAGGATGTTACCGTGTCGGTCGGTCTCAGTAGACTATAAGCAAAACATTTTCTGTACCAAACATCAGTGCTTAAAAATTCCGAAAGTGCATTATTTTAGCATGGCAATGAACGAGTTAAGTCATAAGTAGGTCCAAGTATAACCAGTTTGACTCCTTTTGAGGAAATCCGATCAACATAACATCTGACGCTATCGGCTTGCGGGCTCACTTTACGCGGCAGCAACTGCGGCGGCGATGGTAAGCTGCATGCAGCGGAAATAAATGCATATAAAACTCCACAGCTGTGCCACAGGGATTTGGATTTGGATATCTTCTAAGCATTTGTTTCTCGCTCGTCGCTTGTCGGCGTCGCAAAATGTCGTGGTCAGACCGTCACACTTGTCTTTATAGGCATTCAGTGTCAACGCGTCTCGATTACCATAATGGCATAGACCCTATTATTCTTGGCACTATATTATCAATAGGTACTCAATCATTTATTGCGCTGCATAATGTGTTTACAAACGGTATTAAAATAAACTTGACAGGTAAGAGGTCATTATGGATAGGGCGTATTACGTTATTGTATCTTTTACTATTAAGCGCAGCAAGCAGCGCAAGCGCTTTTACTGTTAGTAAATAAAAGACTTGCTAAAGTACAGAGCTGTATCTCATCTTTGGGAAAACCCATTTTCAACCCGAGCTATGTTCGATTCTTCAACCTAATGGTAATGAATGAAGATTCTGCGTGCGAGAGAAATGGACCGGGGGTCAATTACCAATTGAACTCTTATCGATTTAAGCTTAGGTAAGTACTTGAACTATGATAAGGGTATTTAACCGCCGTACTCAGAGACATTTTAAAGACAATAAATCGTTCCTTTTTCAAACGCGTGTATGATAAACAGTTACTAAGGAACGACTTGATCGTCATGATTATCTTCTTACCTACTGCGATTGCGGATTTAGTCAGTGTATAATCTAGACAATTAGTGAATGAATTATTGACGATGAATTAGCTTAACGATTTCGTTTAATTTGAGACTTAAAAAGCAAACGTTGTCCCTTTACGTTAAAACCAAGGAATATAATTAAAACGTTGCAACAAAACGATGTGATTTTAAATTAGGTTCAGTATTTCTTTATGCTTTAGAAAACTCAAATCACGTAAATTACTTTCTTTAATGTTTTTTGCTCAACCAAACAAAAAAAAGTATTTAGCCAGCAAATCAGCCATTTTGAGCATACAAATTGACTACAAAATGGCCGCCAATAAACCATACTCTAAAAGCGAGAATTTCAAATCATTACAGGTGTAATCTATAAACGTAGGTCTATGACTTTGCTATTTAAATAGTTCCTGAGCAAACCAATACGATTATGATAATGATATCACTGTTATCATCAGAATACGACCGCGTGAAAGATGTTGTGATAGGTAGGTACCTAAAACGTACACGGCTTAGCTTATCACACCAAGTAATGTAATAGATTTTACTGTCAAGTTCAATTGACAAAGGATTATTTAAATAGCTAATTGTAAATACATATGAACATATATGTATGTTTTTTAGGATTCATTATAATGGGTTAGCGGTGCCTATAGCCTATGTTTATATTATAAACAAAATGATTAATACAAATAGGGACATTCAAAAAACTAACGTTAAAAAAACATGTCAGAACTTATGTATCTACTTATGATAATTTAGTATTTTTTAAGTGAAATTAAATTTTGAACTATGAACGATTAATTATTAAAACTAACCAATTGTAATGTGTCAAGGTATTCCTTAACGTAATAACTATCGTAAAAATTACAAAATATTATGAAATAATCCATAAATAGATACTAAATGTACTTACTTAATGAAAATTCGTGAATGATCGTGGTACAAAAATAAAATATAAAATATCTACTAGTCGAAAACCAGTTTTGTTCTAACCCATTGTTATGCAAATTTTTCTGACGTTTATATCGTATTTAGACATAAATATGGATTTATCTTTGTTGTTACCTCACAAACAAACACAACACAAGCAAACCTCACAAACCAGTTACCTACTTGTATAGGTCTTGTACAGACGAAGACCCCAATAAACCCAAAAACCAGTCCTAATCCGGTTTTAAACAAAACATTGTCGCTAAAGCTACAGAGCAACTTCAGTGTTTAACTTTTTATCACCAAAAATGTACTTACAATTTTTTAACTTCATCTCCTTTGCCACAGAATTTAGCCAGTTCGTCAATGCCCTCTTCCCTGATGACAGTAGAGTCGACGTCGAAGCAAACGCAGTCGGCTGTACGGAACAACTCCTGGACGCTTTGCTGAGAAGACATTACACTTATGGACACCAATGACAAGGTCTTAAGGGTCGCGTACTGCAGATTGTTCTTTATGCTGCGGAAGAACGGTATATTTAAAATAAAGGAGGTAATTTTTGAAAAAAACATTCTGACTGATTTTCGCTTTCAGAAACTCATGACTGAAATTCGGATTTGGTAAAATGACGTTTATATAGCTTGGCACTAACTGGATACTGTAATATTCAAATTATTTTTCCCGTGAGCTGTTTTTGTACGATGATAAGTCCAATGACTGACTAATAACAAACTAAATGGAAATACAGCCAGTTTTATGACCAACTGCACACGACTTTTTAATAAAAAATATTATTACCGCACTCGTGTGCAAAGTGCGGTGTCCCTTTATTGATATTGGTCTAACGAATCAATTGTGACGATATCACCAATCAATCACCAGACCACTTGGTTAAATTGGTCGCGGAGGGTACCGTAAATAAACGTGCAATACTACAACGAACTACTAGAAATACTACTGGAAAATATAACATGCAACATGCGTTTCCTAAAACTAAAAAAATAGTCAAACCTGTAAAGGGCCATTTTGGTTGTTTTCTTGAAACGTAACTATTAGAAGCTGTTGCACCGAGTTGATTCGAGTGAATGGTAATAATCAGAGTAAAGGTCAGGAGAGCAATAAAACAAATACCACTTGGTTGGGGACTACCGCGCACACCACGCCTCCGATGAGTGTGATATCATACAGCGCGCCCGGCCTACCGTTATCGCCTTATATCCACCAGCCTCCCCAGATAACGCGATGATGCGAGCTACAGCACTACTCTCTGAGAGCTACGTACTATAAGTGACGTCACATCGTCGTCTTCATTTGAAAGACATATGGCCAGACACGAGCCACATTAGAAGTAAGGGCGCCGAAACGACACCCATCTCGCTCACTCGCGATAGAAGCGTATGGAATATTTTGTGGAAGCACTTGTTTTGCGAATTGCGTCGAGCGCAAAAACGATAAGCACTGGCGGCGATGATAAATTGGAATGTTTTTGTAGAGAAAAAAAAAATAACAATTTATGTACCTAATTAACTAGTGTGCTGTCAATGCAATATGCGATCATCGACGTTGAATTAGATATTGAAAAAATACCGGTCAAGAGCGAGTCGGCCTCGCACTCGGAGGGTTCCTCACCCTTAGTAATACGGTCCCGTACGTTCCCTTTGTGTTGGGAACCCTAAAAACTAATCATTAACCCGGACAAAATATTTTTTCGTCTATCTGTCTGTGTATCTAATTAATGGATGTAATGCAGGTTTTTTTTTTTTAACTAAACTTTTACTTTGTCGAGATGGTCCTTAGCTATAATGGAAATTGGTCGGATAGTTCAACGTTATGAACTCTAAAACCAGATCGAAAAAACCCCGAAGTTCATTCCGTCACCCAATATAAGAAAAAAAACAAATAGGTAGTACGCAAAATTCGCACAATACTCATCAAAATATTACTTAATCAAAAAAAAATGTACATAGTTTAAGACTTAATTGAAATACATCTTTTTCTATTAAATACCTACTCAAAACAAAAACAAAATTATATCAAGTCCTTATCTATTTACAATCTTTTTAAACTCCACTCTTTTCTCTTTTTAATGATGCCTTGTAAAATATTATCTTTCCTGTTTGTATAACGAAAGGGATTCCCAATGTCCCCCTGTAATTGTTAGTGAGCTACAAGGAAAAGAAAACAGTAGTTCCCCAATTTGCCAAAGTACCTATTTCGTAAATACTAAGTAAAGTGCAAATCCATATAAAATCAAGATTTATTGAAATATTAACCATGAAAAATTCTCCAATTGTAGATTGAATCCTTCACCACTTGTATAATAAAGATTTTAAGCACAGGTGCATTTAATTTTACGAGTTTGGATTGTTACGCGCATCGCCATCAATCAAACAGTGTTATAATCGCTATCCCAACTAATATCATGGACTTGACAGTTAAGCGCGTGGAATTTAACCCCACGTGGTACCGTGGAAGCGCGTGGAAGCGGGTAGCCGCGCGTGGAATGTCCGTCAAGTCTACTAGTGAAAACACTGATTAACTGAAAAATTGCCACTTGTAATTTAACCTTTTTTTCACTACGATAAAATGTATAAAGAACTACAAAAAATGGCAAACAGTTTTGTTTTCGTCATGATGGTTTTTTTTTCAAAAATATTTTTAGGGAAATGTCTATAACAAGTCTATAAAAACCATTAGCTTGTCTACATCGTGGTATACTATAAACTGTACATATTGAAAGGTATTAAATTGTAGGTTAATTTATAGGTAAAACAATATTTTTTTTAATTTTAGCCACTTGTTTTTTTTTTACAATTGTCAAACTTTTTAATAAAGTATGGGTACGCTTACTTGTGACGGTGTAAATTTTGATCTAATAGACCAAAAAAGATAAAACAAAATGCATAGTATTGACATTAGTTAGGTTTATATAATTGATAACAATATTAGACCAATTAAAAAAAATAACTGAATAACTGCTTTTTTTGTGGAAAATTACAGCAAAAATATCATTTTGTTTTCATAAAAACTCGATTTTCTCAAAATTTTGCAGATATTTTTTTTTAAATTATTTAGATCTAAAGTAAAACGAGGAATAATAATAAGCAAAAAAAAAAGTGAAATATCTACAAAATTTTGAGAAAATCTGTAAACCACCCTGTATAACAAGGCGCGAGTTATATGTAAACAATAGGTAGGTAATATTATTTTAGAAATACCTTTTAAAAATTGGCTCGCCTGAACGCTTGCGTCTTTATAAACGAAACGACAACTGATTTGAATTTACAAATTAAAAACGGAGGCTTTTCACGTGTTTGGTTTTTTAAAAGAATAGCGTACAAATGACATTAAACATTTCTATTTCTACTTTACCGAGCATTTTTTTAAATAATATAATTATATATATAATTATTTTTGCATAGCAATATATCTACCTACCTAAAAATTTGGACACACACAGGAGGAGTGTGATAATAACGGCACCTTTGATAGTATTTTTGGTGAAAGAACTTGTTTTGAGTACTCCTGGTCATAGACTTATGTTTACTTCGTATGAACTTGTCTCTAGGACAATAAATCTGACCAACTCAATGGTGTAATAACTATAGCTGTGACGCCTGCGACTCCATGACGTCACAGTGACGTGCTCAGTCTTGCGCCGGCTCCGGAACCGCGAGGTTGTCAATTAATTTATTTGAAATGCAAACATCGCTATTTTGTACGACGTAGTGTGTTAGGAATCTTAAATGATTTTGTTTGCACGACCCTATCTAGTTTTAAAGATCATGTTATCGAATTTCACTTCATCGATTGTATCATTTTATCGAACGCTATATTCTGCTGATACCATGATTTTTTCAGGATATCTTAGACATTAATTAAGGAGGTTAGGTTGTGGCTACCTTTGCCGCCTAAATCCTGGGTAAAGATAGGGTGATGGAACCAGTAATGGACAAGGCACCAATAATGGACACTTAATTCTTATTTTACAGAAGATAAGGGATATTCATTTGTTTTGCAACAATCAATTTAGGACCGTATGAAATTTGAATTAAGAGTGAATTGTCCATTACTGGTGCTTGTCAGCTAAAAGTGTCCATCATTGGTGCCGTCACCCTACGTTCGTTGAAAGGTGTTTCGATAAAATAATAGGTACCCCTATCATGCTTCCATTACAAAAAAAAAGTACTCGCATCACTATTTATGTTTCTCCGTTAATACAACCCAGATTTAATTCTACTCAATACAATTTAACACATTTAGTGGCGAAACCCCGACTATCGGGTATTTTATGATTTCGTTCCCAGCCCGGATGACCCGATAGTCGGGTTATCCGCCTGGCGCGATGGTCGGGGATATTTTTGTGGCCTGGCGCGATGTCTTTGTTTGGCTGGGCGGCAATGAATGTGTTAAAGTCCGACTGGTACTTTTTCTCCCGGAAAATTGGACAGTTCCCGAGGCAAAAGCTATTTATTCTACGTTTACTGCTAAAAATGGTCCTACTAAAACCTTTCTACTAAAAATCGCTGGATAAGCAAATATGAACGTAAAAATAACGGTATAGCGTTACTATTTTGTTCGTTTTATAATTTCAATGTTATTGCTATTTAAATACAATAGGAGCTCAAGATCAAGTATTTTACCAACTGCGAATTTGAATAAAATGAACACGGACCTAAAAGGTAGGTTTTTAGGTCCGTGAAAATGAAGTGTTAGAAACTAGATTAGGTAATTATAATTTCCGAGTCCCTAAATGTTCCAATCGCTCGGCCTGCCACCTGCCCGCATGACATTACATTGGCGCCCGGATACATTCTCTTGAGCTGCTGCTGTAATGCGTTCTTTGAGATTCATCAAATAGTCTATTGAATTTCCGTACACGTTTTCTAAATAGCACTAGTAAGACAAGGACAAGGATAAATATTCGGAGTTGATGGCCAACCTTCAGTAATTTGAGGGACACCAAAAGAATAAGAAAAACAACTAATAAAAATCCTAAGGTTTAAGCCCGGAGATCGTGGAGGCCACAAACGGGACTAAGACGCCCGATGCACCTCTCAGGATATTTTGTTACGTTGCATAATGTGTTGGGCAGTGATCATTTTGAAGCCACATAAACACCGTGTTGCCTAGGGTACATCTTGCATTACGAAAAGAAGCGATACATGCGCGTGGTGGAACCCTAAAACAGAATCATGCACACGCGTTTTGTACACACTACACTACACACTTTTACCTAGACAGCAAGCAAGGACTGTGTCTCCATAATTTAGTTTAAACAGCATTTGTCTCTCACACAGAACAGAACCTAATTTTGTATAATACTTTTACCCTATAATAATTTTTAGCGACTTCAATAAAGTGATTTTGAAAACGCCGACCGTTATCATTTTTTTTCCTTAATTTCACGCCATCTGAACTTGTAGGTATTTGTAGGTACTTGTAGGCCTACCACCCCTTAACGGCTTGGCGTTGGTTTCTGGTCTAAGACACCCTGAATATAATACAGCTGACATTTAGGTTTAACTATGAGTACTTTACCTCGAAGCGAGTCGAAGCCGACTAGACGTGTGTGCAGTAATATTACGAGCACGCAACATCCGTTGGTATACATGCTACAAATAATAAAACTCTTTTCCTACAGCGACACGTGCTCAAACCGTGTTTTAAATGGCCCGTATAGACTATGTATAAAAACAAAGCCGTTTTACTGCACAGTAGTAAAACTGTTTTATTTACTTCATACAAATAGTGATAACAAAAGAAATTATAAACCTCGTAAGCAAGCTTCTTAAAAAATACCAGTTAAGGGCACCACAGACTAAGCCCCTTATCCATAAACGCACTATAAACATATTTTAGTTAAAGTATTCAGTGTCCCTATCTGCCCGATTCAAATATAATGATAGATAAGGACATAGCATATTTCAACCACACTAGCTTTTGCGCATTTATAAATAAGAGTGTATCAGTTAAAGACTGTCAGGCCGCCTGACAGTCCAAAATTTGAAAAAAATATGAAACCTTACGAGACTGATAGTGTGTGTTCTAATATTATGAACTGACGAGCCAATATCGGCTGACGGACTGTTAAGTCTGTGGTGCCTTTTTGTTTAACTGGCCTAATTTGACAATTATTCAGATGCAGGGGCCCTAGCCAAGATGCAATATGCTAAGTAACATTTCTATTAGTTTCTTTTTTAAACCAATCGCGTGACTAGTAGATGAAGTGTTACGACGAGTCACGTGATCTACGAGTGACGTGATTGGTTTAAAAACGAATCGAAAAGAAACGCTAGTTGGCGTAATGCATTTCGGCTAGGGCTTGAGGTGTTCAATCGCCCTAGTTCCAGTTCAGAACCATTGGGTATGCTGCAATCATGATAGCCAAGCAGAGATGTATTTAAAATGATTAAGTGAGATATGAAATTTAGAAATGCCAATTTTAATTTTTTTGTATAACAATACATTAAACAATGCAATGCAACATAGTATTATTAAATACTGTGCACACTGCCCCACGCATCTAATGTGTGATATTACGCCGTTCATGTTGTCAATAAACTGATAAGAAGCTCCTGAGGAAATTCTGACAAATATTTGTGTTTATTTTAATTGTTTACAAGTTGTAGGTTTTTCCCGTTTTTTTTATACGAATGATGATAAGATTATCTATTTGTAACTTGCACAAAGTTTTCAAAGGAAGACAACCAAAAGGACACTATTATTGGGATTGGTCTGTACGCAAAGGTTTGAACGTATTTTATTTTTACTTATTTGATGAAAATTAGTTTAGCTGTTAACAATAATCGCTTCAGAAGCGGACTATGTATTTATGTCAGGGTTTTAAAGTTTTAAAGTCATTGATATTTGATATGGGTAGGAATTTACACAAAAGTTTAGTTATGCAGAGTTTTTAAAAACTTGTGTATGAATTATATGAATGTGTATCTTGTTATTTGGCAGTACTATTTTAAAAACCTATGTGTGGGCAGATGTTGGTGTTAATGACTCGCTGTACCTTAACATGACTGACTGTTTAATCAATAAAATCCACTATCAATATTCTAATATTCTACTAACATACATTGATCGGAGAATAAAACAGAAACCAAATCAACGCTTTGTTAATCTCACATTTAGGACTTAATCATAATCACAAATGTTCAATAAAATCATTATTGCATAATAATTTTTGTTTCAGTATTATCCAGTTTAGTACAAAGGATGCCCGCTACATTGCTTTCTTTAGGTGTGTTGGTGAATTATCTCTGTTTTTTTTAAACCAGTTAGAAGCAGATTCGTGACTGATAATCATGTGGTTAGCATATGTGTAAGTTTAATTATGAAACTTTATCATACAAAGACAAAGTTCTATCTTATCTATTGAGCTATAATTTGCCTGCAAATAACAGCAACATTAGACTTTTTTTTAATGGTAGGGTGAAGGCACACGAGCACTCAGGCCACGTGATAGTAAGTGGGATCTGAGACCCATAGACATTTGAAATCTCAAAACTGCAATCCTAAGATTTCAAATGACCAATCCTGAGGACTAAGATGAAATGCCTCTATGCTATTAATTACACCAGTTGTGTTATCCCCATACCGGAACACAGCAATGCGAACACTACAGCTTGGCAGTGGGTTGATGGATAAGATGGTAGTAGCGATCCGGATGGACCCTGCAAAAGGTCCATAAATAAAAAATAGACTAACAAAATAAGGACATACATATTATCAAATCAGAGAACAACGTCAAAATTATTTAAATAAATAGTGATTTTGTTCCCTGAATTTAAACCATGCTTAATTGTTAAACATTTGTAAGAACTAAAAACGAGTGGAACAATATGACTGTCTGAGAGTGTATTTAGCTATAAAACAGAACAATACCGACCGCTAGAAACCTATTTCTATGCGACCTTGCGATGCGACCCAATTACTTCTAATGACGCTCTATAGAAATTGCTGAATCATAGTCGCGTAAATACTCTAAATATAGATCCAAACCCTAAATGCTTATACAAAAAGCGAAAAGACAACGTTTTTAATAACGAAATGGTAACATTATTGATTAATCACATATAAAACATCGTAAAGTAGATTAAAATGGAGAGTCATTCAAGGTTAAGTTATCAACTCTATTTTACCACCGAATAAGCATGCCATGACCAAGAAATTACACATACCTTTTTCTTATCGTACTTCCAAACACCTGTAAGGTTTTAGTCTTGACTGTCAACACTTTTCAGTTATAAATTCACGTTAAAGTTAGTATTTCATATTTCGTACGAACTATCTTGCGGCTGAAATGACATTGACAACTAATTGCATTGACATACAGGTGACATTTCGAGCTGAGTCCGATACGAGATTCAGAGATTTAGAGTAACATTGTATGTCTTTGACTAAAATAAAATTACTCAGATTTGTATCGTTAAATAGTACTTGAATTATAATAAAACCTACTTATACATAAAGTTATTTGAAATTTGATAACCACAGATGGTCCAAAACTTGTCCAAAACAATTAATTTTGAACTAATTTCGAATAAAGCTGTACCATAAGTACCTATTTATTGTTAAATTTAATTAATGGTTTCATTCGTATAAAATTTAGTCTAAGAATATAAAAAAAAACTTTAACTACAAGTAAACCGCAAAGTTCAATTCGGACCAAAGTCTGAAAGCGCGAAAAACTTAAAAAGTTCATCGCCGAGTTCATTTTTAAGTCAGATAAACCATGAAATACTTTATAATAAGCTAAAATGAATGTTGTACAAAATACTAACCTAAATAAAAAGCACGCAAAATCAAAAAATGAACTTGTGCGGAAGGACTTTTCTTGGGGTGAGTTTATTTGGTTGAATATTAGTAAATGAGTACCTACATGCTACACATCTTGACTTGCTTTCAATTTTATCAAATTTCTTAACACAGGAATTCGAGGTGGGACCTCGTTACCTTCTATTCAGAACAATGCTCCCAGATATCAGTTTAGCAATAATAATGGGGAAACCACAACAAAATCAAAAAAGTCTTCCATGGGACCGCCTTTAGAACCTCCAAGAAGTTTAAAACGCAAGTAAGTTTTAACACAAGACTAATATAAAATAGGTACTTATGAGAATTTCAGCAGCAAAATTACAATTTGATTATTCAAGCCAAGCTAATTAAGTTAAAATTCTAAAAGAAGACTAATTTCTAAGAAATGGCGAATAAACTGCTTTATACTACTTAGGTAAGCGTTACTTTTCTTCTTTAAATACTTTGTATAATAAAATTGGCGAGTTCATGACGATTTGAATTTGCTACATATCGTCGAAATATTGTCTAATATTCTTACCGCTTTAATAATACGTTTCATTGAATAATATATAACAATAGCCGCGAAGTTTAAGTAAATAAATATATAATGCAATGACTTAAGTCGAAAAGTTGGTCTATTTCCACAAGTTCCATTGACAGTTCCATTATTTAAAGGACTTCAGATACTGGAACTAGTGGGTTTTTTTTTCCTAGTAGTTCTATTTTATTAAAAAATAAAATGAAATGACGAATTTTTCTTTTATTATTACGATTATTTTATATTATATTATTAAAAAATGCAATTTTTTCATTAACAGTTTTAGTGAGACTAAATTATTTTTTAATAAAATGAGCTACTGGGGAAAAACATTCCCACTAGTTCCATTATCTGAAGTCCTTTAAATAATGGAACTAGTGGGAATAAAAATTCCCACTGCACTGTCAATGGAACTAGTAGTAATACCTATACCGAAAAGTTATCAAATATATTCCAAATTCAAATTCAAAACAAAGGCATAAAGATGTACTTCTTGGTAATTAGTTAGTATTCTTTAATTAACTTTTGCCTAACCACAAAAGTATAAACTCGTATAAATATGGGATAACTGACTTGTAAGTATATATTTACGTTCATACCTACCTACTAAATTTGGGCCTAGTATGGTCGCGTTTATCGCGTGACAAAATGTGGATAAAGCATCCGCCACTCTCGTAGGTACTTATAATTATTATACGTACGGTCACGGACGTTAATTTGTGACCCATTTCAGTAAAAATATGGTTGAAGTCGTCAATGTCATTACTATTGACTCATTAGAGATGTCAAGTCATTTGTAATTAATAGGAAACTCAACCTTATTGTTTTAGCATGTCAGAATTCCTTGACTGTACGTGTTAAAAAGTGACGGGCGTTTTATCCACATTTTGTCACGCGATAAACGCAGCCATATTAGGCCCCCGGCGCTACCTTATCAGTTATCATTATCACCTCAATAAAATTTAAGTGTACCTACAATTAGTGGAAATCGTACATTTCTCCTTATAAAATGTTGTCAATTTTACGAGTCTAAATCGTAAGTAGTTACGTATTGTCAACCAATTTGATTTCTAGGCCACTATGGACTATATTAAAGTGACGTTGACAACCTAAACGTAAGAGACTTCCTATGATTTGTACAACATCGCGTTGCACAGTGTTGCCGCGGTAGGAAAAAAACGAAAAAAAGAAATTGTAGGTAGATCAAATAAAAACATGATTTATTGAACTTGTTTTAATAATGTATCACATATGCTAAAATGAGGGTACTTTCTCACAGAAACATTATCAAGACACTTGTCAAAGTTTTACAGTTTATTTACAAGACGTTTAAGTGATTTCGAGTTGGGTGTTTCAAATTACGATTTTATGATACAAAGTATACTTGTTATCAAATTTGCAATATGGATTCTGTAGACCAAGGTATTGTCTTGTAAAAATGTATTATCTAATTAAAATATTACTATAATTTTATATAATAATCAATATTTAAATGCACAGCTTAAATGCAAGTGGAAAGTTTTCTTCTATTGACTTTTAAGTATAATATTCTATTTCGTGCCGCGATAAAATGTTAATGACAGTGAAATATGGACCTTCCATTACTGGAATATAAAACCCAAAGTTGCTACTTTTTGGTAACTTTAATTAGAATAATAATCGTTTACTGCACGGCACATTGTGGAATTAAGCCGTGATGAGCTTGTAGCGGTTATATTTCGAGACCCATCGAAAAGTTTGGACAGAAAATATACAAATTTATAAATTATTTTTATTTATTTTTTATTTATTTATTAATTAATTGTTGTTTATTAATTTTACTTAAATTTCCCAAAATATAGTGCCTAATATATATTAATTTAGTATTTTTATCTATAATACTTCATTCTGTACCATATAAAAATAATAGGTCATTAAAAAACCTTAGAAATCATTTAGTCCGCTACGTACTATGGAGCGGCAACACTGTGCGTTGACAGTCTATAGTGACCTAAGATTCAAATTGTTTGACTGTACCCTTGTAAAGGGAAGGGCCGTGGTTTGGTTGAATTGAAAATTCTGTCACTTCGGAGCGAACTTTGAAGTTAACAAATAGCAACTTAGACAGGGGGCTTATCTCATCTACGTATTTTTTAGTAAAGGTTTATGTAAATTTTGTAAAGGTTATCTGTCGACAAATGCTCGCAAATGTTACATCATCCTGATCATTCGCATGCGCAGTGTCAGGTGCAGCCGGGGTCAGAGAAAATAAACAATGAATTAGATTAACGTTCAGTTTCATCATTATCTATTTTAGTAACACGAGGATTTCCTTAGTATATAGTTAAATAAAAGTAGCATGTGATACCGACTTTTGCTTTTGATGCTTTTTTGTCTGAAATTTTCCGGGTAAAAATAGTTTAAAATTCTTATAGGTTTTCCTGTAATCTACAAGCAATGAACATTGTGTATTTTTTTCAAAATTTTAGGCTCAGTAGTTTCGGAAATCAGAGGGGAATGGTCAACTTTCGTCTTCTTTCATTCAAACCTATTTATTTTACAATAATAAAAAAATACATTTGAGATTTTCCTAACGAGCCCTTTCATTTGATATGTGACACAGCAAGGTTTGCAAAACTTTTTTTTTAGTTTCCTAATTTGCCCCCGAAAATGTCCCTTATTTAAAAAAAAAATAACTTTGCACATCTGCGTTTGGGGTCATCAATTTACATATCGTCGGTGATACTGCAATACCGCACGTTGCAAAATGTACATTTTGCAAGTTATAGAATTTTTTACTTACGAGGTATTGCAGTATCACTGAAGATATGTGTACCAAATTTCAACTCCATCGGCCAGTAGTTTCAGAGCAAATTGGCTGTGACAGACAGACGCACGAGTGATCCTATAACGGTCCCATTTTTTGTACGAAACCCTAAAAATTATGAAAATCTTTGGAGTTTGAAAGTTCGAAAAACTTTTGTCCGCTGTTATCTTATATATATTTTATCTAACAGATGGGCCCTTTCTTATACACTTCGACCCTGTAGCATCTTTTGTGCAATTACCCTCTTACACACTCAGCTCTTCGAATGTGCAGGTTTTTTCACGATGTGTTTCCTTCACAGTAAAAGCATCGGGTAATGCACTTAAGTTAGGAAAACTCATTGGTACATGGTGACCGCGGGGGTTCGAACTCGGTTCCTTACGATCACGAGTCGACCGCCTAAGCTACTAGGCTACTTAACGCTCTCGCTGTTCGCTGTTTCATTTGTCCGACAATCATCTTTCTCTGAAAGCGTTTAATTTTCCTGGATAACATTAACCTAACCTAACCTACAGGTTCTGTAGGTCCTATATCTCTTCAAACATTTTGAAAAGTCAATGGGTTCAGAGAAAAATGATTATTGTTGGAAAATCCGCCGTAATAATAGTACCACAAATTTTGAAGAAAAAAATACAGTCTGCTATCTCTTACGGTTCGAAAGATACAGGAAATATACAGCTCTTTAAAGTTAGAACAGACGGACGGACTTAGGCAGGGACAACCAGCCACCAAAGGTAGTGATGTATAAAAAGGCTGGCACTAGATTGTTGACAGTAAAACCAATCAATTGTCACCAATTATGCATTTTGAGCCGTAACTTGGCATTTTCTATACAGTATCATGTAATCTGTTCCGAATTGAAAACTTTGGCAGTGTGTTATATTTTGTAAAAAAATCAGGGTGCTAGCTGCACTGGGAAAAAATGTTTGAGGGTGGGAAATACGGCCTGAATGGGTTCGAGTAAATATACACTGTAGTGTCGCTCGGCTTTTTCTTCGAACTTGTCCGGACACTGTCGTGTGTCTAGGTTTGATCTAAAACCTTGATCTCCAGTTTATTATTATTTTGGATCTATCTAAAGTCGAAACTATAATCCGTGCGATAAATGTGACAGGGAAAGGGTTAGGTTAGGCTAATTTAACAGCAATTAATATATTAGCATATTAAAGTGAACCAGAGAGCCAGAGGAGATGTAGGTCGAATCCTACCTAAGACCGACGATTTTTTTTTCGCTTTAATATAGTTTACAATTTACTAACGTGAAATGAGGAATCAGTTGTCAAAGTTGTCTCACGGATTATGGTTTCGACCTTGGGTCCCATCTTCGGGAAAACTCGTTAGTTTAACCCAAGAGATTAATTTTGACGTTATCTATGAAACGGGACCTTATTGTCGATGGCGCTTCTGCCATTATTAAAGATGCTCCGATATAAATACAACGTCGCGTCATTCATTCAATTCATTCACCATCGAATATTTCACTTCGAAGACTGCTGCCAAGCTTCAGTTCCACTAAACCCGATTCATCATCAAGCGGTAAAGGAAGACCGAGGGTGCTCGCCAGTGAATCGGCGACGGCTGAGTCTGACTTCTGCACTCCTAGGAACCGACCGACGGCTCTGAGATACATCAGCAGTAGCAGCAGAGGTACCAGATAATGCTGGTTTGGAGGAGGAAGAACAGTGAGGCAAAACAGTTCACTCCCTCACTGTTTTACCTCCATGTTAAAACATCATACCTTGGGGTCTACCCCCACAATCAAATTTCAGAAATAGACCTGCCTTTTCTGAAGAGTAAAAGAGATAAATCTTAAAGTGGAATTTCTATTATTCATTCCATTTTCTTATTCTTCTTGACTATTTGGAATATTTACCTATCTCGATGTATATTATAAATGTGAAAGTAACTTTGTATGTCTGGGGCACGTTTTATAAAGCTACAAGTTACAATTTTACAGGTCTAAACTGGCAACACTGCTCAAATAGCTGGTCGTCATTGGTCGAGGTTGTGTCAAATGGAAACTTGTAACCTGTAAATTGTAATTTGTAGCTTTATAAAACAGGCCCCTGGTCGTTACGCTTTTATGGCTAAACGATTATGATGAAATTTGGTATGGAGATGGCTTGAGTTCCTGGGAAGGACATAGGGTTTTGATTCCAGAAAAATTGCCAGTTTCCGAGGAATTAGCGATATGACTTCGACGCTAACGGTACAGCAACTAGTTTCAAATATTTTGAAGACAGCAAAATAATACTTAAACGCAACTAAAGGAACTTAATCGAAATCGATTACCTGCTGCATATCAATCTTCAATTAATGCTCTTTTTGAAAGTAATTTAGACGACGGTATACATCATAGATCACTCGACTCACAAGAGACTCTGTTTTATCTTGCGTACCCAGTTTGTTTGGTAATGTCTATTTGTCTACATATTATTATATTATACACAAGCATACATTACTACTACATAAACAAATATTGTCTTAAGTGTTCCACAACATAATAGTCGTTATAAAATCATTGTAATCAGGTCATCACAATATGTAGATTATTTTTCTTAAACGACTAAGTTTCGAACACTTTTCCTTGTGTTCCTCAAAACCTTATAAGTGTAGACAAAGTCGACAAAAGTGACAACTTTTTCAATGAGAAATCGTACAATTTCGACAAATTTTGCTTGTTATATTACAGGTGGATACAGTGGAACAAGATCTGCTCGATCTTCCAGTGCTGCCGTGGAACCTAGCGTTATATTAGGTAACAGTAGCTACGCGGAACTAACAAATTCGATAAGTTGTAAAATTTACCTTAAGGCTTAGTAACTAAGATTCATTTTGCACCATATTTAATTTGTTCCTTACGCGGCATTGCAGTACCACCTACGGTTGGGTCTAGCATCCCAGGGTTTCTTTGAGTACCTTCCAGTCCTCCATCATCAGACCTAGCTTGCGATCTACTATTAAGTAGTTGAAGTTTAATCACAACGACTGGTATGCGCCCTAAGGCGGAGCGGTAATGATTTTCCATGAGCGAAAGCTGTTCAGCTTTCAAACCACCACCTTTTTCATAAATTTTGTACGTTTACCAAGTTAGTTAATTTGACGACCGGAAGGGAGCAAAATTTCCACTGCGTGATTACGACCCTTGATTTCAGAGCTTTAAAGAGATACGTAACTCTGTTAAATTAAACTTTTCGAGTTCAATATTTCCTAAACGGTACCCCAAATCTAAGAATTAATAAGTAAAAACATATAATGTTTTTTAAGAGCTCTCCATTGATCGGCGAAATTCCAATGTATAACTATGCCAGATTAAGTACTTAGTACGAAGAGTCTCTGAGTTAAACCGCGGCAGACGGACAGACGAGCAGACGAACATACCGAAACTATAAGGGTTCCTTGTTGACGACGGAACCCTTAAAACCGGCCAAGTGTCAGTCGGACTAGTGAAGTGTGAAAAGTGAAAATTTCAACTTTCTAACTATTATGATTCATGAGATACAGCCCGCTGACACGACGAACGGACGGACGGACAGCCGAGGCTTAATAATAGAGTCCCTTTGGCATCTTTTGGCTACGGAGCCCTAAACTATTTTATAGAGCTAATAAAGCTCTGGCATATAAAATACTGTGACGTACAGATATTAAGAAACATACAGACTGACCATTTTATAATAGGGGTCTCTAATTTTATTTTAACTACAGAGTCCAATAGAATCCGCCAAGTAATAAGCTACTTACTTATATTTATAGGACACAATAATTTGACAATATTTTTCAGCAATATCTGAGGGCAGAGGAATGGCCCGTGGCGAGATAGGCATTGCAGCTGTTGACCTGAAACACCCGAATTTGGTGCTTTGTCAATTCAGCGACTCACTTCTGTATACCCACACAATGACCAAGATTAACTATTTCAATCCTATCGAAGTAAGTTTACACCCAATATTTTCGAATTTTATTTAAGTCATGGCTGTCTTATATTGGTCTGAATGCGACCAGCTCCTAGTTGTACGTTACTTAATCTCGCTTAGTTCAGAAAATAGATCCTCCCGAGCGTGGGGACGAAACGAGAAACCATATTTGACGAAGGAATCTGCGAGTCCTCCAGTTGGGAATCTTCAGATCGTCGTGATAGTCGTGATAATTTTTATCTTCAATTTCAAAATAAACAAACAAACTTATTAGATACCGCCGATAACTTGTTTTAGTGTTAAAATCTAGTCCAACTAAGGTTAACTAAAGATACACAATCTATATTCTATATCAACAGATAATAGTTCCAAATACATTCTGCGAAGGAGTGAAACCTAACCAGCTTTATCAGCTGATCCGCGATCAATACCCCCTGTTGAATCTGACCACGGTCCAGCGCAGGCATTTCAATGACGCAGCCGGTCGTCAACATATACAGACGCTGTGTGCCCCTCAATACAGCGCGGTGTATCTTCAGGTTCTTCATAAGTAAGAGTCTATTTTATATATTGCCTAAACATTTTTTACGATCGTTGTCGCTCACGTCCTACACTTTTTTGCCAAGAAAGGGTTAGAAATAAAAAGTTTTTTTTTTTTTACAAAATTAGGCATTGATGATTGATAGTTTGACGCCAAATGATAAAGGTTTTAATTGCAGGTTCTACGCGTTAACAGCAGCGGCAGCGGTTCTCAAATACGTGGAATATATTCAATGCATCGTATTTGCCAGGGAGTCCTTAAAGATTGAGTATCATTCATCTGAGAACACCATGATCATTGGTACTTTTGTTCCCTTTTTTTATTGCCTTAATACTTCCTCAGCCTCTAAAATCATTATTTTTCATAGATGTAGGAACAGCTACCCAATTAGAACTGGTACAACCATTACTTCCTTCTGCTGGAGCCACTTGCTGCTTATTAGGAGTATTAGGTCCTACATACACAGTTGGAGGAATCAGAGCGCTGAGAGCTGCGATACTTCAGCCATCATGCAACAAAGAATTGATTGAAAATAGACTTGATTCTGTCCAAGATTTGATTGAAAATGAAGCAGGGTTGATGGTAGAATTACAGGTGGGCTATTAAAAAATACTTTAAGCCATCAAAACAAGTGTCATATAGATTGCACAATATTTATTGTTGCTACCAGACTGTTTTTCATATAGTGATATTATCAATAGAAAAGCCGATAACACTTAGCCACGACACTTTTCTCTTATTGATATAATTTTTGTTAGAATATTTTATGACTATCTTATCTATTGGCCACGTTCACAGTACAAAACAAGGTTTGTTGTTGTAGGATGTGGTTAAGAAATTATCAGACATCGATAGGATACTATTACTATGTGTCGAGCCTCAAAACCAACACATGGACAAGATGGGAGAAGCCCAGTTGAATCAAACATTATTATTGAAGACCACTATGGAGATGGTTCCGAAACTAGTGGAGGCACTTAACGCAGCAGACAGTGGAAGGCTTAAAAAAATTAAAATGGTATTACCTTAAATAACAATCAAATCCAATACTTTAACGATGTACCTATTCATTCTAACAGTAATTCCACCTTGTTAGGATTTTGAAAACCCCCATTACGGCGAAATATCCGAAAGGATTAAGAATATAATCCAAGACGATGCACATCTAGAGAAAGGAGCGATGGGTAGTCTTCAAAGGTGTTTTGCTGTGAAGCCTGAAATTAACGGCCTTTTAGATGTCGCTCGTAGGACTTACTCGGAGCTTATCGACGACATTCAGAAGATAGTGGAACAATTGGGCGAATCATACGACTTACCGATAAGACTTAATCAGAATATGATGAAAGGATTTCATATAGTAATGACAGTCGCTCCAAAAACTAGAAGACATTTCAATGTGGAAGATTTGCCTCCGATCTTTATTCAAGTATGTTAACTAGAGGTACAATTAATACATTGTCGAATATAGACGATCATTTCAAATATGCATAGGTTTTTCTAGATTTGTTCAATCAACCTAATCAAATTCTTGATTGGCTTTGACCCATTGATAGTTTTATCAATTTGTTACTCCAATTATTCAATCTAATAATTATAGGTACTAAACAACGGTTCGAGAATTTCAATGACTACTGAAGAATTGGTAGTTTTGGATCAACAAGCTAAGGAGTCTCTTAATGAAATACAAAAAATGAGTAACATGTAAGGAAATATAAACTTCATACCTATCCAAACTAGGGGTGGTCTTACATTTTAGTAATATATTTTTGAAACTTTTAAAGAATTTATGGAGTAAATCAAATTTACCAACTTTTTATTTATTTTTAGCGTTATTGAAAGTCTACTTAAAGACCTGCGTCCATTCATGTCCAGTCTTTACAAGCTCTGCGAGAATGTTGCTGAATTGGACATTTTGCTGGCTATTGCTCAGGTGCTTTTTTAATATTTATAAATCAGCAGTAAAAAAAAACGAAGTAATCCTAGTAGCGTAAATTAAAGTTACTTAATAATATATTCCAGGCAAGCACAGTTGGTTCATATATACGACCAGATTTCAGCAACTATCTGGCTATTCGCAACAGTATTCACCCACTTTTGGATTATAATAGCCAGACCCTGCCAATTCCAAATGACATTGTGAGTAGATATATTAAGTTAAGTAAGAAATCCTTCATTGAGGACCTAAATAACACTTTGATTTCAGTATGCAAGCCCTGAGCAAAACTTTACAATAATCACCGGACCAAATATGGGTGGCAAAAGTATTTACATAAAACAAATTGCCGTCTTGCAAATTATGGCGCAGGTTCGTACAAAAACAGCGAAGTAGGTGATACTGTGTTTTAATGTCCATATAAATAGGTTAGGAGATAATACAATCTTGTTCAATCATTGCTCCAGTTGGGATGTTTTCTGCCGGCAACTAACGCTGTTCTAAGAATATGCGACCGAGTGTTCTCTCGCATCGGCTTCAACGATAGTGTGGAATTAAATGCGTCCACTTATGTCGTCGAGGTAATCAAAGAGCAACCATTTACTTATAATTCGAGCATTACAAAGTATTTTTTACACTTTTAATTGTCTTACAGATGAAAGAAACTCAGCACATATTAAAAGGATTGACGTCATCAAGTTTGGTGATAATAGACGAACTTTGTAGGTCAGATATTTTATATTGATGCATATTGAGATAAATAAGGTCAAACTGATTCTTGAAATAATTGAGGGTTCGATTTTCAGAGGAACTTCGACAGACGAAGGGACAAGTATTGCTTGGGCTATATGTGAAGAATTGCTTGCTAGTGATGCTTTTACTTTTTTCACCACACATTTTATGTATTTGACTAGACTGCAGGACCTGTATTACAACGTAGTCAAGTAAGAAATTCCAATAAATTAGTAATAACAATCCATCATAAGCACAATTTAAAACATCTTATTTTATTCTTAGCCTGCATACAGAAGTAAGAGAACAAGAAGTAACCAACGCACAAACAACGCATAAAAGACTTGTATATGAACATAAGGTAAATCCAGGCGTGACAAGTATTGAAAATTATGGCTTGTCACTAGCGGCTAAAACAAATTTGCCAGAAGGAACTGTTCAGCTGGCGTGGGAACTGGCTGAACTTATTAATGCTAACAGAAAGGTAGAATAATCTTCAAATAGTAGTTGTCGGTCTGTATTTAATTTCACTTGTTTAATTGCATCTGATAAATGTTTTTCAGCCTCAAGATATTAATCCTCAGTCAAAAAGTGATGATCGAGTTCTTTACGAACTCAATGCTGAAATAACAAAGGAATCCAGACGACAACTCAACAACGAACATGTGATACGAGAGATGAAAATAAAATTCAAAGAGGAAAATCCTCTCCTCATAAAAAGGCTTAAAGTGCAGAGAAGCAGAAGAAATATTAACATTGACACTAGTAACAAGTCATCAGTATCTAATACGAGACAAGAACCGTCTAATGATATTGTAGTTAGTAGGGAATCTAATTCCAGCGAGCAGCCCAATCAGAATTCCAATAATAAACCTCCACAAACATCAGAACCTATGGTTTTCGGGGCTTCAGATACCGTCATTAATAACGGCGTTGTAAACGTACTTACTAATACAACATTTAGAGGAGTTAGATGTTCGAATGAGCTGTTAAATACCATGATTCATCATAATGATGCAGATCTTAATCAAATGGTGTCAGTTGAAGTTCATGCGCATGAGGAGACAGAAAATGTAAACGAACGGCCATTCGATGACACAATTAATGATTCAAATACGATCATATCAAATAATGAAAGCTCTGTGAATGTTTTCAATAATGACGACAGCAGTCATGATGAGGTGTTGTATAATGGCAGAAAGGTAACCAATGACTCTCCCCTGGACTCTGATTCAGAACTTGCTGATGCTTTAACTCAAATTATTGAATGTTCTGCTCAAAATGCTAGTGAAGAAAGCATCATATCAACTGACGAAGACCTGATGGCTGAAACACTGAATGAAATTTTAGATGATGTTATTCTTACACCTCCTTTACAATTTAGAGATAAATAAATACTTAAGCATTTCTATTTAAGTTCTTATCGTATAATATGAAAAACAAGTTGGAGGAGCTTAATTTACCTGCAACTGGCTCCAACACACATGATTAGGCTCAATTCGGAAAGTCGCGAATCTTCGGGTGGACCTCTTCTTTGGGTGCTCCTTAATCAGTTTAAAAACATTTGGCATAATTTCATTTATCTACCTAGGAAATTAATAATAAACGTCGAGCATGAAAACAAAATGTATATTTTTTTGTAGCATAACGAACAAATGATATAACACTATTATCATATCATTTTGTACATTTTACATACATATCGAATAGTACCATTTGATATTAAAACATACCTACATTAAGTAAGACACCTAGGTAGGTATGTACATCAACTTTGTCATACGTTTCTTAAACTTCTTTAAACATTATGCTCTATGTTCTTAATCAAATGTACATAATGCATGTTAAACATTATAAACAAATAATAAAAAAAAACAGACCAAGAGATCCATAATTATTATATTAGTAGTAACAAGGGAAACTTAAGACTATAACTACTAGTAGTAAACTTATTTTATATACATACATACGTATTATTCTATTTATACATTGTGCAACTATAACTTGAACCCTGATCGTTAGGTGTCAAGTAATTATGAGTTTTGTTGTTATGCATTTTATCTGTATATTGATCGACATTATGCAAGTCTAGTGAATTCGTGTATGCAAAACGAACATTAAGTACCTTAGTTTTTATGAATATCATTAATTACACACCCCCCCTTTCTTTCACTCGTCTTTCGAAACTAAAACGGAATAAAGAGACTGAGATATCGTAACTCTGAACTTCGATTTTCAAATTGTGCTTGAGTCGCGTTTCTCCCCATTCGTGGTTTTACTCGGTCGGACTTTGCCCAGTCGCATATTTTCATGCATTTCTCTTAATCGCTTATTTTCCTGCTGTATCTACAATGAATCAGGTAGGTTTAGGCAATGTCAGTTTTGCAGCAGGCCTGAAGGGCAAAGCACCCAGAAATAGGAGCTCCGCCAACGCGTAAAATTGATGCGTGTGGCAATAGTACATTTCGATGCTATGTATCGAACGACGTTTTTTAATACATTTGCAAAATAATGAGAATCTGTGTATGTGGTATCTGTGTCTGTCCTCTTCCCCCCGAACCTCTGAAGTGAGATAACGACGTGTGAACACACTCCGTCCGAAATTACTTAAATTTTTATAAAATTACTAAAACTAAAATTATAACGTCAGATACCAGGAGTGCATAAACATTAGAAGTAACTACCTAAGTCATCCGCGCTGTGTCGGGTGCGCCCGCCCGCCCGCCGCGCCGCTGCGCCGCCCCGTGACGTCATCGCCTGCGATCTAAGTTGCGCTACGCACCCCCTAATTACCTCTGGACTCCTGGTACTTTATGAAAACATGAAAACTCTTTGGTTGGATACACGGCATAGTATATAAAAAAAAATTGAAAAGTAGAAAGCACTAGTGCGAAATAGGAAAAGTAAAATGCACTAGTGCGAAAAAATCCAACTTTCCGCACGATATACAGCTACGAAAAGTATCACTTTTTGAGCAACTGTATTAAAAACATATTAATGGGAAAAAATGCGACCTAAGTAGTAAAATCAGGAATGGGGAAAAGAGTTTGGCGAACATCAAGCTAGCTACTCGTGTCTGGCTACTATGCTCTAATACAGTTTTCAAAGTATGGGGCGACGGCATGCGATACGAAGGGGGCCCGTACTTTCATTCTAGTCGGGGTTCCGTAAAAAAATAGGACACTTTCACGTCATCACACATTGGCCACTTAATTTACAACTACCGAAAAAGCTGTCTAGTTGTCTGTAAAGTCGGTTTACGGACGATAATTTTACGTGATAATGTCATAAGAAAACACAGGTCGAACGCAGGCGGAACGTGACAATGAGTCTGAACGTGACACTTTTTCTTGCGAGCAGCCGGCGTTCATCGATTTATAAGACGTAAAGACGTTATCACGTCAAAAATAATCGTTACTATTTTAACTTGGACTCGTTAAAAACTAAGGCCCTGTTGTTTGATCAGTAGTTAAACTAACTAATTGTTAAAATTCGAAAAAGGAATGGAAAATTTGACACATTTCCTTGAGATTTTAACCATTAGTAACGTTTTTTGACCGTTAGTTAGTTTAACCTCCGATCAAACAACAGGCCATTGTTGAATGACGAGTGACAGGGATGGAGCTAACGTAACTTCGAACTTCGATTTTCACAGTAGGGCCTCAGATTTAGCAAATGGTTACGGTTTTTAACTATTAGTATGATTAACTACTGATCAAACAACTGGCCCTTAAGGCTTGTACATAATACGTTAGTAATTTAGTGGAGAAGCAAGTATTTTAGTTGCATTTTAGTCGAGAATAACACCACTCGACTAAATTTTTATTGTTCAGACACATTTAAGTAAGTCAATGTATTATCTAGCTAATTTTCGTCACAAAACTGACAAAGTTAAAGTTCCTTAATTTCAGTCCTTAATTGGGTACCTTTTTCTTGAAAATGCCCAAGTACGGCATAAGTACGGCGTACATACTCGCCCGTCTATCACCCCTTTTAGTTACTAAAATACTCGCCAGTCGACTAAATCACTAACGTTGTCTGTACAGGCCTTTAATGCAGTAGATTTGAGACTCTACTTTGAAAATCAGTTTAGGGTTAGGGTAGCTCCGTTTCGTTCACTCGTCATTAAAGACTGAATCGAGAGATGAAATAGAGCTATCGTAACTTCAATTTTCAAAGTAGATAGGGCCTCTGCAGTAGACGCGTCAAGGTTAACCCTTGTCGTTGGCAACACTAAAAAGTAAAAACTGAAAAAAAACAATTTGCAAATGGCCGCTGAGTGGCATACATTTAGCGGCATCGAGTTTTGTTTTATTTCTGTTTTTGTTCACGAAGTAATGCTGCGCAAATTAGTGTCTGGATTGCTGAATACGTGAATTAAAGCCTGTAAGTAGATTAATTGTATATTTACATAATTTTTGTTGTAATTTTCGCCACGCTTGTTGATGCGACGCGTACCGTTTTGTTGTGCGCCATGTGATTGTCATGGTGTTTTTGTTGTAGAAGGCGGTCAGCCATGTCGCTGCCGCCTTACCTGTTGGGGCCCAACCCCTGGGCCACCATGATGGCGCAGCAGCAGCTCGCCGCAGCGCAGCAAGCCGCCCTGCAGGCGCACGCTGCGGCGGCTGCTGCGACCCCTCCCGTGCCTCCATCTCAACCACCCAAACCTCATCATATTCCGGAGGAAAAAATCAAGGAAAAGGGTAAGCTCAGATTCATAGCAACTTTACATTGTTTTGGTCTCAGTAGGTATGCAATGGACAACCTGATTACAGTACTTTTATATATATTTACAGTTGGATAGATAACTAACGAAATAAGGTTAATTATATTAATATAATTATCAGAGCTCGGAATAGGTAGTGCCTATTTACCTAAACTTCGCGGTTGGACGTAACTAAGAGTGGTTACAACCACCAAAAATATTTATTTCTTATTATTGAATGCGGGATTTCCCGGGATTGTCTGTATTACTCTAAAGGCTTAATACATTTAACTTTACTTATAAATCTTGCTATATTGCATATTATTTATTTATTTATCTTGAAATAACAATCAGTCATAAAACAATATAATATAGATCAAATTGAATGAAAGGGTGCCGGGAATTTGATTTTTTTTTAGTTGATTTGAATAGAATTATAATATCGTAAAGAATGTATTCAACAAAAAAACACTTTAGCCGTGTACTTACTACCTACAGTTTACAACCCTGATTTATAAGTAAAGTTAAATGTACTAATCCCATATTCAATAATAAGAAATAATTATTTTTAGTGGTTGTAACCACTCTTAGTTACGTCCTGCCGTGAAGTTTAGGTAAATAGGCACTACCTATTCCGAGCTCTGATAATTATATACGAATGTCTTGTTATACAATGACCAAATGTTCCAACTAGCTTATAAAATAGACTGATGTAAGACATTGCCAATTGTTCAAATAACTTCTTTTCCTGTCTTGTCAGTACATTATTATGAAGTACCACTAGTACCAGTGTATGTTCATTTTCTCTTTCTTTATAATGACAGCTGGGGCCTGCTTAACAAAAATTTGGAATACAAGTGGAAGTCTCTTTTTAACACGAAATTAAATAATGTGGCAAAGAGATTTCCGCTTATAATACAAGGTACATTATTCCCAGCTTCTTAACCCCTAGTACGCTTAGGCACGGATCCGTGCTCAAAATTTGGAACGATGGTTTAATAGCTTTCTCCTGGCTATTGCTATCACGCTTGCACTCACAACAGCCAGTATATTTGTCACTCGTGTGTCATAGGAAAACAAAGATTGCCAATCACTATTAAGAAAATGGTTGCACTGTAAAAGCTGTGATAACCAGCCATTGTAAAAAAAGAGAAAAAGACCATACAGTGGTACTTCATAATATGTATTAACTAGACAGACAGGCAGGTGTGATATTTTCATTTCTTTGTTGAAAAACATATACGTCATATGTTTTAAAACCTCAGAATTATTATTAATTTTTTTATTTGTCTATCCTCTTGCAGTCTCTTACCTAGGCGCACTAGAACTCCTACATGTCGTCCCCTTACTTCCAGATTCCACTAAAGCCTCTTTTAGGCATAAATGAGTTAGTTACAAATTCCATGTGCAATGCCCTGATTTAGCTTCTATCTTAGGGTAAAGTGTAATTTTGTGAGCTGCATATTTTTGGTTGCATAATTTCTGCTGCATTTGGTTCCCATGGTGATGCAAAATCAGCTGGACTTTTGTATGCAGCAGTAATTACGCGACTCACAACTCACAAAATTATGCTTGTTTGGCTTCACCTGTAAATGGTTTTTGCAATAATGAACAAATACAAATAAATGCCGGTTTTCCGAGTTTTATATCTTTGAAGAAGGAGAACATTTTATCATCATTACACTAGTTTTGGCATGTTGAGAGTTTAAGTAAGAATAAAAATTTAAGCTCTGTACATAGGGACTGAACATGCCTTACCTGTTTTATGATATAAAACATCTAATAAAAATGTTTATTTCATCATTAGCAAAAATGTTCTGTCCTACCATTTGTCAATTACTTTCTCAAAAGATAGCATTATATAATTTAATTCAATAGCAAAGGCCATCATTTCATTCGTTTGCCGCACCCACAGGTGAGGACCAAAAAGTTGGATCACAGTTAAGCGCAGTTAACCATACAAACAATGAAGTCGAAAAAGTTTCATAGAAAATTTAATTGAGTGAGTTAGCGTGCCCAACTTTTTGGTCCTTACCCTTGTGTGCGCCTAGTATGCAGACATACACAAGGGTTATCTGGAAGAAATCCCTTAAAGGGATAAATTCGCCTTTGTATTTATTTCTTTGTTATATTGCCTGTGTTTTGTATTTCTTGTACAGTAAAGAGTATACATACATACATACATATATGTATACACACACAACACATATGAACACACTGTCACACACACATACATACATAACACACAGCCCAAACCTTTTAGTGGTTGCCAGATCTGTTTGGATTGCTACCATCATCTTCTCCTTAAACAGCGTTTGCATTGTTATGTTCTGGTGTGGTGATAACCATCGCAATCACATACCACAACTGGTGAAGTAAATAGCATACAGGTATTCCATCTTAGTCATCAGGGTTGCCAATGCATTTGCTTATGGTCTTAAGATTGTAATCTTGAGAATGCAAATGTCTATGGGTCACAGATCCCACTTACCATCAGGTGACCTGTGTGCTTGTTTGCCTTATCTATGACAAAATAAAAACACATTCGTTTTTGGGTATTAATTAATTGGACTTAGCAATTAATTTTGTTTAATTGTCACTTTTGTTACAAACCTATTGTAATTAGTTTGTCAGTCACGTCATTGTAACATTCTTCTTTTCTTCAGTTCTTTTCTTCTTAAATATTAGAATCATCATGTTTTACACTTTTACTGTGATAAATAACCACTTGACCCTTTACAAAGGTTTTGCCATGTAGTTATTGCCAAAACTATTATTTTTGGGTGACAAAACTAGCAGCGGATATAATTTTCCACACTAGTATCCGTGGAAAATGCTGTTGTTGCAAACATTAAACTTCATCAAAGTACTTGAAGTGCAGCAGTTTTACATCTGACTAATTTGTAATTCTTTAATTCATTTAACAGCACAAAAATGGCTTCAACTCCAGTCAAAGCGTTTCTCAGAAAAACGCAAGTTTGGTTTTGTTGATGCACAAAAAGAAGATATGCCACCTGAACACATCAGGAAAATCATAAGAGATCATGGTGATATGACAAGTCGCAAATACCGGCATGACAAACGTGTGTATCTTGGAGCCCTTAAATACATGCCTCATGCAGTCATGAAGCTCCTAGAAAACATGCCCATGCCTTGGGAACAAATCAGAGATGTCAAAGTACTATACCACATCACTGGAGCTATTACTTTCGTCAATGAAATACCATGGGTCATTGAGCCTGTCTACATTGCTCAATGGGGAACAATGTGGATTATGATGCGTCGAGAAAAGCGAGACCGTAGGCATTTCAAGAGAATGAGGTTCCCGCCCTTTGATGATGAAGAGCCTCCTCTAGATTATGCTGATAACATCCTTGATGTGGAACCTTTAGAGCCAATTCAAATCGAACTTGATGCAGATGAAGATGGAGCTGTGGCATCATGGTTTTATGACCACAAGCCTTTATTAGGCACTAGGCATGTCAATGGATCCACATACAGGCGTTGGAACTTGACATTGCCGCAAATGGCTACACTCTACCGGCTAGCTAATCAGCTGCTAACAGACCTGGTAGATGACAATTACTTCTACCTCTTTGATTCCAAAAGTTTTTTCACTGCAAAAGCTCTGAATATGGCCATACCAGGTGGCCCCAAGTTTGAGCCACTGGTCAAAGATAACTCTGCTGGTGATGAAGACTGGAATGAATTCAATGACATCAACAAAATCATCATCAGACAGCCGATCAGAACAGAGTACCGAATTGCTTTCCCGTATCTCTACAACAATCTGCCGCATTTTGTTGAGCTGTCTTGGTAAGTCAATTAGATTAACTATTATTTTCAATTACTTCTAAACAAACTTTGTTATATATTTAAACTATTGTACAATATACAAAGTAGGTACTTGATGGCTTAATTCGGTACAAATATTGCTCTTCTTTTTAGGTACCACACTCCAAATGTGATATACATCAAAACGGAAGATCCTGACCTTCCAGCCTTCTATTTTGATCCACTGATCAACCCAATATCCCACCGGCACTCAGTGAAATCTTTAGATCCGGTGCCTGATGATGAGGAGTATCTTCTTCCGGAGGAAGTTACTCCATTTTTGCAAGAGACTGCTTTGTACACAGACAATACTGCCAACGGAATTGCCTTGCTTTGGGCCCCAAGGCCCTTCAACATGAGATCAGGTAATGTATTATTAATAGTTTATTTTAAAACCTACTCATGTCCAATTGCAACATATTTTTAAAAGTGTTTTATTATGTATTAGCTAATTTAATGTTATTATAATTTTTCTGCTAGGTCGCACGCGGCGTGCCATCGATGTGCCGCTAGTAAAGACCTGGTACAAAGAACATTGCCCACCTGGTCAGCCTGTTAAAGTTAGGGTTTCATACCAGAAGCTCCTCAAATACTATGTGCTAAATTCATTAAAGCACAGACCTCCAAAGCCTCAGAAAAAGAGGTAATATAATTTTTATGTTGACTGTTATTAAAATGTATACTTAAAAAGAGTTGAATACATGCATATTTTTTCAGGTATTTGTTCCGTTCGTTCAAATCGACGAAATTCTTCCAAACCACAACCCTGGACTGGGTCGAGGCGGGCCTGCAGGTGTGCCGCCAGGGCTACAACATGCTGAATCTGCTTATTCACCGCAAGAACCTCAATTACTTGCATCTCGACTACAACTTCAACCTGAAACCTGTGAAGACACTCACCACTAAAGAGAGAAAGAAGTCGCGGTTTGGAAATGGTAAGTGGTATTAAGCTGTTGTTTAGGTTTATGCTCCACGATATGTAAAAGCATTAATTTATTCGCAAGCGTCCGAAACGAGCAATCGCTAATGTGTATCAATCAAAATCAATCAAAAAAATAATCATTTGTTTTCATACAAGTGCATACGTGCTTAATTTTTCAAGCAAAGTTGCAATAATAAATGCTCATTGCACGCGCGCGAATCTCTCGGTAAAGATTATTTCTGTAAGACTAAGTTTAACATTTATAATTTCATTGCGTAGCGCCCGAGCGCCACGAGTCGGCGGTAGCTATGGTTTGTCCCTAACCATTTCATATTAATCCTCAGCCTTCCATCTGTGCCGCGAGATCCTGCGTCTCACTAAGCTGATAGTGGACTCGCACGTCCAGTACCGGCTGAACAACGTGGACTCGTTCCAGCTGGCCGACGGCCTGCAGTACATCTTCGCGCACGTTGGTCAGCTCACCGGCATGTACCGCTACAAGTACAAGCTCATGAGGCAGATCAGGATGTGCAAGGATCTGAAGCATCTTATCTACTACAGATTTAATACCGTAAGTTATTTTATCTACTCTGCAAACCATTGTTCCACAATTTATTGTATACTGCCATTTAAATTGTTGTGTTTGGAACATTTGGATCTGAATTTATGAATTTGAACCTTAGTTGCTTTTGTACATAAGTGATGTCTGTACACAGGGACCAGTGTCGAAAGGCCCCGGCTGCGGTATTTGGGCGCCTGGCTGGCGGGTCTGGTTGTTCTTCATGCGCGGCATCACGCCGCTCCTTGAGCGCTGGCTTGGCAACTTGCTGTCCAGGCAGTTTGAGGGACGGCACTCGAAAGGTAACGACAGGATAGTTTACTATTGGCCAACTACTAGTTTGCATTTCGAGATGATATAAATCATGCATTTACTTGTCTTTGTACATTACTTATGCACAAATGAATATTAGTATAATACACTACAGACACTTTATTAAAAGGCCAATTTGCCCGTTTAACCTCACAGGAGTCGCGAAGACCGTAACGAAGCAGCGCGTCGAGTCCCACTTCGACCTAGAGCTGCGCGCATCGGTGATGCACGACATCGTGGACATGATGCCGGAGGGCATCAAGCAGAACAAAGCGCGCACCATCCTGCAGCATCTCTCGGAGGCCTGGAGGTGTTGGAAGGCTAATATACCTTGGAAGGTCAGAACAATGACACTGTAAAATTGTCTTAGAAAGAGCAAAACTAGCCAAGTTGCATTTTACGAAATTCTGACAAAATGATTGGAATGACGGGCGACCGTATGACAGCTCAGGTCAACCCTTATTTGCATTCGTTAACAATCGAAGAATGCTACTTGTTTAGGCCTACCAAGCAATTATAGCTCTCTTCCCAAATGTTTTTCCTGGATGGGACGAGATAAGCAGAATGCAAGTTATGTTTTATAAAAAATCTCTCTCGTTTTACTTAAGTTTTCTTTTTTTGGAAATTATTTCTTGTTGGCTCTTAGCATTTTAAAATTACATTAATAAAAATAAAACAAACATACATGATGCTGAAACAAACATCTTTTGCATCTTTATCGAAATACTCCTTAGGTACCTGGGCTGCCCACGCCAATCGAGAACATGATCCTCCGCTACGTGAAGATGAAGGCCGACTGGTGGACGAACACAGCGCATTACAACCGCGAGCGCATCCGGCGCGGCGCCACCGTCGACAAGACCGTCTGCAAGAAGAATCTCGGACGCCTCACCAGGCTGTACCTGAAGGCTGAGCAGGAGCGCCAGCATAACTATTTGAAGGTAACTTTAACCCTTCCAATGTCAAACTTGTTGATTCTTAAAAAAAATAAGTTGTTACTAAAATTGTTACAACATATTATTATGTAGAAACCAAAATTTTTGCAAAGTATGTTGCACGCTGTAGTCTTCGCGACAAGTCACTATATTTAAACATTTGTTTCTCAGTTAACGATATTTTTCTATTTTTGTAAGTAGCTTTCGAGTAGTGTATTTAGGCTGCTACTTACTCTATTTACCTTATCCTAGGACGGCCCCTACATATCCCCCGAGGAAGCCGTAGCGATCTATACGACCACCGTGCACTGGCTGGAGTCGCGGCGCTTCGCGCCCATCCCCTTCCCTCCTCTATCGTACAAGCACGACACCAAGCTGCTGATCCTCGCGTTGGAGCGGCTCAAGGAGGCCTACAGCGTCAAGTCACGCCTCAACCAGAGCCAGAGGGAAGAGCTGGGGCTCATCGAGCAGGCCTACGATAACCCTCACGAAGCGCTCTCTAGGATCAAGCGACATCTTCTCACCCAGAGAACTTTCAGAGAGGTATGTACAACAATTACTAAGGTAATAAGATGTTTTAGAACCTTATCAACATTGTATATTCTACTTTAGTGAACATAAATGGTCGTAAATGTCATAAGTTCGTTAGTAACATTGAGGCAACTTATATTGATATTTACATGATTAGTTATTAGTAGAGAAACTAAATACTCTATATAGATAGGCTATTTGGAGCCAAATCAAAGCTGCCTCGTGTTTCTGAAAGCCTATTTCTTAAGATCTATTAACAACAACAACAACTGATAATTCAACAATACCAGTCATGAAACGAACAATTATCTAAACAGGTCGGAATAGAGTTCATGGACCTATATTCCCACCTGGTTCCCGTGTACGACGTGGAACCCCTCGAGAAGATCACGGACGCGTACCTGGACCAGTACCTGTGGTACGAGGCCGACAAGCGGCGGCTGCTGCCGCCGTGGGTCAAGCCGGCCGACACCGAGCCGTCGCCGCTGCTCGTCTACAAGTGGTGCCAAGGTAACTAGACTATAGGTTCGACGGGAAAAGGAGGGCCACGGGGAAAAAGATACCATAATACTTAAGCTCTAGCGCGACAAAGTGTGTACGCGGAGTTTCGTGTCAAGCTTACAGTGGTTATTTTCATAGAATTACGTTTTTTGTGTTGAGTTAGCGTAAAGTCCATATTTATAGCTTACAGTATGTCGAAGGTTTAAACAGAACATAACACCACTGCACTGCAATAGTAGAATGTTAACCCAGGGGTGATAGTTATTAATTGCTTCCCATAAAATGTAGGGCACGGATGCTAGCGAATGCACCTATAGTTCGAGGGTGCAATTGATCACTTTCACCCGAGTTTAACAAACACTTTTTATTTCGACAGACAGGAATGTAAATAAATAAAAAATGTTCTATGGTATTGT
Source organism: Acleris literana (assembly GCA_946894065.1). Classification (NCBI taxonomy): domain Eukaryota; kingdom Metazoa; phylum Arthropoda; class Insecta; order Lepidoptera; family Tortricidae; genus Acleris; species Acleris literana. Next base: position 6,217,362 of record OX335678.1, read on the forward strand.
CACGAATTTTCTGTCTTAACTGTCATACATAAATTGTATAACTTCGTCGGCCTAAAGTGCAAAGCTCCTAAATCCATTTATAGGATTCAGCAGTTTTGAATTCTAAATAGATGAAACAAAGTGCAAACCTGCTAAATCCTAAAAATAGATTTAGCAGGTTAGCACTTTAGGCCGACGTTTTATGCTGTACTCTATTTATAAACGAGTATAAAAGAGTCTTTCCATTATTTATTAAGCAAGGAATCAAAAACGGCGGGTTGTTTGACCAATTCTTTTTTCAAAATCACTTCTCTTTAGGGATGGAAATACCATTTTCTTCCCACTAATGAGATGTGGAAAAACTTACTTTTTAGATTATTATGGTGATTTACACACCCTTACTTATCCTTACTCTTCAACATGGTTCTGGATATTAGAAAAACACCAAATATTCGCGTATTGTGTTCAACTCTTCGCACAATTATTTTTTTACTTTCATGTTGATAATGGACTAGAAAAGTATAATTATAGAATCCTGGCTAATAAAAATAAAGATGTATAATGTATGTAATACTAAAGTAATATGCGGAAACGAAATGAAGAAAGAAGACTACAATGCGTTTGCCCGAAGTGTGCGTTGTGGCAAAGGAGATCTTGGTTGTACCATCCCCTTGTTACAAACCTCACTTTGGTTGATCGCACTATCATCAAGGACCGAAGATTTCGACAACTTCAAGTCGCTGGTGTCTTCATTTGGTTCCTATGCTGCACGAGGGAGGGGGCTCCTGAGAAGTTATTTATTTATTTATTTATTCAAATTCATTTAGTGATAATAAATTAAAAACAGAAGTCAATTAATACTAGATGGTAACACTCTTAAATTCCAAACAACTACCAATGTTGGGTTTAGATTTATGCATGTCTAAAGAAGTTTATATTAGTGTATTTCTATTTTGTTTACTTGGTCCAAAGCTATCATAATCAATATCTGTAATTCACGTCATTGTAACTTCTGCTTTCTCGTAATATTATTTCCCTTTATTTGTTTATTTTCCATAAGTAATGGTTTTTTGCAAATGTAATGTTTGGTGTCTTATTAAACTGTTACAATTATAAAATATAAATCCTTAATTGGTCAATAATTTGTAAGCGTATTGCTTCATGTAAATAGTTATTTATTGTCTTTTTCTGTGGATTTTGTATCAATATTTCAATGTGCATGTATTAATGGGATAAATCTGCCATTGTATTTTTATTATTTCAATCTATCAACCTCATGCATGATTTTTAATAGTATCTTATGCTATCGGTTTCAAATTATTCAGGATGTATGTATAAGTAGACATAATAAAAAAAAAAGATTTATGTTTTGCGACGAAAGAATATTTAACAGCAATTCCAACAAAATTGTTACTTAAACCATCAGGCATCAACAACCTCCAAGACGTGTGGGAGGTGGGCGAGGGCGAGTGCAACGTGCTGCTGGAGTCTCGCTTCGAGAAGCTGTACGAGAAGATCGACTTGACGCTGCTCAATCGGCTGCTCCGGCTGATCGTCGACCACAACATCGCTGACTACATGACTGCTAAAAACAACGTTGTCATCAATTACAAGGTGATTTATATGCCCGGTTCCATCTAGTATTTGATACCCATATTGAGTTGTGCAATGATGAACCGCGTAGGGGTCCTGAAACCAGAGAGTCTATGTGCTCTGGAGGCGACCCGTAGCAGCAGACGCGTCGATCGCGCGTGCTGCTGCACTGGCAGTCCGATAATGCGCTATCTGATCACAATCCTCGAAAATATTACCTATGACTCAATTTACACCACCTACGGCAATGAGACAGAATTTTTTTTTACCCCCCAGGACATGAACCACACAAACTCGTACGGTATAATACGAGGTCTCCAATTTGCCTCATTCATCGTGCAATACTACGGTCTGGTATTGGACCTCCTTGTCCTTGGCTTGCAACGCTCCAGCGAAATGGCGGGGCCTCCTCAACTGCCGAACGACTTTCTGTCTTACCAGGACAGACAGACGGAAACGGCGCATCCAATTAGGCTGTATTGCCGATATGTGGACCGGATTCATATATACTTTAGGTGAGTGTTGTCACAGTCTTTCCTTCCCCTTTCCTATCCCTTTTTTTTCAAGGATATGTCAACGAGCTAACCCAAGACGGCTCACCACTGCGACCAGCATACTGTGTAAACCTTTATAAGTACTATACCAGTTCAGGTTTTAAAATATTCTGCAATGCGCAAAAAGAAATTTTCTTTTATTCGCAGATTCACGGCAGAAGAGGCACGTGATCTCATCCAAAGGTATTTGACAGAGCACCCGGATCCAAACAATGAAAACATCGTCGGTTACAACAACAAGAAATGCTGGCCGCGTGACGCCCGCATGCGTTTGATGAAGCATGACGTCAATCTGTAAGAATTTTTTAACACTTTCTAATTTGAGATTGACGGGTCAATGTTCCATTATCTTGGATTTATTTTATTTCTTATTTACTTCCAACAGTGGCCGCGCGGTGTTCTGGGACATAAAGAACCGCCTGCCTCGATCAGTGACAACCATTCAATGGGAGAACAGCTTTGTCTCTGTTTATTCAAAGGACAATCCAAACTTGCTGTTCAATATGGCTGGGTTTGAGTGCAGAATACTGCCTAAAGTGAGTTTAAGCAAATAGTATGCTTTAGTTTTATTAAAAAAAAAACGTAACTTAAAATATACTAACATGATGAACCGCGTAGGGGTCCTGAAACCAGAGAACCCATGTGCTCTGGGGGCGGCTAGTAGCAGTGGGCACGTCGATCGCGCGCACCGCCGCACTAACCGTCTGACAATGCGCTATCTGACTATTCAAAATCCAACTACAAACCAAACAAACCTCCTACACCTTATTAAAATAGACCAATGCTTGTAGTGCCGCAGTCAAAATGAGGAGTTGTCCCACCGCGATGGTGTTTGGAACCTACAAAATGAAGTGACAAAAGAACGCACGGCACAGTGCTACCTGCGCGTTGACGACGAGTCGCTCGCCCGGTTCCACAACAGAGTCCGACAGATTCTAATGGCGTCTGGCTCTACAACCTTCACGAAGATTGTTAACAAGTGGAATACAGCACTTATTGGTAAGTATCTTTAGCACAGTGATTTAATAAAAAATACACAGTAACATCATGCTTTTGACTGGATGTATTTGCATAAATCCTAAACGTTTTTATTATATTTAAAGTTTCAATTTTATTTATAACAGGTCTGATGACCTACTTCCGCGAAGCCGTGGTTAACACTCAAGAGCTGCTCGACCTCCTGGTCAAGTGCGAGAACAAGATCCAGACCCGCATCAAGATCGGTCTCAACTCCAAGATGCCCTCTCGTTTCCCTCCCGTCGTCTTCTATACGCCCAAAGAGCTGGGAGGGCTTGGCATGTTGTCCATGGGTCACGTTTTGATTCCGCAGGTAATTACTATTTTTACTGTGAAAAAGGTACTCTTTGTCTAAGATACCACTTAATTTAGCATTTATAATATTAGTACGGATAATAAATGGGCATCTCTTCTATTTGGGTCATACACAGATTTAGGTTACCGTCTTTCCTGTGGACATACCCGAAGTTAACGTTTTTAAAGCCTAATTTGCTGGCTGAACCCACATGCTCATAAGCGCCATCAGGTCTACTTTAGTCCTATCAAATGAAGACATAACTTATATGCACACAAGCCTTTAACTATTAACCACAGGAGAGACAACTTTTGTTTTTGCGAATGTGTATGACCCATTTGCTCTATCTGGAATGGTTGCTTTAACACTATACTATGCTAAATACCTACTTCTTTGTCTACAGTCAGATCTTCGCTGGTCGAAGCAGACCGACGTGGGCATCACCCACTTCCGCTCGGGTATGTCGCACGACGAGGACCAACTGATCCCCAATTTGTACCGCTACATCCAACCCTGGGAGGCAGAGTTCGTAGACTCACAGCGCGTCTGGGCAGAGTACGCGCTCAAGAGGCAAGAGGCTAATGCTCAGAACAGGTACTTACGTCTATATCCTTACTGATGTTACACAGTTAACTTCGTGACTAATGCGTTGTTTGAAACGTGATTGGTGCTTTTTTTAAATAATTTGTGGTTGTTTTCTAGACGTCTGACGTTAGAAGACTTGGAAGATTCCTGGGACAGAGGCATTCCTAGGATCAACACACTTTTCCAAAAGGATCGTCACACGCTGGCTTACGATAAGGGCTGGCGTATTCGTACTGAATTCAAGCAATATCAGGTAAGGAATATTAATCACACAATCTCCCCTCTATAGAATAATAGAAAAATGCAAAGATACAATTTTACAGGACAGAAATTACCACTAGTTCTTTTTTGTTGTGTAGGTCCTAAAACAGAACCCGTTCTGGTGGACGCACCAGCGGCACGACGGCAAGCTGTGGAACCTGAACAACTACCGCACAGACATGATCCAGGCGCTCGGCGGCGTCGAGGGCATCCTCGAGCACACGCTCTTCAAAGGCACCTATTTCCCCACCTGGGAGGGGCTGTTCTGGTGAGTCCACCGACAATTATTATTGGCTCGTCCTTTTTGCCAATAATGGCTGAGACAACAAAGTCCTTTAACACATTCAGTGCTACGAGTGCTAATCAAGATTAAAAAACATACTGTCGTTAATTCGCCATTGAATTGCGTCGTTATTTATACACAATTCATAAAAGTATTTACCTCTGCCATTCTTTCTGACCACTTAAGGCAACGATTTCCAAATGTTAATTTTTGGCCATTATTTGTAATAAATAATGAAGAACTACTCAATAATCTTTGGAGATATCATTGATGATCTTTTTTGTTAAATTATTGTTTAGGGAGAAAGCATCAGGCTTTGAAGAGTCGATGAAATACAAGAAGCTCACCAACGCGCAGCGATCCGGTTTGAACCAGATCCCGAACCGTCGCTTCACGCTGTGGTGGTCGCCGACCATCAACCGAGCAAACGTGTACGTCGGTTTCCAGGTACAGTCACATTTTTTTTATTGATCTCTTTTTTACCGGAACTTTTTAGTATCAGAATCTAGAATTTTCACAATTCCAAATGCAATGTTTTGATAGAAGCCTTTATATTTTGATATTCCTTAATAATTGAACGTAACCTAACTCTCGTATAGCAATTTTATTATTAATTTAATTTAAAATAAGCATACATTTATTTATTTATCAAGCGACATACCTTACGGAAAAATAAAAAATCGGACAAACGAATATTTGAAATTTTTGGGTGTACCCATATTTGTCAAATAAAAGTCGAGTTTGAGTCCACCAATGTCCAATAATGATGAACCGCGTAGGGGTCCTGAAACCAGAGAGTTTATGTGCTCTGGGGGCGGCCTGTAGCAGCAGACGCGTCGATCGCGCGTACTGCTGCGCAGACCGTCTGACAATACGCTATCTGATCAATCTAGAACAATATACCCATGACGACTAACATTCCTACATGTTTCAAAGGGGTTTTTTTAACTGACAGGTACAACTGGACTTGACTGGCATTTTCATGCACGGCAAAATCCCGACGCTCAAGATTTCGCTCATCCAGATCTTCAGGGCTCACTTGTGGCAGAAAGTGCACGAGTCTATTGTCATGGACTTGTGTCAGGTAAGCCCTTTGTATAGTGCTTTGGCCAGAGTATTTCAAACTGTTAAAATCTTCGTAAGGTATCAAGATGATACTATCAACCAACATATTGTTTTAGTATTACCTTTTTTAAGTCATAGTAACAGCTCTCAAAGCAGAATTTTAAGTGGTTATACATTGGCAGGTGTTCGATCAAGAGCTGGACGCGCTGGAGATCGAGACGGTGCAGAAGGAGACCATCCATCCGCGCAAGTCGTACAAGATGAACTCGTCCTGCGCCGACATCCTGCTGTTCTCGGCGTACAAGTGGAACGTGTCGCGGCCCTCGCTGCTTGCTGACACCAAGTGCGTACCAGCTTGTATTAGTAGTGTCTCCATAAGCAAAAAACTGACCAATAATTTATTAGGAGGGGGTTGAAACAATGAAAACAATCAGTACAGACAAGTGTAAAAATATGGGGGAGCGCAACATCTCAAACATATGTTCCAATTATATTATATTATATTAGTGGTGGTAGGACCTTATGAAGGGTGCTTCCGAAATGAAAACATTTCAAAAAAAAAAGGATTTATGTTTTTTCGCGTTTATAATAGCTGGTTAAAAATTAGACTACCCGTGTTTCTCGGTATTTCTTTATTTAACTTAAATTCGTCGTTAATAATTTATTAAAGAAATAGTCATTAAAAAGACCGTATATACAAAGTTAGGAATACTGATGTCGTGATCTTAGCATGATATAAAATTAAAAAAGTAACTTTAAACAGAAACGGAACTGATAGTCATGTCATGTCACTTGTCAACCATACCAACTGTAACAACATAAATTCGTCTACTTTGGGGCCCAGATTGCGGCTATCCGCTTTTACAAATCCGTTAGTCACTTTCATTTTAAATAGCGTATATCAAAACAATAATATTACGAGTATCGAAAGCGTGTCGTTAGAATCAAGTAATCCGTCAGACAGATAAACAATGGACATGACAGTTGTATATTTTTTTCAATTCCTATGGTAATAAATGGACTAAGGGCAGTATAAGTGTATTCCTAACATTCACAATCCGACTTTTTTTACTGTTTTTCCAAAATTAAAAAAAAAAACTACTGCATAAAAAAATCCAAAAATATTTTTACTGTAATCAGCAGTGTAAAATCTACAAATGGTATTTTATTTTACTACCTTAGCACATATGAATTGTTGTCAATTGCTACCACTATCTTATCCTACTTCCAAACTGCGGTTTTCGTCGGAATAAGACAACCGGTGTAATTACAACGCAACGCATTTGCAGTCTTAGACTTGCGGTCTTTGGATAGCACTCTTGGGAATGCAAATTTTTATAGGGTCACAGATCCCACTGAACTTCACGTAGCAGGCAAATTCATAGCATTAAAAATTCTGTTCACCAGAGACACAATGGACAACACGACGACGCAGAAGTACTGGCTCGACATCCAGTTGCGCTGGGGCGACTACGACTCGCACGACATCGAGCGCTACGCCCGCGCCAAGTTCCTCGACTACACCACCGACAACATGTCAATCTATCCCTCGCCCACCGGCCTGCTCATCGCCATCGACTTGGCCTACAATCTGCACAGGTGAAACATCAAATACTTCATACGATACGTGCTGTGTAACTTCATTGGATCCATCCCATTACCTCTTAAATTATTATTACCACGTAGTCAAGAGAAAGTTACGAGGTCAACATAATTTCGAAATTCGGTTTTTGGAGAAGAGCCTTTTTACACTATTATAATCCTCAGCTAAATATCTCGTTTGACAGTCTAAAAACGGACACAGCCAAAATTTTCATTGTCATAGGAACTTGTTCCGATCTACCAAAACTTGACCCTCGCTAGGCCAATCTTGTCCCGAATATATTGACGACATGTCATCCTTGTTTCAGTGCATACGGCAACTGGTTCCCCGGTTGCAAGCCCCTAATCCAGCAAGCTATGGCGAAGATAATGAAGGCCAACCCGGCTCTGTACGTGTTGCGCGAGCGTATTCGCAAGGCTCTCCAGCTATACTCTTCGGAGCCCACCGAGCCTTATCTATCCAGCCAGAATTACGGAGAGCTGTTCTCCAATCAGATCATTTGGTAAGGAAACTAAGAAAAGAAAGAGTTTAATGTTACAAATGCGGGCCCACCAACGCTTACCACAAGGGCAAGCCTATGTACTTCCTCATTACAATTTCCACTAAAGCAGCATAAATTCGGCAGGTTCGTGGACGACACAAACGTGTACCGCGTGACGATCCACAAGACATTCGAGGGTAATCTGACGACGAAGCCGATCAACGGCGCCATCTTCATTTTCAACCCGCGCACCGGACAACTGTTCCTCAAGATCATTCACACCAGCGTGTGGGCGGGTCAGAAGCGTCTCGGACAGGTAACCTACCACTATGTTTGAAGGGCTGACTGACTTGTATCTCACCGTCTTCCTTTTTAGCGAACAAAGGACGCACTGACATGACGGTTGAAACAATTCAAGGGTTATTTCTACAAACCCGGCGATCCTGAATGTTAATGTAACAGTAATGTTTTTGCAGCTCGCGAAGTGGAAGACCGCTGAAGAAGTAGCCGCGTTGATTCGGTCCCTGCCCGTGGAAGAGCAGCCCAAGCAAATCATTGTTACTAGGAAGGGAATGTTGGATCCCCTCGAGGTTTGTAAAGGAATTATCAATATCTAAGCCTTAGAAACTTGGTATTTTAGCTTTTGTTTCGTTTTTTATTGTACTTGACAGTAAAATGTATATGAGAGTGATCCAAGACTTCTTGCACTTCGCCATATTTCGAAGGTTTGAAATTGTATCGGCTTAATAACGACGCTTACTTTTCTGTCCCAGGTGCATCTGCTGGACTTCCCGAACATCGTGATCAAAGGCTCGGAGCTGCAGCTCCCGTTCCAAGCGTGCCTTAAGGTGGAGAAGTTCGGCGACCTCATCCTCAAGGCCACCGAGCCGCAGATGGTGCTTTTCAACCTCTACGACGACTGGCTTAAGACCATATCCTCCTACACGGTTCGTATCGCAGTATAATGTGGTTCACCTTCTAAATCAAAGTTTGAATTGAGGTTAGCTTCGTCTGTTTATCTTTAGTGGAGCAACTTTACTTGTTATTATGCGTACATGCTAACAATGCTCACGGTGTCTAACTATGATCATGGTATCACTGAAGTCATCTGAGAGCACACATAATCAATATGACAGGCAACTGTACCATAAAACAGTAAACCATTTCAAAACTTGCCATAATTTAAGGGCTTTGTGGTAGTCTTTTCCTAGCTGTTAAATGTTAAAAACTAATGTGACTTATTCCTTACGTCGCCTAGAACTTGTCGGATTATACCGCGATTGCACCAACTGGCTAAAACAAACTGTTGTTGTTCCCCAGGCGTTCAGCCGTTTGATCCTGATCCTGCGCGCCCTGCACGTAAACACGGAACGCACCAAGGTGCTGCTGAAGCCGGACAAGAGCACGCTCACCGAGCCGCACCACATCTGGCCCTCGCTCGCCGACGACGACTGGGTCAAGGTCGAGGTGCAGCTCAAGGACCTCATACTCGCCGACTACGGCAAGAAGAACAAGTTAGTACCTTGCTTCTTCGTTACGTACCACATTACGCCTATTTCATTTGTTGTCTTACTCGGTATTTTAGTCGTTAATGCCTTAAGTTAAGACATAAAAATCAAGCAGTTATTAATGGCCCCAGCGTAAAGTCAAAGTCAAAGTGATGTATTCGTAAACATAGTCGGAGTGAGGCGTAAGAGTGAGTTACAAGAACATGTTGCTCGTTCTATGGTATAAATGCGTCTCATACGCTGGCCCATGATAGGCCATGTAAGTGTCAAACGTTAATCCATAATTATTTCGCAGCGTAAACGTAGCATCGCTGACCCAATCCGAGATCCGCGACATCATCCTCGGTATGGAGATATCGGCGCCGTCGGCGCAGCGCCAGCAGATCGCCGAGATAGAGAAGCAGAGCAAGGAGCAGAGCCAGCTCACCGCCACCACCACGCGCACCGTCAACAAGCACGGCGACGAGATCATCACCTCCACCACCAGCAACTACGAGTCGCAGACCTTCAGGTTAGCTCGCTCATCATAATCTCAAATAAACATAAACCTGCTGCATAAAGGCTTCTTCCAACAGGATCTACCACTAACAGTTCCATAACTTACAATCATCCGCATTTCCATCATCCGCAACATTATGTTACTATACTCCAAGGCACTAAATTTACAACTGTTAGATATTTCATATAAAATGTTTGTTTTAGCTCCAAGACGGAATGGCGAGTAAGAGCCATCTCTGCCACGAATCTTCATCTCCGCACGAACCACATCTACGTCAGTTCAGATGACATCAAGGAGAGCGGATACACCTACATCCTACCCAAGAATTTGCTCAAGAAATTTGTTACTATCTCAGATTTAAGAGCTCAGGTAATTTTAACTTTATTTCGGAGACTATAATTTCCGTAGAATATTCAATACAAAACCGTTTGGGTTTGGGGAATTGCTTTTATAAAGGAAAATAAAATAATTATGCACCATAGGCCTTTGTCTACAGTCTCTAACAATCATTCAAAAAGGTTTATAAAAAACTCTGAAAAGACCCTTGCCTTGATAAGCATATGAGGGTTTACCCATCACATAATATGACATCTTCCATGTAAACTTAAAATGCTATTTATTTTACATTAAATGTTTTAGGGGTATGGTAAGCTTGTTGACCACAGGGAACTGTTGTTTGTTGACAGATCGCGTGTTACCTTTACGGCACCTCGCCTCCCGACAACCCGATGGTTCGCGAGGTGCACTGCGCAGTACTCCCACCTCAGTGGGGCACGCATCAGCAGGTAATTTACAATAATAAAATAATCATCGTCTGAATAAATGTGTCAAGATTTGTAGTAAGTTTTTAATAGCTCCTGGTCCTTTCTTAAATTTTATACATATTTAGCAAGTAGCAACCCCTTCGTCAAACTAATTCGCATTTAGACTGTATTAGAAGTAGCTCGTGCGTGTCTTTATTGCACGTATTCGTCATCAAAAGGCAGTGGGCGGCAGCATGCACCCATGGTGCGTATGATCGCACAGATTGGCGTAACAAAACCTATGGTCGCGAGCCTCAGCAGTGAGGGACCGAGATAGAAAAGAGATAGGGAATATGTTGTGAAATGTGTTCCCCTCTCCCCCAGGTGCACCTGCCCCGCCAGCTACCCAAGCACCCGCAGCTGGGCCACCTGCAGCCGCTCGGCTGGATGCACACGCAGCCCAACGAGCTGCCACAGCTCTCGCCGCAGGTAAACACGCGCACACACGCACACACATACACATACATACACACGTAAACAATTATTTCACATTATTGTCATTTGAAGTATTTTTACCGAAAAAACTGATAACCATCTGACCTCGTTTTATAACTAAATGCATCAAGTGTTCATTTATTGTTAAAAATAAACAATTCATTACAAAATATTTAGGAGTTGAGGGTGTTTGTGAAATTTATATCGGTAAGCCACATGAATAGCCTAGCACTCCAGGTAAACTGTGAGTCAGTGGGTCTCTTTAGATACCTCCATTACACAATGACGCTAATATTTACTCCAATGGGGATTCGATGTCACCGTCATCACCCGCAACCAGAATCTCGGTTCGAGACAGTTTTTACATGCATGTATTTTCGCAGGACATCACGACACACGCCAAAATAATGGCCGAGAACCCGTCATGGGACGGCGAAAAGACGATCGTGATCACGTGCTCGTTCACGCCCGGCTCGTGCTCGCTCACGGCCTACAAGCTGACGCCGAGCGGCTACGAGTGGGGCGCGCGCAACACGGACCGCGGGAACAACCCCAAGGGCTACCTGCCCAGCCACTACGAGCGCGTGCAGATGCTGCTCTCTGACCGCTTCCTCGGGTACTTCATGGTGCCTTCACAGGGCAGCTGGAACTACAACTTCATGGGTGAGTCACCAACCATCTCACTGTACTCTTCTACTCATATCTAACCAGGCACTGATTCCGTTAAACATCTTGAACACTATTAATCGGCGAGTTTTAGTTGTCCCGCGTGCTCCTAGGCGTAAGGAAGAGTACCGACATTGGTTGCATGTTTCGCTGTCGACACCTACGAAGATTACAAGTCATTGGACAACTTAAGCTCGCCGCTTAATAATATGCAGATTGACGAATCTGCAAATTATTAAATAGGATAAAAAATCTCGAGTTATTATGGCCTATTTGTGTTTCCTTTATGAAATATGATGTATATGTGCGCAGGCGTACGGCACGAGCCCAACATGAAGTACGGCGTACAGCTCGGCAACCCGCGCGAGTTCTACCACGAAGTGCACCGGCCGGCGCACTTCATGAACTTCGCCGCCATGGAGGACGCCGCCGCGCCCGTCATCGCCGCCGACCGCGAGGACCACTTCGCGTAAGCGCACTACGCTGGGACCACTTCGAGAGATCTATTCGCAGGGAGATCACTTCGCGAGAGATCGCTTTGCAAGCGGATCACTTCGCGAGAGGGTCGTTTCGCATGGGAATATCTCTGCGAGAACTCGCATCACAAGGGATCACTTTGCAAGGGAATCACTTCGCAAGAGATCGTTTTGCAAGGGGAATACTTCACTGGAAAATATATCACGAACAACTGCGTTAATTATCCGCTGACGAATATCAGATGGTTGCACATGCAGAGTTAGTTATAGTGACAAGACAGTAGCAGGCCCCGAAACCTCTTAAAGTTAGATAAGAAGAAGTGTTATTCTATCTGTAACAAAATAAAAAGAAATTCTATACATTTAGCATTCATACCTCAATACACGACTGATTTGCAATGTGGTGTAAATGCTATGAAATGTTCTTTAATTTTGTATATAATTATTATGGTAATTAAATTGAATAATTTGATGACAAGTGGTGTATTTATTTGTATCCCAACCCACATTGTTAGATACAATTAGGGCAATGCTCGTCACGTTAGGGTAACTACTTACTGTCCTACTTCAGTTTTTACCATTAATGTCTAATCAATAAGACTGTCGACGGAGCCCCGCTATCGCGGAGCTCCTATTTCTGGGTGGTTTGGCCCTCCGGGGCTGCTGCAAAACTAACAACCTAAACCTACCTACGTGACGAATAGTAACATTATTTCGCGTGGCGAGCGGTCCCTAATCGAAAGAAAATGGCATTATGCATGTCATTATATATATTTTTTTATTTGGGGGTTCGTTCAGGATATATTGAACTCTAACAGCGTTACTTATAAACATGGAATAACCGTGGGGTAGTTATACCATGCTTTATCCTTATCTGTCATTGGGACATTGAATTTGACAGATAAGGACAAAGCGTGGTTTAGCTACCCCACGGTTATTCCACGTTTATAAGTAACGCCAAAGTGCCATTTTCGTTAGTGTTACGTGTCCCCAACGACTACAGCCAAAACTAGAAATACATAAAATCTGGAAAATTATCTTAGGGATTCGACTTGTCCAAGATCTTTGTCCAATGTGCATTGCGTCTCACAGTTTGCTTTAAAAAATGTGAGACGCAATGCACATTGGACAAGTCGAATCCCTAAGATAATTTTCCAAATTGGACAAGTGGAATACCACCCTTAAGCTCATATTAACAAACTTAAAAATATATTTGTTTTTAGTAAACTGCTTCGGAATCCTACACTAGTGCATGGTCTAACAAACACTCTTTTGCCCGGTTATTTTTATATTTTAGGTTGGATATGGTCGCGCTTTGAATACCGCTCATCCATGGTTTACTACATACTCGTAGTTACAGAAGGATTAAAAAAAAACTGTTAAGTGCGAGTCGGACTCGCGCACTGAGGTTTCCGTACCGACGTACAGTAGGTATTATTATTATATTCCGATTATGAATCGAATTAGCGCGAACCTAACTTACGCTTAAGGTTTTTCAGTATTGTTGTTTTTCTTCAGAGCTTTTCCTATAATCATACCAATTTGACGCTTGTATGGTTATCGATATCGTATCGATTCTGAGCCCAATTTATTATTTCACTTTCTACTCCTTGTGCCCCACCGGCAGGCATAGCTACCGGCCCCAAAAAACAACGTAACCCACCGGCAAGCATAGTTGCCGGGTGGTTTCCGGTACACCATGATTCGATTTTCTGTCCTTAGTCTCTCACATTAATACATAAATTCCCATGAATTGTATGTCAATGGATTCAGTGTGAAATTAGCTATAAACCAACATCAACCAATCATAACACTTAAACGGAAAAAATCTAAATATGGTCAGGTGAACTCATGGTAAACTTCAGTCTACTTTATCCAATCGTTGCTTGAGTGCATGTGCAGTGCTATATCTTTTTAGTTTATGGGATCTACTGTATTTTTTCATACATTTTTTATAGAATATAACAAAGGGAAATTACAAAAATATATACGTTTGTGTGGTATTTTTTAGATTATGTGTTTTTAGGAAACTGTCTCAGTTTAACTTTTCTCTGAAATCAGTTGGCTGTATACACTGGATTATGCATTATTCCGTTTAATTTTGGACATAATTGGGTAAGTTATATTTTCACCTTTCTAAAATGTACATTTCTATGTATAAAAAGTGTACGAGTACCTAAGTGGCTAGGACGTGGAAAGCAAATCAAGTCGTTAACGCGGTTAGGTTAGGTTATAACCCCCTGAAAACCTGGAACTTGGAATTTTGGCTTGAAGCTCTCTTGCACATGGATTATCACGACCCATGAAGAATCCAAATACACGATCGCCACTTGGTGCATATGTGAGTAATATTCGTTTTTTTTTTAAATGTCATCGGGTATATATGGCTCGCGAAAATATCTTATTAGGGTTCCATACCAAAATGGTAATAAAGGAACCCTTATGGTGAGACTTCGGTGTCTGTATGTCACAGCAGTTTTTCTCAGAAACTATACTCGTAGAAGCTATCAACTTAAAATTTGGCATAGTTATATAACTTGCTTGCCCACATCTGTCTTTAGGTTAAAAAAACCGGCCCTGTGCAAGTTCGACTCGCGTGGGGAGGGTTCCGTATCCACACCATATGCCTGTCTGTCTGTCTATCTGTCCATCTGTCACAGCGGGTTTGCTCCAAAACTACTGGACCGATCGAGTTGAAATTTGGTACACATATGTAAGTCAGTGACCCAAAGACAGACGCGTAACGTAAATAAATGAAGTTTTGGACAAGGGGGCCACTTTTGGGGGTAAATTAGGAAATTAAAAAAAAGTTTCGCAAACCTTATTGTGTGACTAGTCAAATGAAAGGGCTTGTTGTGAGCATCTCAAATATATTTGTTTTATAACTTTAACATAAACAGTTTTGAAATTATTTAAGAATATACGCAAAAATCGACATACCTCCCTTATCTCTGAAACTACTCGTACTGGCCCCAATATTTAAAAAAAAACGGAAAATAATTCTTCACCTATACATTACAAGAAAACCTATAACATGTTTCAGTATTCAAAGTTACATAGGAAAGTTTGTAATGTATGTAGATGAAGAACTATATTCCATATTTTTTCCAAAATTTTAGTCCCAGCTGTTTCGGAGATAAGGGGGGAATGGTCAATTTTTGCCTATTTTCTTAAATAACTTAAAAACTGTTTATATTAAAATTATAAAAAAAAAAAATTGAGTTGCTCACAACAGGCCCTTTCATTTGACATGTCACACAATAAGGTTTGCAAAACTTTTTTTTTTTTATTTCCTAATTTACCCCCCAAAAGTCTTGTCTAAAATTAATTTATTTACGTTACGCATCCGTCTTTGGGTCACTGACTTACATATGTGTACCAAATTTCAACTCCATCGGTCCAGTAGTCCTGGAGCAAATCGGATATGACAGGCGGACAGACAGACAGACGCACGAGTGATCCTATAAGAGTGCCGAGAGGGGAGGGGGGTTTAAAAATTAAAGTGATTTGATTATAGCAAACGGGGTGTCATATGAAAGGACTCAGTCTGCATATTTCAAAACTATTTTTTTTATAATTTTTTGGGACGTTGATTATAGCCAAAATGAATAAAAAATTACTGTTACCAAAAAATGACTTATCTCCGAAGTTTACGGACCAACAAATCTGAAAATTTCTTGATTTAAAGATAATTAATTAATTACTTATATTTTACGAGAAAAATAAAATGAAGTTGTCAAACTTTACAGTTTTGGAAAAAATATCAAAAAACATTTAAAATGTGTATTAAAATTTTGGCTAGTCAAAATGGACCTTATTGCATAGTAAATTCATAACAAAATAAGTACCTACCTATTTTCTTTTACGTTTTACAACCATATTATCTTAAATACGGAACCCTCGGTGCGCGAGGTCGACTCACACCTGACCTTTTTTTTATTGATTCGATTTTCTTTATATTCTTATATCGGATTATCGGCGCATTCTTGTTTGGGCACGTTGTTTATTTATTAATTTAGGAGATATCACTAATCACTAAAATTAAACGATTTTTTTTTATTGAAGCATCTTCGTTATGACAAGAGAAAATACAGTTTTTCGAGTAGATCTTAAGGATCAATTTCAACAAAGCACGATTTTATGCAAATTTCGGTGGCGAGATAAAATATAATTTCAAGGATACATTTTTTGCTTTAATTATTAATTATATCAATAAATAATGTTGATGTTAATATTCGTATACTTAACTTTTGAAGAAATAGGTAGTCACGCAAATTGGCAATTTTTTTATGTACTTACAAGATTTGCTGAAACTAGCGGCGACATTACACTCATATTTTAAGTTCTGTACGGCTAGCAAAAGTTGTATTTTCTCGCTTGTTGCTTAGTGCGTCTCTAATCTCTATCGTTACATAGATAGAAAGGAAGATCCAAGCGACAAAAAAGTCGCGGACAACTGGTAGCCTTCTAGGGGGTTCGGTCGAGACTACAGCGACGAGAAAGGATGACGATCAGATTGATCAGTGGATATCAAAGAGTAAAGTTAGAAGTGGAATTATAAAGTTTATAATTTTCCCACCAGAATCCTCACGCGCGGACAAAATGTAGGCATCGGTCACAACTAATATAGTATGAATAAGTAATCAACGTACCTATGTCACTAAATATGCTATTATATATTATACTGATTTAAGATATAGTACATAATGAAATAATGCAAACATTAACCTGTTTCTCACAATTTATTTTTAATATAGTTCAGGAAATATGATTTGGCCGTCTCTTATCTACTTTGCGTTCTTTTGTTCTGCGTTAACACTTACCGGACAATAGATGGTCGGACACGCTTATCTATTGTTAATTATAACTAAACCAGCACTAGGACTCCGCTCAATACTCCGCCGCGACGCGTCGCCACCACTCTTAGTTAGGTTAGGTTAGGAGTGTGTAGTGTATGCATAAATATTACGGAATCGGGCGCCCGAAAATTCGGAATTATGAAGTAGGTATGACAATTTGGGATTTGTAATGAGTAAATTCGGAAATTAAAAATTATTGCTGGTCTGGTGATCGGGATAGTATTTTTCGGGATTTTAATAAGTCTGTTATTAGATAATTCGAGACAAAAACAATAGTGAATTTGATGGTTTGTGAAACTCAAATTCGGAATAGCGATGATTCGGAGTTTTCAGAATCGGAATTTTGGAATACGTGCTTATGAAATTCGGAAAGAAATATTTAAAGATTACGTAGTGTACCCAATAATTTCATTATATTTATCATCGATTTTCAGCTTGCACACAAAAAAAACACGCTCTGAAAATGACCGTTAACATTAAACTTGAGTTTAATCTAGCTAGAAGTACCAAGCTATAAAGTCCAATATGGGAATTCCCGTGGGATTAAATCCTTATCGAATTGCGGTGAGCGCCGCCCGGAGGAATTTAATAACGGAGCGCATTACGCCGCGTGCCTATTCGTGTGCAAATCTATTAATTTCAAACAAATCGGACAGTCTGCCTAGAAAATAAGAAAAAATCTAGAAACCTCAACATTAATTTGTATTTGTGTATATTAGGAGTATGATGTTTATTTATATTTGTAGTTTAAGGATATTTAGCTATAAACATACTTATAGCTTATTTTTTTGTGCGCATCTTGTAATCATCCTTGGTCCAGTTTCCTCAATCATGGTCAGGTTAACTGAAAGTGATCCCTTAAAGGGATATGTTCGCTATTGTACACGTTAATCTTTCACAGGTTCACCTACAAACCTGAAACCTACAAATGCCTCCATAGATTGGTAGGACCCTAGGTAGGTACTTGGTAGGTAGTTATTTTATTCATAGGCATTTGGGGTGAAATATCGCCTGAATTCTTTTGACATTGTATTCCTTCATATGACTTGTAGTATTTGTACGAGTGTCGCTACCTCGCTACTACTGATCTTCGCACTCACTGTAAGAAATTATTAACCGTTACTTCATCGCTAAGTTGTGACATTCACGAGCTATAGTAGACAGTATGGACTAAGTATTTGCTTTTGTGTAATTCGAACTTATATTTTTGCAAGAAACATATATTGCTTATTGTATTCGTCACGCTTGTTAATTATAAATAAATATTAGTCATGCTAACGATGCATTATAAATCAATATCCATGCCGATAACTTTAGTTGGTTTCCATACCGATAACTTAAGTGGAAACGAATTGGAATAGGTACATCGATCCGACCACTGAAAGTATAATGTAGACCACGAGAAAATATTTTATAAACCAAAACCTGACGAGATTTTTAAGGCTAACAGTCGTACGTGACACTATACGAGTCCAACAACACTTCTTTAAAATGGATGCCCTGCCCAGTAGTAGTTCGAACACCACTATGGGAACATCTATACGCCTACAATCCCACGTAAGCAATACTTACATACATAGACTGTTAAAATCGTATCCTTTTCGGATTACCCTAGGTGGGTATAAAAAAAAGTATACTTAGTCAAAGATACGTTAACGCGCGCAAAAGTATCTACACGCCCCTATGCGACCGATAATTAGCTCTATGTTTACATTTGGCGCGATGGCTGTATAGATATTAGTGCTTTTGACTGTACCTATCATATTGGCAGCCCTGGCTATAGACGAGACGTCGGCACTCTGTTTGCCAAACGCAAATTGGCAAACAGTGTAATAAGGGAGGGTATACCACGTGTCCCAAAACTCAACGATAAGCCGGCACCAGAGGATGGAGCTGCTTATGATTAGTCGAGAAAAAATAAGGAAAAAAATATATCTTTTCCTTATTGGTATTGGTATTGGTAGTATCTTGACGTGTAAAAGTGCCCGAGCGGCCTACTTACTAAATAAATTTCTTTTATCTTTTTTATCTTTTTTATTTTTTCTCGACTAATCATAAGCAGCTCCATCCTCTGGTGCCGGCTTATCGTTGAGTTTTGGGACACGTTGTATACAGCGCCTAAGCCGCGAACTGTTTGTGTAATGGAACCGCACCTTACAGCATTTAGCTAATTTATTTTTTACAAAAATAATAGCTCAATTTATCTAACAGGGAGATAAAAATTGACTGCGTGAATTATGCTTTAGTTGGCAAATTAGAGGACGCGGGAAAACCTTTGGATTTTTAGCTTCCAAAATACAGCTAATAAGGCAAATCGACCCGACCGACTAGGTGGCTAATATGTTTGACGTAATTTAAGATTTTATTTCGTTATAAAACTTATGAGGACAGGAGGTTAATTCGACTTCATATTTTTTATATTTCATGGTGCTTCTGACTGTACATTCGTGCAATTCCGGCTTCGCACCCCTCGGCATCTATTCGGCTAGGCGCGAGGACCGGAGGGCCGCCGCGCTCATTGCCTCACTCGCCGCAGAGCGGATAACGTCTCAGCTGGAACGAGTCATGTTCTAAGATGAGTGTCAACACCATCGTAGTTATTTTATCCACGTTTATATGCTCTCATTTAACATATACCATCCGTGAAAATGAACAAGGTAATTTAAATATTGTGTTAGTCTACTTTGAGCCACCCGTAAAATCGATTTAGTTATTGAGCTAAGTCAAAAATCCGATAGTAACTTTATGGTTAAAAGGTTAAAATCAGTTGAGTTTATCAACCACGAAAAACATGTACGCTTTTAAAATTCCACGTTTTTCGCTGTATTTTTTCTGACTCCTAATGAGTTAAAAATATATGTCGTTCCTTACCGTTAACCTTTTGACCGTTACTACCTATTTTTCGATCCTGCAGCAGCAGAAAGCCAGGCTGTGCTAGACACGCACGGCGAGCTGGTGTTGAAATGGCGCATGGACTACTCCGCCGGCAGGATCCGTTTCCAGCTGGTGGTGTCGCCGTCAGCGCCCGAGTTCAAGTGGCTCGCGCTCGGGTTCTCGGACCGAGGGGATCTTGAGAACTCTGACATGTGTGTACTATGGACTGACTATAATGGATTGGAGCATTTTGAGGTAAGTCAACGTATCTCAGTAAATTTAAATGGATTGGGTAACTAGTCAGACTCATACTCGTAGAGTATAATACTACAATTTTTACTGATGTAATTTTTTCCTTCCTTAATTTATCCATCTTCATTTTACTTAGAGCTACGCTCTTGTCGGTGAAGTCATTGCAAATTCTTAGAGTCATCTTATTACCTAATTACCCGCGCCCGCCTTGTGTTTAGACGAACAGGGGTGTTATTCTCTCAAAAAACGGCCGTCGGTCGGACGGACGAGCGAATCGAAGCGGCGAGTTTAAGTAGTCCCGTCCGAGCGAACAAAACACATTTTAGCGCGTGCATTGTCAATTAGGCAGCCTTATACGTTCGAGAAGTCATGCTGCCAAATTGAATACACGCTTTTCACATATTTTCACATATATGTTGTTCAAAAATAAAATCACTTACACACAGAGCAGGACAAAGAACACGAGAGGTTCACCGCAATATTAAGTAACAGTCTCTTTTTGCCAAATACATATTTAAATATCCTGTGTTTTAATGTTCCGCTTTTTTTCTCAAATTTAAATGTTACTAAAATATAGGATATGCACGCCGACGGCGAGGGGCGGCTGGTCCGGGATTCTCTTCAGGACTGCGAGAACTTCCAGCTCGATGCCGCCGCGCGCACTGTCTCCTTCGAGCGCCGCCTGGACACCTGTGATGACCAAGACTACGTCATCGAGGTATTTTTAACCTTTTGACCTAAACGCGATTAAAACACCCTGTGTAAAACTTAACAAACTCAAACCGAGAATTAAAACGTATTAAATTAATTTGCTACGCTTTCACGTTTGGTTTAATGGCCCGATTTTGAAGTTGTTACGAATGGAGATAATGTGCCAAAGGTTTTCGCCAAACCGCGGGAAAAAGTTTGTTCTCAATAGGTTGAAGTTTTAAATCTTACCGTGTCGGTGACTAATAAATGAACACTTAAATTTCAAGCTACTAGGAAATTACAAAGTACCTAGCTTAACAATAAAATAGAAATAAATGCAATACTTATCAATGTATATATTTAGGATGGTACAGTCCACGTGGTCTGGGCTCGCGGCATCGACAAGCTTTTTTCATCCCACGGCGTCTGCCTGACTTGCACCTCATCCAAGAACCACGGCTTCATCAGAGTTAGGCTCCTGACTCCTAAGACGTCACCGAAGCCCGAGGGCACCCAGTATGGCATCACCAACAAGGATTTAAAGGTGCCAGACGGTGACACAACGTATTGGTGCCAAGTCGTCAAACTGCCTGACGTGGTTTCTGAGAAAATTCATCATATTACGCAGGTATTTATGATTCGTTTTTTATTAGTCTGATTTTGTGTCTTACTGCTGGGCTTCCTTTCTGTTTCTCCACGCGTCCCTGTTTGGAGCGCGCTTCCAGCCTCGTAAGGCCCACCATACTACCTACGACGTGCTAGCCTAGTTGGTAGTGACCCTGCCTACGAAGCTAGCGGTCCTGGGTTCAAATCCCGGTAAGGGCAGATATTTGTGTGATGAGCACGAGTATTTGTTCCCGAGTCGTGGATGTTTTCTATGTATTTAAGTATATATTTCTCTATATAAGTATTTAGTACCCATCGTTGTCTAGTACCCATAGTACAAGCCTAGAGCTTAGTTTGGGACTAGGTCAATTTGTGTGAGATCGTCCCTTGATATTTATTTATTTATTTTATTTTATTTATACAAACAGCGAGTTTTTTGTGAGTGGGACTATGAATCTACCAGCAAGGTAATAAAGTTCGATTACGTTTGTTCGATAATGCCATTTTCAGTTTAAGAAGATAGGAAAATAAATTTTATTCCCATTGCAAAACGGTTCAAATTAAATTGCCTTGATGTTGTACATCCTATTGCACACTGGGCCTTACGAGGTTAAAACCAGGTTAAAACCAGGTTAAAACCCTCGCCAACCTTATACTTAATAGATCTTCGAAATATTTTTTTTAATTTCTCAGTTCGAATCAGCGATAACCCGAGGCAATGAAGGCTTGGTCCACCACATGGAGGTATTCTACTGCGACGAGGATCCTAAGAAGGACATACCACTCTACAATGGTAATTGTTTTGCTCCGGAAAGACCCGAAATAACCAAGAAATGTTCAAAGGTAAGCCCTAAGATTATCGCAAAATCACAAGTTTTTATTGAGAACAATATATGGTAGGTATATATTTGGTTTGACCACGGAGTGACGCGTCGTTTTCGTGTTAGCGTTTGGTCATAAAAGTATTTAGATATACATCTTTAGCGTAGTTACTATTATTTTCTCGGATTGTGGTAATGATAGTTAAGTTTTCAAACGAACCGTACGAGTACCTACTAATAACAGTTAGGTACTTGTATTCATTTTGGTATATTTTTTTCATTTTACAATTCATTAATATTGAAATCAGCCTTTTCTTCTGTTGCAGTAATTACACCTATCTAGGTACTAACAAACATGCAAATTTACAAATATATTAACCAGTATTTATATGTATAACAAGCCTATAGAGCTAGGCTGAGAATAGGCTAATTTGTGCAAAGTTATCTCATGACGTTTGTTTATTTGACATGTCAAAAGGTTAAGGCAGCCTGGGCCATGGGTGCGCCCCCCTTCGCCTACCCCCAAGAAGCGGGGCTGCCGTTCGGCGGGCCCCAAGCCAACAAGTACGTCATGCTAGAGGTGCATTACAACAACCCCGAGCTGCGCAAAGGTATCACAATCAATATATTACCTTTTAACCTTGATAGCGGAGAGAAAATATAAACATGTTAAACGACATTGTGATTTGTTTAATTGGTAGTGGTTAATATAAATTATATCACACTAATATTAATGCAAAAGTTTGTGGGTGTGTGTTTGAGTATGTTTTGTTACTTCTTCACGCAAAAACATGATCCCGGAAAAACACTGTTCCCGTGGAATCCCGTCAACGCGGACGAAGTGGCGGGTAGAAGCTAGTAAAATATAATCTACTAGCTTATGGTCGCGACTTCGTCCGCGTAGAGTTCGATTATCGTTATTCTCTGGGGAACTTTGTAATTTTCCGGGGCGAGTGTTCCAGGGTTCATTCCAAATTTCATTCGATTGTCCAGCTGTTGCAGCGTGAATGAGTACCTAACAAACTAACACGCACACAAACTTTTGCATTTATAATATGATTAGTGGAATAATAATTTAGCGGGAAATCTATACTTAGTTATATATTTTTATGGCTGATCGAATTAAATTATTTCAGCTGTAGGATGTTTTTGAATCGATATTCGATACGCGATTAATTTCTACTCTAATCGTTCGTCTTCTTATATTTATAGTGATAGTAAAATTTTAATAGTGACATTTTAGTTGTTTTTTTATTATAGGTTTGGTAGACAGTTCAGGCATCGTGCTGCATATCACTCCAAACCGACGACGCTACGACGCGGCCATTATGGAGCTTGGTCTCGAGTACACGGACAAAATGGCGATCCCTGCTGGGCAATACGGATTCCCACTCACCGCGCATTGCGTTCCACAATGCACTGGCGTCGTAAGAGCTTTAACATTTTGACCACAAACATTAATAGTACCTACTAGGCTTAGACAAAATGGTAGTACTATGGCGTGTTGCCTATCCGCTCATCGCCGCTCTTAATCTACTGCTCTTTAGTACTATAGTCAACATCTGCTGCCGTTTCTAATACTTAGTACCTAATTACCAAAACTATCTCTTATGGTCGTGCTAAACATAAAAAAAACTGATTATATTTCATTTTGCTGCCTCAATAAGAAGGACATCTCTCAAATCTCTGGCTATTTACAGACGATCGAGGATAGCAAGTCATTGTAGGTCCGAGTTTTTACAACAGGTGCAATGAATAGAACGAATGAAAGCAATGTCACCTATTATTGTGTGAGTGCCGTCCTCTTAACGTAGGTAGTTTGGAGTTCCAACTGAAAATTTGTTACACACTGTAACAATGTATGTATACATTACATACTTAGCTCCTATAGCAGCTCTTGTAAAACTACTTTTAATATAACTCTAGATTGAGAAAGGTCATGTACCGGCTTCTTCGGGCTTAACCAGGACATGTCCTTATATCCCCAGGGTCTCCCAGCAGCAGGCATCACGGTGTTCGGCAGCCAGCTCCACACGCACCTGACGGGCGTGGCGGTGTGGACCCGGCACGCGCGCGGCGGCGTCGAGCTGCCCCTGCTCAACCGGGACATGCACTACTCGACGCACTTCCAGGAGATCCGGCTGTTGCATAAGCCTGTTAAAGTGTTGCCGGTAAGTTTAGGGGTAATTACTGGAAATAATCAATACCTTTTTGACATGTCAGCAAAAGTTCATGAACAAGACTGTTTTTTTAATTTATTAAATTATTTAAAAATATTCACACTGCATAACAGAATAACACTACGTACAGCACTGTTAATTACATACTAAGGCTGGGTTTTATAAAGATCCGTTAGATCACATTTCGATCAGGAATGTCAAAACTTGTATGAAGTTACTAAAATTTGACCTGACATTTTTACTTACGGGCCTTTATAAAACCGACCCTAAGAATAACATAATTAGGTTAGATTGTCTTAACTAGGTACAATCTTGACGAAAATCCGCGTGTACTCTATATAAAAGGCAACATTCAAAACCGTGCATACACCAGTGGTCAAAAGGCTAAAACACATACAAACATAGTTTTCAATAAACTTACGGGTAAATAAATGTTTTAAAAGGAATGTGATAAATTGAAATTGCTAAAACCGTGTGTTTGTAATTTGCAATTAAAGCAAAAGAAACAGTCTAGCAAGTTACTCTCCCTAACAGTTGGTCGTTGTCTGAATTTTTATGACTGTATTAATCAAAAAAACCGCCTTCAAAAACGCAACCACAATATTTTCAACAAAAAAGCCGACATCAGTCGGACTAACCTATTAGGTACCTACAATTTTAAAAGAAGTTATTTTTTGCGTTTTTGAAGGCGGTTTTTTGTTTTTTTTAAACATTTATTTTATTTTATACTTTTTAGTGATCATAATACGTCGTTACGTAGTCCCACTTCTTAGTTGAAATGAAACTTTAACTTATATCAAGCGCGCCGCAAGCAACGCCGCGGGAAAGTCATAGTCATATTTGAACAAGTAAATATTCTTCGTTGTAGTCGCTCAACTATCTTAATCGAGATATCTTACCGTCACCCTTGAAATCGGTACCGTTGAGGAGTTCCGGTGGCCATCTGTGGTCTTCATCATCAGTTCCACTTCACCAAATCATACTTTCTGAACGCAAATGCTGGATTTGTTACTAAAAATACTAAAATCGCTATATGTTTGCCTACAATATTTGAGGAGTTCCCTCAATTCCTCACTGATCCCCTCATCAGATTCAGATTTGGTGACAATGGGAACATACACAAAAAAAAAAAAACATACAGTGGAACGTATAACCTCCTCCTTTTTTGAAGTCGGTTAATAAAAGGCATCTAAAAGGGGTGATAGACGGGCGAGTAAGTACGCGCCGTACTTTATTATTGTTATATTGTATTTTCACGAAAAAGTGTACCTAATAAAGGACTGAAATTAAGGAACTTTAACTTTAACTTTGTCAGTTTTAGCGCCCGTCAATGTATAGCTAATTTTCGTCACAAAACTGACAAAGGCTAAGTTCCTTTATTTGAAATGCCCAAGTACGGCGTACTTACTCGCCCGTCTATCACCCCTTTAAGGGTATTTATGAATAAAATACGATTTCGGAGAAATTTGGTCACAGATTGTCCTAGACTCCAGCCAGGTGGTCCATTTCCTGAACTATTATCGGGAGACAAATTGGACGCTTTCAGAATGAATTCGCAGGTAAATGTCAGTTTGTACTTTCCTAGGGCGATTACTTGGAGACGACGTGCATCCACCGCACGGAGGGCCACCCCCGCGCCACCGTGGGCGGGCACGCCATCACCGACGAGATGTGCGTCAACTACCTGCACTACTACCCCGCCACCGACCTCGAGGTCTGCAAGAGCGCGATCTCCAACGCCGCGCTCGAAAACTATTTCAAGTTCGAGAAGATGTAAGTTCTAAGACTTTATTTACATCCAACTAAGTACAGAATTCAACATTAATACAATTAAAAATTAAAACTAAACGTATTTAAATTAAAATTATACTAAGCTACTCGAATATTAAAGATATAAATAATAATCACCACTATAAAAAGAACACCCACCCATGACACTGGCATGTAAGTTCTTGGAGTGTTAGAATATCGTTGCAGTAATGCTATACAGTCGCTATTTTTATTTGAATTTATCATCTTGCATACTGTTAGGTTAGAGTTGCGTAGAGCCCCAACTACACAGAATAGGAGCTCCACATAGTGGAGCTCCGTCGACCCTATCTTAATTTAAATGTTTTTAATGTATCGTAAATTTGTTTCTTACTGAGTTAGGATAGAAATCATATGTCATACTATATTTTGGGAAAAGTATATTATGGCAATCGACACATTTGAAGAAAAGATACATGTCATATTGAAAAATTACCAAGTTAAACAACAGATTGCGAAAACTTAAAGTACAAAAAGTTGTTATGCCAAATGATCATTAGCCGAATTTAAAATATGCTATTTATTAAACTGTTTAGGAAGTGATACAATTTTCGCCGATTCATTAGTAAACCGTTCTTAAGTTATAGGCGACTAAAGTTTTTATTGAGCTTATGAAACTTTGTCCTTTCCCCGTTTGTTTTCAGCTACGACAACATGTCGATTTCGTCATCGGCGTCCCCGCGGCACAACTACCTCGCGATCACGCCCTGGACGCCGCTGCGCGTGAGCGCGCTGCGCACGCTGTACTCGGAGTCCCCGCTGTCCATGCAATGCAACAAGTCCGATGGAAACCGCTTCCAGGTACTATCGGCTCAATTAAACTTTGACCCACCATAGAACTGTGTCACAGTAACGTTATGATTCAAGTGGTAACGTGTCAAACTAATGGTTTTATAATGTCACTGTGACAACGTTCTATACTGGGTCAGGGTTCCATTGGGCTGATAGTACACTATCTAAAAAGCGACTGGTTCAGCCCTTTGGTTACCCCCATTGCTGAAGTCTGATTAACCTTTAATTGACGACGTGATTTCAGAGCACTCTCAAAGTAACACTTAGGCCAAACGACATAAAGTTCAAAATAATAGTCATGACGTCTTTGAAACATATACTTACCACGTCAGTTAAAGGTTAAAAGGCCGTTAAATTGGATGGAAGTAATAACGACTGTAAGAGGTTATTTTATTATTTATTCCATAAAATATTGTGGCACATTTCTTATCTCACAGTGAAGTATTGTATTTACTTTAACGCTCTCTATGCTCCTAAATAATACCTGATTAATTGAACCTTGTAGGTTTTCACCGTTAAACACAGCCAGGCCCGGACTTAGAGGCCCTGGGTACCTGGCATATGCCAGCACACCCCCCCTGCCAACCATTATGGTTCTGCCGTTGGGGCCCTAGTCTGGCTAGGACGTTTACATTTATGTGAAACATCACTATACCTATTAGTTACAGATTACCAGCCTTTTGTCTTGTTTAACCTTTTAACCGTTACGTGTCAGGCATTATTGTGTGTACTTAATAGACACGAAGTAACGGTCAAAAGGTTAAAACAGCTCTAAGTCATTTTACTGATGGCGCATGCAGTTTACTAGTCTCGATAATCTAAAGATCTAGTATTAAAATTATACTTCCTCGTTTCATTTCAGGGCGATTGGGAAGGGTTGCCAATACCACGGATCAAGCTGCCGTTGCCGCGCCAGCAGCGAACCTGCCCTCAGACTCATGATGGAAATATATTTAAAAAGTAAATTATGATAATTTAACAAATCAACTTAAGACCTAATTGATAAGAAATTAATGCGCAGCTAAAGAACTGTCTCAGGTTCAAGTAAAATAGGTACTCTCAGAGACCTTATATCTTACTACTAGACTGTGCACTATGGCGCAAAAACCGGTCCGCGCGAGAGGGCTTCCGTTGGTAGTGTGTCCCTTTTCTAATCATAAAACACTATACATATACTACATATACATATATGGGTGATTAGGTTGAGCTGGCAACGCGTCAGACAAGGACACACTTCCAGCGGGAGCCCTCTCGCGCGGACCGGTTTTGTCTAGCTACCACTTATAAGGAAATGGGTACCCTAGGTGTATGTCAACAGATCTCGTTTTACCCAAACAGAATTTTTTGGTACACAGTCTAGTAGTAAGGTCTTTGGGTACTCTAGACATAAAAGCACACTTGCGTATTTTTATTCGACGCTCAAGGTTTGCGCTGCGACGTAGTTATCCTAGTAGAGCTGCATATTTTCTGTAACAAAGATTTTATTCACTGTATAATAAAAATATAACTAGAAATAACAATACCAACATCTATATACTTAAGTAAAAATGAATCGCCGAGTTATATGTAGGTACGCGTATAGCTTCGGAACGGTTGCAAAAAATTGGATAATTCTTTTTTGTTATTCGTATATTATCAGGACAAAGTTTGTACGATAGAAAAAAAAAGAATAATTCCAAGGAAAGTCAGAAATTAGCAGTGGGGCGAAGCCGCTGCTGGCGGGCAGCATAGTAGATTATATTATTATAAATTGTTCTTGACATTGCCAAGCAATTCGTCGTTAACTTGCTAAGACCTAAACAAGACATCTGTTAAGTATAATATAACTTATTTGGGAACTTTTTATACTTTTCCTCTGGGGATCAAACATAAGTTAATGAGTTGAACTTACTACATCAGAGTTGTATCAGTATTTAATATACAAACTTAATGGTGTTAAATATGGTGTAAATAGATAAATTGACAAATACTGTACTTACCCTTCTTAAACTATGTAAATCCCAATAAAGAATAGAAAATAAAAATAAACTGTTTTAATTTATTCATGTAGGTAATGTAGGTACTTAACGATATCCACTAGTTGTTTATGACGACTTGGACGACCTTTCTGTATTTACTCTTACCGCCCAAGTGATAGAGAGGTACCTAACCGGAATGAAGAGGTCGGACTATACATATAATATGAGTCGCTTAACTTCAAACTCGGATATCTCCTTAAAATTTCGTATATGATTTTAAAACCTAAGTTGTTTGAAAAAAGACGCAAATGCCGCTGTCCTTTTGCATGGACTTATCCGAGTTTGAAGTACTTAAAGCGACTCATATGTGAAAATTACCATTACCATTCCAGCTTTGACAGTATACTTGTATTCTATTCCTCCATTTTTTTTAAAAACGTGTGCTTCTCGGGACGCCCGACAGAAGTGATAACTTAAACTAATCTAAGTTGAACTATACCCTCCCATAAGAAGTTATCACTTCAAAAAGTTCAATATGGCCGCCATTTTTTTTAAATCTGATTACGGGTTCGCATTTGTAGTCCCAAGGGACCCTCAGATATCGATTTTCAAGACAATCGAAGCAGTAACAAAAAAGTTCAAAATGGCGGCCACTTTTTTAAAATCTGATTACAGGTTCGCATTTGTAGCCCCAAGGAGCCCTCAGATATCGATTTTCAAGACAATCGAACCAGTAACAAAAATGTTTAAAATAGCGGCCACTTTTTTTTTATCTAAGAACCGGTTCGCATTTTTAGTCCCCACGGATCCTCAGATATCGATTTTCAAGACAATCGAACCAGTAACAAAAAAAATCAAAATGGCGGCCACTTTTTTAAATCTGATTACGGGTTCGCATTTGTAGTCCTAGGGGGCCCTCAGATATCGATTTTCAAGACAATCGAACAAATAACAAACTATTATAATAACTTTCAATAACGGTGATAGTTTTAGGTTACATGTTACATGCTCACTGTCTATTTATGCTTAAAAACGCAATACGGGGTGACGTCAGTCTGTAGGTAAGATCAAATACCGTTTACCATTTTCGTTCATACCTGTAACTTACGTCTGGCTTAGCGGCTGAGAGGTAGGTCTATGACTCCATGGTGCCGCGGTTCAAATCCCATCCGATTCTAATATCTTTTTGCATTTTAAAAAGTCTGACTACCGCTGCCGTATGCGTGAGAGAAAGGGAAGACAGACAGGCTGTCTAGTAACGCGCGTTACGTAACGAAATGGTTCACCCTCCGTAAAGAAGTTATCACTTCAAAAAAGAAAAACGTACAGAGCTATTTGTTTTCATAATATCTACAACATATTCAAAAATCGTAAAAATCTAACTATTACAACGTTTATGGGGATCGAAACGTTATCCCATTTTGTATGGATTTTTTTAGCTTTACAGATCTTTTATAAAATAAATTAATCGGAACCTAGTTTTTCATAATAACTACACTACAACATATTCAAAAATCGTGGAAATCGGACGAAATTTAGGGGGAGAAAACTTTTTCGCCCGGAGCTAAATTTAAATGGAAAAAAACCGCACTAAGCATGCCTGGCCTGACCATGCTCAGTGTTAGGTTCCGAAGCCGTTACTACACAAAAACTCCCTCAAAAAAATTTGGAGCCTTGAATGATTTTAGGGGGTATAAACACTTTAGTCGTCTGTATCTCAGGAACCAATCAAGTCTAATTATGTCGGAACCCAATATTCAAACCGCGGATAGATAGGCTTACTTCGGATTGAAATTTGACACATTTTGTATGGGCAAATGTCAAATTTTAACCCGTAGTAAGGCTTATCTATCCGCGGTTTGAATATAGGGTTTGGCCGTTAGTCGTGTAAGTTTTCCTTTGAAATTCGTTATATGTACTTTCATTTAAGATATTTGTCACATTTTTAGTATTTATAGTTTTTGGCAGTAGGGGTTGGGGGGGGACATATGACTAACAAAAATTTGCACTAAATCTTAATATTTCACAAACGGATCCCTTAATCGAAAGATGGTTTTCACAACGCCACAATATGTTTGAAATTTTTGAAAGACCTATCTAACGACACCCTTCACCATGGGATAGACAAGAAAAAAAAACATCCCCACGTATATATTAAGTGATTCACGAAGCGACGCCAACCACATACGAAGAACACTGTAAGATTGCTTGCGATAAATTGCACGATGAAGAGTGAAGAGTCTACTTTATTATCATGAAAGTGGAATGAAGCTACGTTCGAAAACTGCATCCCGCACTTAAGGAAATTGACGTTTACCTTTCGTACCGTCTACTTTTTTATCTGTGGCCTGGCCAGCCTTTGCTAACAGCATTTGTACATGGTCGACGTCAGATCTTCTTTCTCTTAATTTTATTCCTACTACGGCATTTATATTCCAGAATCATGTCTAACGATTACGGTTTTAACAGTGATGATTCTCCCAACAAAACTAATTCACATCTTCAGCTTCCGAGTCCTATAATTACGCGGCGGAACCGAACCGCATCAACGTAAGTTCTGGTTTATGTTATAAACATACTGCGTTATTTGAAATCCTTGGAAATCGCTACATTGTTTATTCCTTCATACTTTGTTTTCTAGGTCTGAGCGAGCACTAGGAAATCCAATAGAGAGTGGGAAAATCAAGTCGTTTTGCCGGGAAAAAGGACACGGTTTTGTGGTCCCAGAAAAAAACGGGGAGGATATTTTTGTACACATTTCTGAGTAAGTATGGTTTACACATATAAATAACTCCGTTTAAAAAAGACTTGACTTAGAACATTAAATTTAGAGAACATACCAAATATGTACTTTAAATCACACGCGGAACTTATTGCGTGTTGTATATTTAATTAACACCCTTATGAGGTCAGTGGGTGTCTTCATTATAGTTTGTTTCAAATCATTCTGTTGTCTATGATAAATGGCTATAACTATAACCTAATGGAAATGTCTTTTTTAAGTGTGTATATATTTTCTAGTATTGAAGGTGAATATGTCCCGCTGCCAGGAGATGAAGTTATTTTCCGCTTGTGTCCGATCCCGCCCAAGTTTGAGAAGTACCAGGCAGTGCATGTGCGTATCGTGCACCTAACCCCCGAGAAGCACGTCAAATGGGACGAGCCCCCACTGTAACAGCCTCAGACGCAACAACACAGTTACATTAACAGCTAAGTTACTGTCTCCCCCTTGCCATACTAAACATTCTTTACTTTACTGTAATATTCTACTATGAAGTGATCCGGCAATGTCTAATTGCTACTATGCAAACTTATACACACTTTTTAATTTAGTATTGAGCATGAGAAGTGATTTAGGGAATATTTTAAAACTTGATAATCCACGTAATTTTATGAACATGACAAACCATTATGTTTGATAACTTTTTCATAATAACAATGGGTACATGGAATTACTAACACGATTTATCTGTCTCTAAAAAAAACTCACTTTTTTTTTTTTTAAGTGGGATATTAAATTTCTGTTGTGTTAAATTTAGAAAAGTTACAACTGTGTCACATGTGTTTACATGAATATATTTTCTGAAGAAATTCTTTTATAAATAATAATCTTTACCAATAATTATTATTTTTTATTCTCGTAACACCCAAAGGTCTTTTAAAAAGTCTTATGTCAAACTTCGTTTTGAACTATGCAGTATCTACAGATGACCCATTTAGAAATAACAATATTTTTACACCAAGTGTTACGAGGTTAAGATGATACTATGGATACACTATACAAATATTGACACTGTGTTATTTCTGTCATTTTATCTTAAGTGTTTCGGATACTGGCCTAACCTTATCTAAAACATGACAGTGTATTAACACTGCAAAGCTCACATTTGTTTGTAATATGGTAAAAAATGATTAATGACTTGTCAGTCGCACATAAAAGTCAGTATTGAAAAGTGAGAAGCCAACTAAGGTGCTAAATTTTTGAAGGTTTTACCATCATCTTAAGATTTTGATATCATTTGTAGTAAATACAAAGTGGGTAATGGCTTCTTGCTAGTTCTAATGCCAGGTGTGTAGTTGGACCATAACTAAACAAATTGTTCGTTAAGTATACTCTAACATACCCGCGTCTATGAGGCTAAAGTGTTTGTACAAAATTTGTAAAATTGGGTAGTTGAGCTCAAATTTGTGAGTATGCTCTTTAATCAGCTGTCGTTGTGGTCTGACTATGCATAAAACTTTTGTTTTTTTATTAGAATATAATGAATTTGGCCTAATGGAGCTTTACATGTATCCTAAAGTCACTGTTATATGTTGCATTGTTAAGATTTAGTTGTAGAACTTAGTTGCACAAATTTGTTGTGCCATTTGTGATAAATGATCAATCGAAGAACTAACTTATCTCTAATAATTTGCAAGTGTTTTATTGTGTAGGTGTTGGTTATTTTCTTCACTACTTGCTAATGAAAATGCATGGATTTTATAAATGCACTGACTCAAAAATATTAGTATTGTGTTGTCCAAACATACAATGAATTCATCACATACAATAATTAATTAAATTAAGATATTTCTTACAATTATAAATCTCTGATGTATTACTTGGTACAGTATTTGATCTTTATTTTTCATTGGCTGTTGTCAATGTTTATATTGCCATGCTTTAGTTCTAGCATTTCTTAGTTATAGTTGTAACAGCGAATATATCTATGTGTAAGCATGTCCCGTTGTTTTATTCCATCATTATAAGTCCGGCGGGTCTCGCAAGACGAGACGTGGGCAGGCGACATACGAGACGTGGGCAAGCGTACGAGACGTGGACAGGCTTCATACGAGATTATCGAAGATCTAGGGAAGGACGCGCCATTGAACGGGATTCAAGTATCACAGGACCGTTTTAAGTTTTATTTAAATAAGAACTAATTTCTAGTAACGTGAAAGCGGCGGCGTATGGGTAGGTAAGCTAGGGTTGGCAAAATATATGCCTTTTATCTGGCAAAATACATGCCTTTTATCTCGTGTTTCGTCCGCCAAGTTAAAGGTAAGCTACTTCAACTTTAACCACTTAAGCTGAGACGCGGAGAAAAGCAAATTTATTCATTTATTAATAGTCAACATCAAAAGTAGACACGCCCAGTTTTGTACTTCACATTAACATATTTGACAATGCTTATGTGGCTGTTGACTAGTCACTACCACGCGCAGCGTCACACCCGGAGATTATTTGTTCCAACAATCTAAATAGGCCATTCTACTTTGATTAAATGAAAACGCACCTTAGTTTAGTTTTTATCAGACTACTAGCAACTACTTCACTTCGGTTTTTTAATATCAGTACGGAAGCAAAGTATGCTTTCATTCGCTGTTTTAGTTTACATCGCCGAGTTTTATAGTATTCCTTATCGGTCTTGTCACGGTTGTCACTACTTATCGATTTTATTCGCGAATAGTTAGGTATTTCAACATCATTCATTGTCAATTTCAATAAAAGCATTTTTCGTGTACACAATTTATTAATAAACGTCAAATATATCTATAAATTAATACAAACGACCTAATTGCTATTTATCGATTGAAACATCCAAAAGGATTTACAAAATTACTTATCTATCAAAAATTGACTAAGTCATTATTGATTTTCATTTTACTGATAATTGATAGATAACAGATAAACGATTTGACTTAAATTAGTATACAGTTAAGATTATTAGGTTATATATGTAAAATATTTCTAAACATATAAGGTACTTAAACCATTAATCATTTCTATCAAGTTTGCTTAAAGCTGTCTCCCGCGATCGCGAGATGGCGTGTGCTGATAAGCCTAAGGCATTTTACGTAAGTCTCACAGGAAAATGAGACTTTTTATAACACCATAAGTCAAATTTTATGATAGGCAATGGTGCACACGCCCATACCTCTACATCTATAATACAATCTAAACACAGCAATTGATTTAATTAGTTATTAGACATTTTATTAGTAAACAATGTACTTGTGTTTATGTAAATTCCATGCCATTCAAAAGGCATGCAAATATTCACTTTAATTCAGAAAGTTATAAAAAACATTAATACTAATACTACCATAAGTCGGACGACAAATTTTTGACATTATAAAGATCAAAACTTCAAATTATTACAGCTAGCAATGTAATTAGGACACCAAGAGAAAATTTATGGAAAAGAAACAAACGAGATGATACAAATACAATTCGGTACGGAATAATTGCTTGCCAATCTTAGATGATTGCCAATGTAACGAAAAAAAAAGTGTTTAGATCAAGAATTAAAAGCGTATTTCAGCATGAGAAAAACCTTACCTATGTATTGTAATGACGTGAACTTTATTTATGAGGTGTAAATGTCTGCTGCAAAGGTCATCTCATCTATAAAAAAGACCGCAGTTACAAAATGAACGATGGTTTTCTCATCGTGACATGACCTAGCTACATCTCAATATGTACATATCATATCATTACACATCTCAATATATAGTAAATAATGGCTAGTTCACAATTGGTATAATTAAAGGATCAATTGAGTTGCGCATGGGAAGACGTGATTCTCTCATCTGTCGCACGGTATTAATATTAGTTAAAAGCATTTCGTTGTACACAAAAAAAAGTATAAAATGCGTATATTTTTTAAGAAATACTTATAAAAACGCGTCAATGCTTTGCAAATACTGAAAAATACTTAGGTTGTAAAATGCATGTAAATACATCGTTGTAGAGAAGTGAAGAGATGTCGAAGATGTTTGTATTGGGTAGCGCATGAGCACGAGCGCTTTACTCTTGGCCGTTCATGTTGCCGTTCTGAAACAATATTTGAGTTATAGTTTTATAGGTATTCACGGTAGATGGATAGAATACCGTAATAAGACACTACGGACAATGATTGACGTCAGATACCGCCAATGATGCCGCACTGTTCTAGTGTAGTGCTCGCCACACATTTTCTTCGCGTATTCTGTTCCATCTATCCTACTAAAATTATAAATAATATAGGTTTTGTATTCGCTATTTGGATACGGAACCGTAATAATTAAACACACTAATATTATAAAGAGGAAAGATTTGTATGTTTGTGACAAATAAACTCGAAAACTACTGGACCAATTTCAAAAATTCTTTCAACATTAGATTGCTACATTATCCCTGAGTAACAAAGGCTACGCGGACGAAGTGGCGGGCAACAGCTAGTGTTTTATAATGTTGATGAAATCTGGTACGTTTAGAGTAGGGCGGGATAAGCCAGATTGTAAATTGCATTGCATTTGGTGACGTTGTGATCAAGTCTGATTCTGAAAACGCCATTTTAATTTTACGTTTGATTTCTAATTCTGAGCACGTGTAGCCCTCTCTGCCTACACACATTAGTCGCGACGATTTGCACTAGGTTCTTTGACTCGCGCCCAAAAAACCAACAAAACATGCGCTGGGCATGACGAGGAGCAAGACATGCGGCATGACGAGTAATGGTCATCGCACACCACAACGCTGCACCAGATCAGCACCGTCTCTGCTCAAATTGAAACATTAAAAAGTGAGCTTTGACACGTCTTAGTACGATACATTTTTCAAGTTAAAATAAAAACAATTGCCGGGGCGCGGGTTTCGCGACGTACACTGAAAAATGTATCGTATTTACACAGAGAAGCTCACTTTTCAATGTGTCACTTGGAGCTGAGGCGGTGCTGATCTGGTGCTGGGGCGCTGTAGTGTGCGATGGATGACCTTACGTGGCCACACTAAATCTCTGCCTTCTTACCTCGCTACTTCCGATGTCACTGGACGAGGTTGTGGCAGCGGTAGCGCTGTAAAAATATGTTTTAAAATAATAATAAAGGTGGTCACCTCCTGCACTTGCGCCAGCTGGTAGTGGCGCGCGCGCAGGGCCGAGAGGCGCGCGCGCTCGGCGTCCAGCGCCGTCTCCAGCTCCAGCGAGCGCACCTTGCTCTCCATCTCCAGTCGCCGCGTCGCCGTCAGCGTCAGCGCCGACGTGTCCAGCGCTTCTGCACAGGCAATACAATCATTGAAATCATTTCGTTATCATTAATTGTTTCTCCATTGCTCAAAGGTTAACTGGAAGATATCCCTTGAAGGTATAAGTTCGCCTTTGTGACCTGACATATTTTTGTCTATAATTGTTATCTCTTTTGTTTGTACAATAAAGCGTTAACGTATGTAAATAAATAGGATCCGTAGCATAATTTCGAAAATCAAATTTCCTATGTACGAAATTCCTAAAGACAAAACTTCGAATATCAAAATACGTACGAAATTCCTAAAGATGCATGGCCTACGTTTAATTAACCTATTTTTAAAATATCTAAAGTACAATACTGCTAGTGCATGAAAATACTAACGACATTTTTCCTACGTCCAGTAGACCTAAGTTTAAAATGTATAAAGTGCAAAATTTCGAACGACATTTTTCCTACGTCCAGTAGACCTAAGTTTAAAATGTATAAAGTGCAAAATTTCGAATGACATTTTTTCCTACATCCAGTAGACCTAAGTTTAAAATGTATAAAGTGCAAAATTTCGAACAAATTTTCAAATTCAAATGTCACAATGACAGATAAGGGGGTGAATGTTTAAAATACTTGTGTATTTGTATTTTGTCAACCATACTTTGCTACCAATACAGCACGTTGATAACGATCACTATTAATAAGGTATACCAAAAACATTAAATTCTGATATGCAAGCAAATAATAGGCGTACACAACATTCATAATTAATTAGCCGATAATGTCAAACAAAAAGCAGAAGAATTGTCACTAGGCTTTTTGTACGTAGCTATTTTGAGCACTAGAAATATTGTGTTTCAAGGTATTGTCATTAGGCATTTTGTATGTAGCTATTTTGAGCACTAGAAATATTGAGTTTCTAAGTATTGTCATTAGGCATTTTGTATGTAGCTATTTTGAGCACTAGAAATATTGAGTTTCTAAGTATTGTCGTTAGGTATTTTGTACAAAGGAATATTGATTCCCGAAAATGAGATCATTCGACCAAAAGTGTATTAGGTAATGCATCTTTAGGAATTTCGTACGTTAGACATTTTGATATTCGAAGTTTAGTCTTTAGGAATATCGTACTTAGGAAATTTGATTTTCGAAATTATGCTATGGACCCAAATAATACATACATACAATCTTACCGATTCAAATCATCAATAGCGCCAGGGGCCCCTTATCTATAGTAACGCCACGACGCTCCAATCAACGATTGACAGTGGGTTGCCACGCTGTTCCGACGATTAACGACCATCTTATGAATTCAAAAAAATCCTTACACTTAGTTAAGACTATGAGCGTACAGTGGCGCCCCCATGACTATTTTGTGCTTTCTAATTAAACTTCAGTATTGTATTGAAATCGAAGGATGGTTTTTGTTCTCAAATGAATACACAACTTGTAGGGTATATGAAATAACTTGATAACAATTGAACAATAAAAAGTTTAAACTAGTAAGGGATTATCAGAGAACTGAGAGAACACAAAGGTGATTAAAAAAGGCAAGGATGGTCACAGAGAAGATCAAGGTCATCAAGGACAGCCAAGAATAGTCTGAGAAGACCGAGGTGTTCAAGGGCAGTCAAGGATAGTTAGAGAAAACCAAGGTGTTCAAGGGCGCCAAGGATAGTCAGAGAAGACCGAGGTGTTCAAGGGCAGTCAAGGATAGTCAGAGAAGACCAAGGTGTTCAAGGGCAGTCAAGGATAGTCAGAGAAGACCAAGGAGTTCAAGGGCAGTCAAGGATAGTCAGGAAAGACCAAGGTATTCAAGGGCAGCTAAGGATAGTCAGAGAAAACCAAGGTGTTCAAGGGCAGTCAAGGATAGTCAGGAAAGACCAAGGTGTTCAAGGGCAGCCAAGGATAGTCAGAGAAGACCAAGGAGTTCAAGGGCAGTCAAGGATAGTCAGGAAAGACCAAGGTGTTCAAGGGCAGCCAAGGATAATCAGAGAAGACCAAGGTGTTCAAGGGCAGTCAAGGATAGTCAGGAAATACGAAGGTGTTCAAGGGCAGTCAAGGATGAGCAGAGAAGACCAAGGTATTCAAGGGCAGTCAAGGATAGTCAGGAAATACCAAGGTGTTCAAGGGCAGTCGAGGATGAGCAAAGAAGACTAAGGTGTTCAAGGGCAGCCAAGAATAGGCAGAGAATAACAAGGTGTTCAAGGGCAGCCAAGGGTGGGTGGAGAAGACCAAGGTGTTCAAGGGCAATCAAGGATGGGCCGAGAAGACCAAGGTGTTCAAGGGTAGTTAGGTATGGGCAGAGAAGACCAAGGTGTGCAAGGGCAGCCAAGAATAGTCGAAGAAGACAAAGGTGTTCAGGAAAGTGTTAAAAATGATCATGGAGATTAAGCAAACTGTCAGAGGAGCTCAGGTTGATCGATCAGGTACAGAAGAGACGTTTAATGGTCAGGAGGACTCTGTGAAATAGCAGAGGGGCTCATGACTTCGTCTGTTCAGATCCGGGTACCGTGGAAATCGTTAATCGGCGGCGTTCCCTGCGGCTACTCGATCCACGTGCAGGGCGCGGCACTGACCTTGGTCGTTGAGCCGGCGCGCCGTGTCGCGCGCGGCGGCCACGACGGCCCCGGTGGCGGCGGCGACGGCGCGCGAGGCGAGCGTG
The DNA here is from genome assembly GCA_946894065.1 of Acleris literana. NCBI lineage: Eukaryota > Metazoa > Arthropoda > Insecta > Lepidoptera > Tortricidae > Acleris > Acleris literana. Next base: position 6,256,948 of record OX335678.1, read on the forward strand.
AGCCGCTGCAGCGCGGGCGAGGCGGGCGCGGCGCGCGCGCGGGACGCGGCCACCAGCTGCGCCGTGCTGCCCGCCACTTCATGCGCGGCGGCCGACACGCCTTCAACGCGACCCGACGCTCCCACCGCTTCGTCCGCCGACGTGCTGTTAATATAAACGTCAGTTGAAACACCAAATGGTTGCTTACGCATAACGCCTGGATGCCGCTCCGCTTCATGCTTCAAACAAAGATTAAGATTTTTAATAATACGAGAATTAACAAGAGTAATCTCGAACGCCTAAAACGAGAACAACCTATGAGAATAGACTCGACAGCCTAAGCCGCCAACGTAATCGCCTCAGACTACTGTAAATTGTGTCTTATGCAAAGCAACATAATAATTTAATAATGGACAAATTGTTTGATATTTAACGTTTAATTTACTATGTTTATACTTTTACTTATACCTATTTCTGACTAATACAAACTCTTCATATTTTTATAAACTTAAACGAATCTCCAGATTTGGCACAATGATCTAGCTATAATCGTAACACTTGAACAATAATGTATTCATCTCTAAATAGTATAAATTAAAGTCACTCCTAAATCACGCAACGGATTTTGATACGGTTTTCACTGTCATTTAGAAAATTTTATCCAGATGGTTTATATGTACATTTCATTCTAATTAAGTTTTAATATAGTTGAGAAAACTTAATGGTTTCTTACCAAGTTGACAAAAAAACGATTTAGGGCGCTTACATAGCTACGCTACGTTACGCTGGTTAAACCTTAGATGTATTAAAATAATGTACTAAAGAATTTTAGGTCTTCAAAAAACCTAAAGAAAAGTCCACGATATCTTTAAAATTTTATTAAAAAATATTAGGTTATTAGCGAAGCTATTTTGTCCGATTCAGTATTTAATCTTATCCAGATAAATACGTTAGTTCCCTTGGGCATTTAATGTAGATTAAAATTGTCCTTTTGCACTATATTATTTAAATAAATACTTTAGAAGATATGGCAGATTCAAAATTACGCGCAACATATTATTATATTAGAACTCAAAACAAATATGAGAGTTTCTTTGTCTCACGTATGAAAACCGGCTCTTTGCAGAGTTGTTGCTCAAATTGTGAAACGGAAAGATGTCCCAGGATAATAGGAACATTCATCTTTAAATTAATAATATTATTTCTAAGACTACCTTGGTGACAAGACTCTCCTTGAGGAGATAGCTATTTTGTCATCAACTATTAATCAAGTAGGTATAGTGAATGACTTAATTCTATCGAAAATCAATGCATCGGCATGAACATACGGCTGGAAAAGTCGTTTGAATTCCCCGGATTTCATGAATACCAACGGATCTACCTTTCCAGTTTAAACGCCTGCAATTTCCCGTAAAATTATCGTTTTCACTGACAATTAAAAAGACACAAGGTCAAACATTAGTTGCGGGCTTAGACTTGAGCGTTAGGCTTGAATCGTTCAGGAACTAACAGGACTGAACTCCCGTCACAGACCAACGAACTAGTTCTTCGTAAACGATCTTAATCGGTCTTCGGTCTTTTAGGTCAGTAGCAATTGTTTAACGTATAAGCGAAACAGAGCGAACGAGTAAGGGTCTCCCCAGACCTATTGACGCAGAATCGGAAATGGTGTCGTTCCGTTCGCAATGCCGAATCCAGCCGAGCCGAGCCCAGCGACGCCTTTTTCACTCTTACTGCACGGACTGTGCTCTTAATGGTCTCCCCAGGCCTATCGACGCCCGATTTCGCGTCGATAGGTCTGGGGAGACCCTTAAGAGCACACGGCACGGCGCTCGATGTGACGAAACAAATAGTACCTATTTCGAAGCGTGTCCTGCTCAGATCTCAAAACTTGCTCCGGAGCTAAAGTAACTAAAGGAACTAAAAGACCGAGCGGGCGCAACTCTACTGAGCATTGAGTGTTTTTCCCATGGGCAGCTGTATGTAGCCCTTTCGCGCGTCACTTCCATCCAGGGAAAATTTGTTTGTATTGTGCAATGAAAAGTCAGGTGTAAACATTGTATATAGAGAGATTTTGTGATAACTGGCAGTCAACATTTGAATTGAATTTTAAATCTACCGGTATGAAAAGCTTAATTCCGCAAAAAGTGTCAGATAGGACGTCGTTGAAAATCGTTAAAATAAAACCTTTATGCAAATGCATCTCTCTATATAATTTAAAAAGTATATTATTCCAGATGAATTTGGGTTATTTAAATTTATATAAACCGAAGCGAAGCGAGGGCATGTCGCTAGTAACAAATAAAATAAATACTCACACAAGTAGCTTAGCAGCGAACACAACCGCCTTGGCCGCAGAGATGAGCCCCTGGGACCACTGCGGGTTGCGCCTGTACATGCGCTGGCGCGTGCCCGGGTCGCCGAGCTCGGCCTGCAGCTTCCGCGCGTCCTGCACGAGCGCCTTCACGCACGCCATCAGCGCCGTGCACGCGTCCAGGATCTTGCTGTTCACCTCGAGCTTGGTGCCCGAGTCACCCGCGCGGCTGGCTGCTAGCAACTCCTGCGATTGGAATTCAATGGGTTAATGCTAGATGACTATGACCTGGTTGCCTTCTGCAAGCTTTAAAAAAATGCCATGGTAAAGTTTACAGAACTTTCAAAAATAGAGACCGTTAAAGAATGGGCAGAATGGTAGAGCTCTCAATTATTGGACAGGTACAGATAAAATAAATTAACCTTAAAGAAATCTACAATGAAGCCTTTTTTAACCATTTAAATGATTTAGTCGGCAAAATACGTCTGAAAATATTCGATGTAACTGGAAAGAAGTTGTTCTGTTTCAAATATATTGAAAGAGTAGTATTGAAAGTTCTTAATAAATGCCTACAACATAACGCCCCTATTTTTTCCACGAAATTATAAAAAAGCATTTGACTTGTCTTTATTAGTCAACTGGCGCAGTCGGTAAGATGGCAGATTAACCGCAACTAACCTCAATTTGTCCTGCAGCTAGCTCAATAGCGGAGTCCATATCCTCGAGCTCGTCGTCGACGGTCCGGGCGCCGCTGTTGGCGCGGTCGGCCGCGGCCGCCGCCGCCGCTAGCGCGTTGACTCGGTCAAACGCAGCCGTGTACGGAGAACTCTCGAGAACGCCGCTCGATAGCCGCTCTAGGCAGTCCTTCGTCGCTGACAGCATTGAGCGGCATTCGTTGTTTAATTCTAGAAATATGTTTATCATTTTATTGATTCTTTGTCCAAGCTAAAACACTTGAAATTTTTATTTGTTAATTTCCACGAATATTTCAACTTGTTAACGGACATAAATACAATGCAATCGTCCCAATTACAAGTATATTGTATATTGCATTTGCAAACACTTTAAAAATTCAAGGCCTTACTCTCAGACAGCGCAATGTCGGTGGAAAGGTTGGATACATCCGCGGCGTACGCGGAGAGCTGCGCGGTGTTGTGCGCGGCGAATATGGCGGAGCGCGCCAACGATTCTTCGTGCCCTTTGATCTAGAAACAACACAGATTATATGTAAATAGACCATAAACTGAATAGTACGCTAATAATTTTTATATTTTTTTATAATAAGAAGTAAATTATGTATTACAAACAGAGCTAACATTATTCATCTATTAATTTAAGAAAACCGAAAAGCCATAAAATAAAATGTAAACTAAGAAAAGTTGACTGGTCGTCGTTGTACTTACTTTGCGTATTGTACAATAAATTAATAAAGCGAAACTGGACCTATTATTACAATTGGTTGCTACAGTTAAATTCCCTTGGCCCCAAAGAGGCACATTAAGGACTGTTTACAACAAAGATGTTTGCCTCAAAATAAAATGATAGAGCTGGCACTAGGTAACAATGCCAAAGTTGTATGATTGAATACTGGAACACCGCCGCCGCCGCGGCTGTTGGCCTTAGAACGTGTTCGGTGTAAAATGGGAGATGCCAGAGGACTAGTAAAGGCTGATGATGACAGGAACAATACCTCAGTGGCGGTGGCGAGCTCTTTCAGGGCGCCGGCCGCGAGCTCGGCTGCGGCGCGGGAGTCGGGCGCACTGAGCCGCTCTAGCGCTCCGCGCGTCACTTGCAGCGCAGCCGCACCCGCGCACGTCACGAGCTTCAGCCGCTCTGTCAGAGGGAAAGGATGAGGTTATTGCAGATGCTGACCGGACTATAAGGGGACGTCCATTAAATGGACAAAGACCAATGTTGGACACTTGATTCTAATTTTAAAGGCAAGAGAAGGTGCAATAATCAATTTGGCTGTATGATCTTTGAATTAAGTGTGGTCACAAGACCACTGTTGCTGATGGTCCAGCCGAAAGTGTCCAACCAATGTCCAACATTCCCTTACAGGTACGCTATCGCAATATTCGGAATGCAGTTTTTTTTTAATTTGTTACCACATCTTTCTTATAGTTTTAATTTGGTAAATGATTTATTATTTAATATAGATATATTATCTCATGTAATGTCAATTTTATAATAATTCTAAGAATCATGGACCTGTTTTTAAGTCAAAAACCTTGAATTGGTTTATGAAACTTAGCTGAACACTCCCGCTAAAATACAATAAAAAAGGTTTCAAATTTTAAAAAACCTGTATTGAAATTGGTGTACCCGTTCGAGCCTTAAGCGATGACCGACAGACAAGGGCTTCAAACATAACAACTATATTATAGTCGTATATTAAAAGCCGTTTTACTCACGTTTTTCAAGTTCCCTTTGCGCGTCCAGTAGTTGTATCTTAGCGGCGGTGAGGTCGGCCTCGAGCACCGTGTTGTGTTGCAACAGATCCTGCAATTCACACTCGGCGCTCAGTTTCTCCCGCTCTATGTGCTCCAGCCTCACTTCCAATAACTATACCGTAGAAGTTTCCAGAAGAATCAAATGGGCATGCCAGAAGTCCAAGAGAAGAGTAGAAATTCCCCGTGCAAAGTCCATGCAAGTCCAGTGGTGTTGAAGAAAGAAAACATGCGTTAGATTATGTTCGTGCAGAAGTTCTATATGAGTTTGTAGAAAAGCCAGCGGAAATCAATTTCAAAAATGTTCCATACAAAATGATAATGCTACCTGAAGAATCGAAACAAGAATTTTGAGAAATTAACTCCATAACTTATCGTTGGAACGTAAACCGCTGTGTACATTAAAAGAAGTAGTAGTAGCTAAAAGTCTAGGGAAAAAGTACTACGAGTAAATTTTTGGGCAAGCTCAAAAGACTCGGTTAAAACGTACTAACTAAAGAAGTTTAAGAAGTTTATAAACACAGCGTATAATACAGTAAAACCACAGTATTCATAGTACTCGGCTGTCTATCGCTTTCGTTCCTGGCATAAACAATACTCTGACGGAAGTCAACAGAGTGGAACAGCGATAGACCACCGAGTACTATTAACGCTAGGGTTTTACTGTATAACATTTAATTTGGAAAAGTTAAACGAGTATCAGTAGCAGTGTTATGCAGACGTAAAAGTACAATAAAATAAAGCAGTAAGTTGACAAAAAAGGTCCAGGACGCCACTAATTTTTGCTACATACGAATAAAAGCCTGAACATGACAATGCGTAAACATAATTTCGACAACAAGGAGTCTTCCACCAGAACGAGTGTCTTCACACAACAAACAATAGTGAATTCGGGACGGCACGGTTATTCTAACCTGAGCTTCGCTTTGTTTCTCAGTTAACAGGGCTGCCATGTCCTCCTTTTCTTTCGTTCTCAGTGCATGTTCTTCCTCTACTTGGGTTTTCAATGCGTCGATGTTTTTGTTAAGTTCCAAAATAGCAATGTCTTTTTCGGAAATTTGAGCTTTGAAAATGTTTGTCTCTTCCATAGTTTTGGCGTGCAGAGATTTGATTTCGTCATCTTTCCTCTCTATGATTTGTCTATTTTCTTGTTTTAAGTTTTCCAATTCATGGTTCATATTATTAAACATTTGGTTCTTTTCATTTTCCAAAGTTTCATGATCACTGTACTGCTTGGAATGCCTTTGCTCTAGTTCTTGAACTTTATTTTTGTATACCTAACAAAGATTAATGCATTTAATGTTAGTGTTCATAAACGAGACATCACAACACATATTATTAGTACAACAAACCTGTTTTTCTATTTCTAAATCTTCTATCTTTTTAGTTTTCTCTGCTTGTAAGTCTGTTTTTTCTCTAGTCAATTTGTTAATTTCATCGTGGAGTGTTCTAAACTCTTGGTTTTTCAGCATCAGATTACTTTCATTTCGTTCTACTATAGCATCGTGTTCTTCCCTCATTCGAAGTAACTCATTCTTACCAATCTCTAATTCCGCATGAGTTTCACTTAATTCTTCTTCAAGTTTAGAGACCGTGTCTTTAAGATTATTCATTTCGATATCAATAGATATCACTTGCTCATCCTTTTCAGCAATTTGAGATTTCAATCCTGTAATGATTTCTTCTGTATCCTCGACTAAATGTTTATAATCTTCTTTCAAAGTTTCGATTTGTTTTTTACCTTTCTCTAATTGGTTTTCATATTGTGTCTTTTGATTATCTAAAGCCGATATATTTTGTTCTAGTTTGAATTGTACTTCATGCAGTTCATTACTTTTTTCCTGAATAATAGTTTCTAGCTCGACTGTCTTACGTTCTAAAGAATTTATCCTTGATTTATCATCATGTAGACCAACCAGTTTTAAGTTCTCGAAGTCGTTTTCAAGTTCGCTTATTCGGTTATCTTTATCTTGTATTACGTTTTCAAGCTGTTGTTTTAACACTGCTACTGATTCAGTTTTTTCTTGTTCTAAATTAACAAGTTTCTCAAGAGTTTCTCCTAACTCTTCGTCTCGTTTCTTTATATTTTTTTCGTACTCCTGATTTTTAGCGTCTAATTCGTCGTTTAGCTTGAGGATGTATGTTTTATAATTGGTTTCTGTTTCTATTGTTTTCAGTTGCGAATTCTCTAGCTCTGTTTTTAAATTGTTAACTAGATCATCTTGCTCCTGATGAATTAAAGCTAGTTTGATTATGAATGTGAAAATAACTAACCTTGGTAAAAAGTTAGTAAACTCAAACATTAAAGTCAATGCAATATACAAATATTTGACCCCAAGATAAGAGATAACTTAGTGGCAGTGCGACGATTTCTGCCATTGAAACATAAATAAAAGTAGTTTACGAATTATTAATGTATGGTTCTATAAATGCCTTTCTTATCATTAATTGTTAGTGAAATTATGTTAGTTTTCATGCATAAATTGGCCTTTTCATGCTCTCTTTGAAGTCAAAAAGTACAATACATTTACTGACCTGTTTTTCCTGCTGATGCTGCTGCGTCAAGTCCGCAACCTGCTGGAGTGCAGCCTCTCTTTCTTCCACGACTTTTTTATACTCATCTCCACTCTTCTCCCTAAGCCCTACTAACTCCTCCTTTACTTTATTTAATGCTACCTCTTTTTCTTCCTTTTCTTTTTTAACAGTTTCTAGATTTTCCACCACCTCTTTCAATTCGTTTTCTAGTGTAGTTAGTTTTTCTTGTTGTACTGTGGCTGTAGTTTTGTGTTCTATGTCAAGAGCCTCCATGGAGGCTCGTAACGTTTCTAGCTCGGCTTCCTTTTCCCTGGACTGTTCGAGTTCAGTGCGGAGGTTGGCTATTTGGGCTTTGTACGCGTCTATTTCTTCACTTGATGATGCGCTTTGTTGTAATAATTCTACATCTCTGAAAGTTACAATTTCGTTTAGTTGTGCCTGTTTGGTATGAAGTGAAGTGACCTAGGTTATGAGAAGACTATTATCAGCTGTTAAGACCTGCCAAGTTCCAGTCAGTGAAAGGGATAGAGCTAAAGGATTCACTTAAGTCCTTTTACTTGCTGGAACTTGTTGGTTGTTGACTGGTCATAAAACTGCCCTGCTAAGACAAATGGCGGTATCTCTGAGAAAACACCTGTAGCAAGTGCAACCTTATTACTAAAGGGAGAGGGTTATATCTGCTTTGGCTATTGAGTTTGAGGTATTGCCTTTTGGCTTATGAGGGCAGAAAACGGCCTCTGTACGTACTTCATCCGGTCGTTGAGCTGTTGCTGCAGCGCCACCTTGGCGCTCTCTTGCTGCGCCGCGGTGGCGCGCAGGCTGGCTGCTGATTTGTCTACCTCTGCTTTCTGTATAAAATTAAAAAAACAATCAATTCTATTGTAGTTTATTGTTAACAATGCACTGTTTTCCGGTATATTAACCGATTTGCTAATCAAGAGGATTGCAAACCGACGCTAAAATCACGTTGCTGTAAAAAAAAATCCATATGAATTTAGCTCCAGGTTATAACGTTTCTCATGTCCGATTTCCATGATTTTTGAATATGTTGTAGTCGTTATGAAAAACTAGGTTTAACGATTTCGTTTTTATTTTTCTTATTTTTTCTTTCTTGGAAAGGGAAACGTACAGATCTAGTTTTTCATAATCGACAACATATTCATAAATCCTAAAAATCGGACTAGGTTTAAGGGAAAAGAAATGTTTTGTATGGAAATTTTTAGCTTCACAATCCTCTTACAATAATTACAGGGCTTGTATGTAATACCTAACGTAAAAAAGTCGAACTTGTACACTTTTGAACCTTGTTGCTTCACCGCCTTTGACAGATTAGTACAGCAGCTCAAATATGACGTTAAAGTGACAAAATACTAAACTGTACAGTTACTTATAAGGCCAATCGTACTAGTAGACTAACCCTTATATACGTACCTCTATTTTTGGATTATTAATGGTACAAAATTATTCGATCGAATACAAACCTGTCTGATAAGAGTGATATGTTCTTCTCGCAGTTGTGTGTACGCGCCTTTTAATTTCTGGAACTTCTCATCTTGTAATTTCGCTTTCTCCTCGGTCTGTGTTAATTTTTCTATAAAAAGATCATTTCATTGAGTTACCGGCGTCCGTAGGTAATACTTTAAGAAATAAACATATCGAGTGACAACCCAAACATATCCAGATATTTTTTACGTTTAAGATTCAACTTTACGTCGACATGATAAGAGTAAAATTTGAGATGTCATTGGACTGTTTGTCTACTTAATTTATAGCCTTCTGCGGTCGTCTATCACAATGGCTCTTGTATATGATACAATATTTTTTGGTTCTATGAATACATAGTTAAATTGTTTATAGGTACATAAGGCGCTCAAAAATATCTGTTCTCGGCTCTATTGTTAAAGGCGTTAGACCGTTTTTAAAGTGCCAACGGGACCCTATTAATAAGCCACCGTTGTCCGTCCGTCCGTCCGTTCGTCCCTACGATTATCACGGAGTGTGTATTTCTATTTTCGCTATATCAACAAATAAGAAAAATAAAATAAAATCATAATAAAATACATACATACATACATAATCTCACGCCTTCGTTCCCAGAGTGGGGTAGGCAGAGCTACAGAATTACAAACATCTCTAAAAACTTGTTGATAATTCTATAACCACAATTTGCACAATTAGGCTAAGATGTTTACCAGCGTATTAGTGACAGGTTGCAAGCCCATCGCCTAACAGTACTACAAGCCTTTATTCCCTTAGTCGTCTCTTACGACATCCACGGGAAGACATGGAGTGGCACTATTCTAACTCGGCAACCCCTAATAATTTTGCCTCGTGTGGTTGCCGGCCTCGTGTGGTTGCCCTCATACAAGAATTGAACGGAACCCTTCGTGTGCGAGTCCAACTCGACCTTGACCGGGTTTTTACATATTTTTGATTGAACTTTGAGTGTAGAAGTTGTTGATCATATCTTTAACAATAGCAACACTAACGTTTTATTTCCGGCGTCTCCGTGGCTAATATTTCGGCTCTTTGTCTTTCTTCTTCTAATTCAGTCTGTAATAAAAACATATTTTAAGCATACTGCAACAAATTGAATGTAATGTTGACTCTATCATTATGCCATCGTATTTACCTTCGTGTTATGTAATTGCCTCTCGATTTTCGTGCAGTGGTCGCGCATAGATCCCATCATATTGTTTCGTTCTTGTACTAGTTGTGTCACCTCTGCTCTGTAAAATTCAAATACCAAATTAATAGCAAATATTGGGAACCACTGGCCGGATACCAGCACGGCTAGCACGTGTTGTCCGCGACTTGTTTGTCGCTCGGATATCCCTTTCTATCTCGTCTGTAACGTTAGAGACGCACTGAGCGACAAGCGAGAAAATACAACTTTGTGCTATCAGTGCTGATTAGACTAAGCCAGGTATGCTAGGTATGCTTTCAGCGTTACTTGTTTTAATGGCAAGGCGATGAACGAGCACACACGTTATATACAGGGTGTTAGGGTGGTATTCCACCTGTCCAATATCATTGTCCAATGTGCATTTGATCAAAGAAATTGGATGAAATCATCAAATTTTCCAGAAACACCTACATTTGATCAAATGTTACGAATGAAATTTAATTCAAAATGGCTACGCAAATAGTATTAAAACTTGAACCAAGATATTGTATAAGTGGAATGGGCCTCCATCAAAGAAATTTGATTAAATATTGGATATAGTAATTGGACAGGTGGAATACCACCCTTTGGTAATTAATGGATAATCCGTGATCTGCCAATAGGTAGCATTTTAAGACGTTTCGAACAAATTAGGCTTAGCAAAAGTGACTGTTATCGAGATATTTGTCATTTTTAGGGTTCCGTACCTCAAACGGAAAAAACGGAACCCTTATAGGATCACTTTGTTGTCCGTCTGTCTGTCAAGACCCTTTATCTCGGGAACGCGTGGAGGTGCCGAGTTGAAATTAAAACCATATACTTCCTTTTAAAAAATTAACTTCTAAGTTAACTTAAAAAAAGACACGGCCGTTTTTCCCGCAACAATCGTATATTTCGACACTCAAGGGAATCAAAATTTATAGGGTATTTCCCGTTGACCTAGATCTATGAAATTTGGCAAGTGATACCGTCTTATACTACAAGTATAGGGAAAATCTGAAAACTATACATTTTTAAATAAATCTAAAAAAAACAGGGTCTTCATGTAAGGAAAGGCGGTCCAAATTTTTAACTGAGGTAACCGTGTCATGTGCGGAACCCTCGGTGGGCGTTTCCGACTCGCACTTGTCCGGGTTTTTATTGTTTATAAATGTGTGAGATGACAGTAACATCTCGAAAACAGTGCCACTTTTACTAAGCCTAATTTAGATTTTCCGGAACGTCCTAAGTTAACCCAGTTAACAAATTCCATTGATTACCTAACACCCTATATAGGTGTATATCTATAGTTTCCCACCTCATCCGTCTCAGTTCGTTCTGCAGGTGCTCGATGAGTATGTCCCGCTCTACCACAGGGTCGGGCTGCGGGGAGGGGGTGGCGCGGGTGTCCATCACGTCCAGCTGGTCGGGGGTCGTTGCCTGCACAAACAACACTTAGTTTAGTTTTGATGCTAAAGGTTCTGTTTGTACCTAAAAGGTGCAAACTAACCCTGCGAAGTTTAGGAGCCACTGTGTTAGAAGGGAATAATAGTATCGTCCTTACCACACTGATGGAGTCGGAGGTGTCGATGAGCGAGCCCACGGCGTCGACCTCGTCGGGCGCCGGCTCCGGGATCGACACCACGGGCGTCACGTAAGTGCCGAAGTCACTCTTGAAAATACAAATAAAAAACAGTTATTTTTTTATATATGTAAGTAAGTTAGGTCTATCAAGTAAGTATATAATACTTACAAAAATAAATACAAAGTTTTTTATGAGTTTTAGTTAGCAAAAGTCACAATCTCGAAAATAATTACAAATGAAAGTTAACATTTAAGTTAAAATTCACCCGAATTTGTACTTAAATTAAAAGTTAACCTAACCTCAATTGCTAATAGCTAAGCATTATCAAAAAGTATTTTACCGCCGTACTCAGACATTTTAAAGACAATAATGTCGATCCATATTCAAACTTGTGTACAAAAAATTTACACTAAGGAACGACTTACCGCCGCACCCAGAGACGTTAATTAAATTTAATGCTTGATTAAAGTTACTGCTGTCACTTCCTTTGCTTATAGCCATAGAATAAGACAACACGTCGCTAAACTTGCATTAAATTTAATTGACGTCTCTGAGTGCGGCAGTTAGGGATTGACCACACCAGAGCTTAACGGTGCGTTAATTACGGTCCGTCTAAATTGACGCCATCTAATTACTATGACCCATTCTTTTGTTTACGCAACGTCACCATATTTTTCGCGTCGGTGTGGCCGACCCTTTAATCGTCATAACTGACTCTCAGTGCGACCGTTGGTCTCTTCAAATGGGTACATTTTTACAAATATTGAAAATCATGATACCTGGATGAGGAAGTTAGGTGGGTTCGAAGGCAGCAGCGGCAGCGTGAGAAGGTTGCGGTAGTACTGCAGGCTACTGGCGTGCTTGTAGAAAGAGCTCAGCTTCTTGAACTGCTGACGGAACCTGTGGGAATGCGGGAATTATACGGTTTAAGATACATTACTTTTCAATTTCAATCATTACTGGATTTTCACGTTGGGAATGATGCTTACTATATTAATGCTAGAATAGAGTAGGCATTGATAGAGCAATAGTGCCCTGCTGAGACAAATGGTGGTATCTCAGACAGAACTCCTGTAGCAAGTCAAATTGCAATCTCATTACCAACTGAAGAGGACTGAATCTGCTTTGGATAACAAGTTTGAGAAACCGTCTATTTGCTTAAGAGGGCAGAATAGTATAATTCTTGGTTTAAAGTAACAGTTGAGATAAATTACATAAAATGAAGGTCGAAGACGCTGTTTCGTTTATCTCACTTTAAAGTAGACCACAAGACACGGATGCAAGAAGTAGATGGGAGAAGATTGTGCTATTGTCTATCATAAAGAAATCGATGGGCTGACGTGGTGAAGGCAGATCTGAGCGAGCTCAAGCTGGCAACTGGCTAGCGTACTCGTACGTAGCCGAGAGCATTGGCGTAAACTCGTACAGGTAGGCTTGAGTCGGTCAGGCACTAAGAACTAAAAGGCCTTCCTCGTAAACGATTTTAATCGGTAATCGGTCCTTTAGGTTAGTAGCAATCATTGAACGTATGAGCGAAACAGAGCCAACGAGTAAAGAGCGCACGGCACACCGCTCGATGTGAACGAGACAAATAGTACCTATTTCAAAGCATGTCCTGCTCAATAGTTCCGCGTTGTTTATACATCGCAACGGTTATTCGTTCCCAGATCTCAGGAGCTAAAGGAACTAAGAGATCAAACTAGTTTCCTTTGACCGATTGCGCGAGATCGGAGCGCTCCCTTAAAGACCGAGCGGGTGCAACTCTACTTACAGGGGATGAAGACACATTTGGGTCATTTTGCTAGAGGATTAGTAAAGTATAATGGCGATCGCTATACTGTACCTCTCGCGGTGTCCTTGCAGCGTGTCGGCCGGCAGCGAGGCGTGCAGCCGGAACAGCAGGCGCACGTTGCAGTCGTACAGCTGCGAGGCGTCCTGTGCGCACGGGATCAGCGCCGCTAGCCGGCACTGCCCGCTGGCGGTCATGGAGTTGGCACGTGCGTTGCCGAGACTGTCGAACACTGTGGCACAATATGTCAATGATAAGCAAGGTGCGGTGCCATGTTAGGAAACTCCCATAAGAACATATATGAAAAGTTTGAAACTATGCGTGTACTGACTCGGACTTACTAATTTACATCACTAAAACTCTTAGAATTGAGACCACCTTTAGTTCTATTAACTTTAATTCTACATTAAATGAATGTCATATGACACAATACAAATCGAAATTGAATGTTTTGAGTAACTTACCTGATTCTTGTAAATTTAGTATGTCATCCATGTAGTCAAACAACTCTACGCACAGTTGAAAGCTGTAACAAACATCAAAATTAAGCATTGTCATTCATGACATGATCAAGAGATGAATGGAAAAATGATAGCTAATATTTCTAGCTACCCCAACGCTTTTTCGTTCTGAATCTACCTTCTCGCTTACCCGATTACCTCACAATCATGTGCGTTTAGCTTAAGGCAACTTCTAGTAATGGCGGTCATTTAGAAACTATGATTATTTGTGTGAATCTTTGAAACTCTTGCAACAATTTCAAACACGTCTTACTAGTTGTTGACGTCGTTTTCAGCGATGGCGTCCAGTTCGTCTGCGGTCAGCTGCATGTTGCCCGGGAAGCGCGGGTTGCGCGCGTGGAACTTGAGCTTGGTCACCAGCAAGGCGCAGTACAGGTGGACGAGGCGGCCGTAACCTTCTCGCAAGTGGACCTGCCAGGAAAACGTAATTGTATACATCCCAAACCACTGGACAGGCCTTGGATGCCAATGCATTCAAAGAAATCTGGGTGGTAAAAAAGAGGGTTTCATTAATCGTATTTTGTAAGTTTCAAGGTTAAAGACACTCTTGCACTCCTTTGTCAGAACTGTGAAGTGTCTAAGGGGCCTCGACTTGAAGCTGAACCGCATTTTTATGTAGTTTTATCTAATTATCTCTTTCTGTAGTACTGAGACCTCATCGCCGTTCTCCACCTGTTCTCGGTAACCTAGTGGATGGTGTCTGTAAGCTTGGGAAAAGAATAGAGGATATCAAAATGTGGTACGGCGTCTGAAAAAGTAGTGAGACTCTACGAGCCGTATTAAATAAACTGTAGATATTTTGTGGGATGCAGTACTTATAGCAATTTGTGAAAATCGCAGGACATTATAACGTGCACCACTAAACAGTGGGTTAACAAACGGCTTCCCCAGGTTCTGGATGTACCGATGGGCGTCGTTGAGGCACGCCAGATATTTCGCGCATCAGCTTGAACAAGCTTGAACGAACGTCAAGCGACACTTCCACGTCACGACGCGGTGGTCTTATATGGTGTTACATCACCGTTCGGTTGGTGTCTTACCCAGAGCTTCCCCAGGTTCTGGATCATGCCGATGTGCCGCTGCGAGTCGTCGAGGCACGCCGGGTGCCCCTCGCGGAGCAGCTTGTGCGTCACATGGCAGAACTTCCAAGCCACGATACGGTTGTCTTGCAGCGGGAGACGGATCGCCACCATCTGCGAAATGCCGTGTTAGGTAAGTAAAAAAAACAAACTGGGCGAGGACGTCGTACACATTATATTCTAGGTAACAGGGAATAGTTATTAACGCCCTATGCAGGTTAAGGGCTTAACATACATCCTCTGGTAAAGCACGTGGTTGCACCTAGGATGCCACCGTTTATGAAATTGGATTTGGTGCATGAATTTTCAGTGAGTAAAGTTTGCATTTGCCGCTGTAAGGATAAAATTACGTACGGGGTACTGGTTAGCAAGCGCATATTTAAGTGTGTGTAAGGGGGGTATTCAAATTCAATGCTTAACGAGCGTGTAGCTTCATATATTTGTTGCAACCGTTATTACAAAAACTCGAACATGCATGAAGGGAACATAGGTAGGTATGTATGTGTGATGTGGCGAGTGTGAATATGCCCTTGTACCACGAAGGCCGCTCATAATTGCTGTCGCAAGGAGTTTGAAAACTCTTTGGGAAACCAGCAGATGTTTTCTGAGAGAGACTGTTATTATTTTCCACGTGACAGAAAGTGTATTTTTACCCAATAAGTGATGGCGCTCTGCTCCTGAAACGTGCCGATGATCGCGCTGCGGACATGTTTCTCTTTGACTGGAGTCTCCACGGAGTTGGTCGCCTTCTGGACAGCTAGTGTCTGGAATAGACAATATAATGCGTTGAATCGAAACTGTAGTTTAGAAATTGTAGCTGATTGATTCATTGACATCCGTTTCCCCGTAACATGAGACCTGAAGTACCCAGCAACTCTACAAGATCAATAAACTTACCTTACACAGTACAGGTGTATAAGTTGGGTAGAGCTGATAAAGTGATATGCAGTGAGTGCAATATTTGTGAAATTTTGCAGCCATTTGTTACATCTCCTTACTTACAGGTATAAGATCATGTAACTGCTTCTTATTCAGGTTTATTTACGGCCAAGTATTTAATTTACTATTAAACTATCCTACCCTATCCTCTATTTACCTAATTAAATACTAGCATGCACAAAGTTTCAAGCTAAGAAGACCTATAGCTAATGTCTACAGGTGAACATTAATTTCTTATTTTTAAGTAATTAACTGTTTCCACATATTTTTGTACCAAAAACCGCTGGTGTTGAATGAATCACAGCTATTTCTGGTATTTCACAACAACATAGCGCAAAAACGATTAGTCGCAATTCTAAGAATGGCCCATTAAGAGGATCGTGAAGCGCCACTAAAATCGCGTAGCGGTCAAAAAAAATTTAGGTCCATTAATTTTTTGAACATGTTGTTGATATTATAAAGAACTATGTAGGTCTGTACGTTTCCGTTTTTTGTTTTATAAAATTGTTTCATTCTAAGAGATATTTGCTTGGAAAGGAAAACGTACAGACATAGTTTTTCATGATATCTACGACATATTCAAAAATCGTAAAAATCGGACTACGTTTAAGGGGAGAGAAACGTTATCGCATTTTGTATGGAAATTTTTAGCTTCACAATGCTCTTAATTAAATTAGCATTCTGCAATGGATTCATATTTCATACATACCGCTTAACATATGCTTTGCATACGGGTTAAGCACGCCGTTGTCTCATCTTGGCGAAATGACCTTAATGAGAGGGTAAAGACTCGACACAGTTATTCAGCATGGCGAAATCATTAAACTTAATACCGAAGACGAGCGGCACAAATGCTTAATTTCCCAGCATTTTCCGTTAGCTTCTGTGTTCGAGAAATTTACCTATCAAACCGTTTCAATTTAATCGCTAGAGGGTTTTTTGTTACATATACAAACGGAAGTTGACTTAAAATTATGTTAAGTTGTAATGTAGTTTACGACGAATAAAACGTTTTGTTTCATTAACATTTATTTTTATAATTAAAATATTTAGAGGTGTATCTATTTACGCTCGGAAACAAATTAGGTAAATAACAGAATATCACACTGTCATATTACATTTTCAAAGTAAATATGATTTTATTCGATTCATAATGTTTTAAAAATTAATAAATATTTTCGCAATATGGTATTTATGCAAACCCTAATAAATATAGGTTTGTAAGGGTTACACGGGCTTACGAGAGGTAAAGTTTAACTTATGATCACGATGAAAATTAAAATGGTGCGGCGACAGGTATATTTCTGTGAAATATAAATAGTGAAATCTTGGAAGACATCTAACGTGCTTAAGCCAAACTTGAACACATAATCAGAGATCGGACAGATGGGTGTCATTACTCGCAATAATGTGGACATGACTAAATAATACAATGACTTGATAAATAAATAATACAATGACTTGTTACTGTGTAGATTTATTAAAGAAAATAAACAGTATTTTTTATATTTTTTCCGTGGTTAGTTTCTTCCTTTTCACTGCTAAAATAAACTTTTGAGGTTAAAAGCTCCTTTCGCAATCTGCGGATGGTAATGAAGCAAACTTGAGTAGATTAATATTAATGGCTCACGACACGTCTTTTGTATTATTTATTTATTACTGTCCTGCAAAGGATCAAGATTAAATACCTATAAAGTTCTGGTAAGAAATCAATTAATGTAATTTAATTTGTTTAATTAAAATCTTTGGAGTCATGTCCACATTATTACGAGTAATGACGCCCATTTGTCCGATCTCTACACATAATACATCACAACTGTTATGCATTTCCGCCGGTTTCACCCTATATTAAGATTGAAGATCGGTTCAGTAGCTAGTTCAGGTTCTATGTGAAAGCACATCCACACTCAACTCAACCTGCAAAAAACGCGAAAACTCTTACGTCGCAACAGACCACTATAACGTAAAATGTTACGCAGACCACTAATAACGTTTCGTAATTAAGCCTACATGACGCCAAGCCCGAACGACGGTATAATTCACCGTAACGATAAGGCCCTGCCCGTAAATCCGATTTAGCTAGCGCGCACGTGTTTCCCGTAGTGGTATATTTTTAGCGTGACTAACCATAGTAGAACTTGTAAACAAACAAGCCGATGCTACATCCTGATGTTATCTATTATCTTGAAGATTACGCGTTTGTACAAGTTTACATGAATTTGACACAAAAAATTAAAAAGGGTTTACATCACACTAATAAAAATACAATTGTTAAAATGTGTGACCCAACATGGTACCCTGAGGAACACCATGGAGTGATTCTATTAGCGCTTCATTTGATGAATAATTATTTCACGTCTTAATTTAGCGAAGCCCGGTCTTTGTTTAAGAATAAATACCCCAATGAAACATTGCAAAACCGCTTTTATAATTTAAACTCAATCTTTGTTGTCGCAACAAAAACAAACAAAGGCTTTTGTGGGGTAACGTTTTTGCTTCCTTTGGCTTCCTACGTGACTAAAGTCTGAAAAGACGACGCCGAAACAATTGCTATGTTGCTTTGAAACTCAGCAAAGGACGTTGTTTTGCAGGAATCAACACAACGAGCGAGAGTTAAACGCTTTCCGTAAAAAAATTATAATACTTCATGGACTAAGAAAAATAATGTACAGTATTCCCAGCTTCGTTATAGCTTTCGGCTGGCTATCGCTATCACGCTGGCACTCGCAACTGACAGTATATTTGTCACTCGTGTGTCATAGAAAAACGAAGATTGCCGATAGCTATGAGAAAAATGGTAGCACTGTACTACGAAAATACGAATGTAAGACGTAGAGACGTAGACGTAGACGTCCACGACGTTTATTTGCGCTCAAATTGCTGTACAGATTGACGATGACTCAGTCACTTTAACGGTTGCAATAACCTTGAGGTCACTCCGGTACTCGATACCTGCGTTCTATATCTAGTAGGTTAATTACGCTGGACGGTTCTTACACGGGAGTTACTGTTACGTCAACTGTTGGATAATCGAATGAAAATTATCGAAATACACAAAATTTTACGATGAAAAAGATGTTACTTATGTTTAAATTGTGTTTTCTACCCAATTCTACCTAATTAAGTGACATCATCTGTTACCTTACCAAATATTGCCTCTACTATCTACAGCGTGTGTATTCCATACGATCCTATATTTTAAGGGCATTTAGATAAGACCTAATTAACGTAAATTGGTACATTAAGTTAACAAAACAAATCATTTTTTTTTAATACAAATTAATTCGGCAAGCAATGTATTCAAATAACCAAGTCGTCTACGTAAGCACTTTGTGTTCATTGATTTATTGACGACGTTATTGTCAACTCAATATTTGCATTACATTGCTGGCCGGGAAAACTTTAAAAAAATCATTACGCTTAATTATTTGTTAAAATTTATTACTGTACCTCTTCATCATCATCATTTCAGCCATAGGTCGTCCACTGCTGAACATAGGCCTCTCCCAAAGATTTCCACCTCACCCGGTTGGAAGCGGCCTGCATCCAGCGGGTCCCCCCGGACTTGACCAAATCGTCCGTCCATCTCGCGGGGGGGTCGCCCTACGCTCGCTACGCTCTACGCTGTACCTCTTAATACTGCTTAAATCTATCGTATGTTAAAATTTAGGATCGTATGGAATACACACGCTGTATAAATAGCAAAGTTAAATTAAATTCATATTCGCCTTAGTTCGCGTTTGTATAGCTTTAAACACAGAATACACGACTGAAGTTACTTGCCAAAGCCAAAGAGCTTGGTAATAAATCCAAACAATTTTTGGCAGCTCCCGTGCAGTATGCAGTAGATATGGTTCCTAAAGTTAAGTAACTAAACTTGTTACTAATAACTTATTATGACAATTTCCGTGAATACAGATCTGAGAAACGCATTCAATGAACTTTAGAACACTTTACTTAGCCAAGGTTATTTAAAAAATACAGAGAAACTAACAAGTACATTCTCAGTGCCTAATAGCTCAGTTTCCAAATGTTTATGTTTTATTGTACTTCCCTACATAAAGGCCCAGCCACACCGGATGCGTGCGCGTAGACGTGACGTGCGCGTGCGCTTTCCACTGCGTTGTATAGTCACATGTCATATGAGAATTCATACATACTATACTGCAGTGGAAAGCACACGCGCACGCATCCGGTGTGGCTGGGCCTTAATTCGTGGGGTTTATCGTTCCCTAGTACCCATAGAACAAGCCTTAAGCTTAGTGTTTGACATGGTCAATATGTGTGGGATCGTCCCCAGATTTTTTTTGTCACTTAATTTCAATACAAGTACAACATCAATTTAGTATCTCTGCACGGTTAGCACAACTAATACAATTCTGTTTTCTTGCTTGGTCGCTCAGTACGTGTTCTCAATTGTTGCTTCGCTAAGGGTGTAGATACTAAGCAGGCAACAGCAGCAAGTTATCCCTTCAAAATGTATTGAGTCGCTGGTTGAGACTTGAGGATTGAACGCTAAGCAACTAAACGACAGTCACTCGGGGATTTACTTACCAGGAGATGGAAGCGCTTGTCGGTCCCAGTGGCCATGACTATATTAGTGCACAGCAGTCAGCATGCATTAGTAAAGTGCTGGGTATGACGCTGAAAAGAGGCGCCACTGGTTTAGTACTGTTAGTGGTGAAATAAAGCGAAAAAACGCAAACACTCAATGTAACTTTTAAGACCCTGCTGCGATCGCGAGATTTTAATTAAAATTAACGGAAAAATACGATCTATTAGCTTGTCAAAAAAGAGTTTGGAATAAAGAGGGCGCTGTTCAGGGTGTAATTGGCAACATGATCCAATTTTTATCCCTAAACTGTTCTACCCGTCCCAAATTTATTTTGCTTAGCTATACTATCTATAATTATATTACTTAACTTGTTTTCAACTTGTGGCTTAGATGGATATGACATTGTCTTTGTCTTTGGTCCGTGAAAACATGCAACGCGACACTAACGACTCGCCCTAAGCCAAAAACAAGTAATAATTTATACTAATTTAACTAGGAATCGAACCTCCGAGCTCTTAGCATTCATTCCTTGCCTTGAACTTGCGAACTTTGGACTTGTTGGCTGCCATATGGAAAAGAAGCATTCTGCTTCGCAATCAAATAACTTGACAATTGACAAAGGTCGAAAAAAAGGAGTGTTTGCGCTTTTTACCCGAGTCGTACAGGTTCGGGTTGTAGGGCAATAAGTTCAACAAATTTAAAACCTTTAGCTTAAAACTTTAAATGTCTAATACACTTTCCAGTATGTATAAAAAGTCGGAAAGAAACGTTAGAACAAAGGGTACGTAATATAAGTGCGGAATAATAATAAACGAAGTATGAAATGAGACCACGTTAATGAAAATGCTGCACTGCGGACGTGAAGGCTTGCATCATGCAAATGTGGCACAATTTTCCGTGTTATAGCAACAGAATTAAAATAATTAATTTAAATACTTAACTAAAATGCAAAACTTGCAAAACCAAATAGCTGTTACAAAAGGTGGTAACATTGTTGATTTTGCATATTTGTATTAAAGTTATCACAAAAAACTAATAGCATTTTACACAGACCCGTTGTTGTTTTCTGTCTTGTATTCAATTATTAGAATATGTTTACCTGAAACAAAAGAAAAAAACATTAACATAATTGTATTCATAACGGTTGGAAATTGTCAACGGATTTTTTCGTTTTTTAACACGTCAATAGTACGTCTCTTATTTATTAACAGTCTGATGAAAGATGCACTAAAAAGCGAGTAGATATGCCGATATACATCCGCTGTCGCAATGTCATAGTCATACTGCAGGCAGGATGAATATGGTATGTATCGCTTGACATAAGCGAACACACGACATCCTCAAAACTGTACATATTTTTTGAAATCTAAGGTTGTTAAAACTTCATTAAAGGTTGTACGTACGTCGTTAATTTTCTCTAATTTCTCTCGTGTTTTCTGAAACGGCATCTCAACCCTAAGCTTACCATATCTACTTGATTGTTTATTTTTTGTGCGTGTGTCAAACATGGTAAAGACAAGTATCAAATTCAGACATCGTCGTCGCTCGTAACTGACACTTCGTTCTTCGTATAAGGCTTCATAAGATTATATAATCTTAATCTCATAATTAGTCCTAACCGAGCGACAATTAAAATCAGGTCAGACTCAAATGACGCAAACATAAACACCTGGCCGGAATAAAAATCACCCCCGCCACAAGTTGTTACCTTAAACAAGGAGGCATTCCAATTTGGTTAAGTTAAAGCAATGGCGAGCAAATGAAATACGTTGTTAGCATTATGTTAATAATTGTAAATAAATGTTTGAATGATGAATGTATGCGAATAAAGGGAGCGAGTCCATAGTATGAATGAAATACGACTAAAGATAATAATGGCATGATTATCTTTTAGTACTGGGTTAGAATAACTTTACATATAGAACTTCCGTGTTTTAGACGCGTTACTGCTATTTTGATCAATTGTGTACGTATGAGCTGGTTTCAGTACCTATTGAACTATGATAAGATAAATGACTATCGGCTTTTTAATCTGGTTACAATTTAATCTCAGCGGCCAATACTGCACGAAATTGATGGAGGATAACCGATGTTACTGGTATAGCAATAAGAATAGGTATACTTAAATTGGGATAGACCAAAAAAAAGAACTCACGGTTTTTAAATTCTAATTCGAAAGAATAGGTCATTTTAAGAGACTAATTTTGTATTTGACCCAATAGTTTTGTTTTAATATCTTTATTTATTTAGCAGTCTATGGATGACATGATAATTTTAAATTTGGGTTGGCATTTTCTAATAAATTACAACAATTAAATGATATCTAATGATAAAAAGTGATTGCAAAAGTGTATTAAAACATACTATTTCAAGCGGTTTTCACCTAACCAGTAAGATACACGAAAGTCAAAAAACGGTTAAATATACTTTTGCCGAAATATCCGAAATAGATAAATGTTTCAAAAACTTAATAATGCAGAATGGCTTTAAAACCCTATTCCTCGAAATGGTTTTCGAATTAGAGTAATTGTAAAAATATGGACAATCCCAATTGCATAGGAACCCAAAGAACAGAGCCCAAAAGTCACTCTCATCAGGTAACCATATAAGTAAACGTTATCTTGCTGAGAGAAAGTGTTTAATATTAGTATAGAGAGCACTTGTCACGATCCCACGCCGTATTTGCGTTACCGACAAGTTTGGTCTCAATACGTGATATTCAAAATCATTATCTAACCAGAAAATATTTACAATGCAACTAAATGCCTGCAATAATGCTCCTAAGGGTCAGAATTAGATGCCAGTTTTTGGCGAATTGAATTTGGGATCAATGTTGGCAGACCAAGCCTAACATCCTGTATGAGAAAAACGTCTGTTTCTTCTTTCAGCAGTTTAGAACGTAATACGCTTTCTGTCTATCAATAATTGAGTGAAGGAACTAATAATTACAATGATGTGCTGTATAATTTCTAAAACCGCACGCTAACGAATCTACCAGCACATTAGACTTGTAACAACTTAAATCCAAATGAAATTTAAACTTAAGAATCGAACTAACTTAACCTAACCTAAGGGCCCCGGTAAATTGTAGGCGACCTAATGAATCAAAGTGAAGAAACAAACATTGTATTTGTATGAAGAAACCCTACTCGGCAACCTTAACCCCCCTTGAGATGTTCAAGCCGTATGCCACACAGTAAATCATGCCAGTAGCAAAACGTGACACTAATCCTTTACAAACAGCATTGTAAGCGGTATTTAGCTTCATTTCTTTAGAGAAGCGCGTCAGTTTAAGCAGCTCTCTCTCTCTTTAGGAGCTCTCTACGATTTCCGAATTTATATAAGCTTTTTACATTTAGGCCTATTTCTCGAAATGGTTTTTGTGTTACCGTATCCTAATTCTACTTATCATACCTGCTACGGCGACGTCACGTTGGTAATGACTATTAAGGTTAAATTATAAAATCAGATGATGCAGTGATTCCGGAGGCCTACTTAGTCCGTCAAATGATTTTCGAATAACAGACACACCATACATGGCAAAAATATATTGTGTATTTTGCTTAAATTATTTGTCTCACGAAACGGACTAAAGGGCAACATATTTCTAGACTTGTATGTAGTATCTGATACTAATAACCTAAATATGTGTATTTTTGCAATGCGTATCTCATCTCATATAAGTACTATCTAGAGTATCTAGTTAAGTCTAGTTAAAATTTTAATGAGAAATAAGAGAGCCTGCCGTTGGCCGGCTACAGTAACCGAACGCTACTCAAAAAAAAAACTACAATCCCAAACACACGCTATTTCACAGGTCATATGTCCATCAAATAACACGTTAGAATTTCAATCATATTCATATTATCTTTTGATTCAATCCGGAATGAGCCCCATTTTGAGTTGTAACAGTTGAGTTGTTGGAGCGCGGGGTGCCCACGCGCAGCGGACGGAGCTAAATCAGGAAACTGCACTCACGAGATCGGAGGGATCGTTCGGATCGAAATAACCCAACGGATGCAATGGGATTCTATTCGTTTTTGTATACAATATAAAGTTTGTTACAGACTGAAAGTGATTTCATTGTAGCATCATTTTAAATTGGATGGAATGGGATAGAATAGAAAACATTTATTCACAACAATAACACATAAATATAACATAAAAAATAAGGAAAAGAAACGACAGATAAGTGTAATTGTTGCGAAACGGGCCCAATTCAGCATGTGCTGGCTGTAAAGCCAACGCTGGTCTTCCGTTGGGACCGCTCGGTGATAACACGGAAGGTGACACAGACATTACAAGTAATTTAAAAGAAAAACAAAAGCAAAATAAAAACACAATATAGGATACTAAGGCTTCATTCGCACGAGCGCCTCTCCAACGCGCGTTGAAAAAAAACGTCCGCGCGATGTGGATCATATTTGAAGGAAAACGGAAATAAGGAAAGCAGAACAGTTCTAAATCTAATTTGTTTTATACATTTAATACCATAGCCAGTCTCAGTCATAGTATATTTGACGCTGAAACCTTCCAACGACAAAGGGGACGCAAGTTCACATTCGGGAACTAGGCAATGACAGAAGAATGGACACCCAGGCACACAGAGGTTTTAAACACACTTGTTAATTTATATTTTATGTCAATTGTAGACAGACGCAGAAAGATCCAGAAGTGCCGGTAATTTCAAGAATAGGCGTAAAATGATGTACGCAATAAATGCAAACGAAATAGGTGTTGTTCAAGGTGAGGTGTTCCGCAAGGTGTTCGCATCTGGGTTGTCACTCAGTTACTAATTGCATACTAGTCCGGTGAGAAATTTAGAACTGTTAGTGTGTCTGCACTGACCTCCAATTCTTGTATTACATGATCTTGCTTACGAGGTTTCTCGAAAGGAAAGACACATTTGAAAACGAGAGATTATAAGGAATGTCTCATATCACCTCTATAACTAGAGTATTAGCTACCCAAGGGACTACTTTGGTCCAACTTAGGTACTTAACATATAATACTTTATTTTTTGCTATTTGGACCCATGCATGTTGACTACTACATAACAATAGTTCCAAAGAGGATTAAAAGAAATATTGACAGATTGTTTTGAATGTAGAGATGTAACTGTTATGAGTTTTGCGAGACTCGCACCCATATTTCAAAAGAGCGGTTCTTATATCAAAACTTAAATAGACTGCCACCCCAAATGAAGATCGTTACCCCATACTGCATAGTTCAAACACGTGTAAATCTCCAAGTTCTAGAGAATTCCAACGCCAACACTCCAAATAGAACTTAAAATATTAATAACATTCATGAATATCCTCAGGTAAACATCTGGGACTCTACTTCCGAAATCGCTTTCCGAAGTTACGTTACTTCTGTTCCTTTCTTTGAATCGCATAAAAGATGGAGAGTAAAAGGGATAGAACCTCCGAATTTAATATAAGATGCCACGGAGTAGCTAGCGGCGCCCACGCAGCTTTCCGAGGCGTGAATGGGAAGCGGGACAATGGCGGATTTCACAAGGCACCATTGTACATTGTGTCATATTCAATGGACGGTAGGGACTAAATTACAATTCCCTTGTTACACAATATGACATAGATGCAAATCTTGTGATAAATGCGCTAATGAAGCTACCTACAGATCTATGGTTAGATACAGTCTGTGTATAATGTGCATAAGATAAACGCATGGTTATAAAGACAGCAGCTCGCCCACGGCAAAGCAATTCAGTTATAGAGGACTTTGAGATAAGTTAAACTTCGGTCATGTTTTTGATACCGTGCGGTGGTGCAGATTTATTTAATAATTGAATATAGCAAGCTTTAAAAACCTGAGTCTTAGATATTGTCGTCTGTCTACGTTAAAATACCCATTTTGTATACTATAAATTTAATATTTTTTTATTAAGCATCCAGTGAGGCTGGCAATGCTAAGATGCAGTGACGGGTGGGCTTGTTTCTGGTCGCAAATTGAGTCGATTTCTGGAGCAATTGTGGTCTAGAAATCGACTTACGATTCCTCTACGAACTCCTGTCTTGGGAATTCACGTACCCTAGTTTGAGAAACCCTGTTTTATTAGATATAATTCGTTCAAAACATATCGGCAACGTTTTTGGGCATTTTATAATGTCTTTAGGCAGGCCAGAAAGTAACCGGACGACCAATAAGTGTACACAGACGGAACATGTGTATAGTCGCCCTTTTGAGATATAAACTTAATAATTTTATGAGATTACCGCGATTCAAAAGTCGGGAAACATGTAATTTTTCGTGAAGAGGTTATTTTAAAGGTGAATAAATAATAGTATAAGTACTAAGATTTATATCTGTAACTAAGTGGTAGGTTAGTTCATTGCGCATTCTAAATTTTGTGATTAAAGTCTCGTTAAAAAGAAAGTGATTAACATGTTCTTTCCGTGTACTCTTCAAATATTGATGTAGAAGTTCGACAACCGTGGGACCCACACTGTCTGTACGAATGCATTACATTACATAGTTCAGACACATAAAACAGTATCGTGGGAGACGATAAAAGTAAAAGTTACATCTTAATCCGTTTAGGGATCTAAGATATTATTGCAGTCGAGTCGGAGACACGCTTTCATTTACACTATGAAACGTTACAGATGCCAAGAACCTAAGTGTACAATTTGTCAAAATTATCTGTTTTTCCTTAGAGAAAGCTAATAATGTTTTCGATTTGTAATGCTTGTACACTCGTAAAGCTTTGTGGACTTAGGGGCCTGTTAGATGTTTCTTGGATTCCGCTAAGGTTTTGAAAAGTCAGAGTCACGTAATCAGAAGTTTCCGTAACCATGTTTGTAGATTGAAATTACGTTTTCATCTAAAAGGCAACGGTTGATATTAAACAATTGTATTTAATGATGTCATAACAAGTGTTATTAAATTGAAGACAATGGTGCAATTTAGACAGAATACTCCTGAGCACAAACAGTAAATAAATGGACATTTCGAATAATTACGAATAATATACGGTTATATAAATAGTAATACCCACATAACGTGTCAAATCTGATTGGCCACAGTCTTACCGCAAAGTAAAATAGTGGGTTTCTAAACGATAGTTTTTCTTTCATTTCGGAGAATAGGACAGCTATATTTATTTAAAAAATATGCAATTAACACTCTTCATTACATCATTATTCACTTGCTATGCTCTTGTAGGTGGTGACGTAATTTCCGTTCTTCCCAATTAAAGAGTCTCTTTGACCAGAAGAACAGATGAACCAAAAAACTCTGAGGGAATTTAGCCTAATTGCAGTCTGAGAAGTACGCTCGGGGAATTTCTTGCCCTAGTGCTATTTGTATGAGACAGACCAGAAAAGACTAGGTATAGACGGGCCGTCATCGTTCAAAATTTACGGATACCTACTCGTCATTTTTGGATCAGATGAGATGCGAATGAATAACAAAATAAGCAATCATTATTATGAAAAATTGCCAATTTAGTATGAGAAATTGTAAGTTGCGATAACATGATGAGAAACTGGACAATTAATGAGGTAATAGTAGTCATAACCTACTGACTGGTCTGAGTGTGCATGACGTAAACCAAAGACCGCCAGCGAAGATCAATAGGTAGACACAGCTGATCAAACTTGCAAGAGAAAAGACGGACGACCTTTGAAAACAGATTAGTGTGAGCTATTAATCGGCTAGTAGTAGGACTTGTTCTTGTCGCTCAGATCTATCCTTATAAATTAGTCTAGTCCATCTCAATGTAATCTAATCTAAATAATAGATTTTCATTTGGTTCATAATCGACACTAGCTGACCTGACAGATTTTATCCTGTCAAATTTATTTATTTCCGAGGTACTTTTCCATTCTTTCCCCCTAAAAGCCTAATTTAGACCATAACGTTGTGATCTCAAGTGATCCGCTTACCAACAAAGACCATTTTATTTTATACAAGCTCTTTTTAATGTAATAAAATAAATTAATTTGATTTGAGAAGTTACTTAAATAATTTTGGTTCAGTTTGATTTCTGTATTATCTCGTATATCTTTGTCTTACACTTGCTTTGCCAAAGAAAGGGAAATAGAGCAAGAAAAAAAATTAATATGATCGAAAACAATATGGTTTAAGACAAAGTAAAATAAATAGTTGAATAAATTAGACTTCATTCCTTTGTGTTGTGTATTTTATTAGCTTTTCGCAACTTTCTGCAAACTCATTTCTGTATTGGTTACCTATAGGACAGGCTACGCCTAGTGTAGGGACCAGTGTAAATCTCTTATGACAATGTTTTAAGTGCATGAGTATCATCTACATAGTTCTTATTGTATGAAAATAATCAATATTCCATATGTATCTTTGTCAACTGAACTTGATGTGTATTTATGTGCAATAAAATTTTATTATTATTATTATTATTATTATTATTAAAGTGGGAAAGCGGACCTGAATTTCAACAGAGTGGCATAGCAATGTTAACGTAACGTCGTTAGGCGAAAAATTCGCCTAATTACGCCCCTGGAGAGTCCCAAAATGTCGACAAATAACAATGCACCAGAATATCGAAGTAGGCTAAAGTAATAACTCAGTGTGCGTTCACGCACCAATTGAATTAAACGGTATTACAATCGCTAGAATTACGAGGGT
Source organism: Acleris literana (assembly GCA_946894065.1). NCBI lineage: Eukaryota > Metazoa > Arthropoda > Insecta > Lepidoptera > Tortricidae > Acleris > Acleris literana. Next base: position 6,285,966 of record OX335678.1, read on the forward strand.
ATTGTAATAGTAAGCTAACACTACGCGGTGGTGAGGAAACATTTAACTATGCGGAACCGACGACCTGAAATACGCTACGTGTTATTAGCCGAAACATGTACAAAATTGAACTTGGGAAATGACGGGAAATTGACATGTTATCCAACTTCCAACATTATAAGTCGCCATACTATTATAGTCTATAATTTATTATATTTTTAACCGACAGCTGCAGAAGGAGGATAATGTTTTTAGAACTACCAAAAGTAGTTTTGTTGACCTTATAAGGCCGTAAAATGGTAGCTCCACTTTCCGCTAACATGATTCAATTGACGCATTCGTTTAAAATCATGATACTATCAAAATTTCCTCATGGAAAAAGTCCATAATCGTGTTCACATTAACAAGAAAGGTCAAAAAATCCCATATAGCACGGGTTAGAGGATGTTTTACAAATAGTAACATAACGAGATTCGGGAAGCTGAAGAGGATGTGGCGGTGATTGCCCCCGGGCACTCGCCATCTGCCACGAGCGAAACCAACACAACCTGAACCCTCACTTGAAATAACCTAATACAAACCACGGGCCAATGAATGGTAAATATGGTCGGTGATTATGAGCGAGATAAAGGTACTATTATTCAGTTGCCGGACAATGAAATAACGGATACTATGAGGGCAGAAAATTGGTGCATGATTGTGTATAATGTGAAAATGCCACGATAAATGATGATTTACAATTTTTTTAGGTGATCGACCTAAAATGACTCGTTGAAAATTGGCTACGAGGTAAATTTTAACTAAAATAAATAGGGAAAGAGCTCATCTTTTTCTAGAATTTTAAATGCGGTTCAACTACGTCATCACACTCACATCATTATGGCAATAGTGAATATTAAAGAAAATGATGGTAGGATGTATGTGAGCCATAGCCAAGGAATGTCGTAGACTACATTTTAACCTTTAACCCTCAAATTTCGATACCACCGGGTTTAAAAGGGTTGTAATGTTCATTTAAAAATCTAAGATATTCATCGAAGCGTTTTACCTAAATTTACAAAAGCCGTATTTTTTTTTACTTGTTTTCTATGAAATTATCTTTGTATAGGTAGAGTAATGCCCTTATTAGAATAGAATTAGCTCTTTTCCGTGAACTTCAAAATACTTCACGAGGGAATTCCATTGTGGCAAACGAACGACTAGAGCAGTGAGGGCAGTGACGAATGAAAAAACAAATAAATTTAATGATCAGACACGCTTTTACACATCATATTACCTGAGAGGTACTGTAAAAAGCCGCCTCTAACTTTTTATAAAGCCACGTTGCCTTCTTATGCATATTTATACTTCCTTCCAAAACCAAAAGGCATTGTAAGCATATGGACTTGGTAATCGTATAATGCCTTGTAGCTTCTTGATTTGCATAGCCTACATCATTCACCGTCGGAATTATTGAGATGTTAATCAACGTGCAGTCACACACGCTGCTCTCCTTAACTGGTGTTCGCATACACTAACAGTAAAAAAGAAATGTAATGCGAATTAAGTAAAAGTCGGGAAGCGATAGTTAGAAAGGGGAAAGACGGAGACACGTGGAAATCGATTCTGCGAAGTGCGATGAAAGCTTATACAGCTTTCGAAACTATTCTAGAATTAGTTCTAGCTCTAACACCTTTATAAAAAAAAAAATGGATTTCAATATCGACAAGTAAGGCATTTTGATAAGTCAAGTTAAGCATTTAGCTTTTGTAACTTTGACTAGTTTTAAGCTAAACGAATCAGAAATTAAGTAAGTATACTTCGGTCATCATAGGATAATCCCTGTGACAGCCGTATTTCGTAACTTCAAACAATACGTACTTTCAAGCACAGGTGTATGGAAGGGGAGGTTTATGATTGGTTAGAAAAACAAGTCTTTCTTTATGCGACCTGACACAGGTATAATGCTGGATTGATCCAGGTAAATAGTTGCAGATATAGTTATGTCGATATTTCTGGTTGTGGTTAGTATATACCTAGATAGATCAACCTGCAAGAAGCCAATGTAAAGATTAAGGCTGTTTCTTTTGAAAAAAAAATATGTTTATTCTTAATCCATTTTGTTTAAAAAAAAAAATATATGTTAGAGTCGGGTCCTTACGATTTAACATAGTGAACTAACGTGAACTAACGCTGAACTAACGATATAGATATGCCATTTGCGGGCAAACGATTTGGGGCGGTCAACTTCACGAACATTAAACTGAATGAACTTAAAACACCTCAAACAAATTGCGTTACCTTCAAGCGGCGAAACCGATACGATTCCCACGCAAATCACAGCGCATTTAACACTAAAGTGTGAAGAATTCTAGGAGTACTAAAACGAAACGTTTTCCCGGTTAAAATATGGCAAGTTTAATTAAATGACTGGGTCAGTGTTGCATACTAACCGGTTTGGGTCAGTCGGCCGGAGCGGCCAGAGAATTCGCGCAAGCTTAGTCAGAGGAAACTCCTTCGCTAATGACTCATTGACACTTTATCACCGACGCTGTTTAGTGTTTACACTTTGAGTAGGATTTTATAGCATTACGGTTTAGTTAGCACGTGTTTACTTCTCTTATTTATTCATTCCCTAGCGGTGAGGATCAAGCGTCTCGGTGATGGATCTGGATGATCCTTCTTTCCATAATAGGGACACATATTTTTGATAAAGTGTTAAAATCACAGCATGTAATATCACGATCGTTAATTTGTGACCCATTTCAAGAACAATAGGCAATGTCATTATCATTAGAGATGCCAAATTATTTGTAACTTATAGGAGACTCAACCTTATTGTTGTGGAATGTCAGAATGACTTTGGACCTAAGGTGGGTCCCAAATTTAAGCTCGTGACTGTACATGGAGAACTGACCCGCAATTACATCTCATTGTCGGCACTCTTTATAATTTTCGATAAATAAATACGGGGGCGGGTCGCTAGATTCGCTAGTACAATATAAAATAAGCAAGTTGTTAAGTACTTAATAAGACGATCGCATCCTGAATTCCTCAGCAATGAAAGAGCCGATTGTCCAATAACGCGCTAACGATGCTGGATACTGATTCACTGTTGTTAAATCTGATTTAATTGCTCTAGCTACTGTAGGAAAAGGGGTCTTTTAAGTTAGTTCAAAGGCGTGTTGAAGTGAACTTGTGTAATTATATTGAACTAGGTGTTGTCCGCGACTCCGTCCGCGTAAAATGAATTTATCGCGAATAATTCCTAGCTTATGCCCTTCCACGGGGTTTAGCTATCTCCATACCAAATTCCATCTAAATCGGATTATCGGTTTAACCGTGAAAGCGTAACAGACAGACATACACGAGTTTAGTTTCGCATTTATAACATTAAGTATTGATATGAATGTATCAGAGCAGAGTTATTTTAACAAGTTTTGCTTACATTTTCTGTAACTCTTAAACTACCATTTTACTACGTCTGAGAAATAAATACTTATGCTTTTCTTTATCCGTGTACGATTCGTCTAAAGCATTTCGGAACCAAACATATTACTCATCATCGTCATAATATCTAGCAAAAGACGTCCTCTGCTAGTAATAGGCCTCCAGTTCACCACAAAGATCAGCCTCGTATCACCTTCGTTCCTGCGACCAACAACAGATCGTCGCCTCGGTGTACTACGCTAAATGCCATATAGGCGAAGCGAGACGAGGCGGCGCATAACTTTAATTTGTATTAAAAACAACATTTCCACTTATGATGCGCGAGGAGAGAATTGAAATTCCATACAAATTTCCAGAGAACGGAATTTTCGCGGCATCGGCACAACGAAAGAGAAACACTTTTTTTATCGATATCGAGTATTATTACATTATTTTATGATAATTCGCGACAGATGTTTTATATGTGTTATTCCATCTAAATCTTAACTCCTACTTTATCATATCAAGTAATAAAATAACCCGTCGGGTAAGTAAGAGGTACAACTTTGTAAAACTTTGAATGAACTGACTATACTACCTCATTCAAACAATATACTCTTCAGAAACTGTCTTCTCCCAGAGAATGTAGAGAAATTAATGATTAGGTATCTACTCTTATCACTATCACAAACCAAATAAAATGTCATATGCTGCTGTGTTGACGTGGATTTCGAAGAAGAAATTGCATCTGTTTCTATATTTTTAACCGACTTCAAAAAAAGGAGGAGGTTCTCAATTCATCGGGTTTTTTTTTTTTTGTGTTCCCCGACTACTCGATGACCACTGGACCGATTTGAAAATTTTTTTCGTTGTTTGAATGGGTATACTTTCTAGTTGGTCCCATTGTCAACACGTCAGGATCTGATGATGGGATCTTGGAGAAATCAAGAGAACTCCTCAAATATTATAGGCACACCTATAGCGATTTTGGTATTTTTCACTGTAACTCGTGCATTTGCTTTTGAAAAATATTATATCGTGAAGTGGAACTGATGATGAAGACCACAGATGGCCACCGGAACTCCTTAACGGTACCTATTTCAAGGGTGGCGATAAGATATTTCGATTAAGGTAGTTGAGCGACTATGACGAAGAACATTTAGGTTTAAATATGACTATGACATTCCCGCGGCGTTGTCTGCGGCGAGCTTGAAATGTTCTATAGTTTCTCATTAATATTTAGAAGTGGAGCTACGTATCAGCATAAATAGGATCACTAAAAAGTATAAAATAAAATAAATGTTAAAAAAAACAAAAACCCGCCTTCAAAAATGCCTGAAGTCGGCGTCCCACAATATTTTAAACCAAAAGCCGAATGCAGTTGGACTGACCTACCATTTTAAAAGAAGTTATTTTTTGCATTTTTGAAGGCGGGTTTTTGTTTTTTTAACATTTATTTTTATAGAAACCTCACGTAAAATGTTTTATTAAATATATTTTTTATTTCCTGGACCGTTTTTTTCTTCTATTACACAACTATCAATGTATCGATAAAAAAATATTTGCTCTGCAAATTTCAATTCTTGGCTTCGCCTCGCCAGTTGAAAAGCACCTTGAGTGCTAATCTGCTGATGTTTTTCTACCAAATTCCGTGCCCACAAACTCTCACGTTTATTACATTAGCGTGATAAGATCAGTTGTTCACTATAACTGATAGCAAAAGGTTAATAGCTCGTCTAATAGACACCATAGGTTTAGTTGTAACTTTACATGTTTTAGTCATTTATCAGACTTTGCCCTTGTTTGATGGCATATAGAGGCAATCGAGCACACAGGCGACCGCGACCTGATGGTGTTTTGGTGGGATCTGAGATTGAGACCCATAGACAATTGCATTCTCAAGACTGCAATCTCAATGACGAAAGGAAACGAAAGATGACACGTTAGCCTAGTAAGCCTAGTTGGTAGTGCCTTCGAAGCTAGCGGCCCCGGGTTTAAATTCCGGAAGGGCAGATATTTGTGTAATGAGCGGGAGCATTTAATTTTGTTCCTGACTCTTGGATGTTTTCTATGCATTTAAGTATGTATTCCTCTATGTAAGTTTCTCGTCTAGTGCCCATAGTAGAAGTTAGAGCTTAGTTTGAGACTAGGTCAGTTTGTGTGAGATTTTCCCGTGATATTTATTTATTTATTTAAAATGAAGTACCTATATGGGTCTCAGTTCCCACTTACCATCAGGTGGCCGGTGTGCTCGTTTGTCTTCTTATATGGCATAATAACTTTAACAAAAAGCAAGCTTTCAAAACCCGACTGTTGCTACCCAACTTTAAATCGTTATAAATCCTAAATGATCATTCAAAATGAAAAATGATGAAAGAAACCTAAAGAAGATTTTTAAATCCCTATTCAATGATACCCCACTTGTCATACTTGGTCGACTTTTTTTTTTAATTTGCACAATATGGCGTCTTGTTGCCGCCATATTGAATTTTGATTACTGTCATATCTTCAGTGACACTCACCAGATTAAGACAAATCGATTGACATAAGAATCATCCAAATCGGACAACGGGTTTAGTTTTTATAGTGACACAAAGAAACAAACATACATAAACGATGCGCAACCAAGCGGACACCAGAGGTCCTGCCAAGATGCATTGCGCAAAGTAGCGTTTCTATTCGTTTCGTTTTTAAACCAATAGCGTCAATGGTAGATCACGTGACTTTTCGTATCACGTCATCTACCAGTGACGTGATTGGTTTAAAAACGAATCGAATAGATACGCTAGTTAGCGCAATGCATCTTGGCAGGGCCCTCAGGTGGGATACTCTCCATACCTATCACATTTTTTTGGTGGCGGGGTCTGGTTGCGCTGCCATGGTGTCCCAGTGAGAAGCGGGCCTAAGAAGACTGTAAGTAAGTTGAGAGCGTCGGTGGCCTAGTGGCTTAGGCGGTCGACTCGTGATCGTAAGGTACCGAGTTCGAACCCCGCGGTCACCATGAACCAATGAGTTTTTCTACTTAAGTGCATTACCCGATGCTCTTACGGTGAAATAAAAACATCGTGAGGAAACCTGCACATTCGAAGAGCTGAGTGTGTAAGAGGGTAATTGCACAAAAGATCCTAAAGGGTCGAAGTTTATCCGAAAGGGCCCATCTGTAAGATAAGATAAGATAAGACTGTAAGTTCATTGCCAACATGGCGACTATAAAATGGAATGCCTCGATGCTATTATTTAGTGGTGGTAGGACCTTGTGCAGGGTCCGTCCGGATCGCTACCACCATCTTATCCATTAACCCACCACCAAGCAGTAGTGTTCGCATTGCTGTGTTCCCGTGTGGGGATAAGACAACCGGTGAAATTATTAGCACAGAGGCATTCCATCTTAGTCCTCAGGGTTGGCAACGCATTTGAAGTCTTAGGATTGCAGTTTTGAGATTGTAGTCTTGAGTTTTAAAATGACTATGGGTCCCACTTACCATCAGGTGGCCTGAGTGCTCGCGTGCCTTCTCCTTGACATAAAAAAAATCCGGTTGTCTTGTACCCACACCGGAACACAACAATGCTACTTGGCAGTCGGCTAAAGGATAAGATAAAGTAGTAAAATAAGGTGGTACATGAACCTGACGACCTATTAACATACTACCCTTTTTGTGTTTAAAAATTGAAAATAATAATTAACGGCGTAATTGGAAGGTTTCACGGTAATTAAAACGGTCCCTGCGGAGTTGGCGACACGGAGCGTGCCACTTGACAAGCATTAGTCGGCTCATAAGTAATGACAATGAAACATGAGCTTTATATTAATAAAAAATAAGATATAGAAGTCTTTCCTCCAAACCAACTTCGTTAATAGAAAGTAGCGTGATATAAATTTGAGTTGAATAATAAATAATAATGTTGAAATCTTAGGTAAGACATTTTATTTAATTAAACTTAATTAATTTTATCGATTGTAACAGTTTCAATTGATATCAGAAATTCAATTAGCATAATACCACTTAGAAACGAATTAATCAACTGGGTAATAACGACTACGTAGACGACTTTAACACAGATGTAGCGAACAAACATCGAACACCGTATTTTCTGGAGTTCTTGAGAAGGAAGGCTATGTTTTTCGAGTCAATAATGTGCCAAAGAAATAGGTATGTCTATTTCTTTGGCACACTCTGCAGCCTAAATGGCTTGATGGATTCTAACATATGAGGTATAATTAGATTTGATTGTGGAAGTGATATAGGCTTTAATATTTCAATCAAAGTAATGATCCGCCTCGTGTGGTTGCCGAGTTAGAATAGTGCCACTCCATGTCTTCCCGTGGATGTCGTAAGAGACGACTAAGGGAATAAAGGCTTGTAGTACTGTTAGGCGATGGGCTTGCAACCTGTCACTAATACGCTGGTAAACATCTTAGCCTAATTGTGCAAATTGTGGTTATAGAATTATCAACAAGTTTTTAGAGATGTTTGTAATTCTGTAGCTCTGCCTACCCCACTCTGGGAACGAAGGCGTGAGATTATGTATGTATGTGTAAGTAATGAGAGGGGGGGTCAGATGCATTAAGGAACGCGTGATGATGATGTCAGGGTTCGTAATATTTAGTTATTACAATTAAGTCCTTTTTGTAATTATCTTCTTCTTTTCTCGGGTTTTTTAATCTCTTTTAATGCATTTGTTGCATATATCGACGACAATTTCAGGAACGCAGTAAGGTTTTTTTGCGTCTTATAATCTATCTTGCTTACTCACAGTAAGCTTGTCTAAGGGTACGAACTTTAACTGAGAAGGCAAGATGAATATGAAGTAATACTGTGTTCAATGTTTATTTTACTCACTTACTTCAACTGTTCTTGTCTAGTAGATGGTTACCTATCTTAAGTTCGAAAAACTTTTGTCCGCTGTTTCGTTTGTCCGAAATTTTCATTCGTCCGAAAATCATTTTTCTCTGAACCCGTTAAACTTTCCTGGATTGTTTAAAACTCACCTACAGGTTCTCTTTAAACATTTTGAAAAGTTAATGGGTTCAAAAAAAATGACTTTTCGGACAAATGAGTCTGCGGACAAAAGTTTTTCGAAACATCGATAGGTTACTCTAGTGGATAAAGACTAAATGTAAAACCTGTTCCACGTACCATTTTTCCAATTAATCAACTCACCTAGCAAAAAAAAACCATCGACAACCACTATTATAAACTAGTTATTAACGTGAGAACATCATCGATATAAAAAGAGGTTGGAATTACGAAACTTTTTGCTCACTGCAAAAACCGCATGCGATTGCAACCTTGTATCAGTAAGGCTAGCACAACTAGATTTTTTCTTGTTTGTGCATCCCTTTCGTTGTGGGCTTATTAGAGGAAGACATACAAGTCCCGGGCAAATTGTTCAAGATCCCCCGATACTTAACACATTCAGCGCCCATGGGCATAATTTTAATTTTATGTGACGCACCATGTGCGTCATGGGCAACCAATACGTTAACGGTAAGAACAGTCCATTTAGCATAAATTTGATGTATGCCGGGACTTCCATGAGAGATAGTAATATAGAAGAAAAAAAATGTCGAATGGGCAACAGTAGGTGTACAAATAAATCCTTTTCATTTTATTATAATGTAAGCTTTCATTTGTATGTTCTACATTATCTTAAATCAAAAATAATTGGTATCACAATGTTTGTAACTGCCTTAATACGGGTTAAAGGGTCAGCAACTCAAAGAACTACAGCCATATGCAGGTAAACACCTTGAATGTTATTTGTGGCTATCACGTTCAACGGTACTAAAGAAAATTGTTATTATTCTCACGTTTTTAGGGCGAAGCGAATGTACGCGTTCCTTGACATTTGTGTACTGCTGATAAGTTCACGAATACATTGTCTTTTTCTGTTATATAAATGCATTCAAAATCAACGAGAGAGTTTACTAAATGAAAATATAGGTAAGAGATGTTAGGCAAAAACCTTCAAAAAAACTTCACTTACATACGGATGCAGTCGCTTCACCGTACGTTGTTCCAGCCCTTAGTCAAGCTATAATGTTACGGAAGTTCCTATGTAAACAGTGATAACTGCACGTGTCTATAAAACACTCAATAAAAACCTAAGACCTTGTGCAAAGAATGCTTTAAGTATGCAGCAAACCTCAAGCACATTAACAAGGTAAGCAACCTGTACTTATGCGTATAATAACTTTAACACTGACGCCATTGCGTGTATACTATGACTCATAACATCTTATACTCGCTGATTGTCTAAGTTAGTAAACTTATCTCTGTTCAATGGCGCAAATCCTCGCGTGTTGGTTGAATTAAATTGAGCTGCATCCAGATGCTAGGTGTTGTCACAAACACTGCAGGATGCAATTGTACGTTAGAGTGAGATAGAAATACATCGTGCACTCTTTAACATATAGTTGCATCCCACAGTGTTTGTAAGCTAACACCACTAACACCAAGCATGTGGATGCGGCATTAGAAGTATGAAGGTTGAATGTAGGAGATGTCAATTGTTTTTGTAATTACTAGGGCTACTTAGGGACTTAGGGACTTTTGGTGGCATACCGTTGTTCATAAAATCAAGTTGTACTGCCCGTACAGGGTATGCAGACCAGTTCAATATCTAAACAAGCCTATGTTTATATGCTTTGTGTATACCAACCAGCTTTTATCTTGCCGACAATATTGTATCATGATCATAATGCCTGTAAAAACACGTCCATCACAATTGGTCCTGTGCTACTTTTTATCCAAAAATATATTTTATACGAGTTTATTGAACTATTTAGTAGAGTAATTGTCTCGCTGCCAGAAACTCTAAAACTATTTTTATACGAAAGATTTAATTGAAATGTGTTAAGAGGCCGTATACGAAATTTTGCCGATTTCGCTGATTTACGTGATTTTACAGTTGAAATACTGTATTTCTACAAGTTTTAATGCACAACACTAAAGATAATTTCTAATTTTAACGAATGTATGAGCTACTTTTTTGTTTTTATTATTTTATTTTGATTAATCGACCTGACATCGGCGACTGTTATGTGAATTTTGCTTGAAGAGGTTTAGAAATTCACATATTCATTAATCGTTTTGCCGTCTTAACGGTATGAAAAATTTACAATGTATTGCTGTGAAAGTCGTCTAAAAAGTTTATGAATTACTTTCTACCACTTTCATATAAATTTTTCGAGTAAAAAATATAATGAACTTGGTAAATTTTTATAGAAAACGGCCAAAAATTATTTTTGATTTCGGCTACTCAGAACTCTCGTTCATAAAATTAAAACAACAGAAATAAATTTTAGTTAAAAATCAATCCATTACCTAAAAAAAATATACAAAAAGTTCAAAAGAATTGGCAATAAATAATGTTTTAAAACAACCTAAATCTCGCATTATAATACTCGACAAAAATAAAAAAGTGGCTCATTTATTCGATCATAACTAAAATTACATTTAATGTTGAGCACTGAAACTTATAGAAAAGCAGTATTTTAACTGTAAAATCACTAAAATAAGCAAAACCGACAAAATTTCGTATTTATAATGATGCAATCTCTGTTTTCCCCGAAGCACGAAAAAAATGCAAATGTACATAAAATTAGGCACCTTTACACTTTTTATGCAGCATTCAAGCGATTTCGGATAATTATGGACTAGCCAAAGTTTTACCAATTATGAATACACAACTACGACTACAAATTCTAAAATAGATAGATGATAATTATCTCGACAAAACATGTTTTTACGAGATACGGGGAAATGAGTTATTTTTAGATCTGTTATTGCTCGCATATCCTCTCAAAATGCAACCGCCAACTGTCTCAGGACAAGTTGTCCATGTCATTGCATGCATAATTTATTTTCCCGTACATCTTACTTATCTTACTTACTTATTCAAGCCCATGACGCAAACGGTGCGTCAAAGTCCGTACAAAATGATTATAGGCAGTGAACATGTTAACAGTATCAGGCAGTTTGATTTTCTTACAAAAAATAACCCTTTGTTTCGTAATATCTACTCAAACGTTATACTAATAGGCGGAAAGTTGTTTGCTATCGAATCAATTAGCATTGATAATAAGTAATAAGACATACGATACGCTATACCACACGTGTTCTTACATTAGCTAAAGATTCACAAATTCGATACGCATTTCACAAAGTTAGTTTACAATTTCAACTCAATAAGGAAAATAGAATCAATACGTGTGGGAATAGCTATAAAGCAGGCCTCTCACTGATCCGAGTTATCTCGAATGAGAACAACGAACGATCTCATTACATGGAGCAAATCTTCGGGTTCAACGGACGAGATGCAGACGTCTTTATGGGGGATCAATGTATTTTAAAGTACGACGTTAACACTTCATCACAACTGATAAAAACATCAATTGTTTACTGACAGTCAAAACATATAACAAAAGAATACTGCTAGAGATAACTAATTTAGAAGTATAAATGGAGTTAATTTCGAGATATTTTGGAAGACTTACCTGAAAAAGTTTTGCACACTTGTTACAACAAAAACGTTTAGATTGACAAAAAAAAGACTGGCGTGATTCCTTCTAGTGGACGGACAAAGTAAAACTAAGGTGGGTGTATGAAGCACGAAGCCGATAAGCTATCGGATGCGTCAGATACAATACAATCACCTTTATCTAATGTTGTCGATAATAATGATTAACAAATTTTCGGCCAATCTCATTTTGCAAACAAATGAACCTCTAACAATCAGAAGATCAGAATAAAATAAGTAACACAACAAGATAGCGGAAACCAAACACATAAAATATAGTTTGATATTACCTACCTACATATTCAAATTAAATGACCTACCTAATTTTAATGGTAATAGCCTAATAGGTAATCGTATAACAGATCAATTGCTTTATACTGTCTTGGGAATAAAGAAAAGGGAGGAGATGAACATTGTGCGAACATAAACACGTCAGATTTCTTTGATGACCGAGGGCGAAAACATTGAACTGTCGATTGAAACTACATCAATTGCACTTCAATTGGCATTTTCAATAACGTACGACATTGACAATTGCCATTGATCGTCTCGGGGTGCTTAATAGATAAACAATCCGGATACCATAGAGGCGGAGAGCTAATCACTCTGGATCGGCCCAGCTTATTTAATTGAAACGTAGCCAAATAGCATCCTGATTAAGCTTCCTTTGAACAAAATGCGTCCGGATCGGTTTATCCTTTTGGGAGCTACGATGCCTCAGCAGACACACAGATACACAGACCCACACGTTAAAGGTATAAATCCCTCTTTTTTTGTCGGGGGTTAAAAATACATGTAAATACACATTTAAAATATATTCTTCTTTAGTTGTTTTGACAATATTTAATCTCAGCGTGGTTAAACTCGTATTGTCTCGTATACATAATGCTCCGTAGCCCGGGTTATCTCCGCATCGTCTGCCGAGTTCATAATCTAAGTGGGTCGGCTCGTCGACATTTGCGTAGGATCAATTTAAATTCGTAAATTGCAGTGGGAGCTAACGTGCAACCTTGCATGTATTCGTTGTGACTTCATCAGGTTAATACACTTTTGTCCTTTATATATTGTATGTTGTATCGTTTGCGAGATATAACCGGACTCAACCGGTAGTTAGTGAGACACTAAGACTTCTTCCTTATTGTCTTAAGGTAGGACTATCCTTAGATATACTCGTAGTACGAATTTTTTAAAGTGGCTCGATCTTCTAATCTATTTGTGAAGCAAATCAGGCCACTTTAAACCTTACTACGAGTATACTAACCCAGTTTCTATGGTTTTTTTTCGATCGGGAAATTATCTCAGAATATCCGACTTCGTTATGGGAAGAAGCCGTGGGTTTAGGACTACCCACTAAAACCCCATCGGTGGTCTACCTCGGCGCAGTCTACTTTGGGCAGCTCTGGGACCTTTAAATGTATGGGCATCAATAAGTTTATGTTGTCTTAGGGTTCTAGGTTTTAATTCTTTCTCAGGTCAGGTCAGGCGATAATGTACCAACGGTTACCTATCTTAAGTTCGAAAAACTTTTGTCCGCTGTTTCGTTTGTCCGAGATTTAAATTTGTCCGAAAATCCTATGGACTGTGGGTATATCTTGTTAAATATTTTGAAAAGTTAAAGAGAAAAATGATTTTCGGACAAATTAAAATTTCGGACAACCCAAACAGCGGACTAAAGTTTTTCAAAAAATCGATAGGTTACCTGTGCCAACATATAATAATTTAGTAATAAACTGAGAGCAGACATTTATTGCTAAATAATTACGGGTTGTCACATTACTTATTGGTTATCAGGTATCAGCAGCAATCAGCACCCTTACCAAACTAATAATGATTTTAGCTTAGCTATTGGTTTGTAGCTATTACTTTTACACGGACGCGGACGTACGTAGGTACCTATTGTTTGTTTCTATAGACTTGGTTTTTCTCGTTATCGGTTCTTTTCTTAGTTCTTAAACACACACACAGACGACTCGATCAATGCGCAAATATTGTTTCCGCTACATTCGTTTTTCTCATAGTCTAAAAACATAAGACATCAACATTTTCGTAACTTATCTAGATTGTTTATATTTACTTATTGTCTTACTTCTATTTTGTAAAACGTACAATTTATGTCGACGCGTTTAGGTATTGCCTAGTAGTGACACTGGCTACGAAGCGGTCCCGGATTCGATTCTCGGTATGGGCAAATATTTGTGTGACGAGCGCGAGTATTATATTTCTCAAGTTTTTTTATCGTTGCCTAGTACATACCTAGTACCCATAGTACAAGCCTAGAGCTTAGTTTAGGATTAGGCCAATTTGCGTGTTTTTATCCCCTGATGTTTACTTATTTACATAATTTCGTCGAAGTCTGTGGGAATAGACTCCGAATTATTTCAGAAATGTGAATATTTATGAACAATGTATTGTGTACTTATTGGAATCCTCTTGATTGTTACATTGAATGTTTGTGCTCGATGTTTGTACACACGGAGGACAGGAGGTGACGCAACGCCGCATAGTTGCACACGTGCGGACGTAACGCGGCCAGCATGACGCCGTAATACCAATGCAGCCTTCACTGCATAGTAATAGTAAAAACAGTTTAAAAAATGTGGTTACCGATAGAGTATACAATAATTCGACTACTACATTGGTGAGCCGCCTTCTTTGGTATTACGTTACGGCGGCATGACGCTTTAACACGTTCACTGCCCAAGATCGCGAGTTGTAGAGATTGACGCACCGTCTGCGTCAAGGCCAAATAAATCCTACCTATCCTATCAATATCATAAATTTGTGTGTATGTATAGATGTTTGTGTTTCAATGACGCCTAAACGGCTGAATGGATTTGAATAAAATTTAGCACACAGATAGTCCTTATCTTGAATAGTTTTTTTTTTTAAGTCCGTATGTTACTCTTAAAAGATTACGTCGATTTATTAATCCTGTATACTGCAACCATCTTTAAGTTAAGCCGCAATCACACTGCAATTGTAATTTGTATGAAATGTACTATGCTTTGAAAGTGTGAGTGAGAGCCATAAACATTGTGCTAGCCCCGTGAATGCGTACGCGCAGCCAGACGTAACAATTTCCTCTATGTTGAGTAAGTGTTTCTAGTGGCATGATAGCACACCGACTTTATTTATATATTTGCAAATTTTTAATAAAGATGTCATTTAATAGTTGTAGAGTAAAACCTCCAGAATTGTGTTTTTTTATAAATTCATTTTTTTTTTAAATAATGTTTCTAGTTGTTGTAGAAAATAGACAATTTACTTGGTATTTCAATTTAAAACCATCAACCAGCCACTGCTGCTGGACAGATAATAATACAACTACTGATCTAGTTCGGCAAAACCGAACCGAGGGTTCTAGTTATGTACAACTATTGAAGACTAATAATTAAATTAGCTGTGTTGCCAAATCACTACGGATACCTAGATAGTTGTTACAATTTTAATTGGATTAATTAAGAAAGGTGATTCCGAGGATTAACTGACCACTCAGACCGTTATCTGACATAAATATTATTATCATCTAAGAAATCATAGTCAACAGGGCCGGGGTTAGAGGGGGGGGGGACCAAAGTAGTGGAAGCCCCTAAATATCTTTTACTTAGGTTACCTACGATTTATGTGGACGGGCCCCTCTCTTGTTCTCCCGGGCAGTTCCTGGTTTCCGTTCCGTAAATCTGGCCCTGGTAGTCATAATGTTAGCATTCTACCAGACCGCAGTGCCAGGTCAAAGGTTCTTATTTTACTCAATACTCAATAATTTCGCACCTGCAGAACAATAGTGACCTAATTGAGAAATTTTAAATTTCGAGTTAAGTCTCTATAATTTATGACTTGAAGTTTGAAAGCTGAAATTTTGAATTAGGTCCCTATTGTTCTAAAGGTGCGATTTATTGCATTCCATGATATTAGCTTACAGGATATTAGGAAAACTCAAGTTTTAGTTGCTATATAATAATACTTAATACTAATTTACTTTTTACTTTTAATTAAGCTGGTATATTTGAAACTGCACAATGTTTTTGTGCAATAAACACATTGCAAGCGAATGCAGTAGCAGGCCTAAGCCAGTTTTGAATATAAACAAAGTTATGCAACCAAAGCAAATAAACTATGCAATAATTGAAACGCTAATTTGCAATTCTATTACAACCTTGGCATCAATGAGATTTATACATACATGGATTTAATGAAAAGAATTAGGAATTATTATTAATAGTTCAAATAAATAAATAAAATTGGTATGGAGAGGTATTAAGATATATTTTTTTATATTGAATATTTCCAAAACAATTTTCTTATTACCCCAAATGTCAAGTGGTACAGAATACCATTAGGCAATAAGGTCACCTTTAGTACTTTAGTAGTATTTTTGTGCAATATAGATGAAATAAATTAGTAAATAAACATTTATTTAATTATTTTATTGTAGGTTACCTAATCTTTATTGGCCAAATGAAGTACAAATGGCAGATTTTGTATCATATCCTTATTTAAATATTCATATCTCATTAAATTTGCATTATCTTGCAGGTTTTTTAAAAGACAATTTATTATACTGTTCTCCCTCGAGTGAACCAAATTATTCAGAAAACAAAATAGTATCACACATTCCAATTTTTCTACAATGTTGACCAAAAAAAAAATGTTAATTTGTTTCAAAGTTCACGAAAGAAAGACAAGTAAATGAATGAATTTGGGACATTATAATTTATGTCAATTATCTAATTTGTTTCGTCAAGCTGTTAAAAAACTATATCACGGTTAGGCTCTGATATAGTTTTTAAATAGTTTGAAAAAACAAATTAGATAATCAACATAAATTATAATGTCCCAAATCCATTCATTTACTTCAGATCTAACACGAAAAACATACAGTAGAAGAAACAAACAAAAAAGATGAGACATTGAGACAGTTCTGCATACAAGAGACTGTCAACCTGTACTAACCCTTAGTGCACTTAACTAACACTAACATAACATAGATGTTATAATATTATGTAAAGCATACTTTGTAGTTAGACTATTATGGCTCACAAAGGTTTTACAACTTTATGTTTGCTAATAAACAAGTTTCCTCATGCTTGCAGCACACTTTTAATGATAAAGGTCAGCGCGACTAACAACAAGTACTCAAGCAGTTAGTTTTATGGTGTCATATGTGCAGTGTCAACGCCGTCCCTGTTTACGATGCTGTACAGCTTCTCCCACACTCACCTGAAACTTTTCAAAGTTCTCGCGCTCAGCATCTAAGCTGTTCTTCTTAAGCTGAAGAACACGAGGCAGCGATAGCGACGCCATGGGTCAAATACATAAGAATCCCTTGCAGCAGGAAATCCAAGAACAAAATGTAATTTTCAAATAAAGGTGGGAGGACGTTGAATGATATACTATTCGTAAATCGACGCACAATATTCACATTTTATATAGAAAACCGGATAAGTACACTTATTTCGATAACACACGAGGTATTTAAAAACAGAAATTTTAAAGCCAAGATAATTGTTTATAATTTTAAATTGAAAAATCGCACACTACTTGCTATGCAACACGTCTGTCAAAATTTGGATGACCGAGAGCGAGCAGGTAGGTAGCGTAACAAGCGAAACGCACGGAACAAAACGCACACTACACAACAAACGCGACTTTTCAAACGAACTTGCAATGAATGAACACTGTAGAGCTCGCAAGATATCGATGAAATGTCATCGAAATTCCATTTATCGAAAATCTTCCCGATTAGTATAATTATTATATTTTGTTATTTTCTGAATTTTAGTTTTATATTTTAGTCAAGATATTAATTGAGCATTTAAAATTAAATTTATGGGTTCCGTAATCAAATTGGGACCCTGAAAGCACATCACTAATTTTACCGTTCATTCAATCAATCATACCGTTCATTCTTTCGCGCTGTCATTCTCGTTGTTGCCGCTCTGTTAAGAAAAATTGTTTGGCGCACGTTTATCTTTACGACGGCGTGGATTCAAGTGAATTTATTCTTTGATAGACGCTCATAATGGAATTTCTAGAATACAATGATGTATCTGCAGAAATTAAAGGCGCCATGGTAAGTAAAAATTTACTATTTCACCACTTTATACTCACTAAAGTCGGTTGCAAACATGCTGCAATAATCACTACGAGTTTTTTAATTTGCAGGTGCCCGGAAGATTAAAGATGACTGATCAGAGTATCGTATTCAAAAACAGCAAGACCGGCAAGGTGGAACAGATATCAGCTAACGATATAGAACTTGTGAATTTCCAGAAATTCGTAGGGTCTTGGGGCTTGAGAATATTTTTGAAAAACGGCACCTTACACAGATACGGAGGATTCAAAGAAGGGGTATGTTCCCATATTACTCTTATTACTTTCTTTCGTAATGATTACTTACTAGATTTTTTTCCTACATCCTCCATGATCTTTTCAAATTATTTCAATTCAATTCCTAAAGCATTGTTTAATTCATAACATCATTTCTAGCTAGATCACAGTCCCTCCTTGTAAAATCAAAAGGTTTCTGTCTCTGCACCAAATCAGGTTATACCCTACCTTTTTGCAAGCAGCATTGGAAAGTTAAACATAAAGATATGAAAAGAAAAATAATTAATTTCTTTGACACTTAACACATTGATTTAGTCGTAAATTAAAATTGCTGTAAGTAGTGGACAATGATATGGGCATCACAAAGAAAACAATGAAACTCCACCAAAGCTCGTTGTCAAAATAACATAAAACAATTAGAGATTTTTTAAACAAAGAGTACTAAAATTAAAACATCCTTCCTTTGTTGAATGTTTATTACGAGGGTGGGAAATAAGTTTAAATAAGTACAGCAAAAGACTCGGAAGTCATCTCATTTGACAAATTAGCTCTCTTTATTAGAGAAATGTTAACATATTTATTACACAGGAACAAGACAAAGTGGCCAAGTTTTTCAAATCAAATTACCACAAAGACATGTTGGAAAAGGAATTGTCTCTCAAGGGATGGAATTGGGGCACAGCCAAGTTTAACGGGGCCATGCTCAGCTTCAATGTTGGCTCCCACACGGCCTTTGAAATACCTTTACACTATGTATCCCAATGTAACACAGGAAAGAATGAAGTCACACTTGAGTTTCATCAGGTAATTATTTTGAAACATAAGTTAAATTTAAAACAAAATGTTTAGTACTGTCACAACATGCGATTGTTGAGCCACTTGCCACTGTACGTATTTGGGACGCTTAATGCAAATTGGGTTTAGTCAGTTATACTCGTATATGTAGATAAGGAAATTCACACGACTTTGAATTTTTATTTCTATGTTTATCATCGTGTGTTTGACAGGTGTGAAGTGCCATTTCTGAGAACTACTAACCTGAGAGCAGAATGACTACCTACAACCGAAGTCAACCAATTACAGGTCTAGCAACTGTAACCTAGCGACAATTGTTTTAGAGTAGTGATAGTAACTTTAGCATACGGAGAAAAAATAATTAATTATGATTTGTCATTTCAACACCGGAAATACTCCGAAAACTGCTTTTATCCAAATGCAGTTTACGAGTATAACGTCATGTTGGTTGTTGGCTACTATGGTCAACAACAGCCACTTTTGGTTCAAACTGAACTCAGTATTTATTTGTTGTTGGTCAAGTTTAAATAAGTAACGAAAAACACAACCAAGTTAAGATGATAAGCTAGTGGCTCAACTATGCCATGTTGTGGCTGTACATTGTGATTTGAACTTGAATCATCTTGCAGTATTCCCAACTTCTTAAAAACATTCAGCTAGTTATCACTATCACACTTGCACTCTTAACAGACAGTAAATTTGTCATTTGTGTTTCATAGAAGAAGAAAAATGATTGTCAATTGCTCTTAAAAACTGGTAATAAGTCTTCTAAAATCAACAGAAAGAAGGAGTGATATGAATCCAAAGAAATGTGTGGCATATTCTATAACTGTCATTCTATTTGTTTTGTGGTCATTCTTTAAACCCTTTTAAACCATTTCGACCATACGTGATAAATGTAGATATAGATATTTTAGACACTTGTCCTCTACCATGTTTTTGTTAATGGTACAGTCACGAGATTAAATTTGGTACCCACCTTAGGTCCAAAGTCAATCTGACATCCTACAACAATAAGGTTGAGTTTCCTAAAAGTTACAAATGACATCTCTAATGAATGACATTGACGACTTCAAGCATATTTTTCTTAAAATGGGTCCCAAATTAATGCTCGTGACCGTACAGTCACCGGCAATAATATAAATATCTAAATCTATACAAAATATTTGACATGTCCCTATAACTACAGGCATAAGAGGGTGTCAGATATTTTTAGCACTTTGTTGTATAACATACTATTGCTGGTGACTTCTTTTTGTACAATATTTTCATATACATATACAAACAAACTTATATGCAATGAAAACTTCAGAATGATGACACCCCCGCGTCACTGATGGAAATGCGTTTCCATATCCCCACAAACGAGCTGGCTGGCGACATAGACTCCGTGGAGGCGTTCCACCAGCAGGTCATGAACAAGGCCAGCGTCATATCCGTCTCCGGCGACGCCATCGCCATCTTCAGGGAGCTGCAGTGTCTTACACCTCGGTGAGATGATATTATTTACCATTAATGGCTTACAATGATTATGATGGATATTTATCTTTAAGTATTATCTTTTAGTGGTGGTAGGCCCTTGTGCAGGGTTCGTCCGAATTGGGAACACCTTAAAATTCCGTTTTTTTTTCCATATTCATTTATCCAAATTTAAATTTTTCCTTAAGCTGTTACTCTGGAGCTATTTTAGATTTAATGAATAATTCAGTTGCTCTACGTAGGTTAGGTTAAGTTTTATTGTTTAGGGATATCATAAAATAAAGTCATCTATCAAAACTGCGTTAGGAATTTTGAAAATTCGGAATTATGTACTGTACCTGTCCGGATCGCTAACACCATCTTATCCTTTCACGTGCCGCCAAGCAGCAGTGTTCGCATTATTGTGTTCCGGTTTGGAGATACTAAAACTGGTGAAATTACTAGCATAGAGGCGATGTATCTTAGTCCTCGGAGTTGGCAATGCATTTGCAGGCCATTGTATGGAACCCATTAGGTTAGTTTAGTTTATAACAAAACTGAAAAGTGAATGCTTTCAGGAAAAAAAACCATTATTATGTATTTCGAACTTTATACATACAAGGTGTCCCAGAAACTGACGTCAACCCGCCTAGGGCTGATAGAACAGTTAAAAAGCTATCAATTTAACCCCTATGTATGTTCAGCGATTTTTACTACTTCCGAAGATATCGATCATTTTAAGTTGAATTTTTGCAATTGTCCCTTATGTCCATGTCTCGAAAAATCATTAATTTCATGTTTTATTTCATAAGTTTTTCAGTGGTATCTTACATAATTAGAACCATTACGAATCAACAAAGTTTTTAAACCTATTTGCCCAATTTTTTTTGAGTAATCACATTAACTTTGTTTCTCCATACTAGGTGTCCCAGTGATTGCTTTTCACTTTGTATGGAAGAAACAACTTTAGGCGATTACTTAAAAAATTACTGTTAAAAAAAAATGCATCTAGATAGCTCTTAAGCCCCATTCTAGAGTTACGGCCACAACCGCACAAGTAACGTTTTTATTTGCGTGTGATAAGTTATCATATGCGGAGGCTATAGATCTGTCCCAATTTTTTTTTTTTGTGATTTTACTATGTCGTATTTTTCCCCATTTGATATGATCATAGCTATTCCAAAATACGTCACATTTTAACATTAATTTAAAGTGAAATATTATAATCCTAGCTTTAGCCCGCTACTTAGTCCTCGTAACTTAAGGCATGATTCCGATTTTACGCAAGGGTTTCTGTACTTTCTGTGGCGCGACATTGCAGTCGCTCGGGTTGGTCGGCGCTCCATTCATACTAAACAGTAGGTCGCGCAACCCGGGCGTCGCTGCCAACATCTGAATCATACCTTTATAATTAAAGTTGTTCTGTCGCGGAACTCCTAAATTTCCTGCGGCGCTCTTTAATTTCAATGATGATCTTGTCCCAAGCGGTAGTATATTCACTCCATATTACCGACATCTAAATGAGAACCATGATGTGGCCAAATTAGTGAGTATTTGAAACACTGACATCATTACAAACTTTTCTTTAGATTAGGAGAAGGAATTACCGAAAGACTGATGCATGATTAGTTTAAAATCTTTACAAGAATAAGAAAAAGGCACAATTAATGGAATCAAATAATCATAATTTAATTATAAATAACAACTTAAAAAGTCAGTCATGCAAAATCCTAAGTTCAATCACATCCGAATCAATTACCATATCCATCCGTCGAAGCATAAAACACACCAGTAGCATTACCAGGGTTGAAATAGCCCGCTATCGTGACCTCGTTTCCTGCGCAAGCGCCTCTAGAGAACGACTTGTAGGAGTTACAAGCCCAGGCCAAGTATGCCCCCGGCATGTGCACAGTCTTGGCCCATAACGTGATACATGCCTTGTGGCTACACTTGGCCTGATCAGAATCGCCCTTAACTGGTATCACTCCACTGCTGCACTCAGGTTGCTTGCTGCCTTTGTTGAGGAAAAAGTCAGCGTCAGCCAATACGCTCGTCGTTCCTAACCCGCCAGCATTACAATGATATACTTCTACGTACTGAGCTAGGCCTGAGCGTATTTGTTCTTCTATGAAGCTGTTGGAGAAACATGGACCAGCTGGATCTATACCAGTGATTCTCCAGATTTTTTCTGATGTGGTATTAGTGTAAGCGCTTCCAGCGTATCCTAACATCTGACTCCCTAAGCTGTGTCCAATACAATGCATTTTGGCAGATGGGAACTGTTTCTGTCTTAGTTCAGCTAGGAACAATCCTAACGCTTTGCCAATGTAGTAAACATACGACACTGCTCTGCTATAGCTTTCTGCCTTACCCCCTGTCACAGACGTATACGCTGAGTGGTCTACGATTATTAAATAAGTGTTCTGCACATCTTGGAAGGTCTGGCGTATTAGCTCCTCGGTTTTCCTGAAAATGTTCGATTTGAAGCCAGGCACAAAGAATATTAGACGCCGCGTGATGTCCAGGTTTATGGAACTGGTTATGTCTGAAGCGGCCGTGAGGAGTGGGTAGGACCTGTTGACATTGTTCTTGAAGTCGTAGAAGTGGACTTGTACCAAGCTGACATCTTTGTCGAGTGATTTGTCGTGACCACCTGGAATAAAATAAAGATTTATTTAAGTATAAATGAACAAACTCACACTCAGCCGGCGTAGAATTGAGAACCCCACTCGACCTCGTTTCATAAATCTTGATTAACACAAATGATTTAGTTAAAACTTAGCTAAGCACCGTTTCCAGTATACAACTTTTTCATATAAACGCGGCAATTGTTGCACCCGTTCGGGCACGTGGCCATGACAGATAACATATTATTAGGATATTAGAAGACGTGTATGTCTTCCTTCGAATCTATAATTTTTTTCATCATTATAAGGAATATCTGTGTGCCAAGTTTCGTCCAAAATTATGTTCAACCGCATAGACGTGGTTCAAACACAAAAATCCAATCATACATACAAACTTTCACATTTATGTACTACTAGCTTCTGTCTGCGACTTCGGTGTTAATCCAGGGTCCAGCCGTTGCAGCGTAAAGGAGTAAAAAACTAACACACACCCAAACACACTCAATTTTTCGAATTTATAATATTACTGGGATAAGTAGGATATTATGTTTATGCAAACTAAGTAACTATTTAGCCCGTACCGATTTATGCTCAAATCGTAATAGGTAATAATAACGTCCTCAATATGACACCTTTTTATGTTAATGATATAAATCCCCTTTAATGTATACTAACTAAAATAAAAACGAATATTATTAAAGAACCCGTTTTGATAATCGAGAGGTCATCTCGGTTAGGCCGTTGATTAACCTCTGAGATTAGGTCTTTTATTAACGTCCCTCATTTATTTCGTTAAGTGGAAAGTGGACTGTCCAAGTATAGGTAATCAAGTTACTGTTAATAGTGAGTCAACAAACTGTACATGTACCTACTTACGTTAGACGGTAGTGACCTCAGAATGACGGCATTGAGAAGCTCACGCATATTTAGTATAGGTAAACCACAAACATACAATTGGAGGAAAACAATTGACTATGTATAAATAAACAGTTTAAGCAGACTTAATGAGTTCTAGGATTGGCGTGAATACCTACTAACATTATTATACAATTTAGAATTCTATGACAAGCATTTTCTAGTCTTATGATAATATAACACAAGATCTCTTTCGAAACTAGAACCTATTTAAAAACGATGTACCTGCCTACTGGATAATGGATTCAACCGTAATTGTCTTATCTATCATGTAAACAAATTTCTTACCTAAAATTTATCAATATGATCGTGAAAACAAATTGCTGACCTTACGGTCATCAATGCGATCAATACTCGAATAAACCTTCTTGTTACACTTTTTTCAAATTAAATATTAAACATTGTTTTAGCTCTAAAAAGGTTTAATTTCGTCGCAATTTAGTTCTATAAAGGCTATAAAAAATACTTACATTCAACGTATTGGTACAAAATGCTGTGAAAAGCTCCCCAATTCGCATTTATCACTGTTAGTTTAATTAAACACAAAACCAAAGATAAATAAATTGATCTCATGTTAGCGACCGTCGTGGTGCGCGGTCAAACGATAACTAGGGCCAAACAAAACAATGCAAAGTCGACTCAAGCGGGGAACTATATCTGTTCCAATGTCATCCTTGTGTTGATGGAATAAAGACTTCTTTGTTTTAAGACAGTTGATTCCTTATGATAAGAAACAAGCGCGTTTGTGAAATACCCGTAAATGTATATAATACGTTTTGACACTATTGCGATTTGGCCTCTGCAGTGTAAGGTCGCGGTCATATTAATTAATTTAGTGTCGATTGGTCTCCCGGCCGACTTCGAGCGATAGTTCTTATCCATACCCACGCTTTTCTTGGCGTTCAAAACAGCATTCATCAACAACAATAACCACAACTGTCCAACTTTGGGTAGCTTTATTTATTTATTTTTACCTTATTTGTGTTGTTGTGAATGTTTTTTCTTTTTTAACTGACTTCAAAAAAAGGAGGAGGTTCTCAATTCGTCGGGTTTTTTTTTAATGTATGTTCCCCGATTACTCGAAGACCACTGGACCGATTTGAAAAAAATAATCGTGAATAGGTATACTTTCTAGTTGGTCCCATTGTCAACACGTCAGGATCTGATGATGGGATCTTGGAGAAATCAAGGGAACTCCTCAAATATTATAGGCACACCTATAGCGATTTCGGTATTTTTTACTGTAACTCGTGCATTTGCTTTTGAAAAGTACTACGAGTATATGGTGAAGTGGAACTGATGATGAAGACACAGGTGGCCACCGGAACTCCTTACATACATACATAATCTCACGCCTTCGTTCCCAGAGTAGGGTAGGCAGAGCTACAGAATTACCGGAACTCCTTAACGGTACCTATTTCAAGGGTGGCGATAAGATATCTCGATTAAGGTAGTTGAGCGACTATGACGAAGCACATTTAGGTTTAAATATGACTTCGATATGGCTCGGCGTTGCCTGCAGCGAGCTTGAAATGTTCTATAGTTTCTCATTAATTGAGAAGTGGGACTACATAACAGCATAAATAGGATCACTAAAAACTATAAAATAAAATAAATGATTAAAAGAACAAAAACCCGCATTCAAAAATGCAAAAAATTACTTATAAAATGGCAGGTAGGTCAGTCCAACTGAAGTCGGCGTCCCACAATATTTTAACCCAAAAGCCGAATAGAGTTGGACTGACCTACTTACCATTTTATAAGAAGTTATTTTTTGCATTTTTGAAGGCGGGTTTTTGATTTTTAAACATTTATTTTTTCTTTATTAGGCCGTAAATACACTTGTAAGAAATAACTCCAAGAAATGACTCGTGACAATGTCTAGTGGTAGTTTCTGTCGACGGCACTGTCAGAAAGATTTCTTGCAGGTGCAAATGCGGCGTTAGCTCGAAAATCAAAAACAAACAACTAAAAACCAACATACCTAAAATACCTTACAATTCTGAGAATAATTATTTGCCAAAAATATTAAAATGTCATATTTCTTATTTATTAGAATCGTTTTTTTTTTGCCTGGTAAAAACTACAACTCACTGAAAAGGACCGTGCCCACTATTAATAATATTTTTTTTCGATCGAAAACTAAAATTCGCAATTAAGTTTTAATTACTGAATAGTATAGGTGAGTTGGTAGCAATGCGATGCGACAGCTATATTCTTATTAATTGAATGTTAGGTGTCGCTTTTTGCAAAGCGTGACAGAGGCGCAGCGTCTCATGCGTTTGCAGCATTATAATAATATGAATTTTGATCAATTTGGAAACCACCAACCTTCTTTCCATAACTAACTAGCTGTAAATCTTCTCTTCCAGTGGTCGCTACGATATCAAAGTGTTCCAGACCTTCTTCCAGCTCCACGGTAAAACGTTCGACTACAAGATCCCCATGTCGACCGTGCTTCGCCTGTTCCTCCTGCCCCACAAGGACACGCGGCAGATGTTCTTCGTGGTCTCTTTGGACCCTCCCATCAAGCAGGGGCAGACCAGATACCACTACTTGGTTCTGCTCTTTGGCGTCGAGGAGGAGACTAGTATGGAGTTGCCGTTTACTGAGTAAGTTGAAGATAGAGCAATTTTTATAAAATGTCTAAGGTATTATCATTTCATTTTTTAATTTATCAGTTACCTATCTGAACTGCGAAAAATATTTGACCTATTTTTGGTTCGACAAAAATTATTCGACAAATATGGTTTGGATTATTTTACGTTTCCCCGAAAGATCACTTCGAATATTTTCATTTAGTCATTACTTGTTTTGGTTTTTTACCGATTTGAAAAATTATCTATTCCTTATTTATGCCTGATTACAATTAGTTGTCCAATGTAAGTGTTTGATAATTTATCTATTTCCCATTTCTGATTTTACCTCAGTATCATTTGCCCAATATAACGTCTCGGTTTATTAATAGTTTACCTATTTTTAATCGACTTTGTTAATCAAATTACAAGCAAGATATTCTGGGCAGATAAAAAAAAACACGTCTTAGGCCGAGGCCCGAGCTTTGCTAAACTAACGTAACCTAACCTATCCGGGTCGGTTCTGCCCTGATTCGTCTTGCTCGTTGCATTTCCTGGATAGTTAAAACAAAAGAGATAAGATTTTCTGGGATGAAAAAAAACGTAACGATCCCTAGTCTATAGTTGTAGCATTGGTTAAATGAAAAATATGCTTTGAAATAAAATACCTAACAATACATAGAGCAAGTGCCTACAAGGAGAAAAGTTGGTTGGACTAAAAATATGTTTACTTAACCTCGTAAGGCCTACCATACTATAAACAGAGAGTGTTTTGTAAGTGGGACTTTGAATCTACCGTCAAGGCAATAAAGTTCAATTACGTTTGTTCGGTAATGCCATTTTCAGTTTATGAAGATAGTAAAATAAACCTTATACTTATTGCAACGCAGTTTAAAATTAAATTGCCTTGATTATGTATATTCTATTGCAAACTGGGCCTTACGAGGTTAAAGTCAAATAGTGAAATAAAAAATTGACGAATCCTGTCACCGGACAAACGATAAAAAACGAAATGTATTCGGTCAAATGAAATTCGGCAAAAATAAAACGCCATTGCGATAGATTACCACGAGGTGGTTAGACTACAGTCGCACCATTCTAAGAGGCCACATTTGACAGCTGTCAACGCAGTACAAAATATTACCTCAAACATGTTACTGAATTGATTGGAAGCTAGCGCCCCCGGGTTCGATGCCCGATATGGGCAAAAGTTCGTGTGTTATCGCGAGAGTTATTTGCTCCAGATTCTTGAATGTTTTCTCTGTCTTTAAGAATGTATTTTTTTTGTCTAGTAACTATAGTACAACTAATGTTGAATACTAAATCATGCCTGCCGCATGCAACCGGGACCGAGTGGGTAGCGCAAGATGGGTTGACGTAGACAGCGTAGGCCAGGGCTAAATGATTGTGGGACGACTTAAACGCATTCCCTTAGCAAATGGCCGGAAGATCCACTAAAAATACTAGTATTATGGAGTCTATGGAGTGATTAATTTACCCAGCAGTGGGACCCTCATTTGTGGCCTGCGCAAACCGGCGGATGGGACGGCAGAGGATATTAAGTTTATCAATGTATATTGAATGCTATTTCAATTGAAATAAGGTATAAATTTCAATGCTTTGAGACCGACATCGGAGCATCGCAGCGGATTGTAGCGGAGGAAATTTATAGGGAAAACTCCCCTGCCGTCCGCCGGTTTGCGCTGGCCCTGAGGGGGAATAACTAATGGATGTGGATCTACAAATATTATTTGTGGTGTTTCAGGGAAGAATTAAAAGAGAAATATGAAGATAAAATAACTAAAGAGCTCTCTGGCCCGACGTACGAAGTTTTAGCCAAAATAATGAAGGTAATCATCAACAGAAGAGTAACAGGTCCTGGTGATTTCTTGGGGTAAGTCAACACTATTGCAACTTATTTGTTTTCCTAGATCAGCAACCCTAAAAGGATTAAAATGTCAAACTTTCTTGTGGGGCATCTTCACTCAGTCCACGAAAGAAGTCTGTCTGTCCGTCCATCGAGAACGTAGTCTTGAAACACCTTATGTGGTATTTAGCAGCTCATTGGAAGATGTTTCTCGAATATGTTGTGACTTCCAACAGGGGCACTGATTTTGGCTGTGTTTATCGCGTGACAAAGTTTGAATAAGGCATCCATCACCTTCTGACACGTAAAACTACGACACATACGAGAGTGGCGGATGCTTTATCCACATTTGACGCGCGATATAAACTCAGCCATACTGAGTCCGCAGCCCGCTGAGCTTTTGGAATTTTCTGCCACCAGATTTTTGACTCTATGAAGGATTCCTCTTCCTCTGCTCTAGGCGTAGCGTAACCAGTGAAGTCAAGTCGACTTGATTGAATCTTTCCAATGTGCTACCAGGACGGCTAGCACTTGCCTGCGGCATACTTGTGGCTCGGATATCCCTTTCTAACTAGTCTATTACGATAGAGACGCACTGAGCGACAAGCGAGAAATAACCGTCCTTTTGGGCTTCGCTACAGTCGGCTAAAAACAAGATGAGGTAGTCGTTCAGAATTTGAATTATCTGGTACTGTAAACGTCGGTCATATTTTCTCACTTATTAGTGTATATATTGGAGCATATTGTCTAACCATCTGCTATTTAACTTTGTTCTATTTCCAGGCACCACAAGACCCCGGCGATAGCGTGTTCATACAAGGCAGCAGCTGGCTACCTGTACCCCTTAGAGAAAGGCTTCATCTACGTACATAAGCCTCCCGTCCACATTCGCTTTGAAGAGATCGCCTCCGTCAACTTCGCGAGAGGCGGCGCGTCGTCTACCAAGTAGGTGAACTATTAGGGTTATCAAAGACAGGCTGCAATTATAAATAGTTAAGGGGGGTTCGTGTAAATTAAACGAATAAACAAATAAACCTAGTCCCAAACTAAGCTTTAGGCTTGTACTAGACAACGATGTAAGTAGAGAAATAAATACTAATTAATGACTAGCTTTTGCCCGTGATTCCATCCATGTTGAAGTCAAAGCATATTAATATTATCAAGGAGTTCCGTTGACTTTCCGTAGATCCCATGGCCAGATCTTGACGAAACTTAAATAGGACCACTGCTGACATAGACCCTACTCGTGAAGCAAATAATTATTAAATTCGGTTAACAATTAACGGAGAAATCAAGTAACATACCCAAGCAAAAATAGGACCAATTGATAACTTTGTTTTTGCAAACTCATCCAATCGCTGCGCTGTTGTTGCCGCTTAAAAATCGCAATTCCATCTGGTAGTGCGTGTTTTTTTTTGTCAATCTGTCATTGTACTCGTATGTTTACTCAGACCCCAGCCTCTTTATTGCAGGTCGTTCGACTTCGAGATAGAGCTTAAGTCGGGCAGCGTCCACACGTTCAGCAGCATCGAGAAGGGAGAGTACGACAAACTGTTCAACTACATCGCCTCCAAGAAACTGCACGTCAAGAACACCGGCAAGAACGTGAGTGGTTGCCTTTATATTTTACTTTTGGTCTGCTGAATTTGAATGTTGGTTTTATAGACAGAGTTTTTAAAAGTTGAGTTGTTTTAAAAGCGAAAGTTTGGGGAAAATCAGATTGTAATAAAAAAACGTTATTGCTCTTTTTTTAAATGTAGAAATATGGTGTAAAAATAGCAATACTTCTTTTAAGGAATATCGATTTGCTTAAGTCGTAGCGTTGTTTAAAATTAGCCCGCTCCAATCTATAAGGGAATGTCGATAAACGCGTTCTACGTGGACTTCGCAATTGCAAGCTAGTAAGAAATAAGTTACTGCCGTCTATCCTTAAATTCATACAAATTACCCAGGTATTCGAATTCAAGCATCAAAAGCATCAATCCAACTCGCTACTCAAGATTTGGGAAGAAATACTCGCGCTAATCGCACTAATGTTTGCCCTTATGGGGTTTCGAACACGAGAGTGCTTGCTTGTTGGCAGGGTCACTACCAACTAGGCTAAACGTGTCGTCGGATACCACATTACTTTTCCGTTTTGTTGCTGTAGTTAGAAACTAGTTTCTTTTTTTAGCTGCAGTTGCTAAATAAGCTACATTCTACTTTTTTTAAATGAATTAAAGAACTCGCCACAATGTTTTCACCTAGCAAAAAACAGCTCTTGCTTACAATTTTTTCCAATTTCTACTAGAGGCCCGTTTCACGAAGCTACAAGTTACAAATTACAAGTGGAAGTCTCTTTATAACTCCTTTTGGTAGAAAGAGAGTTCCGCTTGTAATTTGTAACGTTCGTGAAACGGGCCACAGGTCTGTTTGCTTTGTGCCATCAAACATAATAAATCATCCAAATAGCTCATACACAGTCACAGAAACATAATATGTCTCTCCTGTTCGCAAAAGTTAAGAACTCTATGGGGTATTTTTTTACTATAAAATATACTCACGTGTAAGCCATGTAACACTCACATGACGTTAACTATTAGGAAGAGAAGGGGCAATATTGAACCTAAATCTGTATGACCCAAATGTACAATGATTCCAGGACAAAGCCCTGTACGACGACGACTTCGGCGACTCGGACACGGAGAAAGTCCCGGACGCGTACCTGGAGCGCGTCAAGGCGGAGGCCAAGGAGCGGGAGTCCGACGACAGCGACGACGAGAGCACCGACGAGGACTTCAATCCGGACAAGGCAAAAGAGAGCGACGTGGCTGAAGAGTGAGTACTATAGTAGAACCCGAGTAAACCCGAGGGAACCCGAGTGTCTAAAATAAAATTGAGGAGGTTTTTCAGGTGTGGTCACATAATTATACAATCTATATACAGGGTGGAAAAAACGAACGCCACATGGACGGCAACCACCTTAAACATTAGAAATAGCAAGTTCTACGCAAAGGAGAATTACTTTTATTTTTGAAAAAAATAAATCCATTGTTTATAGATTTTTGAAAACGCGACTGCCTTAACCGATCGAACTGATTGAATATGACAAAATAATAAAGAAGGGTTTTTTTACGGTCTTTATTTAATTTAAAGGTGTATGTGTAACAGCCATAAATGGTCACTATCAATGACCCTTTCGATCTGTATCATAAAACACGACTTTATTGTTGTGTCATATTCGACCAGTTCAATTGCCGGTCAAAGAAGAGTATTTTTTTCAAAATTCCAATAATGCAGTATTTTTTGTTTTAAAAATAAAAGTAAGTCTCCTTTGCGTGGAACTTGCTATTTCCAATATTGAAGGTAGTTGCGATTCGTTTTTTCCACCGTATATATAAAAATCTCGTGTCACGGTGATTGAGATCGAACTCCTCCGAAAAAGCTCGACCTACTTTTGTTTTTTTTTATATATATAATTTGCAGGTATGAGAATAGGTCGTAAAGTTAAAGGATTGTATAAAAAAAAATACACACCCGGGCACAGCTAGTTTCCTATAAATATCATTGATCGAATTTGACAACCAATTTTTTTATTATTAATAAGTACTAGACAACATTTTATTGCTAAATACTTTAGATTATTAAATAAGGTCTAAACTGGATTCAAAAAATAAGTGCTGACGCGTCCATACAACTGTTCATACAAAGTTGTAAAATATAAAGTTTTTTTTTTAAATCCTTATTAAATGGAAATTTTGTTTTCAGCGGAGACATGAGATTTTCATTAGTTGGTTGATTAGTTGTCATATCTCTTTCTACTACACACTTCAAAAATGTCCAGAGATAAAAAATATCTTTACATTATTTTGATATTTTTTAAAATATACATTTTAACGCGACGCGACATTGCAAGATATCAAAATAGTATAGGGATATTATTTGATGCCTAGACATTTTTATAAAGGCTAAGTCAGTATACAGTCAAACGAACTCACCACATATCGCATCAGTAATTTAATATTTTTTTCGCAGGACCGGTATATAACAAAATAGAAGCCGCTGTAGCGTTTTGATTACGAATAGCATAAAACTGTCGCAATACAAAACCACATCCACATCTAAAAACTTCACCTAACGAATTTTATTTCATATTCACATCGATAGATTTTTAATGACGAATAACAACCATTAATGTCAGTATTATATTTATTTGGCTTATTGTATAAATTTCACGTATATTTACAGGTACGACACCAACCCGTCGTCCTCCGAAGACTCGGACGCGTCCAACGCGTCCAACGACAGCAAGAAGGAGAAGAAGAAGGAAAAGAAACCAAAGAAGGCTGTCACTATAGTAAGTAACTTGCCGCTTTCATGTATCTGTAGACATTATTAAAATGATGGTGTAGTTTATTGGTGATGATGTAATTTCATTGAACATGAATGTGGACGATTTCTCAACCAACACAATTAGTATGATAAAATAAAAATCAGTATAAAATTGCGTAGTGCTTTGAAAACCATTAGTATTAACATTTCAAGAAGTTTATGATGGGTCTATATTGACTGACATAATTATTTTTAGTCATAACTAGCTTTTGCCCGCGACTTCGTCCGCGTAGAACTCGTTTATCGCAGTTAAGTAAATTAATAGTTTTAAGTAATTCTATAGTTTGACGTCCTCCCTGGCAAGAATGATCTTTCAAACACATGTAACATCGAGCTCGAAATTTACCGGGACACCAACTTTAACCATTAACTCTTACAGGAGGGCACTCCCGATACCTCGAAAGAGTTCAGGAACTCTAAGGGTAGGACGTGACTTGCTCTGTGTCTATGACATTGTCTACCAAGAGATACACATCCCTCAACATCGCCTTTGACATGAGACATATTTTTATATTTATCCGCCCGACAATTTTGTTTGTCGGTGTTAATATCGCCCTCTCGCACAAACATTCTCTATTCTTTATATTGTTTTTTAAATCGGGGTACACGTTATTTTTTAGATCATCTGTGTTTTGTACAATATTACAGAATTTGCGGTTTAATGTATTCAAAGCGTTACTATCTCTCGCCATACGATCTTCGACAATTTTTAGTAGAGCTGCCGGATATATAGCCCCGACTGTGTATCATGGTGTACTCGTAGTTCCTGGCCTATTTGTAGTGAGGTTAATTTTTTATATATATACTCATATCGTAGATGCCGAAATGCATTTATTTTATCCGCTGGTGTGCCCCTAGTTATCACCGGTAGATGAGAATCTGTCTAAATTCGCCGTCTCAAAGCACCATCCCTCCCATGATAGTTTGGTTGCTCTTAAAATATCCATCATAGTTCAATATTACATATATTATATTATGAGTCTTAATACTAATCATAATGTAGGTATCTATCATTATAAATGGCGGAACTCCCAAACATCATCAGTGGCCGCTGAAAAAAAAAAGACAATTATATTCTTCAAACAAATTTACCCAATGCCCATTAATCTAATTCGGTTTTGCGGTTAATTCGTGAAAGCGTAACAAACAGACAGACGACAGACATAATTGAATTGCCATTTTGAATTTCTACCTATACTTTCACATCATTTTCGAAA
The DNA here is from genome assembly GCA_946894065.1 of Acleris literana. Lineage (NCBI taxonomy): Eukaryota > Metazoa > Arthropoda > Insecta > Lepidoptera > Tortricidae > Acleris > Acleris literana. The sequence goes on from OX335678.1 coordinate 6,320,032, forward strand.
TCTGCGTCCTCAAAATCTAAGAAAATGACAATTATGACCACTTTTTAAAAAAGATCATGGCCTCTATCTTGAATTCTAAATTTGACATAATTTTCATAATCTGCGTCCACAAAATGTAAGAAAATGATACCAATGACGACTTTTTCAATAAACATCATGACGGCCATTTTGAATTCCAAATTTGATATCATTTTCGAAATCTGCGTCAACGCAACCTAAGAAAATGACACCCATGATGACTTTTTCAAAAAACACCAAACATTGTCGTTATTCCCTCGGGAACTTTTAAATTTTCCAGGATGGGATTTTTCTATGTGTTAATCCAGGGTGCTACACCCATTTTAAATTTCATCCTAATCCATCTAGCCGTTGCAGCGTTAAGGAGTACCTAACTAAAACCCCCTTTTACCCCCTTAGGGGTAGTTTTTTCTAAATCGCTGAAAGCAGTATATTTTATTTATAAACAGTAGCCTAAATATCAATTTCCTAATGTAGCCATTTCGATATCTCCCATACAAATTTCTACTCCCCATTTATCGCCTGAGGGGGAGTTTACCGAAATCACTGAAAGTTTTTTTTAATGTTAAACAGTATTAAACAGTAGCTTAAACACCAATTACCACGTTTCCAACTAAATTTTTTTACATAAATGACCAAATTGTCATACAAACTACCATCCCAAATCTCACCCCCTTAGGGCTGATTTTCGAGATACAAATTTAATCTAATTCAGTTCCGCGGTTTATCCTTGAATTCATAACAAACAGACAGACGACAGATATAATTACTTTCACGTTTATAATGTTAGTATGGATTTTCTTTCTACAGCAATATTATGTATACCTATCGATGTATAGTTTTTGTACCCCTTGATTATTGTTTGAAATGACATTTTAGAATTAAATAACCGACCAATTCACCGAAAAAATTAATGCCTGTCCGTAATTATTTTCAAGTGATCATAATAACCGCCCTAATATTAAATAACAGCCGTAGAATTAATACGCCGTGAATAGTATTGAAAATAGCGGAAATAAATGTTAAAATCTGGATATGTGAAGTAAAACGACTCGTTACTTGTGAATGCCCGTTTATTACTGAACCCACCACCTGATAGCGCGGCGCAGCGCGCATGTCTATGTGTGCGTAAGCGCATACATCTCAATATGTCAACGCTGACAACTTCCATCTGACACCGCTCCTTTTGATATAGACTAACAAAACTGAATGTAGGTACAAAGCCTGTCTCATGTTGTTACACTGGATGGCAAAAGCCATAGGAGAAATAAATTATTCAATTGCGCAATTTTGTCAAATAATTACTAATCTTATTCTATATTAGTAATTATTTGCGTCCCCAAAAACTAAGAAAATGTTACCCGTGACAACTTTTTCAAAAAACATCATTGCCGCCAGCTTGAATTCTAAATTTGACATCATTTTCATAATCTGCGTCCCCAAAATGTAAAAAATTATACCAATGACGACTTTTTCAATAAACATCATGGCGGCCATTTTGAATCCCAAATTTGATATTATTTTCGAAATCTGCGTCAACGCAACCTAAGAAAACGACACCCATGATGACTTTTTCAAAAAACACAAAGATATTGTCATTGTTCCATCGGGAAACTTTAAATTTTCCGGAATAGGATTTTCCTATGTGTTAATCCAGGGTATAAGCTAATTCTAAATTTCTTCCAAATCCATCCAGCGCCATTGCAGCATGAAGGAGGAACAAACTAAAACTCCCTTTTACCCCCCTTAGGGGTAGTTTTTTCTAAATCGCTGAAAGAAGTATTTTTTATTTATTATCAGTAGCCTAAATACTAATTTCAAAATTGCTTATTTTAAAAATAACTTATCTCCTATACAAATTTCTACCCCCTATTTGAACCCTTTGGGGGATGAATTTCCAAAAATCCTTTCTTAGTGTACCCTTAGGGTACCCAAGGAATATTCCCTTAAAATTTCAAGTCCCTAGGTCCAGTGGTTTAGGCTGTGCGTTGATCGATCAGTCAGTCAGTTTTACCCCTTTCCATCCCTTCGGGGATAAAATTATCAAAAACGCTGAAACACGTATAAATTAATTTTCAATTTTCAACCTAAACACAAAATTTGAATACTCTAACTTAAACTAAAACTGACGGACTTTCATACAAATTTTCTTCCCCCTAGGGGTGGAATTTCCAAAAATCCTTCCTTAGTGGATCTCTACACTATATAAGGTATCTATGTGCAAAATTTCAAGTCTCTAGGTCCAGCGGTCTGGGCTGTGCGTTGATATATCAACAATCAGCTTAGCATTTTATATAATAGATGTGCTAGGTCATAATCATCGCAAGTCATAACGTGTTTTTTTAAAGAAACTGTTACTTTTTCAGGATTTTTATAAATCAAACCTAACCTAACCTAGCCTTGTCTACACGTTAGATATTTCAGAACTTCTGAAAAGTTTATAGTTTCAGCGATATAAAAAATTATGACTATCAAAAATTATGTCAACAATTACATTATGACCAATAAAATTATGGGAAACAAAGGGCTCCCGTTTATGATACTACCAAAATAAAAGAATGGTTACAATGCGTTGTCTTCGGTTTTTGTACGCATTATAGTTGTTTTACGATATTATTGTAGATATAATCCAGTTATAAGTCAATAGGAATTTTCTTTTGACTTCATCAAATTACATAATAAAACTCGCATAAGAGCGAGCGATTAAGAAGTACAAAGCCGACAGCCTTTGAGCTATCGCATTTTTTCTTAAGCAACTCTAAAATACGCCAATGGTAGTGGGACTTTTTATGTCGATCATAACATAATTTTTGATTACAGTCGGAAGCCCCCCGCAAACGCAAGGACAAGTCGAAGAAGCGCGAGAAGGACGCGAACGCGCCCAAGCGGCCCGCCACCGCCTTCATGCTGTGGCTCAACGACAACCGGCGCGGCATCCTCGAGGACAACCCCGGCCTCAAGGTCACCGAGGTCGCCAAGAAGGGCGGCGAGCTCTGGCGCGAGCTCAAGGACAAGCCGGTCAGTACACTACCCTGTTTACACCCTTGCATATCCACCATCGCATTGGTCTCGGGCTCTCAACTTACATTAGTACATTTTGATGCGAGTGCGGGAAGTATGTCATTTTACACAAGACAGACAAGACTCGGGACGTGTCTTAAACGAAGTTTTTAATACATAATATGCGAGATATGACAATGAAATAAAAATGTAACCGTAATTAAAAGAGACATATTTACTTAATGTTTAGTTTGATAAAAATATGGAGCGGAAATAAAAATAAATATTAGCTTTGTATATTAAAAACTTACTTGCACATTACAGGAATGGGAAGAAAAAGCAAACAAGGCTAAAGAAGAATACAACGAGGCGATGAAGAAATACAAAGACAGCGGCGCCGCCGATGAGTTCAAACAGAAGAAGAAGCAGGCCGCCAAGGAGCAGAAAGCCGCCGAGAAGAAGAGCAAGGCCCCGCCCGTGAGCAAGAAGCCGAGCAAGAACACCAGCGCCGGCTCGGGCTCCGGCAAGTTTACCAGCAAGGAGTACATCGAGGACGACGACAGTTCCTCGGACTCTGATAGTGATAAGAAGAAAGAAGGAAAGAAGAAAGAATCTAAGGAGGTCAGTACTTTTAATATTGAGCGCAAGTATTTTAAAAGCACCCGACGTATGTGCTTGAAGAGGTTTGTGAATATACAGGAAGCGAAAGTTTTATGTTTAGACCGAAGCACCTGGCGTTCCAGAGTCTAATAGTCATTGGGAGACAGGCGTCAATGTATGTACTTTTGTTGACCTTTTTTTTACATGTTTTAGTATGTTTATTGTGAGTATTCCCTTGAGTGAATTATTTCTATAACTGTCACACTCTTTCTGGCATCTGCCAGTATCATTTTGCTATGTCGGAATGAGCGTGAAAGAGATAGACAATCGAGTACCTGCTATGGCTGTAGGGAAAAATAAATAAATACAGGGGACAATCTCACACATATTGACCTAGTCCCAAACTAAGCTCTACGCTTGTAATATGGGTGCTAGACAACGATAAACGTACGTATATAGAGTAATACATACTTAAATAGATAGAAAACATCCAAGGCTTAGGAACAAATACTCGCGTTCATTACACAAAAATATCTGCCCTTAGGCTAGCCTAGCTTCGTAGGCAGCGTCACTACCAACTAAGCTAACGTTAATTCTTTCGAAAATACAAGCTTAAAACTTAATTTCGGACTAGTCCTAGGTCAATTTGTGTGAGATTTTCTCCTGATTTGTTTGTATAAATGTTTATTATATTCCAGTTTTCCACAATGTTACAGTGCTTTAATCCACGAAATCAAATTAAATTAAATTGAGTTACACGAAAATATTAACGGCGGGCTCCAATTCCAATGTTCAATCTATCTCTTTTATCTACAGAGAAAAAAATACATAGCCATCCTCATCTTTACTATAAGAAATTGATAGATGGAATATTGGAACATACTGCACATGCTTGATGAAAATATATTAACGATTAACGTTATGTTAACGATCAACTCGTCGCAGTGCAACCTGTCCAATGTTAACGTTCTGTATTATTGATTATTAAAAAAAAACACTTTCTTATTCCTGATTATTCTGTGTTCTCGCTGCTACAGGAGGATGATTAAAACATGTACTTAAAGTAAGTCTAGGATCTAGAACAGTATTGTAGTAGAGTAGAAGATTAGCTCTTGCATCCAACAAGCTCAATCTATAGTCCAATTTAATATTTCTATACTTACTAATAATATAAATGTGAAAGTAACTCAATCTGTCCGTTTGTTTGTTACACTTTCACGTCTAAACCGCTGAACTAATTTTGATGATATTTGGCATGGAAATGGCTGAAGTCCCGGGACTCTTTATCCAGGAAAATTGAATAGTTCTCGAGGTAATATCGAAAAGCGACTGCTAAGCGGACGGTGTCGCGGGAAACGTCTAGTTTAGTGTAAAATTAATAACACTGTTTTTACCTTTAAGTAACTTTTTATTTAAATATATTTTGTCTTTTTCTAGAGCAAAGACACAAAGAAGAAGGAGAAAGCGAAGTCAAAGAGTTCTTCATCAGAGGCATCTTCAGGCTCTGGAAATGAAAGTGGCAGTGGGAGTGATTAATCATCTCAAACAAGTCTGGACTAGTTGACAAATACAATCAGTGATGAATATTGCTCTGACCGTGTAGCATGTACTTACAGACGGTGATTGTTCTGCCATGATAAAGAATACATTCACAGTATTTTTATAATCTATCGTCATAAAACATCAACCTATATGTATACAGATAGAGTGAATAAACGTACGTCATCGTTTTTGATCGCGAAAGTTCGTATTTATCTCGCAGTCTCAGTCAACCAGAGGCAAGAGGTACTCAAGAGCAAATCCATTTTCTATAAATAAAAAAAAGCCTTATTACCTATCGATAAGTTAATTGAGCAAGCAAGACGAATACGATATTATCCGACAAAATACGAATGGTTTTAAATCTACAATACAATTCTTAGGAGTTTTGAAAGGTCAATTGTGCAACCATGAGTGATTCACAAAGTGAAAGAAATCATTTGAAATCTGCCAGTCTTTATAATCAATGGAAAACAGTATTTTTTTGGGAAATATGTTACATCCTCTATTCTACTCGGTATAGAATTGGACATGTTATTGTCACTCTTATTTACATATCAGTAATGGCGGTAAAGCGAAGGCTATTTTATAGTATGGTTTTCGACTCGACCGCCATTATTGACAAGTTAATAAGAACTATAATAGGGTAAGGACCAAAAAATTGGGCACGCTAACTCACTCAATTAAATTATATTAAACTTTTCCATTGTGACACGACAATAGACAAACTTTTTTCAACTTCGTTGTTTGTATGGTTAACTGCGCTTAACTCTGAGGTCCAACTTTTTGGTCCTCACCCAATAACGTTGACAATACGATAGCGATAGGTGTAGACCAACTAAAATAGAGGCCCAGTTCTTTTATTTCCCAAGAACCAAGTCTACATTTTTTTATAGACGTATAATTTGCTATTAATATAATTATTGTGAACCAAGTTTTTTGTTAGTGTCCTTCAACAATATTCCTTCACTTGATTTAGTTAAGGCTCTGTTAATATAAGATATTATGGTACTTTAGTTTGTAATATAAGTAATTATTGAATGATAAAATGTTAACAATTCTCATGAAATTTGCAAAACAAAAAATTCATATAAAAATACATAATGAGATATAACAAACTTTGCTGCTAATAAAGTTCCTGATAACTTGTTTCACAGAAGCAATAATTTTTCCTTATTTACTTCAAACGGTGTAAATCCGCGCTATTGGTACCGCAATTATTAGCTCGATTTACTCACAATTTTTGCCTATAATAAGGATACACGAATTATGTATAGACATTAACCGTGAAATAATACCTGCTCAGAAATATAACTACACTCAGGGACAAATTTAGATAAACGCAAAGAAACAAGTTGACTACACAAGGTACTGTATTTTATACGGCTTAAGTTAGGTATTACAATACAAGCAAAAAAATTGTTTTAAAATGAGTATGATTATAATAAATTGCTTTCTGAGTAAAAAAAAATTGTATCAAACCTTCAAAATGCGCATTTAAAAAAAATAAAACGAACAAATACTTCACAGGAATCGAAAATCAGAGAAGAATACAGTATGTTTAAAAGTGTTGGCGTTTGTTTTTATTTTTCCGTAATGAAATTGTTACTTTGCGTCCCTCTAAATTTGTCCCGAGTGTGTATCAGAACTACGCCTGTAATTTCGCTGTATCTTTGCCTAGATTTGTTTAGGGCCTATTTCACAATCGTCGAGTAAATTTATTTGACATTTAAAATTGGCTCTCTCCTTGTCTAATTTCAAATGTTAGAAAGAGAAAGGGCTGAATTTATCTGTCAAATATGCTTTACTTATCGATTTTGAAACAGGCGGTAAGAGAAACAATTCATTACGTTACGGGTATTGGTTATCTTTATTTAGTATGGTTTGCACGCTTTCCATAATGCCTGCTAATATCTTGAATTTCCTGGTGTTTATTTTTTATCAATGCCCAGGATAGGTATTGCATACATGGTGTTTTTAATCCACAACGACGCGCCCTACAACTTAGTTTTTTTTTTTCAATATTGACTACTTAAACGTTGTTAACGCGTTCGCACCTTTGCCTAGATCTTTCTCCGGGTACATCCTTTGTTTTACACAAATCTTGTATACTGTAAAAATGGATATACGCGTTCAAGGCACTACAACATACGTTGCCAACAGTGAATGAAGAAATTAAACATTTAATGATTAAGTTATTTTAGTTAAGTAGCGCGTCTTTGTGAATTGAAAACACAATAACTCTAAATGAAGAGGAACAAAGTTGTAAAAGATTCGTTACTTCTTTCGTTCCAGTGTTGCTCTAAGACAGTCTATTCTCTAACGTCCATAATGTTCAGTTAATTATAATTGAATTGTTAAGAATAGAAAAGCTGTGCTTTTCTGTTGTCTGTGTTATAGGTTGTTTATATGAGCTGCCATGAATTGAACGAGCGAAACGAATGTCGTAAGATATTCAGGTTTACTTTTGTTCCGTTTCGATCCATTCATGCCAGCTCTTGTGAAATGACCTATAGTTATATACGATTGTGATTTTTGTGAACCATTCCTGTTTATCTAATGATCTGTTGTGTATTAACCGTTGTAAATATAATTATGGCATTAATAATTGATTTTGAAATTTATGACTAACCTTTATATCCTATTAATGCGCAACCTTAATAAGTATATTTCCAACTAATCTTTACATAACCGTAATCTATACTCTATAATTATATTATAATGAGAGAGTGCATATTTGTGGGTTCGTATCCATTCGACTGGTAATCTCCTAAACAACGGAACCTATTCGAAAAAATATTTCACCATTTAAAAGGTACATTATTCCGGATGGACGTAGGCTACTTTTTATTTGTTTAAACCGGAGGGAAGCGAGCCGAGACATTAGTAATGACTATAGTGCCCGGCCTATAAGAAGTCAATCATGAGTATTATGACACATTGTACAACCATGAAGTTTCTGAATACAGCAGTAAAAAAATGCTAAACTTATTGGTTGCGTGTGAACAAATAGTAGTAACAGCATTTTTTTACTCATGTCAACATATCAACATACAGAAACTTTATAGTTGTGCAATGTGTCAGGATTGAACTATAGGCCGGGCACTATAAGGTGACACATTTACTAAGGTATAGCAAAGAGGTTGGTATTTTTGCATGATTTATCAACACTTCCAAACACATCACACCCCTGTTTGTAGATTGGGGTTAAAAAACATGATCATTCTTATAAGCTAAAATCTGGCCCAATAGCTTATTCTTATTGTGAAATATCGTACTAGATCCCAATCTGATACTAACTAATTGGACAGTATCCCCATTGGAGCATCTCTTATTAGTTTGCTCTCAAATATTTAGATATGAATAGGTTACAAGTAACACACAACACAACTGCGGTGCGTTACCTGAACATCCTGGAGGTAGGATGATTTCTATATTAGCGTAATGCAAAGACATTAGGCTTAATGGTGCTTGTACACGGTACAAGTAGCTTGCTCATATTGAGGCACTAGCGCAGGTTATAATGCATCGTGTAAACAACGGCATGAAGAAGTGTGCGGGTCCAGCGACTCTGGCATGGTGCATCAGACTTGAGCATACTGCTCGCGCAAGTAGCCCGCGCCTTAACTTCCTCGAGCTACATGTAACCCCATTTAAAAAAAAATAGGCTTGTAGTCGTCAATGTCATTAGAGATACCAAATCAGTTGTAACTTATAGGAAACACAACCTTATTGTTGTAGAATGTCAGATTGACTTTGGACCTAAGGTGGGTTCTTAACTATAGTCACTAGTAATAATATATCATCCAACATTGGACATAAAATTATCTGACACGCTCGCCTCGAATAATATTGGATCCAATGTTGGATCATATATTATTGCTAGTGACTGTATAAGCACGATAAAGATACTTTTTGACGACACGGTAAATGTACAATTCCTCAAAATGATTGCTATACAATACTATATTATTACGTACGCATTATCGTTCCTTAAACAATTTCCAGTTAACATCCTGTATATGAAAAGCCCACACTAAAATGAATTATTTCAAATTTGTGCTCTGTTAATCAAGTCACAGTGCAAAATTACTGACAAATGTCCTAATTTAGGCTGTTGATCTTTACGGCCATAAAGCAAGTGGCTACGTGACCCGCATAGCCATGAAACAAAGACTTTATTTTAGTAAATTGAAAACTAAGATATAATTTATCTCCGGGGCAAAGCGAAGCTTGTCTGTAAGGCCAAAATTACGTACTATGCCCACCCGTGGTATTTTGTCACGTAAGTTCGTATTTGTATTACTGTCTCTCTAAGCATCATTACCCGTAACGATAAGCTTAATGAGTCACTTGTGTAACCGGACCTTAAATACTTCTTATTTTCTAGTATGAGTATGTTTATTCATTACTGTAACGGGCTCGCTCAGTTAACGATGATATCAAGTCGTTCCTTAATTGTCTCTAAAATGTGGAATAGGTACGACGATGATTCATATATGTAAACTAATAAGGTTGACTGTTCGAATACCGCCCAGGGCCGTACCTAAGCGGACGATATTAGGGAAATAGCGGAAAGGTAGATCACATTCCATGACCTAGGAATTAAACAGGCTGTAGAAATGGTTGCCTCAAAACCTGTGCCTTAAAAAAACTCAGATTTTAAATAAATGCCAGATGTAATAACACAAATGGAATACCCAAAGACAACTGGTTTACTATATAGAAATAACATATGCATCAATAAGTAAACAGTCATTTATCGGATCTCAACCGGTCCCAGATAAGTGGAAACTCACGTTGATGAAACATTTGATTTGGCATAGCTTAGTAGAGTATTTTCTTCCCCGTGATGGATATCTACTCATTTATTTCCTTAAGGTTTTGTGACTAGTGAAATTTGTCATTGATTGTGAATTTTATCCAAAAACTCTTAACAATTTTGGCGTCTTACTAAATCAATGTTAGCGTACCTATTAATCATCTCACATCCTTAGGTAGTCGTTTGTAAGTTATAACTAATATCATCGGTAATAGAATATAAACTAAGCTCCTGTAATTTTTGCAGCGATTACAGAATTTAACAACGCGTTCTATTGACAAAATGAGGTGCGCCGAAACATTCAATTTTATAGAGATAACAACGGTCGTGTCGACGCCAGCGTTTTTTACTAGGGGTTTAAAATGGCGCGAAACCAAGAGACGCTATCCTAGGGAACCGGTACAAAGCTTAGCAACGACGCGACGCGCTTGTTCAACCGTGGACCCTTTTTTGTGCCCCGCCGCTTTGTACGGCCCGGCCGAGGGGTGCCTCGCGGTAGGTTAGCTGGGGCAAATATCATTGCATAAATAACTCAATGAAGTCAATGCATTTGATACAATTCCTGCACCTTTGCACATAGATTTAATAATAAAATTACATATGGGGAAGCGCTGTGAGAAATAACGTTATCGTCAACGCTATTAAAACAGAGTTAGCCCAAAGGGTGTTGTAAAAAATTGGCGTCATTGAATTCCTGTTAATTTTGGACCGCCATTTTCTAAAGTAGGTAGCTACATGATGAGCCCAAAAAATATGGTCCGTTCAATATTATTAGCTCGGCCGGGTCCGGCTTACAACTGGACCGTTTCAAAATAATTTACACTGCCACTTACGGTAACTTAGCTTAGCGACGTACCTAGAAATACCTAGACGTACAAATATTAACTTGATCTTATCCTTATTGACTAGGTACCTGACAGTTTTTATTAGTCATTGAAACAGCATTTATTGCCCTAGAGCTTAAATTGTTATCTAGCTATGCTATGATGCTATGCGTGTGTAAGGGTAAAATTGTGTTTATGTTTGTTCTTCCTCTGGAACAACAACCGATTTCAAACAAATATTTTATCATTAGTAAGCTACATCATCACATTCATCATCGACTAATATATTTTATTAAGCTACCTAGCTGGAGCAAAGCGATGGCTGGTCGCTGGGTCTTATAATTAGTTTGTTGATTATGCTAATTCTGGCTATCCCCGTATTTACGTGGTACTAGTAACCGCCAAGTTAGACAATGTACATTCTGAACGAGTTGACGACTGTATGAGTCGTTAAGTTTTATGGAATAGACACAATTGGCAAACGAGGCAAACGCACTTACAATGGCTTACGTCGCATCCAACTCATACTTTATTTTGGTCGCTAACGTTGACCGTTTATAAAAAGCGTAGATTTTTTTATATGTGATAATTCAGCCAGGGTCCTATAGCTGTCTCCATCTCAAATGGCATCCACAAACATGGTAACTTACACACTGCACGCTTTCGCATTTATAATATGAGTGTGATTTTGGAAAAAGGAACTGGTCCAACAACTCGTTGGATCAGCTGATAGCTGCGATAAACAAAACCATTATTTATTAGGAATGTATTAACTATCGTCATCGACTTCATCGTGTCATTGATCGAGAATATCGAGATCAAGCCGACTGATCTGTGTCTGCGCTAACATTTTACAAGGAATTTCAGTACCCTCTAGATACCTATATTTTTTATTAAAAAACAAGGTATTATTACCTAAAACCGCACTAGATTCTAAGCACTAAAAGAAGTCGTGTACCTAAGTGTGTTTGTGTGTCACTTGCAATCTATTTGAATGAATAAATGAATGGCTAGTTCGTGGCTTAAAGAATCCTACTAAAATTATAAAAGTGAAAGTTTGTAAAGTTTGAATGTTCGTGTTTGAATCACGGCTAAACGGCTGAACGAATTTGGATGCAATTTGACACACACTACATTTTCATGATTGACACATAGGATACTTTTGTATCCTTGAAAACTTGATAGTTCCCAAGGGAAAAGCGATAAAGAAACTACGCTGAGCACACGGAACCGGATGACAGTTAAAAACTATTGATTTTAAAACTGTTACTCGTAGATAAATATAAAAGTCCATATTTATATATCATCCTAACGTTTTGCCGTCGGATTTTTAAGACCGTAGATATTAAAAGACTTCCGGGTTTCGGACTTTGGGACATTGTTTACCGTTAGGGTTAGATGCGTCGTGCTAATTCACAAACTCCATTACGGTACATATTTTCTACTTAAATTGCTCGGCGTATTATTAAGTAGTATGTTGGTGCGATGCGAGTTTACTTTCACTTACTTCCACCATTCTGTGGCCGAAGCCAATAAAAATGAAGAGACATGCGAGTTATAATATAATTCACGACAAATTAGTCGATTTTATTTGTTCTTTTTCGGACAGACTTAATTTACCTATACTGCACGGATAGCACAAGTTGTATTTTCTCGTTTGTCGCTCAGTGCGTCTCTATCGTTACTGACTAGATAGAAAGAAAGGAAAATGAGCGACAAACAAGTCGCGGACCTATGCTTAGACCCGATTTATCCAATTCCACCCTAGATTAAAATATCTGACAGACAGATAACTCTTAACTGATGACTCACTCTTCTTTTCTCAGAAAAAAAATGAAAAAGGTTAAATTTATCTTTCAAATTATGATATCTGGAGAAAGATAAATCTGTCCTTAATAGTGTTTATCACAGTAACTATCCAGATTTCCGAGATAAAAAGTACTTATCCTATGTTTTAATCCAAACTCAAAATCCAAGCTCAAAATTTCACTCAAATGTGTTATTGATGAGTCAAACATCCCAACTACACCCTTACAAATTTTCACATACTAAGTAATTAAGTATTTTGTAGTAGTTAAGTCAAGAAACTAGGACATTTGAGTAGGATATTAACTTATTAACTACTCCACACTTAATCCCTACAATTTTAAGAGAGCCCTTGATTTTACCAACTACAAATATATTTTAAACCCAAAATTACCTACAACATTATACTTACTACAAGTCTATAGACAATTTATGAGACAGTAAAAACAAATACGGTTCGGTTCAGGTACAAACTATTGTTCTTATTATTGCTCCCTCGCCTTCCCGGTACGTGGGGCCGGCAACTAACGGGCGGGTCGGCGACGTACAAACACCGTGGGAAATTGGGAATTAGCCCTGTAAATTTTAATGTTAATTCCCCGTTCTAAAGCTCCCATAGAAGTACCTACGATAATATATATCGAATTTTTGTTTTAGATAACGTAGGTACGACTCGTACGAGTATTTTTATCTGTGTTTTGTTTTATCGATAGCATAATCGAAATGTTTTACTAACCTTTTTAAGGGCTGCTAACCTTTTAAGGGATCCGTACCAAAATGATAAAAAGGAACCCTTATGGTGAGATTTCAGTATCTGCCTGTCTGTCTGTATGTCACAGCAGTTTTATCTGAAACTAGAACATATCAACATGAAATTTGGCATAGTTGTACCTATAACTTGCTTGCCCGAATTTGTTTTTAGTAAAAACAATTTGATATTATTTTTCTAAATATTTGAAAAGGGCTTCTGAATGGGGGGTTGAAAAATGAAAGTGATTTGATTATACCATTCGTGGTGTCACATGAAAGGGCACAATCTGCAAATTATAAAACTTTTTTTTAATAATTACAAATAATAAAATCCATTTGTCAAATTTTACAGTTATGGTAAAATTATCAAAAATCTTCAAAAATCAGTATTAAAATTTAGGCTAGTCAAAATAGTTCATAGGAAATACAGTTCGTAACAAAATTAGTACCGTCAAACCCTCCAACTTTGCCCGCATTTGACACTTTTTTGGGCGCTGGCAAAAAAATACGTATATTAATCAGAATCGCTGTTAATATTCGTTTAGCAAATTCAATTTGGGTTTAAAAATTATGCTTAAAAGCATTATCTTCTTTATACTTTCTTTATGAAGGAAGGATGAAGAGGTGGGCAAAGTTTAGTACCAAAGTGCCCAACTTTGCCTCTGTTAAATTTTTAAGCCATTTTAAGGGTTATATGTTTGAGGTTTGAAGCTAACACACAAAATTGGGTAAAGATGCGAAGCCCATCCTAAAACTGTAATAACTAATTTCGGATCGTCTGCAAATTGGGTGGGCAATGTTAGGAAGACATTTTCTAAAATATCTGAGGCCTAGGGCTGCCGCAAATGAAATGAAATCATTTTAATGACTTTTTATGTCTTTTTTAATTATTTTTTGGTATTAGCTTTTATTTTCTGACTGTACCTTTTGACAGATTGATGGTATCATAATATTGTATGGTCACCGAACTAACATAAGTATAGGTACCAAATTCGAGCCCAATCACACGTCAGAAAGTAAATGTCGTAAAAAAAATGTGACAACCCTAGCGTCTAGGTTTGGATGGGCAATGTTGGGAAGGGTGATACCACGTTTATCTGCCTAACATTACCCAAGATCAAAACTCTCATTCTATTCTTTTTATTTTGCTTGGAAATAACTATAAATACCTTCTTATGTGTATGGTATTTTCATATGATGTATGCAATTCTTACGTATTTCGACTCCTTCGTTACAGTCACGCACAAGTTTTTTCCTTTAAAATTTGCTCGACAAAAACACGCCTGAGTGGTTCTTGCGTTTCGTTCAAATTTCAACAAATTTGAGAATCGATTTTTTTTTCCCTTCTTTTATAAAAAAATATGTATACGAAGTTTCATGTATTTAAAAACAATATAAACCAATGAAAGGCACCTTTGTAACTTCAGTATATTCATGATAAAGTTACGTAAAGTAATGAACCCTAAGAGTGTAATGAAAATGGCATGGAAGGTAATGAACTAGGCTTGGAGGGTAATGATATCGGATTGAAAGTATGATCATATATGAAAGATGAGAATGACAACATGATTGGTTATATTCAATGTATTAATAAAGATACATTAGGCAGTATATTATCTTTAATCAACCTTTAAAATAAGTATAAGATATTTTACATTCACTCCGCAATTGACTATTGTTTTGTGGATTTGACTCGAATTTGTCGAGAGCAAGAGGATCATGTTCTTTTATGTCATTGGGGACTGGAATCTTTATCACTTTCAGGGGGAGAATTACTAATTGATATCTTCTCGAGTTCTCTTTCCTTCTGATTTGTATTTAAATAGTTTTAAGATTTTTTCGTCTATATTTTCTTTTGCTCACGTTATGCTCATGCGCTAATGTCCTCTATACTGCAAATTTTCTTATTTTCCTTTTTTTTCGGTTAGGTTTTCCAGTAATTCTTAAGTACAGAACTATTTTCAGTATTTTTCAAAATTTTAGGCCTAGCTTCGGAAATATAAGGGTCGATTGGTAAATTTTCATCTATTTTCTAAAACAACTTCATAACTATGTATTTTAAAATTATAAAAAAAAATATTTGAGATTATCACGAGCCTTTTCATTTGATTTGTCACACGATATAGCATTTTTTTTTTAATTTTCCAGTTTATCCCCCAAAAGTGGCCCCCAAAATGTTTAAAATTCATTTACATGTTACATACACGTTACATGTTCGCCTTCAGTAACCTACTTACATATGTGTACCAAATTTTAACTCAATCGGTCCAGTAGTTTCGGAGGAAATTGGCTGTGACGGATGGATTACTGATTGTTTAAAAAAACCGTTTGCACGCTAATTCTCAGATCAATGTTGACAAAAAGCGGTAAAGCAGGATAGGCGATCAAAGAAATGAACACACCTACATTCTCACTTTCGGTTTTATAATATTAGAATTACCTTGGAAAGCTTTGTTTCTTTTGGAAACAGAAAGGTATTCATTCCCTTCCAAAGGTTATAAATTTTTCCGTAAAATAGAAGGTAATGAGTATTTGCCCTTTGATCCTAATTTTACTGTTGCCGGTGTGCCTGTTCTACTAGATTTAATATGTAATAAAAATTCAATACAAGGATCTCCGTAAACTAAGACGAATATTTAAAAAAAAATTACGTACTCAATAAGACGCAGGATGGCGATGAAGTTTAGGCGATACCAAATTTACCTCCGTGCAACAATATCGTCATTATTTTCTTAACCGGTCGACTAGCGCCCTTCCGCTCAGAGATGTGGCGCTCGAAGTGCGGGAAGGAGGCGCGCCGTAGGTTCATGCCGCCGTTGAGTGTCCACAAGTAACTTAAAACTTGCACGTTCTTCATCGAGGACGGGAATGAGGTTTTTGATTTGACAAAACTAAAACCTTGATTGTTTCGAGGTTAATACAGTATTTAAAATTAATAAACCCGTATTATATATTGTTTATTTGTTGCTTAACGTGATAAAATGACAGAAATCGTAATTACATTCAGAACTAGGGAATAAAAAAATATCAAAGCCTTTGAATGCTCGCTGGAAACAGGAGGGGAATGACATTTTGGCATGTTTTTTATCTTTTACTTGCTTTAATAAAGACTAAATTCTATATATGCGTTAGATGGTACAAAAAGTACTTTTAGATTGTAATAACCCTATTAAAAAAGATCTGTAAAAAATCTTCAAATCATACCACTTTTTACCATGGAAACGTGATTTGAACGAAATGCAAGAACGACCCGCCTAATTTAGTCAGCTCGTGACACGCAACTGTTTGAGGTATAATAATATAATATAATTTCTTACTACTTAAAACTTGGCATCATAGAGTATAAACTTTTTCAGATAAATGTGTTTTTGGTTATACCTATTTCCTTTCTGGGCAAAGGTTGGACGGAAGGGTAAAGTTGGAGGATTTGACGGTATTTTCTTCTGCCGTTTCCAACCATATTATCTTAAATACGGAACCCTCGGTGCGCGAGTCCGACTCGCACTTGAACGGCCTTTCTCTGCTGTTACAATTGGGTTAAACTATATTATGTACCTATACATCCTGAAGCCATTGTTAACGTCTACCTTTAGAAATTGTCACAATGTAATATGAGTAGGTACATTATTCTTTGATTTGAGCACTCGTTAATGTTCGCATTCGCAGAAAGCTCATAAGGTGACCATCGTCATATTCGTATAATTGATACGAACATATTAGTTTATAGGATAAAAGTAAGGTTGATACCGAGACGTCGTCGCGCGATCTTCGATGTCGACATTATTCCGGTGTTTTTTTTTTTTTATTACAAGCTAAGCTATATTATTGTTGATCCAAATTAAAACTGTCATCAACTAGAAACAATCTTACGTCAAAATTAATCATTGTGTTCCTGCGACATTATATTTATTTTCTGAAACCGCGAGGAGTGTAGAAGCAACACTCCTTGCGGTTTCATCGTTTCATGGCTACAACGTTTACGATTCTACTGAACCCCATATATTACGCCATATATCAACTGCTCAACTCGCCGCGTTCGTCGCTAAAAATGAACTCTATAATACCTAGCTGTGTTTGAAGAAATATGTACTTTAACACCTTCAAATTAAACCTAATGACAATTTATACAGGGTGGTACTCGATAAACTGTACATATTGAAAGGGATGAAATTTAAGGTTAATTTATCGGTAAAACAATAAAAAAAAAAATTAGCCACTTTTTTCTTCTTAATTTTTTTAATAAATTACAGCAAAAATGTCATTTAGTTTTCATAAAAACACGATTTTCTAAAAAATTTGTAGATATTTCATTATTTTATTTTCTTATTATTATTCCTCGTTTAATTTTAGATCTAAAAACGTTAAAAAAATTGTAAAACTTCTGCGAAATTTTGAGAAAATCGTGTTTTTATGAAAACAAAATGATATTTTTGCAGTAATTTTCCACAAAAAAAGCAGTTACTCAGTCATTTTTTTTAATTGGTCTAATATTGTTATCAATTATTATAACCCTAACTACTTAATGTCAATACGATGCATTTTATTTATCTTTTTTGGGCTATTAGATCAAAAGTTACACCGTCACAAGTCAGTGTACTACCCAAACTTTATTAACCTTTTGAACGCCATAGTTACGTCGAATACAAAATGTGCCACCCACACGCCAAACATGTTTGCTATGCTATGCAAATTACACCTTATTGCTACCAAACGTCTCTTCTTGTCGGCTGTAGCCGACGTGGCGTCAGTGGCACGACTTTTAGTTGACGGCCAGAGCCGACTGTATCGTAAAAAAAAACCAGCTGCTAAAAAAATTAAAAAAAAATTGTTTTACCTATAAATTAACCTGAAATTTCATCCCTTTCAATATGTACAGTTTATTGAGTACCACCCTGTATTACTGACCACCAATTTCTCACTCGGGAATTTGGACGGATATAAGGATGGCTATCATCTAAAAATGCACTAGCATCTGAGGCCCTACACATAGCCTTATAATCTGTGGGCCCTTGGCCCTACTTTGAAAATCGAAGTTCGAAGTTACGTTAGTTCTATCTCTGTAAATCCGGAGAAAGGGATGGAGCTAACATAAGTTCGAACTTCAATTTTCAAAATAGGGCAACACTAAATTTTTTTTTCAAAAGTTTTTTATTGAAATAACTAGATTAGATGAAATAGATATTAACCAGAAGGCATTCTTTAATCTTATTATATTAAAAGTTATAACCCTTTTCTTGTTAATTTCTGTCATGAAAAGGAGAAATCAAATAAGATTTGAATTTAATTTTTATTACTTAGCCAAGAAAAGGTTAAATAACAACACTTTAAATTAGAAATAAATAGATTTTTACTCAGTCTTAAACACAAAAACATCTTACATAACAAAACAAATAACTTACTATAAAATACTACTCCAGTAAAAAATAAGTATCTCAACTTAATGTACTTAAAATGTTTTTAACATCAAATGAAAAAAAAACAATAAAATATTTGTATTTACTTAACAAATAGGATTCCTTAACATTAATCAATAAATAATCATATATCTAAATATGACCTATTTTAAGCTATGGCTTATCATTAGATAAATTGGTACATGACACAATTAATTAATAATGATTATGTAGGTATGCATTTTAAAATGTGAGATGGATTAATTTTAGAAAATGTCTTTTGTATAAAATCCTTTTTATTTTAATTCCATACTTTTCTATGACAATGGGTTTTTTAAAATATCCTTTAAGCATCTATTTAGGTCAGGGATTGTGGACTAGCACTGCTGTTCTTGTCGCAGTACGGGTTTAACACCATTCTTCTGAGCATTCTTTTTCTTCGGGGAGAACAGTCCAATGTTCATCAAGTTCATTTTCCTCAAGAAACAAGGGTAGGATATCTGTTTATCTTTTACACCTTGATCCCTCATATAATTCTTATATGCTCCGTACACATCTTTACCTGAGGTAAAATTAATATCCAGATATTCCTTTTCAGATTTACCATGAAAGTATTGAGAGGGTAACTTAGGTAAATTTCTTAAAAATGTTTCCACATGCACTAGTTTTTCTCTATTATATTTTTCCTTGTTGTTTTTCCTAGGTGTGGTGGTAACAATGCCATGTTCATTTGCCTTCTCGATCCATCCTAAAACTGTTTTCTCCCCAAGCCCGAGCGTGTTCAAGAACATCTTTTTGCAGACTGGCCAGTGTTGATTATTAATTTTCAATGAATACTTTATGGTCCTGTTCCTCCTTGACTCACCATTTGTAACTGTTGTAGTTCTAGTGTAGTAAATATTTACCAGAGCGCTTATGTAGGCCTTTCTCTGCTGCCAAGACATTTCAGACCAGAAGCTATCAAAACATTCTTGTCTGTCTCTGTCTTTAAGGTAATTACATTTCCTTTTTGAACTTTTTAAACACACAGGGGAATTGCACGCCGGTCCCATTACTCTTTTCTTTCGTTCTTCATAGCCTACTTTCACACCTTTTATCCGTTTCTGGGTCAAATACGGCTTGCCTTGCTCCCTCGCTTTTTTCACTTTGTTTATTTCCCAAGTGGTGCTGTCACCTATCTTTTTCCTTGTTCTCTTGACTTTGGGGAGCCCCGGCGTCTCCTGGACAGGCTGAACCCGTTCCGAGTCGAAATATTTGTTATTTTTCACTAATGTCATCATTAGAGAATATCCTTGTTCCGGTTTCTCCATTTCCCTAGAAAGAACAAAAAAGCATTGAACTCTGTTACAATCAATGACCAGAAACATGAACTAAAGTGAATGGATAATATATCCGCTAATATATTGCTCTTTTCTATAGACTTACCGATTAAATTACATTTAAAAACACAAATGAAACATTGGGTTTTCGGATCTTTGCTTGAACCAGTTTTTGATAGCGACCGCCGCCGGCGCCAAGCCACAAGCGCCTCGCGGAAGTCGCGGTCGCGGAGTACAATGGGCGTGTCCTACGGTGCAGTGCAAGCGAAAGCTGCGAACAGCTTTCTTTACAATGTCTGATGGCAACTTCCAGTTCTGTGATTTTTAATACGCACTTATTCACTACAAGCTCGACTCCTAATAAAGTACCTAATTAAAATACAGGTAATCACACATACCAGGTTTGTCACTCGAACTCACACTTTCCCCGCGCCGGGTAGAGTAAGTACCTATACCTACTTACAACTTTGCTGGTCTACTCCGATGCACTAAATTCGAAACTGCGAATACTGCGATTTCGATTTCTTAACACTAGAGTCACTACTCACTATGTATAAACTCGGAACTTAATATCGAGAAAGAGATCCGGCTAATGTTCCTTAGAGCTAATCCTTCAGCGCCACCAATTCTAATTATTATAAATGTATGTAAAATACTTGATTGTAGAAACCAGAAAATAAAAAACAACAAAATAGACAGAAACACAATAGGTATGTACAAAGGCGAACTTATCCCTTTAGGGGATCTCTTCCAGTTAACCTTTGAGCTATTGTGAAGTGATTATACCTATTTCTAGCTTACGATGAAATTATTTCTAGCTATCGATGCTCTACCAGCGGGGCTAGCATTCGTATAACTTTATGGCCGCTTTTACTATTTACCGTTGCACGGCGCGGCGCGGCAAGTTTTTCGCACCGTCCCAGTGAAGAAGAACTAAATGTATCGAATTGTATAGAGACTATTTTAATTTACTGTTCACCCTGACCGTTTAACGTGCCGTGAGATGCGACAGAAATACAAACATACATTAACAGAAAAAAAACGCAGTAAAAAGATAAACACTTTTATTATTTTTCTGTCGGAACGCATATCCATGTGACCTATTCTATCCCAACTACTCCAGTTGTCTACGACATGCTTGGTGATCTAATTTAGCATAACTTTACAGAAACCTTGTTTGATAGTTAATTAGTAGTAGCTTTAAAACGTCATTATCTCTAGCCAAATTAATGCAATTCGCACTACAAAGATGATTTAAGAAGAGGTGTCTAGGTAACTGTATACTAAATTGTGGTCAATGGCCGCAATCGACCGACATCCTTTTTTTGCCGATCCTTGGGCCACCGCGTCGCTCATCGCTTGATACGTTGGCATCGGCGGCGCGTACTGCGTACCCTTTCACTCGCTGTCAAATTCTACCATTTCTTATCTGTAGAAATGTGCATGAGGGAGATGCAATGCGTTTGATACTCTTTCCGTCCTCCTTTCTTACTTACCAAAAATTCAATACTCGAAGTCTCGACTGCACGATTGCTTTTTCCAAGCTTTTTCATGTAATTTCTTCTTATTTCAGTGTATTTTTTCTATTTAAAAGAAACTGCTGGAAACAGATTTAAATGCCTAATAGGTACAATATTATAATATTTGTAAATGGGTTATCTCATCAAATGACTAAGTACGAAAGCCTGCTTTGTAAATCAATACTTTTAAAGGGGTGATACGGGGTGATAGACGGGTGAGTAAGTACGCCGTACTTGGGCATTTTCACGAAAAAGTGTACCCAATTAAGGACTGAAATTAAGGAACTTTAACTTTGTCAGTTTTGTGACGAAATTAGCTATACATTGACGGCCGCCAAAACTGACAAAGTTAAAGTTCCTTAATTTCAGTCCTTAATTGGGTACACTTTTTCGTGAAAATGCCAAGTACAGCGTACTTAGTCGCCCGTCTATCGCCCCTTTTAAATTTTTAATAAAAGAGTTGGCTACTGCTATGGTACAAGCCCAAATTGAAACTTCAATAAAAATAATTCATAATTGCGTGATTTTATTAAGTAGGTACTGTCAGTACAAAAATCGGCGGACCATTGCCCAAAAAAAAGAAAGTAGCATTTACTAATTCCTCCTTCGACTTGTTTAAATAATAAATGTTGCACCTAAGTTACTCAAATTTATTATTACTTCCTAATTTGTGTTAAAATTATTATTTATGTACCTGCTTAATACGGCGACGCGCAGGCCTAGTTGGTAGTGACCCTGCCTACGAAGCTAGCGGTCCTGGGTTCAAATCCCGGTAAGGGCAGATATTTGTGTGATGAGCGCGAATATTTGTTCCTGAGTCTTGGATGTTTTCTGTGTATTTAAGTATATATTTCTCTATATAAGTATTTATATCGTTGTCTTGTACCCATAGTACAAGCCTAGAGCTTAGTTTGGGACTAGGTCAATTGGTGTGTAATTGTCCCCTGATATTTATTTATTTATTTATTTTATTAATTATGTTACTAGAGAGAGTGCTGTTTCTTAAAGATAGCACAGGATTATCCTAATTAAAGTTCGCTGCAATTAACATGGATAAGTAATGTTCTTTGGAACTGTCTTCCCATCTTTATTAAATTATCTTATCTTATTTTAATTATTAGCTAGGTTGGTCTACATTTCAGCCTGTTTGTCAGTTCCTAATAATATTTTGACAGCCAGTCCGAGACTGGAGAAAACTGGAATCAATTTGACGATTAAAACTAGTAAGTTAAATGCAAATTTGGTTGTTGGTTTCTCTTTCCTTCACCTCTAAAGACTACATGCAACACGACGTGGATTTTTTAAACATACTTAAACATTATGGAAGGCGAAACAATGTCACTATAGTGTGTTAAAGTGAAAATCGAGATAATTTTTATACTTACTTAAAATTTAAAATTAGGATTATTTTTAAATAAACCGTTAAGTTAGCAAAAGGACTACACAGGATGTACTACGGTAAAACCACAGTATTAATAGTACTTGCTTTTCTAACGCTGTGACACTCTCTTTAGCATCTGGGGCCCATTTCTCGAAACTCACTAGACTCATAAAATTAAATCTAATAATATTAGTTCACTCAATACAATTTTCTACAAGTTTACTACTAGTAAAATGTACCGCATGGACTTTAGACTAATTAGACTAGTGAGTTTCGAGAAATAGGCCCCTGTCAGTATATTATTATATTTGAGAGAGAATGTGACAGCGGTAGACAGCCGAGTACTACTTTTTAATACTTCACGGCCTATTGCATTATAACACAAAAGCTTATATTATAATAAAAAGAAATCTCTTTCCAACAATATGTATTAAAAAGAGACTTCCACTTGTATTACAAGTTACAAGCTTTTCTGAAACGTGCCCCTGGTATTGTTGTAAACTAGGTGATTTTTTCTTTCGAGCAAACCACGAGCTAGTTTACCTCTAGTCCCTTGAGCCTGCAGGTCATTATCCGATACGATATCGGAACATTCAGAACACATGAGACGCGGTTATTTATTGGACAGAGTACGATGTCATTTATTTATTTATTTTATTTATTAACTGCCTCGCGCGTGCTTTAACAGATAATGCGGAACCAGAACTTAAAATCGAATTAGATGTGACGGACATCAATCACAATTATTTTTCTAGTTAGTCTAGTTGTCAAGTCTTAACTACTTATTAGATTTACGAAAACTTTCTTCTAGATCAAAAAAGGGGGGCTTAGGTTTTCAAGAACGAGATTACAAATATATACATATTATATATATACAATTATTGTTCATGTAATGGTATAATATAGGATATAGGATAGGATACGAACAAAGAAGGTTAAATAAAAACTTTTAATCATTAAAAATACTAAATACATTAATACTTATAGCGATTTTTAAGTTTTGAAACATTCCACTTACGTTCAACATGCTCTAGAAAAAAAAACTTTACCTAACTCAATATTATTATGTGAAAATACTAAATTGTTAGCTACTTAAGTAAATCAAATAAAGTTTAGTAATATTGATACTATAAACTATTATATAAGGCATGTAGAAATCTACGAGTATAGTAGGAAGTTAAAAATCGTTGTGGCAGCTTTATCGGATACACTAATTACTATTTTTGAGACCTACCCTTTTAAGTAAGCCTTATTTTATTCAATTAATAAGGTTTTTCAGTCGGTCAAAAAAACAAATGTCATCATTTCTTTACACTACATCATCAATCCTAACCAAAGTAAAGTACCATGCCTTGTCTACACCAGTTTTCGATGCCCTAAATAGTCCTAAATTGATTGTGGTAAAATTTAAAAAGATTTGATTAGAAAGTTGCTCTTTAGTCTATCAAAATATTTACAAGGAATTGACGAATATAGGTAAGTACTAATACCGGCTAATTTTGTATCTCAGTTTAATTAATATCAGGTTTATTTTTTTTGTTCACTTTTAGCAAATAGATAGGTTAGGTAGTTTTGATTTGTACTATTCACGCTGTACACGTACTCGACTAGTACAACGTACACATTTTACTTTTTAAATTTCCAAAACAATGAATTTGATGTTATTAATAAAATCTGTAAAGGACCGCATTCTTTACCTAGAAAAATTCTATTAGAGCATGTATTGAATGTCATTAGGTCAATACTATAGGTGACAAATGAACACCCTTATTTTTAAGAACGTAGAAACTATTTCATGGTTCCAACAAAATATCAAATCGTAAACAAACGCATCTCTGCCATTCAAGAGCTATGTTTTATTGGCATCTCTTTCTAACCACGTTTGCCGCGCTTTTGATGATTTCATATAAACGTTGGCGGCATTTAAAATGAGGCGCGAGTTAATTTTGGTAGTATGCTGGTAAAGGGATCGTCGAAGGACTGGGTCACTTTTTGAGCAACTTATAAAACTTTTGTTAGAAAAGTGTCAAAGAAAAAATAATTTGACTCGTTTTTGTATGATTGCCATTGATATTTTGTTATTATATAGCACTTTTCTTAAGAAATTTGCCAAATGAAATTTCTGAAGCAAATGTATGAAACATTTTTTACTTTATAAATTAGGATCTTATCTCAAAGCAGTTAAGTCGAAACTTACATGAGCGGTTTCACAAGCAAGTCACGGATATACGTAGTACAAGATGCTTCAATCCGTTCGTGTGGTTGGCAGTACTGAATTTGTAAGCCAATCAGAGGCGTTGTAGATGGCGCTATAGTAGTGACGCGAGTCGACCCCAAGCTGCCTTGCTCTGGGAACATTGCTTCGAGCTCCATACATTTTCTTCTGGTTCTCTACTGTCTACAGTTTGGTTGTGCACCAGTTCAAAAATTATTTCAAAATTTTTGCCATCAGGTAAGTTAGATAATTTTTCTAATCAAAGTCAAGTGTTTTAGTGTATTTAGCCGTGTTCATTACCACGTATTTCGTAAAATTAGGTTTTATTCCACGTTGGAATTCTCGTTCAAACATGGCTATAGCCCTCGCCATACTTTTTAGTACGCGTGGGTACGGGAGGACGCCTCATTTTCAATAATTTATTTCTCGCATCTTTTCCATTGAAGGTCAGGATCACTTCTTCTATAAGTTTTAGCTTAATAGTGATTAGATTATTGAGTAATGATGTCATATTCAGTTATTGCGTATTTTAGTCACAAAACGTGAAAACAAAATGGCTCGTTCGACCCAAGCCTAGGCCAGTGAACTCGTTATATGGGTGATAACCGATTTAGCTGTTTTCTATATAGAATTGTTAATTTAAGTAGTGAGTTTTGTTGTTTTTAAGCTAATATATTGATTTGTTTCGATTGGGATTGTGTATTTTCAACAATATGGGCCTCAAAAGCGTTTCCCGCCAAAACGACGCCCTAACTATGCTATGGCATACCAACGCTCAACTGTGGAAGGCATGGCCTGCATAACCTGTTGCCTTACATCAATAGGCTTGTTTTATTCATATTTTTAACAAATTTTATTATTGCAGGAAAAAAGTTAAAATGACGGACAAGCCCAAGCGTCCAATGTCAGCTTACATGCTGTGGCTTAACAGTGCACGAGAATCGATCAAGTCCGAAAACCCTGGACTCAAAGTCACCGAAATCGCCAAAAAAGGCGGTGAAATATGGCGGGGAATGAAGGACAAGAGTGTAAGTTCTTATTATCTTTTATTATGTGTTCATCATTAAATTCTTGTACCTACAATAAATTCATATTTGACGTCCATAAACTAATAATCTATTATTTTTCAGGTATGGGAAGAGAAGGCAGCGAGGGCAAAGGAACAATACACAAAGGACCTCGAGTCATTCAATGCGAATGGTGGTGGTGGCGAGGGAGGCGGCACCAAGAAGGCACAGAAGCGAGGAAAGAAGGCCGGCAAGAAGGCAGCAGCACCCGTAAGTACCTAATTGTAATTGCTGAATTCTGTGGTAGCTAAGTGTCTTTGTATCTAGAGTTACCACTAATTGATTCTTTTGTTTGTAGAAAACCAAGAAGAAGAAGGAGGAGTCAGAGGAAGAGGATGGTGATGATGACGAGGAGGAGGAAGAGGAAAGCGAATGATCTCCCTGTCCCTAAGACTTCTGTTCGTACGAGTAATTTACTTGGACTTAATTTATTTCAAAGTAAAATGGGACTGATTTTCCAAAATCTGTATTACACTTAGTTCTATTATGCAAGTATAAATGTCTATTAAGCCCATGCAGAGTTTTAAATTGAAAACATAATGAATTATTTTGTATCAAACATAAGATTTACGTTATTTCGTATGAAGTTAGTGATCGACATTGAGTTGTAATTTCTAATATGGATGTTGTTTCTTAACTTTCTGTAGTGTTGAATATTAAGGTGTACTGTATGCAGAGTTTGGAAAGTCTCCACTGGCTAGGACTCGGGGTCTAAGCCTCACAAAAAAATAATGTTAAGTGTTAGCATGTATACACTGGGGAATTGTACAGTTAGCCCTCCCTCGTTAAGTTCGCTGTGACTGGATGCTCACCTTTAGACATACCTCAACTGGATTTATCAAAACTCCGATGTTTGTAACTGTAGCTGTGCTTCAATTATTATTATGCCATAACTCAGTGTTAATGTTCTCATTTTTATAAGTATACATGGACAAATGGTTTGGTCAGAGCCTATTCCGACAAAAAGTAAATTTAGAGACTTATTTCATGGAAGGATGTGACAGCTTATTGTTAATGAAACCTACCTCTTCTCATTGTAAATTTCAATGCTGATAATGGTACCAAACTTTAAGCTAAGAACAGAAAGCGTTGGGGCTAGTCTCCATGCTGAGCAATTTAAATAATTTAGGAAATTGATGTGTATGTTGTATTTTTAGTTAGTAAATAGGTAGGTTTTCGATGTGATTTGTCTCTCAAATTTTACATTTGTGTTATTTTGTAAATGAGAATTAGCATTCCTCATGTCAATACGGATTTTACATGTTCAATAAAGTAATTTCATATAAAATAGTTCTATTTTTCAATTTGTCTTTCATTCTTCATGACCTCTATCTAGGCCTCTCACTTTTTTTTAGACCATCTTTCTATATTGTAATCAGTTATGATGGCTCTTGATTCAAAGTGAATAAGAGCTACTATAACGCCAACGATATAAAAGCAATGATACTAAATAAATTGGAATACGCCCCTGCATTAGATTTTGCTCTTATATAAGATTTCTAAGAATCCCCGGTCTTGCTCACTCTAAACTAACTACATATTTATTAAAGGCCGGATTGTTCCTGTTATTAATTAGTTTCAAACTCTAATCGCTTGCTCGCTGGCATCCATTGAATGTGTTAAACGAAAATATGTAGGAAACTAGCAAAACTCTACGCTTTTCATTTATTGTATTATTGAGGCTTTCCTTCTACGAAATAAAAATCTAGTCCTAAAAAATCTACTATGAAAACGTTCCGTAATCATCTCGTGTTTTTCTGTAGCTTGGGATGCCGACTAAACAAAATGGTGACCGCGTCCTCGAGCGGTTATTACCAGTCACGTGTCTTTATTGATTATTTTTGTGTATACCCGGCTAACCTCTGTAGGCGTAAATGTTTGTTTTCATGCGTAATCTAATAGGCGTGAGTATTTTACGAAATGAAGATTTTTTCTAAAGAAATTGTCTCTAAATGTTAGCTATATGATCAAAAGGCAAAGATAGCGTGACTCGTGTGTAAGTGACAAAGCATGACTCGTGATTGTGCTATTGAAATCCCTTCTAGAGGTTTTATCATCAGCTAATTAATTTTGATGGATTATGAATAATTATTAAGGGAATCTTAACTTTATACTACATTAAGGTATTTGTTCATTCAATATTATAATACGAATACGGAATAGGTATTAGAAAAATCGATGACATCTCAATGTTGCCATACTTGGCAATTAAGGCGGTTTTTATAGAAGCAATCATAATTTGGAGATAAAAATATCACGTCGTAAAAAAATTACTTGTATTTTTTCACTGATATACTCGTTATTTATAAGAATACTATTTTTGTAATTATTTGATAACTTATATACTAGTTTATTCCTTACACCGGTTGTTAGGGCTGTCACACATTAAATTAGGTATTGCGGATATATCACTCTCTAATAATTAATACAATTCTTATAGTTTGTTTTCCGAATATCTCATTACAGTAATTTGATCATCCACATTAAGTCATTTGATAATGTAAACAGAAAAGATTCTAAACCCACTACAATGTCGAGGTTTTACTTAGCGTAATTAGGAACGGTAGGTCATACTGTAATGTCCGCAATTACAATTATACATTTGCGCGTTTACACCAAGGCGAGGCACGGGCAGTACGGGCAAGCGTGCGCGTTTGTTAACCTATGCTCGCGTGCTAAATGCTAGCCTATAAATTTGCATGATGTGTAAGCTGAAGAAGGCGGCTCAATCATAAAAATAATTAAAATTACTTACTGTAATAAACCCTTTTTCTATGCGAATAAAGAATGATTTAATTTGATTGGATTTGATCTGTCAAAAGTGGATTTTCGGGTGCAAGTCAAACGGCTCGAGAGAGCACAAATGCGGATTTAGTTTTAAGCGAATATTATTCGCCTTTATCGAGCACGTGCTGAACTGGGGGCCTAATATGGCTGCGTTTATCGCATGGCAAAATGTGGATAAAACATTCGTCATGTTTTGACACGGATACGAGAGTGAGAGACTGATGCTTTATGCACATTTTGTCACGCGACCATACTAGTCCCGCTGCCAGATAAGAAGAAAGGCCATAATGTCCATGAGAATGCGATGACATTATTAACCTATTTTTTTGTAAAAGGGGTGATAGACGGGCAAGTAAGTACGCCGTACTTGGGCATTTTCACGAAAAATTGTACCCAATTAAGGACTGAAATTAAGGAACTTTAACTTGGTCAGTTTTGTGACGAAAATTAGCTATACATTGACGGCCGCCAAATTTGACAAAGTTAAAGTTCCTTAACTGGGTACACATTTTCATGAAAATGCCCAAGTACGGCGTACTTAACTTACTCGCCCGTCTATCACCCCTTTAAAAGAGAGTACCAAGAGTACTAGAGAGTAGCATTTGGCATAGATAGATACTGGACCCGATTCTACAGTGGCCTCTAAACTTCCTAATTTTATTTAGGTGTCGCTAAAACACCTTACTATTCTATGAGCAGCTGTCATAATCAAATGACAGCGCTAATTTGAATCTGACGCTTCTTATTTTAGGCGGTCTTATGCAATATTATATTGACATTCTGGAATAGGACTTGTTAAATCTGCCATCTAAACTAAGTCTAAAAATTAGACAATTTACTTTTAGGCTATTTAAGCGATTTGCACGTAGAATCGTGTCCACTATAATGCTGTGAGAGGTATTTAAATCGAACTCCACGTCCTTCACGTGCGGGTGTCAAATTATACCGGAAGTTCGGTTCGCGTTTTGTTCGCGACTGTGTAAACGCGGACGAGGTCAGATCAGTCATCAGAATGACAGATTGTTTGTCATTTTTGACAAAGCAAAGCAAAGGAAAGCAAGTCGCTGTACCGTACCATTTATTTGGTGTTATTGTCATTATCATTTTATACTGAATAAAATATATGGTTATTATAAAATTTTGAATGAAATTGATTTATACTGCGAGTTAAATAGGACGTTGTTAAGGTAAAATTTCAAGCTAAACTTGTTATAATTAATGCGCTCTGCAACATAATTTAAGAATTTTTTGACAACATTCAATTTCGGGAGTGCCATCCAATTTTCATTATTTTAGCTATAGTACACTTACCTGCGTATTGGACGGGAAAACTTCTAATATGTATTATGTATCACAATGTGGACCGATTTTGTAGCCACCGGTCCTATATCCCACAAAACTTTACAAGCGATCAAAACTACAAGTAAAAAATATTTACAATATTTTCGATTCAATGGTGGGACGGTGGGTCTATGTCCCCTTAAGAGGAACAAGTGGGCCGTGGGGACTGGAGCTGGCGGGGATAGATTCTTATAGTTATTGTTATGTTCTTAAAGTTATTTACGATTTCGAAATTCCAACTTCATTGTACCACCCCACCCCTAAACTGGTGGTTGGGTGTGAGACTCAACTAGAAATGCATGCAGTAGCTGAACCTAAAGAGAGGTGTAATCAATGAAGTGATTTTTCTGTTATCTTGTGCCCATTAAAGTGAGACTTTAGAGGCTATTTTATCATCCTATAAATAAACACTGACTGCCCACTGCCCACTGTCTGACTTAGGTCATAAGTCTGAAGCTTCATAAATTATCTATGTATGAATTCTCATGTTTAATAAATTAAATAATTATATTCTATCACCCTTACTAATAAACGTTGAGTAAAGGTGGTATAGTTATACAATGTTTTGTCCTTATCTGTCATTGTGACTTGAATTTGACAGACAAGGACAAAACATTGTATAGCTATACCATTGTTACTCAACGTTTATTAGTAAGGGGGTATGTATATTGAGTTAACCAAGCCACAGATCTAACTTGCGTTTGTGTAAATTTACTGGATAACTTAATATTCATTTAGTAATGAATACCTTTTTTTTAAAAAATATGTTAAATCTATCAAGAATGTAAACATAAACAATATATGTAGTGAGTGTAAACATAAATTTATGAAATAAAGTAATTGACTTGTGCGTGATTATCTATTTATTCATACTGTGAATCATTTTTTTCCAGCTTCGAACAGTTTTGAAACTGTAAAATCAGGTTTCCAGTTAGTGGTGATGTCGGGTGATGGCAGCCTGGTAGGCGGGTCCCATGTTGTGCTGGTCACGGGTGGCTATGATCACACCATTAAGTTATGGCAGGCACACAGTGGTGTCTGCCTGCGGACTATGCAGCATCCGGACTCAGTAAGCACTTCATATTTGGAGATTGTGCTGATTTTGTAATCAATATTGCATACGGCTACAAAACATCAACTTCCTAAAACATTTATAGCATTGTGTCATTATTAGCTCTAAGAGTATAACCTACTGTGTTCTGTAGCATATTAAACATGTTATATTCTGTGAATGTAGAATGTCTCACCTCTGACCTGAACAAGGCCTTTGATACTTTGAGCACTCTCTTGTACTCGATTCTTGTGAGAATCGGATGCCCTCCAAAGCTTCTAAAGATAGTGCAGTCATTTCATGAGGGTATGGAGGCCACAGTGTTGCACAATGGCGACATGTCTGCGCCGTTTGCCGTGCGCGGGGGCGTTTCTCAGGGTTACGTTCTCGCACCTACTCTCTTTGGGATATTTCTCTCTGTGCTTCTGAATGTTGCTTTCGGTGATGAACAGCAGGGCATTCACCTACACACGCGATCGAATGGTAGGTTGTACAACATCTCCTTGCTTAAGTCTAAGTGCCACAGAGAGGATTTGTTTGTGGCAGTCTTCTTTTTGCTGATGACGCCGCTATTGTTGCACACGATCAGATTCAGCTCCAGAGCTTAATGGACAAATTTGCAAGAGCATGTAACCTCTTCTCGATGTCTATCAACGCCAAGGAGACTGTAATCTTAGGGGTCCGTGGGCTGTAAAAAGTAAAACTTGATTTCTTATTGTATTACCTTATACTTGCAACAGTGTATGATCTTTACTGTTATTAGTAATTATATTACAGCAAATAAATGGTCTCGAGATCAGACCGGACGGGCAGATGATGGCGGCGTGCGGCTACCAGCACATCCGCATGTACGACCTGGCTAGCACCAACCCCGACCCCATCGTCAACTATGAGGGCGTCACCAAGAACGTCTCGAGGGTTGGATTCTCGGTCAGTATTCAAAAGCTTAAAATTTCCATACAAAATGCGATAACGTTTCTCTCCTACGATTTTTGAATATATTGTACATATTATGAAAAACTAGGTCTGTACGTTTTCCTTCCCAAGATAATATTTGTTGGGTAGAAAAAAATTATAAAAGGGGTGAGAAACGTTATCGCCCGGAGGTAAAATTGTATGAATTTTTTTTGACAGCTTCGCGAGTAGAGCGTCTCTTCGCAATCCTCTTAAGGTCTGGTGTTAAATTACATTCCTGTCTATTCTGCCTTGATAAAGTGATCCGCAGGCAGGCGGCACGTTACTTTGGCATTCCGTAACCTGAGGCTGTCGTCAAAGTAATGACAAAAAAGCCTTGGATATCCTTTTATTTATGAAAAAATGCTGTTGCTACTTCATTGGTGACAAGGTTGCTTAGTATGAATAGGGAGAAAATATTATTTTCGTTCTGATCATTTATCTGAAATAATATTATTTTTTAGGAAGACGGCAACTGGATGTACACTGGTGGAGAGGACTGTACAGCAAGAATATGGGATATTAGGTAAATACTGAGATTTGAGTGAGATTGTACCCTCCCGGATACTGATTTTATTGCGATAGATGATATATATATGCCTTGTTTCTTTTTTTATTTATTCTAATGGATGCAAGCGGCGCATGATCGGTCCTTGCGACGTCCTTGGGGCGTATGTCCAGCAGTGGACGTGTTTCAGTTGAAATGATGATGATTTATTTATTCAATATGCATCGGATCGTAACCTACGTCTTATCAATTAAAGGACCGTGTATCGATGTATTTCAGGGTGGGGCGCCAATTCCAGTGCCAGCGCATCTTCGAGGTGCCGGCGCCCGTGAACGCGGTGGTGATGCACCCCGACCAGACGCAGATGATGGTGGGCGACCAGAGCGGCATCATCCACATGTGGGACTTGCGCACTGACCAGAACGAACAGCTGGTGAGAACTGACACTTATCTTACCACCATACTTGACAATTAACTTGTTTTGTACTTAATCCTATACTATTAAAAAAGACAACAATTATCCGGTCTGGTTCAGTAGCAGTCTACTGCGTACGCTCATAGAGAAGGTCAAATTCCACTGTCGATTTAAAAAATGTGGTAACTTTGATAACCCAAGGGATCGCTTAACCTTTTGAACGCCATATGTCGAATACCAAATGTGCTACCTACACGCCAAAGATGTTTGCTATGCTATGCAAATTACACCTTATTGCTACCAAACAAAGTCTCTTTTAATCTTGAACTCTTGTCGGCTGTAGCCGACATGGCGTCATTGGCACGACTTTTAGTTGACGGCCAGAGCCGACTGTGGCGTTGAAAAGGTTAACATACCGAATGATCCGCGACCGCTGTGACGCAATGATAGTTGAGTGTTTGTCGAAATTCAGATCAGAAGCAAAAACACACATTAAATAGAACCCAAGTATTATTAGACACTCATAAAATCATTTAGGTCCAATAGCCACGAAATACCTGACGAAATGTTTCATGGACACAAATGCGTTCAGGGTGGACAACAAATTAGTAATACGCATTCTCTGACAATTTTCAATCTGTCTTGAACAGCACCAACGCAGCATCCAACCCGCTCATTAATAACTCGAATAATTATTCTAAACCGTTAAGCATGTTACATTTCCAAATCTGACATATTTTTATCTCTAAAACTTATTGATATAAACAAGAGTCCTGGTCCTGATGCTATACCACCACTTTTTCTCAAAACTTGTGCGTCACAATTTACTGAACCTGTACACATCATTTTTAACAAGGCTCTAACGCGCGGAGTATTTCTCACAAAATGGAAAACTGCACATATTGCTCCTATTCACAAAGAAGATGAGGAGACATAGCCATTTTCAGACCTATTTCTATTCTTCCTTCCGTAGGTAAATTATTCGAGTCACTAGTACAAAAACGGTTATACTCACACCTAAAACCAAATATCAGCTGCCACCAGCATGGCTTTCTTCCGGGGAGATCAACCACGACAACCCTCCTTGGTTATGTCAAGGACAAACTCGAGGCGTACGAAAACAAAGAAGAAGTCCATGCCATTTATACCGATTTTTCCTAGGCATTCGACGTGGTTGACCATGGTATTCTTGTCCAAAATGTCGGACACGCTGGAATTTGCGGTTCTGTTGAGGTGGTGCGAATCATACCTTCAGAATAGAAGTCAACTGGTCATTGTTCGAGGTTTCAAGTCCCAAGTCAGGATCTTGCCCTCAGGCTTGCCCCAGGGATCGCATCTTGGCCCTCTGTTTTTCTTACATACATACATACCTTCACGCCTGTAATCCTAGAGTGGGGTAGGCAGAGCTACAGAATGACCTACAACTCTAAAAACTTGTTCATAATTGTGTAATCACATTTTGCACAATTAGGCTAAGATGTTTACCAGCGTATTAGTGACAGGTTGCAAACCGATCGCCTAACAGTACTACAAGCCTTTATTCCCTTAGTCGCCTCTTACGACATCCACGGGAAGACATGGAGTGGCATTATTGTAACCGGGCAAACACACTCTGTTTTTCTTATTTTATTAGCGATCTGTGCTTTACTACCCTTGATGTATGAACTAGTATTATGTTACAACGTTCAAAGCAACAAACGTGTATTGTGAATCGGTCAGATCCCGGAGGCGGAGGCGTCGATCCAGGACATCGCGATCGACCCGGAGGGCCGGCTGATGGCGGCCGTGAACAACAAGGGCGCGTGCTACGTGTGGGCGCTGGGCGGCGCGCCCGCGCGCGTCGTGCCGCGCCGCCACCTCGCCGCGCACCGCAAGTACGCGCTGCGCTGCCGGTTCAGCCCCGACTCCACGTGAGTACTGCTTCATTCATGCCAGGAGGACCGACCCCACCAACAATATATAACTAATCTTTGGTGGTGCCAAACCAACTTACATGATCTCGCCAATATAGGTACAGGGTTTTTTTTATGTGAATGGAGAAGGCAAACGAGCACAAGGACCCCGTTTTTCTGTGACAGCCATGTTTCGTAATTTTAAACACTCATTATGGATGCGAACAAGACAAAATGAAATTATTACCATTCCAATTATTCGTCGCAAGATCTATTTGGATTGTAGTAGTTGTGAAAAAAAAATCAATTGCTATGTGTTTTTATATGAGTTGTGATAACAATTAAACCAGATAAAGTATGTATGTATTAATGTATGTAATTATACTCTTTATCGTAGAAAAAAAGTCACTCGTTTAATTTGTAATCTCCCTTCCCAGTTTTTTGATAAGAATTCGAGATACAACCATTTGTATCTCGAACACGAAATCGAGAACACGCGGCGTACCGTGTTCTAATTAATAAACAGGATGCTTAATTATGTAACAGTTACATAATGAAAACTTGTAAATGGCCTAGGCCTGAAAAAATTATCTAGTGACAAGTAGGCTGTTAGTTTTCCGAATATAAATAAAATAAAATAAAATCATAATAATTATATAACTGTTACTACCATGGCAACGCTCATTATACAATTGTTTTCATACTTCGGTTTCGCTATAGATGGTATTCTGATACGGTTAACGATATCAATATGTTTATAGTACGAAGGTAGAAAAACAATAATTAATTAGCGTCTATAGCCTGTGCCAATTGAAATTGTGTTTACAACCAAACGAACCAATAATGTACCTGTATTACTCGATAACCACATGCTTTTAAAAATCAAGTGAGGTCTTAGCAATGATTTATACACTTGATCTTTACTTTCACATTAAGATTACGATTAATTAACTATTAATTATACGATATTTAAAATAAAAACACGCTTGATGAATATTTGAGGTTATGTGTCAAACTGTAGTAATTTCAATTAACCCCTTCATTGAATTAACAGCCGCACTCAAAGTCACTTAACGACGATTCAATCGTTCCTAAGTGCACAAGTCAATTATTTCTAAAATATCTCTGAGTACGGCGGTAAAGGTCGTGTGTGATGATATGGCAATAGAGAATATGCATGATTTTTTTAAATCGCATTTCTCAACAAAATATAAAGATACCGTAAAAGAGATCACCAAAAGTGAAATTTAAATCGGCCAAGGAATACGGATGATAGAAACATTTTAAACTGCTAATTACACAGCGATTAGATAGAGAGATCCGATGTGAGGTCAAGTAACAGGTCGGCCATATAAACTCCACGTTAAATTCTGTTTTGCTAGAAAGAAATAGGAATAAATCTTTGTTGGCTTATATCTCGGTTATTTTTATAGCTATTTAAAAAATGATGTTGTCTTCATCCATATCATAAGTTCCCTATAATATATTCAGAGTTTCAGAAACGATAAGCAAATGGCCTATATTAGGAAACCTGTATCTGTGGGGTTATATTTTAATGTTACATAAAAGTATTACATGTCATAAAAGTATCGGTTATCGATGTGATTGCATCTTAATGTTTATATTAAAGCATCGGTGACCGATACTTTAATGTAAACATTAAGTACAGGACAACCACAGATACAGGTTTTTCACATATTGTAGAAAACTTATGATATGCATGAAGATAAAGTTATGTATGCGACTGTACACATAATTAGGCATTAAAACACTCCTTTATTAATGCCTCTCATTATGCGCCAGTCGCATAAACTACCATTTCTTAACTGTTTATAACATGAATCAGCTTTTATTGAAGCTGGGTAAAATAGTGATGAATGTTCGGTATTGGCAGCATGCTGGTGACGACGTCGGGCGACTGGTCGGCGCGCGTGTGGCGCACCAGCGACTGGGGGCTGGCGCGCGAGCTGCGCCACGACTCGCAGCGCTGGGTGTGGGACTGCGCCTTCAGCGTCGACTCGCGGTACCTCTTCACCGGTGAGGGAACACATATACCATACTACCGTCAACATCTTCAATTTGGGTCCTTAGGTCCAAACTCAATCTGACATT
Source organism: Acleris literana (assembly GCA_946894065.1). NCBI lineage: Eukaryota > Metazoa > Arthropoda > Insecta > Lepidoptera > Tortricidae > Acleris > Acleris literana. The sequence goes on from OX335678.1 coordinate 6,357,346, forward strand.
CTACAACAATAAAGTTGAGTTTCCTATAAGGTACAAATGATTTGGCATCTAGAAGAAGAAGAAGAAATGTTTTTATCCACCAACCATAAGACACATATTATACACTGTGCCCGGGACGTACCCGAAGGATTTTAACAATCGATTCTAGACCCTATTTGGAGTATATAATGTGGTATAACATGTAGTCCAATATCGCATAATTTCCGAGATTTTTATTATTTAAAAAACAATTCCATAGTTAATTTAATTTGAACTCTGTCACCTTAACTTAAGGATTATTTACTAAGATACGAACGGATGCAGCGACAGCCGATCGTGTCTGTTAAAATTATTATTGTCTATTTATGACGGACCCGATCGCGCGTCGCAGCATACTTTCGGCTACGATCGCGTGTCGCGGAAGACGCCCGCGGTTAAGCTGCTGTGCGCGGCTTGGTAATATAGGGCCGTATTAATAAACTAATCTCATGCTCGTCTCGAGATGCGTCAAAAATGATAGTGTTCGATGGTTTGACGTTTACTTTGGCGTATCTTGTGAGTGTGACGGGCATCTCACCCAAGATGAGTTTATTAATACTAGACTTTAAATACTGTGTACATGATTTATTATCCTTTAAAGATTGTAAAATCCGCTCCGATCCGATGCGATGCGAGCCGTTTGGTGGAAATCATCCTATAGAAGTTGCATGACTGAGAAGACAGCTAAGCTAACTAGGGTTGATAATTATGTTTATCGGTGTCTATATCCTTAGTAACAAGCCTATATAGGCTAGAGCTTAGTTTGGGACGAGGTCCATTCGTGAGAAGCCTTTAATAATTTAATAATCTCTCAGGTTCGTCGGACAGCTACGCGCGGCTGTGGGACGTCGAGAAGGGCACCCTGGAGCGCGAGTACTGCGGCCACCAGAAGCCGATCACGGCGCTCGCCTTCCGCGACCAGGCAGTGTAACGCGCGCTATTACAAAGTATAGTACACGAGGGAAACCAACGTAAACGTCTAGTGGGAAAATACAAGTTGCATTCTGGGATATTCAATTACTATAGAAATCGAACTACATAGTCATATTGTAAAAAGGAACGTAAAAATGTTAAATATTGGGCCGATTTTTCCGATCCCCATATAAAGTTATGAACTTTCCTTTTTTGCCATAATAAAAGCAAAGGACAGAGCTTATATTGACTGATATCAATAACTGGAGATTGTTAAATCTCTTTCGGGGCAGTGATTTAACTGCTTTGTCGAACTGACCAATGATTTCCATTTGAATGTCAAATTAACAGGCTCGACGGAGCTCCGCTTTCGCGGAGCTCCTATTTCTGGGTGGCTTAGCCCACCGGGCCAGCTGAAGATAACATAACATAACCTAAACCTACCTAGTTGGACCACTGCCCCTAAACTGAAAAACCCACCCTAAGTCCCGTCTTACAGTATGTATTAGTGTGTGAAAATCTTGTTAGTTTAACAATGTATAAAATAACATACAGTCGGTGAGCACTTAGATGATGTTTCAGGTTTTTACTTCTTTCTCACTCGCTCTTAACAGCAGCGTATGAGAGAGAGTTAGACAAGTACAAACCAGAAGCACCTTGTAAGAGCTATCGCATCGTATATAGGACTGACGCAAGCTGTCGTGCCTATGACCGTTCCTATTTGACAGATTTTATAACCGTTAGCTTTCGTAAAATGCAACAATGTTAGCCTTACAGGACAGGTTTGCAAAGAGCCCTTCATTTCTAAGGGCCATGACCATGATTATTATGAATTTAAACTTTTTGTCATCTCATCTCTGTCACTAACAAGGTTTGTGTAGTCTCAATGGTAAAATACACTGTTGGGCAATGCAGGCTGATTGTTGCCTCGGCTTACTATTTTGATTTTAGGCATTGAAAAAAAACCATTAGTATCCTATTAATGTGCTATTTTCGGGGTCGAATTATGAAATAAAGGTGATTGAATTCGCATGAATTTTCAAAATCAGTTAATCATGAAATCACTGCCAGCATCAAACTCTAAAGTTCCAAGTTTGTATATAGTTTATTAGGTTACTTTAAGTAAAAATATTGTACATATTTAAAATAAGTTTGCAATTGTTAAGAGTTTTTTAAATAAAAAATAATGTCATTAAATGCTCTTTTATTAGTTGGATTTATATTTTAAAAGGGGTTTACATAAAAACAACCATTTTTATATATTCATGTAATATAAATTAAAATATACATATATTCACAGTCTAGGTTATATAAAAACTGCTTCAAACAATTACAATACATATTATACCACGGCAGCATCTATCACAATTACATCCACATAAACAAAATTAATAAAAAATATATGTTTTTATATTGCACTGCAACTGAACTAGATGAACAATCTTAATTGAAAGAGCAGACCCTATTAACGCCACACCCGATAATATTTTTACGTCGCCTTGCCAATCATGGTCGCGTTTATCGCAGTGGATAGATAAAAAAATAAGTAAAAATAAAGCACCGGCACCTTCGCACTTACTATATTTGTTAGAAAGAGACTGATACTTTATCCACCGCGATGAACGTTACCAAAAACGGCCCACAATACGTCATACGTAGACATAATAACGCTGACACGTTTTATAAACTAAGGCGTTAAAAAAGTTGAAACGATTGCACTGGATTAAGGCCGGACAACGACAACGATAAAAAAAAAAATACAGAGCAACGGCTTTCGTCGGTAAATTGCCACAAAATCGCAGATTTAATTGCAATTCTCACCGAGATCAAAATATTTTTTGTATATAAATGCTATAGCATAAACTTTTTTACTACCGCGTCAAATACAAGAAGCTGTTAAGCACCGATTTGCCTACTGCGACGCATAGCATATCCAACCGTGGCGTTAATAAGGTTAGGTTAAACCAATTCTTAAAATAAAATAAAATTCACATCAAACTATAACTAAAATTTAAAACCCCAATAGGAAATAAGTACAAACTAACACTTAAATGCTCTCTGGATAACAATAATTAAATCATAAGTACATAATAGTAGTTTACGTGACGGTTGCGTAATGACAGGCATCACACGAGTGTTTTAATGTTAATTACGCAGAGTCTCGTACAATACTTTATCTACACACATATTATAAGTACTCTAAGATGGGCTCAGAAGCCGAAAGGCAAATGACCAGCATTACCTTACCTGTGGTAGTAGGTGACAGCGATGACAGCTGTAACGTAATATTGAAATTACGTTATCGAATATTGTACGGTAATGAGATCTAAATTTGGAACATCTTCCAAAATTAACAGCTGTCATCGCTGTCACCTACTACCACAGGTAATGCTATTCATTGCCTACGGGTTTTGAACGCACAATGGAGGGCTTATGATATGAGTGTAGATAAACGTTATGTTTGGAATGTTTTAAATGCAACTTACACAGTGGAATTTCGACTAGAACCAATACAGGTTGTTCAAGATGATTGAACTCTGGGATTATTAAACTTAAAAGTACATAAGCAGCTTAACCCATTCTGGATGATGACTTTTACGACGAATTACTAAATTCGAAACTTCGAATGTCACATCCCCTATACAGTATTCCCAGCTTCTCAATAGCTTCGGCTGGCTATCGCTATCACGCTTGCACTCGCAACAGACAGTATATTTGTCACTAGTGTGTCATAGAAAAACGATGATTGCCGATCGCTATTAAGAAAATGGTTGCACTGTATTTATACAAGAAACGAACAAAAGATATTATGCCCCCCTAAATAAAAAGGACGCATGAGCAATTTTTTGTCAAAGTAAATTTAGCCTTAATAGTAAAGAAATAAGGTCACTAGTACATGCGCACTTCTATGAGACATACGCCCTTTTTTCTAAGGAGGGCAGAATTGATCCCGAGTCAATACAAGAAACACATATGTTAATAATTCGTCGCTGGGACAAGTGCCTAAAGGCCCCTCTCCACGATGGCCCATCATGGGCCAACAAAGGGACGGAGTAATGCGCAAGAGTGCTCGCTCTAAGGTGTAAATGCGTCTCGTACGCTCGCCCATGATGGGCCTTTGTGTAGAGGAGCCATAAAGAGGCAATTAACTCGTTCCTTTTTCAAACTTGTATATGAAAAATCGACACTAAAGAACGACTTATCGTAAGGCCCGAAGTCCAAAATTTAGGACATTTGTCAAAGTGACTTACGACTTTAGTTGACCGACACAAGATTATTTTTCGAACTAACGAAATTTGACATGGGCCTTACTAAACTGATTGTAAGGCCGCATTTTACCAAACTTGGAATAAGATTTACTGCGAGATTAGTCCGTATAAAGACCTTATTCCAGTTTGCTCGAATGCAACCTAAGTCCGGCCGTTAATCGGGAGATAAATATTGATATATTGTAACTTTGAACTTAATTTTTAACTGCTGGTTTCGTACATTCAAAAAATACCAAAATTCTGGTATTTTGGGAATGCGTTTTTGTAGCCATATTGAAAGGATTAAGACACAACCTTGTACTAGGGACATACCTCTTATAAAAAAATAAATCAGATCCTTTTAGTATAAACTTCAGTCGCTATTATAAATTATATTAAAATATTCTTAACACCAATTATAAGCAGACCTTTGCAACCACGAACAAAGAAACACGTAATTAAGGTATTTTGGATACTAGGTAAGCATATTTTTACTATATTATATCTCATGACAAAGTTTCATGTGATATTATGATTTTAAGCTGGCAAAAGCCTAAAGCACACAATGACCGTCGGCTGAGCTGCGGAGACGGCAGTGGGCGAGCGAGGAATGTTCAAATACTGATTGTAAAGTTTTTAATACAATTTAAATTCATTAGCCTCCTTCTTTTTGACTCGTTAAAAATAGTCGTTTGCCTCGAATTGAAATTAAGCAGATATACATCCCAACCCTATATTTTACAGACAAAACACAGACATATTGTCAATGTTGCCAGATTGTCGTATATGTCTAGTTTGTGAAATAAAGGAGGATGACGTAGCGTTTTGAAATTGTAGTTATTTTATAAGTAGTTGTGAACTCTAACAATATTTATAAGGGATAGGTAGCCGCACAAATATAATACATGAGCCCAATGTCGCTTCGCATTAATATAAATCATTTAATTGCGGTTAAAATCTGCACTGTTTATTCTGTGACTACTTTCACCGCTATTCATAGTTACAGAATTTATCCTGCAGGATTATGTACATACATATGTAGTTATGCAGCTTTTCCCTAATACGGGACGAGGCCGAGCTGGGCCTCTATTCAACTTGGGCATTTTTTAGCCTGTTTTAGTGTTCCACTGCAGGGCAAACGCCTCACCACTTTTTGGCATTATTTTTATTTTGCTTTTGTTTCTTGCTTCATTTTTCTATCTTGGCAAGAGTAGGATGAAAATACATAGAATTCAATTCCTAATAATATTGTTTGTACATTGTCGAATACAAAGATTAGTAAAGGTCCTCTAACAATATGATAAAGATATAATTTTAAGACGTCGCTGGGCTTTGTTTTAACTTATGTAGCAGAAAGATAGGTTATAACATATTGGAATAGAGCTCCAAATTATTATTTCTGCGGCAAGCAAAAGACATATTAATGTAAACAGCGTGTCGGAGGCTCGGCATACAGTCATCGTCATAAGTACTTACTTTTACACTTAGCGAAAGATTCGAATTGTCATAAAAAATATATTGTCATAAATAAATTGTTGAATGAGTAGAAGGAAACAATATGATGATCGGTTGACGTCGACACCGGGACTCTATCACACAAAGCTTTATAAGTGTATGGTTGAAGATTTAAATTTGTGACTCATTTGAGGTCCAACGTCAACGAGGTTAAGTTTCCTATAAGTTACAAATGACTCGGAATCTTTAATGACATCGACGACATCAAGCATTTCTTCTTTCAAATAGGTCCTAAATTTACGTTCGGGACCGAGTCTTCTTTTTTTTTATTAATAGCGGTCCACCGCAGTATCCCGCAGCGGTTTCGCCAGGGGCAACCGAGTAGAGTATACATTTCAATACGGAACAAATAAAAAGTAACATCTTTCGATCGGCCATCTTCCTTCCCCGAAGGTTACTCGAGACCGACCGCACGAGTCGCCAAATTTCAATTAAAACCTATCGTCAACGCGTCCAGTTATAAAGTTTGGAGCGACGTTCCTCCGCGGGCCGGGACGGTACCTGCGCGGCGGCGCGGCTAGAGCAGGTCGAGCGGCAGGCGCGCGACGTGGCCCATCTCGGAGCGCGGCTCGTCGGCGACGTAGGTGACGACGAAGCGCAGGTCGAGGCGCGCGGCGGGCGGCGCGGCCAGCAGCATGGCCTGCTCGATGCGCATGGCCGGCCCGCCCGCCGCCGGCAGCGCGCTGCCCGTCGCCGGCAGCAGCCGCACCTTGCAGCCCTGGGGGTGGACCACACTCGCTCAGTATGCTGCGCATATTTTGGCTCTGGGCTTCGTTCGTTTTGTCAAATTAGAATAAATGACCGCATTTTTTTTTCAAACGTTTTCCCTCTAAACGAACTCAAAAATAATACAATAAGGAATATGCATGGATTTTTTAATTCGCTTTCTCAATAAAATATGAAAATACCGTAAAAGAGATCACTAAAAGTGAAATTAAAATCGGCCAGGAACGCGAATGATACAGCGTTTTACTGCCGCACTCAGAGACGTCAATTAAATTTAATGCTTGATTAAAATTGCTGCCGTTACTTTCTTTGCTATAGCAATAGAATAAGACAACACGTCACTAAACAAGTATTAAATTTAATTGACGTCTTTAAGTGCGGCGGTTAAACTGCTAATTAGACAGCGATTACATAGATATAGAGATCCGAGATGCATTGTGACGTCATGTAACAAGTCGGCCATATAAACCTCATGTTAAATTTTATTTTGCTAGAAAGAAATAGGAACAAATCTTTGTTGGCTTATATCTTGGTTATTTTTATAGATAGTCAAATAGTACATTACTACAGAGACCGGGAATAGTAGATTGATAACCAAGGGTTGAAAGTGACCCATTTCACCCGAGATATTTCTGGCACTCGAACGAAGTGAGAGCGCTAATTGTTCGAGGGGAATTGGGTAATTTCACCCGAGTTAGACACCCTACTTTTCATTTCGAGGAAAGTAAAATACTACACGCACATTTTATAAAAGAGATGGAATATATTCGTGACGTAATAAAGGTCAAATTTCTTGTTTCGAACGGATGTTCGGCGTTCAATCTCCAATTGTATATAAGCTCCTTGGTCGTGACCAACTCGATTAAACTTTTCTAATGTTGGCAGTATGTGTATTTTCTAGATGCCCATGCCGAAACGTGAAAAAAAAGTGTCATGCTATGCTAGATATCATGGCATTATGGCGGGCAGCAGAATAGAGGAATAATTTTAAATGTTGATTTTCTGTAACTGCGAAAAAAATAGACCAGTCATACAATGATTTTAATATGAACTTATAGATCGTAATAAATACGTCGTTTAACGTATAGCCGAGTTTAGAAATATGAAAAGCTTTTATTTTAATAATATGACGTAGCTCAATTATCTTAGACTCCGTGGCCAATCGTAACTATTAAAAAAAAATTACTTTCCACCCTAGAGGTGAAAACGCAATTTTCCACCCGGCCATCTACCCATTCAAATTAAACTTTCCGAACAGGAGACATGAAAAAATATTTTTCTCAACTGTTTGTTACATGAATCAGCTTTTATAAAAAATCACAATTTCAATAAAATAAATTTAAATGGAATAAATTGAAATTTAAAATATTAAATTTATTATTATATGAAAATAAACGACATAAAGACACGCAAAAGATATCCCGGATATATTTTATTATCCAATCCGGAATCAGATAATAAAATAGGTAATGCAGCCAGGGTCATGGGGACCATGCCGCGAGCGGACCTGCTAGAGGGAGTGTTCTTTTTATAGTGGTGATTATTATTTATATCTTTAATATTTGAGTAGCTTAGTTTAATTTTAATTTTAATACGTTTAGTTGGATGTAAATAAAGTCTTTTTATGATAATAAACTAGCATTAAGTTTAGATTTTTTCATACCTAATACTTATCAAAATGCAGTGCTGTTCTGTATTGACGCAAAAAAACGCGTTATAAACCTACAGGTTATAAACCTCCTACCATTCGTAGCAATTTGCAACCTGCACAACCCACTCGGAATCAACCGACTTTTATCCGTCGAATATACATTGCAAATCTATTTTTTTACCACTAACCTTATGAACAAGACATACCTTTGATAAAAGTCTTACCTTTGGTACAACAGGCTGGAACCTATAATCTACAATGTTGTACGGACTGTTGTTAGTCGTGGCTACGACGATAACATTGACGTCATGCCGCGGCTTGTCTTTGTAAAACTCCAGCACCACGGTGACTCCTTCCTCTTCCTTCAACACGTTCATCGGAGGCAGCTCGCTCGGCGTTAAGCTTGCCATGTTCACTGTGATATCAGTTATTGGTTCGACGATATTTCTATCTGTAGGTTGAGTTTGAGTTTGATGTTCTTTGGGTTGTATCGGTACCAATGTGTCTCTTAACCGGTCCGCCGTCGCGTTAACCGTCTCGCTGATGTCCACTAAGTCGTCATCGTTCGGGCTCACTGGGACGACTTCTGGTTTGTCCTCATGTTTTTTGGCAAAGAAATCTAAATCTAATTCGCCGCCGTTCTTTGGTTCGCTGTGCTTTGGTGAAGACTTCTCCAGCTCTCTCATGGTCATCTTTTTAACATGTTTACTGTAACATATGAAATTAATGTTACCACGACGTCTAAAGAAAAGCATACAAAACAATTGTAAATCAATCACACAATTTATTTATTTGACATACATATAACAAAATGTTATAAAAATTGAGATGTATAGTCAACTAAGAAATACCTTTACCACTTCTGGACCTTAATATTCTAAAAATAAAGTCGTTTCAGTATCCCACCAAACGCAAGATAGTGACAGAAGGAGAAATAATGGATTAGTACTGATCCCCCTGACATATAAAGACGTGGACAGTTAAAACATGCATACCTATTGAAATTGTCAAGGCGTTTAGCGTTGTCCGGCAGAGCTTGCTTGAGGAGCTGAGCTCCGAGCGAGTCCAGCTCGTTCCAGCCCTCGGCTTTGCTCGCCTTTTCGCTCAGAAGATCTACATCATCTGGAATATTACAAAACTATTCAGTCTACTTCACTACTACTACAATCCTACGCAGAATTATATGACATGATGACCAATTTACCAACGCGCCAAACGTGGGGAATATTAAACTTGTATGTTATGAGAACTATCTAAACTCCGCATGAGCCGGCAGTAGATGTATAAAAACAGCGGCAATCAAAATATTAAGCTGAGACTATAATGGCAAGACCTAGGTTTTGCGCGGCGACGAGTACCGAGCAGCAAAAACCGAATGCAGATTTATGAAACATTGCCGCGAGTCGAGTCGCTACAGCGGCGATAATGCAAGTTGTCTGTAATGCCATTGCGACCATCCGCTGGGACGACAGTCGCGGCCACCTAAGGCTGCGGCTCCACTGAGGCGGAGATGAGCCGAGTGGAGCGGAGCTGTGCCAATATTAACCAATAGAATCTAAACTAACGTTCGCAAGTGGCGCTCGACGTGACCGCATGCGCCTTCTATTGGTTAATTATTGGCACAGCTCCGCTCCGCCTCAGTGGAGCCGCAGCCTAATGAGGCCGATAATGTGCTTACCATTTTGTTTCGCATCAGGCATCAAATTCACAGGTTTCAATGGCTCAGCAATATTGCTCGGCCCGTCTTTGGCTGAAAATATGTCCCCGAGGTCATCTATGACCTGGCTTTTGACTACGTTGACTTTGTCCCCGTCGCCTATTGGTGGAGTACCCCCGGCAAAGTCCAGCAGGCTGTTGCTATTAGTGGATTTGCTCTGAGTTTGCTTTTTGGCTTTTTTCTCTGCCATACATTTTTTGTATGCTTCACCAACCCCGTCCAGGATATCGATTGAATTTATTATATCTTCTGTAAACCAAACACAATTAAATTAGGAATACTAACTATACACTTCTTGCCTCTGTAATGTTATGCAAGTTACACAAAGGTGGTCGAAAATCATTAAATATTATATTCACAAATAGTTTTGAAGTGCAGATGTAGTAAAACTGGTGAATAATCAGAATGTCCTACTTTCACAGTTGCTAATCTATGTTTACTGAAGCTAACTGAGAAAAACAGATAAAAACTATTGACTGAGGGCAGAGTTCATCAAAAATTAAACTGACAGTTAAGTCTTAATCAGCTGTTAATCAATACATTTGACACTCATTAAACCGCTAATCGTCCGTTTAATTGTTGGTGAACTCGGCCCTTATCTGACTTAATATGACGTCATTTGATTAATGCTGAAATGTGACATGTGCTGGAAGTCTAAGCAATGAATAACTTTAGTATTGAAAGTTATTAACCTGTATATTAATAGTTGGCAACAGGTTACTCTTCAGTCAGTCAGAGGCATAAACATTTAGCAGTATACCTAGCCATAAAGTAAAATGGGACAGCTCACCTAGGTTCTCCTGGTTGGTCTCTGCACTGGCGAGACGGCGCAGCACGGGGCGCAGGCGGCCGCAGCGCGCGAACAGCTCATCAATGAGCTGCTCCTCATCAGCCGTGGCGTCCAAGGCGTGTAACAGCATGTCCTGAAGCAGCCCCGCGCTATCCAGGGCGGAAGCCACTTCGTGGGTACGACGGAAATTGGCTTCGCTGCGCCGCTCTTCCTGATAGAATCAGCGATAGAATGCTTGGGGTTGCTTTGTGACAATAATTCTGCCACACCTCATCATTTACAATCAGTGATTGAATGAATTGTGCTATTTGTGTTCGACTTTGTGATGATGAAAATGTGAAACTGATTATGAGATAAGAGAAAACAGATGTCAAATGAACCTCAGGAAAAGAAATGTTATAAAATTATTTTACCAGTTTAAAAATTGTTAGCAATGGGGCACATCATACGGCTGCGAAAATTTACAACAAAATACCTCCTACAATCAAAAATATAATATAAATAGTCTATATTTTGTAGTACCTATGTTAAGGAGAATTTAAATTTCAAAATGTTTAAGGAAGAGATTTTTGCATTATTTATTTAATTTAATTTGTTATATAATGTAAATGTGATTTTCTAAACATAATTTCGACATAATATTATAGACACAATATTGTCTTGTTGCAGTACCCTTGCAGGGTTTATGTTGAAGCATAAATAAAGCAATAAATTAATATGACTCTGACTATCAAAATTAAAACCAGGTGATTTACCCTTCAAATTATGGACAAAGAAATACAAAGTTCTAGTTTGTTTGTTATGAATAAGTGAGAGGTTAGAATAATTACATACATAATTCAAGTAAATCTTTTAACCCATGTGCTTAGACACGAATCTATGCTCATATATCGTTTTGTATATTTGTTTAGTTTAACTCTTTGTATTACCTACATCTTAATCTAAAGCATACACAATAGGTAATCAACATTTATTTAAATTATTTATCATGCAATCTGGTTGTAACTTTGGTAAAGATCTAAGTTATAATATAACAATGGCATGCAAATTATATGCAAAATACTGCCAGAGTAGTTTGTCATTTCCTGTAAGCAGGCTAATAATAGGTATGTAATAGGCCGCTCCATGAGTCCAAGGTTCAAGTATGAACAAAACATGATCACAACATAGTAGGTCTAAATTAGAGATGCAAAGTATGAGATGCATAGCTATGAAGCGCAAGTGCCGCGCGCCGTGGACGTTGCAACTTGTTTTGAATTATATCTTCAGTTGCCAGCTATTTTAAGGTGGCCACTGACAGTCAGTCCTCTGGAGCTAATGCAATCATAGTCAATGAAATGGACAAACACCAAAATTTAGCCGACTTACAATGTCAGCCCAATGGCTTAAGTATTTTAGTTGATGAACCTGCAAATGGATGTGGGTTTGTCATTTCACATTTTCAATCAAATAAATGATTTACAATTGAATTAATGATCAAATAAATAAATGATAAGATTACATTTGGCAGGACGCCACACCAACTGGTGCATTGAACTGACTGCCAAAGACCAACTTTTATCCGACACAATCTGCCTTTAGTTAATTTTGAATTTTTGATTATTCAATTCCAACTTTTGAACCTAGTAGGATAAATTTATCTGACTATGATTAAATTAGTGATGATAGTTAATATTTTTTTCTCAATATCTTCTACACATTACTAATGTTACTTATTCAGTATTAGGGTGAATGGTATGCCACTATCCGGTATCTAGCTGAATAGTAACTTCATGGCCGCATAGACCAGATACTGTATAGCTACTGGATATTTATTGCATCTCTCGTCTAAATGCTTCATTTTTATGCTGAATAAGGTAAAAAATATATATAAAATTCTACTGACTTACTTCTCGGACCATGCTCTTAATAAGCCTGTTAGCATGTTGGAGATCTTCAGGCTTTTTACTTTGCAGCAGTTTCTGGAGCAGGCTAGACTTTTCCTCATCCTCAAATATGGCATTCTTATTGCGAGGACTAACCACCACATCTTCTGGAGGTAGCGGTGGGGGGGTTTCTTTTACCACCCCTTGGTTTTTCAGCATGTCAAAGGCGACTTTGAATTTAGTCTCTTTTGGATACTCAATAGACCAAGCATGAAGCAATTGTAACACCTATAATGTGGTTTAGAATAAGGATAATGGAAATTAATGATAGTTTTAATTTAAATATTTTCCTGCTTAAAACAGGTCATTAATTTTCTTATTACTAATTTTTAAAATCTTTGGATGCTTATTGTAAGGCTTGAACATTAAGCGTAATAAAAATAATGGATAAATAATATAAATATCAGAGGCTCACCTTGGTTTGAACTTCAGGTGCTGTCCTATTAGCAAAATATTTAGGCGATACAAGTTTAATCATCTCGTTTAGGAACCTAAATTTTCCGATTTCAGCGTGAAAATTGGATCCGCATTTACGCATACAGCGGTCAACAGTCGCGAGCGCTAGGAGCGCCTCGCGGGCGTTCTGCGAGTGGATGCGTGCCGACAGGGCCTGGGCCGCCAGCTGCGGGCCCTCGGCGCAGTTCCGCATCACACTGCAAAACGCTTCCAACGCTAAAGCGTCCGGACATGGCAAAGATTCGTGCGTAGCTTTCACTGCACAACAAAAACAAATTACACAATACTATCATTCATAAACACAGTACAACTGATAAGTAAATATACATACGGAGTAATGCATCCAAGCTGACTAGCGTCACATTCATTTTCAAACATTACATTAAAGACTATTACAATAACTATTAGCTTAATGCGGTAAACAATACGGCCGAATATTTTCGCCTAGGTGACTGATTGACCAGATTGACATTTCCATATCTCGCTAAAAACTAGTGCTTGACGCAGCAAATATTGTTAATTACTAAGCAAAAAACTTATAAAAACCGATAAGTTTTAATTAAAATCGGTATAAGATCTTACGATCTTGGTACAGCACTAAGTTTGTCTTGCTTGTCTATGGATGGTTTCTGTTGACATGTTGATAAGTGTCAATTCAATAGTGTCATTCAGTCCGATATAGGAAAGGCTAAAAATATATTTTGAGTTTCTCGCGAGAAGCGGACGGTGCCTTATTACGTCGCATTTACGATGAATATTTCACGAGTGTCCAGGCTTCTCGCCCAGATCAGGAGTATCTCAAGGCCCGATCAGGTAGTGCAAAAGAGAACGGCTACGACCACTCCGACTGGTGCTATTCTACCGGAGCCAGGAAAGACCCCGTTTGGTCTTGTAGGCATTGTGTGCGCCGTGGTTCCTGGCCTACTCATTGGAGCGGCGATAAGCAAAAATATAGCTAATTTCTTGGAAGAGAACGAGCTTTTCGTGCCTTCTGATGATGACGACGATGACGACTAAACAAAATGTCCACAACTCATAAAAAATCTTGTTTGTACATAATCAGCCTTCAATTTATTCTCATAAGGTTCTTCCAGATAAACTGATAGCCAAATGCAGGTATTTTAAGTAAAAATGCTCTGAAACAATTTGTTTATTTTTATTTATTAATAGATTTATAATACAATTGTTACAAAAACTACATGAAGTGGGTAATATGTTTTGTGCTTCACTCCCGTTTTACCGTTTATTGCATATCAAATTGACATTGTGTAATTTGAATTTTTAATAACTTAATCTTAGTTATATTATATACATAGTTACAGTATGTGAATCATTCAAATTATAAATCAATAATATTTCTATGTTACTTCTAAATAAATTAATAGAATTTGAAGTGTAAATGCATCATGTCAAATGCATAGCTTGTCACAGGGTGACAAAACAATCTCTGCTACACTAGTCACTGTTACACCAGTAGCAATAGGATAATGTTCATAATCTCATCATTCTTGTGCTTAATATTTTAAGTGAAGATGACAAATAAAATGACTTTATAAAATGGCATGAGTCAGTCTTTTATTTTAAATATCTATGCTTTCTCGCTAGTGTCTTTTATGGAAGCCCAAAGGGACACTTCATCTGAAAATTGTGCAAATCACTTCAAAAAACCTTATTCATAGAATCTTATGTTAACAAGGCAGTTGTCACGTCGCAAAACTCAATTCCTAATACTGATTCTTGTAAAACTTCAAAATACTTGGACGGCAACAAACTGAGGTTCGATTTATTTTAGTTGTAACAAGGATAACAATCATCATGTCAGGCGAAACATATCCACTGTAGGACATAATCCTTCCCCAAAATCTCCACCATTACTTGTATTGCCAGTCCGTAAATGTTTATAAAATATCTATTTTGAAATGACTATCCCAAATTTTGTGAATACACAATATATACATGACTTCCTAACATTTTCAGCTCCTTATATTGTAATTTGTATATTGATGACATCACAGATGCGTCATGCAGGCAGAAGTGAAATTGTTTCGAGGAATTTTGCATAATCAAGCAGCTTAACCTTTTCAACGCCACAGTCGGCTCTGGCCGTCAACTAAAAGTCGTGCCACTGACGCCACGCTGTTCAAGATTAAAAGAGACTTTGTTTGGTAGCAATAAGGTGTAATTTGCATAGCATAACAAACATGTTTGGCGTGTGAGTGGCACATTTTGTATTCGACGTATGGCGTTCAAAAGGTTAAGAAGAGTTTGTATTTGTTACTGATGCAGAATAATACTTTTTATAACAGAGCTTATAACTGTTTGGTTCTTAGTTTGTTTAAGGACTCTGTTTTGAATGTTTTATCTACTATAAATTTGACTGCAGTAACAAACAAGAAATCAAATAAATTAGGGTTCCTGCCCCGTTTACGTTAAGAGTATTAATAAAAATCGTGATTAATACTTGAAACAAGAAATAGTGAAGACAAATAAGAATAAAGAGAGTGTAGGGTAAAGTTAGCCCAATTTATATATGAAAGAGTATAAAGGCAGAAAAAACAAGATGTACTAAAC
Organism: Acleris literana; assembly: GCA_946894065.1. Lineage (NCBI taxonomy): Eukaryota > Metazoa > Arthropoda > Insecta > Lepidoptera > Tortricidae > Acleris > Acleris literana. The sequence goes on from OX335678.1 coordinate 6,372,875, forward strand.
TCTCGGGAATAGAGCTGTACCATGAGACCAATTCAATAAAGTGCAAGAATAAGAGCTTTTTGGCTATGTAACTCAGTATTGCATTGCACCTTATTTTCTTTGTTAATTACATGGATTGCAGATGATAGGAAACTTGAGTGCTGGGAAAAATACAATGACATTTTCATACTTAGCTAACATGGTGGGTGAACACAGACGTCACATACACGTTTTATACGCAAACTTGACACTAATCAGAGTACTCAGACCTAACACAGTGCAGGGTTGTCAACATACATTAATATTTATTTAAAAAAAGGTAATATCCGCACAACCATTTATCTGATTTGGCTTTATCATAAATTAAACCCTGTCAAGGCAAACATTTTGCTTATTAACCGGATTTTTATCAAACAAAATCCTGGGTACGTCTTCTCACATAGTTATTCTATTCATAGATTCGTTGTATCAGTGCAAACCGGGTATAGGTTTACTCCGGAGGCCTCTTGTGCTCTCCCCAGCCGTGGAAGCACTTTGTGAACCGTCGCGACTCCTTATTCTTGAGCGTTAGGAACAGCTTGCGCGGCAGATTCGGTTGTAACGCCTTCATGTGTTGGATGTACACCTAAGAAATTAAAGTGTCCATATTAGTTGGTTTAATGTGCCACTACATGCATTGGTTGCTTTAATGTGGCTCTACTTTTTGGGTAGGTACTAGTTTTAATTTAGAAGGCATATGGTATATCAGCTGTTTCAGCAACTAGCTTTACTTCTAGCCTTATAGTCCGACTTTCTTGTGCGACCGTCTCGCAGGATGGCAGACCTGGAAGGCAAGGCAACTGCCAGTACGCGGTAAGCTGCGTGCTTTCCTGCCCTGCTATGCAGTTTTTGTTTAAAATAAAATAATCAAAGCAATTATCCCCGTTGCTATTAAGCAAAACACTACGGGTGACAAAACAAAAATCATTTCGCTCAAGAATTTGTCAGACTATAACTAAAGTCGGCTAAATCCCTTATGATTGAAATTATGATAGATTATTCATTCCAATTTGCTACGCTTATTTTTCATTAATAAATCGGTTGCTGCACTCTAAATCTTAATCGTCTTAAGATTCCACAGTTCACGAGTCGATACGACCCACCGTGTCTACCACAAATATCTACCCATGCGTCGGTGACGTTATGACGTACCTGCGCCGATTTGTAGGCGAGCTTAATCTCCACTTCTGAGCACTTGGCTCCGAGCCACAGGAACACCTGGTCGCCGTTGTCGAGGATCATGATGTCGTCGTCCGCCAGGTCGTCCTGGGAACCACGCAGTGTCAATTGTACAACTCATTTATGGAAATTATTAACCAAGGGACGAAAGTGATCAATTGCCATTGGGCCTATTGCTATAGTTCGAGGGCTCAAGTGATGGTAACCCGACATTTTATCGAATTTCACTTTATCGATTGTATCATTTAATCGAATTTTCTGCTTAGCATACTTTTAGCATATATTGAATATTAATTATTATGTAGGTTATGTTAGATTAGACTTGTACAGTCAAGGACTTTAATTGTTATGCCACTATGGAACCCTGTCATAATGACAGCGTCAAACCAAATGACAGAAATTACGCTTAAATGAATGATTAACGTTATGCGACAGGGTTCCATAGTAGCATAACAATTAAAGTCCTTGACAGTTCCTACAAAAAAAAAAACTCCTGCGACGTTCGTTGAAATATGATTCGATAAAATAATAGGTACCATACAGTGATACAAGCGTCTTAAAGACTACTTTTATTTTGACTGAGAGGAAAGTCAACAAAAATAACAATTTTCAATAAAAAATGTTGACTATTAGACGAGTTTAAGAAAAGTCAGAGTTATTTTGCAATGCCTGTATAAGATTCTTCCTTGGTCTAGCATAGAGTAAGAAAAAGAGTTTTTGATCAATTCTTTTCTTTTGAAGGAACCTATATTGATCTTAATTATTTTCTACAGTAGACACTTTTAGTATAAAATATACTTTTAGGTATTTAAAAAAATGTAAACAAACCAACCACTTGATATAGTTCCTCAGCCAATAGAAGCAGAACACTGAAACGTCAAAGTTCGATAAAACAGTTTTGATTGGCTGTTTAACAATGTCACGTGGTTTGGATTGTTGGATGGTTGATTATAAACTAACTCTCTAATAGACTGACCTGGCAGAAGTCAGTGCACTTCTCAGAGACTGTGAAGTAACCCTTCTCGTTGGAGCAGCGGAACAATCGTGTGTAGTTGAGGAACTCTGCATCCGTGTCGTATTCCTTGCGACCCCCGAGCGCCACCCAGAAGAAGTTGTCTGGCTCGCTACCCTCTGTCAGCACCTGTTTTAAAATGAAATGAAATTGATAGATTTTTATCGAGCAAGTTTTTGAATAGTACAGTCAACAGCATAAATAAGTGATCATTTATGTACCTTGTCGCCTTCAATCGTTTCACAATTTTGTATGACATTTCAAACACGACGTTAAAGTGACAAGGTACATAAATGATCACTTATTTATGCTGTTGACTGTACTTATATGCTTAGACACGGATCCGTGCCAGCCTAAGAACTGCGTAGGCACGGATCCGTTCCAATGCTCTGCGAGCCTAACCGCATTTTATTTTAAACTTTCTTACTCAGCATCGTAGGTTTAAAATCGATTGTAGGTTTAACCAATAAAGTATTGAAATTTACAAAAAATCGCTCCCTGCATAAAAATATTCAGTATGGCCGCCATTTCTGTGGGTTTGAACTTGACTTGACGTGACAAGTCAAGTGACCGCGTCGCCGCACTGAGCCGTCAAATTCTGAAACGGCTCCCGCATACGAGGGGTAAACTTTTAAGAAATTGTTTATTTCTCAGGCTAGCAATTGGACACTTCTTCAATTTTAATCTTATTAGCTGAAAGACGGTCCAGTGCCGCCCTTATTTAAGATTATAGATATTGTACACCCACCAAAGTTTCAAAATTTCAGAGTTTGTCGTCAGTTTTTCTCAGATGGGCTACTCCGAACCGCCTAACCAGCGATTAGTGTCTTATGGCCGAACCCTATATTCAAACTGCGGACGGATATAGGCTTACTTCGGATTAAAATTTGACACATTTTGTATGGGCAAATGTCAAATTTTAACCCGAAGTAAGCTTTATCTGTTCGCGGTTTGAAAATAGGGTTCGGCCGTTAGTCAATTTTAGGTGCTTGTACCTAACTATAATTTGAATAAATAAGAATCCAACCCCCGCGTACACGATCGCCGACATAGAGTCGCTGGGGCCTCTAGCGGCACGTTCAGGATGTAGCTGAACGTTTACAGGCAAGTTCATAAATATGTATACACTTTAGTACCTTGTCACTTTAATCGATGTGACAATTCGTGAATGACACTTTAAACATAACATTAAATATTTAAGCTACTAAAGTGTATACATATTTATGAACTCGACTGTACAAACAACACTACACTGCATTACCTGCAGGCTGACCCAGGGGTTGTTGAACTTGGTCTCGGCGATGTGCTCGATGAGCCGCGCCGCGTCGGCGTCGGCCTTGGAGCCGATCCACGCGTACACGATCGCCGACATAGAGTCGTTGGCACCCTCTAGCGGCACGTTTAGGATGTAGCTGAACGGGAAAAAAAGGTGTTTTTTTATATTGGTAAGTTAGGATCGAAGATATCAGAATAGAGTCACGTCAACGTCGTCTTAAACTGTCACTGTCAATAATAGGGGCTGGATTGATTTGATTTATATTTAATTGGATGAGACGAAAACGGCACAAGTCACGAAAATTGTTTGCAATAGCCAGACCTTGTAAACAATTTTGAGTAAAGACTTGAATCGCTTACATTTTTGTTTTCTACATTCATTTTTTTTCCATAATCAACTTGTTTAGTCCTCTCCTCAACGTCTTATAAAGGCAAAATGCAAAGTATTGCAGAGGTTACCAGAAGGCGCTGTTGAGTTGTGCGGCGTCCGCTTTGACCTGCACGAGCCGCGTGCACAGCGCCGAGCCATTGCTGCGCAGCTCGAACAGCTCCACGGCCTGGTTGCCGTTCTCCTGCACAACAAACAGTTCTCATTTTACATTAGATATTCAATATAACTTTAATAAGTTGTACCAAAGAGATTAACAGGCTCAGCGAAATGTGGAGAGCTTCCGTCACACCGACAAATAAGAGGAAGAGAAAGAGAATATTACCATAAAAGCTAGAGTACCTAACGATCTTGCCGATTCGATATCACTGGGCAAGCACCATAAAAAGACCGATAGATTAATAAGATAAAATAGCTCGTTAAGGCTACCACATGTTGTATTTCCTCACTTGTCGCTAAGTGCGTCTCTTTCATTACAGTCTAGATAGAGATTACGTCCAGCCGGCGGCACAGCTGCTTGAACTGCGCTCCACGAGGGCTCTAGCTACTGACACTGACCGGCTTCGCGTTCCTCTTGCCGTCCTTGATGATGAACCGCCGGTGGAAGTGCGCCAGGAACTTCAGGCTTTCCTGCTGCTGGTGCGTGCGCACGACGTCCAGCCGGCGGCACAGCTGCTTGAACTTGCGCTCGAGCCCAAAGGTGAACGTGAGCCAGCCCATGTTGGGCGCGCGCCGGCCCTGCCAGAAGTACACCACCCAGGTCACCGCGTCGGGGTCCGCGTCTTCTTCTGGGTTGGACGCCTCGCTTTCGTCTTCCGCCTGTGATTACAAAATGGTTCAGTCAGTACCCAGTTGCTCTCCGGAGAAGAATAAAGAACTAAAAGGGTACAAAGTTTACATTTAATGCGTATCCATGTTCTGCCCTCTAGTTAGAACTGTAATTCCAAATCAATAGCCACAGCAGACTAAATTCTCTACTGTTAATAAAAAGGTTGCACTTGCTACAAATGTTTTGTCTGGTAAATACTCGGAAACCTCGCCAAATTAGTGTCTCTAGGATGGGAACATTTCCGCAACGCTGTCAATCCCTAAACCAACCAACTTTTAAATCAACTATTGCTTTAAAATAATCAAAGATAATTGTAAAGTACTCACCTGTGGCAATATGTACCGACAGAGGAACACATAACAATCAGCGCTATGGAAGATGCCGAGCTCCGCGTCAGGTAGCCGCACGAAGTGTCTTCCCTCAAGCACGAAGGCTTCCATCGCTTCGAGGTCTTCGTTCCACTCGTCTGCTAAAGTCTTGGCTTCTGCTGCTGGCATCGATGGTTGGCGAGGGGTGAACAGCGCTGAGAGGTCCGCTCTGAGGACAATGTATATGTAACATGTTACTTAATATGCTAAGGTATGTTCAAGTCTTAGGATTTTCAACAGTTTTAAAGCATATACCTGTGACCATGCATGCAATTCCCTATCATTCTAAAGTCTGTTCCTATTCAGACTGCCAATGACAATAACAAGTATACCTGACTGTAATTGTCTTTAGATAGAGGATGAAATAGTAATGAGAAAAATGTTACCTCTTATTAATTTATTAAAAAGGTTGAATATATATTCATCATCATCATCGTATTATTATGCTGGGTGCGACAGAGACGAAAACCTCTCTTATCAATCAAATCTATCAAACCTAACCACATTTTAATTTCAGAAATAGTTCGAAAAACAATATCTTTATGACAAGACTGTGTCAGTGTAATAGTGTTTTCAGCGAATGTGCTTTTCATCAAAAAATACAATATAAAATAGAGTGTATAAATAAAAAATATGACTAGGCTCAACCTTCAAAAGTACGCGAATATGGAGTTATAATGGTAAATTGATTTGTTTATAAGAGTGACGGAACGAATAGGAACAGACAACTGAATTTAAAATCATTTCTTTTTCATGGAATATAAAGAAGAAATCAAACGAGCACACATGCCACCTGATGGCAAGTGGGATCTGAGACCCATAGACATTTCATTCTCAAGACTGCTATCCTAAGACCGCAAATGCGTTGCCAACCCTGGGGCCCGTTTCATGAAAGCTTGTAACTTGTAATACAAGTGGAAGTCTCTTTTTAATACATACTGTTGAAAAGAGAGTTCCGCATATAATATAAGCTATTATTTTATATGCAATAGGCCCCCAAGGACTAAAATGAGTTAAGGCTAGTAAATTCACCGGTTGTCTTATCCCCACACCAGAACAACAATGCGAACACACCTGCTAGAAGTAAACCCTGACCAGAAATAATATAAAAAATCCTCTAATGCGGTCGCTAATACTTTTTTTATCTGTGATTCCTGAATTGAAATAGAAATGACAGTTCATATAATTTCCGCAATATGGCGAGGGTTTTTTTTTCTGGTCAGGATTTATGTGTAATTGTCTGTGATATGAAAGATACCAAAGCGTAACTCATAAATCGTGTTTGTGTGTGTGGGTGTGTGTAAGTATGTCTGCTTGTAGTTGTGTGTGTTGGCCTCACTTGGTCTCCTGCTGCTTGGCCCAGGAGGCGAGGTCGGCACCGGTGCGCGCCACCGACTCCGCCGTGCGCGTGAAATCCACCGCTATCACCTCCTCCCACCCCAGGAAGAATGTCTTGAAGATCTGAATACAAACGTATCATTCATCGGGCTGTTTGAATTGCATTATGTCGTAGCGTTACACTATACACAAAAACAAGTAGGATTTTGCTGAAATGCTCGCACCCACCTCAACTGTTCTCTGTTTGGCCTAGTGGTTGACTGGTAGAGAATGCCTTAAGGCATTAAGTCCGCCATTTGTATTTACTTTTTGTATTGTGCAATAAAAGTTAAAATAAATAAATAAACAATAGTAGTTTACGTGACGGTTGCGTAATGCTAATTACGCAGTCTCGAACAATACTTTATCTACACAAATATTATGTACTCTAAGATGGGTTCAGAAGCCGAAAGACAAATAGCCAGCATTACCTTACCTGTGGTAGTAGGTGACAGCGATGACAGCTGTAACGTAATAAAATTGAAATTTTTACGTTATCGAATATTGTAAGGTAATGAGATCTAAATTTGGAACATCTTCCAAAATTAACAGCTGTCATCGCTGTCACCTACTACCACGGGTAATGCTGGTCATTGCCTACGGGTTTAGAACGCATAATAGAGGACTTATGATATGAGTGTAGATAAATAAATATACTTAGTCATACATTACGAAGATTAATACGTGTCTTAGTATCCTCACCAATCAAAACATTCTACTGAAATAAAAAGATGGAACAGACTGATTAGGAACTTTAATATCTGAGGTCTATCTTAATTGGCTAGATAATGACTCATTTGTTTGTTTACATTTAGTTAATTACCTACTCAGTTATAATATAGAACTGTATAGGTTGTTAGTTGTGATCTTTCAATATTATAGTTGCTTGGAGTAAGGCTAAGGAAATGAAGCAATCATATGTGATTAACTCTTGTAAAAAGTCACAAGTCAGCTTGAGGCGTGATATTTCCCATCGTATATCACAAATGTAGTGAATAAACACATGACATTGTTTTTGGCCGGAAAAGTTCGTATTTATCTTGCTTTCTCAGCTAGCATTAGTACCCCTCGATAAGCTAATTGAGAAAGCAAGACAAATACAAAATTATCCGACCAAACAGGCAGAAATTTACAGCTACCTGTGTTTCGGTGCCCTCCTGTAACCTTGTGACGAGGGCGTAATCCGGCCGCCACACCATGTTGAACAACTCTTGCGCGAGTTTAACGGCTGCTGCTCGGACCAGCCGGGACGACTTCTTGCCGAACCTATCAAACAAACGAAAATGTTACACAAACATAGTATGACACGTTATCTATGAAAAGGGACCTTATTGTCGATGGCGCTTCCGCCATCCAACTAGCTACTAAATCTAGGGCTAAGGTTTTGTTTTTGTTTTTTTTTAATATTACCTATTAGAATCTAACTTACAAAATTAAGGTTGCAGTTGAAAACCAGCGCTGTGGCCCCGCGGCAGCACATGCTGAACTGCAACCTTTTTAACGCCGCAAAATTCACCTAATGTTGTTTACAGTGGACCTTTATGTAACTTTGTTGGAATATTTGTCCAAAATTTGAACGTCAATTATTATTTTTCAGTTTTTTGTGTGCGTTAAATAAACTTATTTTCATTCATTTTCATCATAAACGAAACTCGGATATAAATACAACGTTTCGCGTGACGCAGTGCGGCGTAAGCGCCGTCGACAATAAGGTCCCTTTTCATAGATAATGCCACATATATAAAGTGGTTTGACGACGCGCTGGCCTAGTTGGTAGTGCCCCCTGATATTATATTATATTTTTGCTATCACGAAACAGACTGGCTTGTTATGATAGAATGTCGAAAGTGCGTGTAGCTGGTTTTTTGGGTGCTTTTAACCATTGTCCCTTTTTCAGATCGCACTAATCTAGAAGGATTTAACAAAAAAAAAATATCCAAGTGGTTTACATATTGGGAATTCATTTCAGAGCAAGTAACATTGCGCATAAATTCAATCAGAATTGAACTCTAACCTAAGGTACTAAGGTTGACATTGTAACTAGTTCTATGTGGTCAATATATTACTCAAAGAAAAGTATTGAGCGAGCAACACTTTGTTAACGTCCTCCTAACAATTCGCCTAATAACATTCCTAACAATCGGACCGAATTAGTCTCACGTATGTGAGCCAAAAGCGCTCACCAAACGAAGACGTCGGAGTGCTCCAGGTAGCCCATGCCCAGCTCCACGCGGTACAGCCAGCTGAACACTCACCAGACGAAGACGTCAGAGTGCGCGTCGAGCACGTAGACGGCGCGCGTGTGGAGCACCCCGCGGGTGAGCGGCGCCCCCTCGGGCTGCGGCAGCTCCAGGTAGCCCATGCCCAGCTCCACGCGGTACAGCCAGCTGAACACTCACCATACGAAGACGTCGGAGTGCGCGTCGAGCACGTAGACGGCGCGCGTGTGGAGCACCCCGCGGGTGAGCGGCGCCCCCTCGGGCCGCGGCAGCTCCAGGTAGCCCATGCCCAGCTCCACGCGGTACAGCCAGCTGAACACTCACCAGACGAAGACGTCGGAGTGCGCGTAGAGCACGTAGACGGCGCGCGTGTGGAGCACCCCGCGGGTGAGCGGCGCCCCCTCGGGCTGCGGCAGCTCCAGGTAGCCCATGCCCAGCTCCACGCGGTACAGCCAGCTGAACACTCACCAGACGAAGACGTCGGAGTGCGCGTCGAGCACGTAGACGGCGCGCGTGTGGAGCACCCCGCGGGTGAGCGGCGCCCCCTCGGGCTGTGGCAGCTCCAGGTAGCCCATGCCCAGCTCCACGCGGTACAGCGAGCTGAACACTCACCAGACGAAGACGTCGGAGTGCGCGTCGAGCACGTAGACGGCGCGCGTGTGGAGCACCCCGCGGGTGAGCGGCGCCCCCTCGGGCTGCGGCAGCTCCAGGTAGCCCATGCCCAGCTCCACGCGGTACAGCCAGCTGAACACTCACCAGACGAAGACGTCGGAGTGCGCGTCGAGCACGTAGACGGCGCGCGTGTGGAGCACCCCGCGGGTGAGCGGCGCCCCCTCGGGCTTCGGCAGCTCCAGGTAGCCCATGCCCAGCTCCACGCGGTACAGCCAGCTGAACACTCACCAGACGAAGACGTCGGAGTGCGCGTCGAGCACGTAGACGGCGCGCGTGTGGAGCACCCCGCGGGTGAGCGGCGCCCCCTCGGGCTGCGGCAGCTCCAGGTAGCCCATGCCCGGCTCCACGCGGTACAGCCAGCTGAACACTCACCAGACGAAGACGTCGGAGTGCGCGTCGAGCACGTAGACGGCGCGCGTGTGGAGCACCCCGCGGGTGAGCGGCGCCCCCTCGGGCCGCGGCAGCTCCAGGTAGCCCATGCCCAGCTCCACGCGGTACAGCCAGCTGAACACTCACCAGACGAAGACGTCGGAGTGCGCGTAGAGCACGTAGACGGCGCGCGTGTGGAGCACCCCGCGGGTGAGCGGCGCCCCCTCGGGCTGCGGCAGCTCCAGGTAGCCCATGCCCAGCTCCACGCGGTACAGCCAGCTGAACACTCACCAGACGAAGACGTCGGAGTGCGCGTCGAGCACGTAGACGGCGCGCGTGTGGAGCACCCCGCGGGTGAGCGGCGCCCCCTCGGGCTGTGGCAGCTCCAGGTAGCCCATGCCCAGCTCCACGCGGTACAGCGAGCTGAACACTCACCAGACGAAGACGTCGGAGTGCGCGTCGAGCACGTAGACGGCGCGCGTGTGGAGCACCCCGCGGGTGAGCGGCGCCCCCTCGGGCTGCGGCAGCTCCAGGTAGCCCATGCCCAGCTCCACGCGGTACAGCCAGCTGAACACTCACCAGACGAAGACGTCGGAGTGCGCGTCGAGCACGTAGACGGCGCGCGTGTGGAGCACCCCACGGGTGAGCGGCGCCCCCTCGGGCTGTGGCAGCTCCAGGTAGCCCATGCCCAGCTCCACGCGGTACAGCGAGCTGAACACTCACCAGACAAAGACGTCGGAGTGCGCGTCGAGCACGTAGACGGCGCGCGTGTGGAGCACCCCGCGGGTGAGCGGCGCCCCCTCGGGCTGCGGCAGCTCCAGGTAGCCCATGCCCAGCTCCACGCGGTACAGCCAGCTGAACACTCACCAGACGAAGACGTCGGAGTGCGCGTCGAGCACGTAGACGGCGCGCGTGTGGAGCACCCCGCGGGTGAGCGGCGCCCCCTCGGGCTGTGGCAGCTCCAGGTAGCCCATGCCCAGCTCCACGCGGTACAGCGAGCTGAACACTCACCAGACAAAGACGTCGGAGTGCGCGTCGAGCACGTAGACGGCGCGCGTGTGGAGCACCCCGCGGGTGAGCGGCGCCCCCTCGGGCTGCGGCAGCTCCAGGTAGCCCATGCCCAGCTCCACGCGGTACAGCTGAACACTCACCAGACGAAGACGTCGGAGTGCGCGTCGAGCACGTAGACGGCGCGCGTGTGGAGCACCCCGCGGGTGAGCGGCGCCCCCTCGGGCTGCGGCAGCTCCAGGTAGCCCATGCCCAGCTCCACGCGGTACAGCCGCGGGGGCAGCCAGCTGAACTCCACCGGCACGTGCTCCTTGGGTGATAATGGGGCAACATCACTCGTTAAAAACGAATTCCCAGATTGGCAGAATCGGGTTGGTTTTTTTGGCACAATGGGCAAATTGACGTAATTATAATTTAACTTCATAGTACAAGATCCCAGTCACCACCCCAGTCTTACGTAATTTTAGGAAAGATGAAATTTTTAGGATCGGTAGTATAAAATAAACTTAAAAAGGAATGGATACTCGCTAAGCTGAAAGCGGGGCCGTTTTACAGGTAACAGGTATCAAAGGTGGAAAAAACCATGGTAACTTACGTCAAAGTAGGAAGGCTGGTTTTTACATATATCATTATGATATTCTTATAAACAAACATATACAGTTGCCAGACACTTCCTGTGGGCCATAACTTTTGATAGACACTTTAAAAGTCTGAGGCTGAATTTTATATATATATTATTAAGTGTAATGTTTTAAACTATTTTCCAAAGAGCAGGACAAATCTGACGGGCCAAACATCCTGCCAGACTCGTTAAAAGTTCCGCTGTGCGAGGAAGCGCGAGAGCATTAGAGCATTATTCAAGCGCATAAGTACAAGTGAGATGCACTCTGACTCGTTAATATCTCTCTTCCAACTCGTGGCTACTCTTGATTCGAGGCTCCGGCATACCAAACGTGTGTCAGGAGCGACGCGCTTTGAACGCGGGCACGCGCGAGCTATATACGTAAGTATCTAAATACATTACGACCGGGAAAATAACAAACATAGACCGAAACACAAAAGGTTTGTACTAAGGCGAACTTATCCCTTTATGGGATCTCTTCCAGATAACTTTGAGCGATAGGAAAATGCAATGGTTACAACAACAAATTGCCAAATGTACAACGGTGAAAGGGACTAGAGGTTTCATAATTACGTTTAATATTGAATAAAAAATTTAAAGGACTAAAGTTAAATAAAATGTTTCGATTAAGTTACACGTTTATGAAATATTAAGCTTTAAAGCCTAATTTTTGTTACGAGTCAAGTGTCCCCCCCCCCTACAGCCAAAACTACAAATACTAAAAATCTGAAAAATATCTTAAATGAAAGCATATATAATGAATTTAATAGGAAAACTATCACGACTAAGTAGATTTCATTGGTTCTTGAGTTACAAACGGTTTAAATGTTTATACCTACTGAAAATTTATTTGCGGTGTTGGTAAACTGACCGCGACCTATGTCGATGTATGGGGATAACAGTTTTCCAACGGCGAAGTTAAGTTTGTCGCGAGGTCTAATTTGTTTCTAGTAACGGCTTCGGAACCCTACACTGAGCATGGTCCGACATGCTCTTGCCCGGTTTTTAAGTTTATGTTATACTACCGATCCTAAAAATTTAATCTTCCCTAAAATTACGTAAGTCTGGGGTGACTGGGATCTCCCTCTATCACTTGTTGGTAGTAAATCGATGTTCTATCTTTCTTTCTTTAAATAGTTAATTTAGTTAAAATTTTGCAAGGCTATTTTAAACCAGTTCCCGTTATTGCAATAGACTGAATATGGAATACATAGTTATTTAAAACCGATGACAATTCAATGTTGTGGTGTCTGAAAATTATTTATAAACAGTTAAATTGTATTTTTTGTCTACAATATGTAAATTTGTGAACTTTCGTGTGATAGAATAGTCCTAATCTAATAGAGTTCGAAGGCGCCACTAGATCACCACAATACCATGGGGGCATAACACGTACAAATTATAATTCGTGCTTATAATTTGTACTAGATGGCACCACCGGTATCATCAGGAATATTATTTTCTTCATTTCCGTAAATCAAGGAAAAGTTAAGCTTTTATTAATCAGATATACCTTAATTTAAATGCAAACATCATTCTTTACATACATTTAAGGCTTTATTTTAGAAACTAAGAATGGCATTTTTTTGCGGTACACTGAACGGCCATCATTAGCTATTGAACTTGCTACATGATATTCATTAGATCCGCTAGATGGTGCTATACGAAGACGTTAGCGCCGACTTGTGTCGTCGCGGTCACTCCCGGTATAGATATTCAATGGAACAACGTTTAATTAAAGCGTTTGTTATTTCTTATCCCAAAAATACGAAAGTTTATTTATTTCAACACCACAATAAATAACTTCCCAAGTATTTTTCACTATGCGTTTGACACAAACAAAACTAAAAGTTATCTTTCTTACTCTCGTCACAGATTACTATACTCTATCATTCATTAGTGAAACAAGTGAACATAATTGTAGTTTGTATAGCTATCTATATGCAACTGCGACTATTTTTAACCGACTTCAAAAAAAAAGGAGGTTCCCATCTCAATTTATCCTGTATGTATGTATGTTCGCGATTATCTCGCGTTTGGCTGAACCGATTTTGATGTGGTTTTCATAAAAGTATTTGTTACACTAAGGAGGTTTTTTAAGAGCGTCGGTGGCCTAGTGGCTTAGAGGGTCGACTCGTGATCGTAAGGTACCGAGTTCGAACCCCCGCGGTCACCATGTACCAATGAGTTTTTCTAACTTAAGTGCATTACCCGATGCTCTTACGGTGAAGGAAAAACATCGTGAGGAAACCTGCACATTCGAACAGCTGAGTGTGTAAGAGGGTAATTGCACAAAAGATCCTTAAAGGGTCGAAGTGTATCCGAAAGGGCCCATCTGTAAGATAAGATAAGATAAGATAAGGAGGTTTTAGTTATTAAACCGACTTAAAAAAATAAGTTTCTCAGTTTGAACTTTTTACAGAGTTGTCCGAGTTAAAAAAAAATTTTTTGGTTTGATAGAGTATACTTCCGAGGTAATCCCATTGTCACCAATCATGAGTCTAAATCTGAATCTGATGAAGGGATCCGTGAGGAATTGAGGGAACTCCTCAAATATCATAGGCATAAGTACATACAGCGATTTTAGTATTTTTAGTAACAAGTCCAGCATTTGCATTCAGCAAGTATCATTTGGTGAAGTGTAACTGATGATGAAGACCACAAATGGCCTCCTGAACTCCTCAACGGTAGGTACCTATTTCAAGGGTGGCGATAAGATACCTCGATTAAGATAGTTCAGCAATTGTAACGTGAATGTTTAATTGTTTAAATATGACTATGACTTTCCCGAGGCGTTGCTTGTTTAATTAAAGGCCCAGCCACACCGGATGCGTGCGCGTAGACGTGACGTGCGCTTGCGATTTACACTGCGTTGTATAGTGACATAGGTGGTCACATTTGCCTGCAAATACCTACCTATGACTTCGATTTAGACAGTCAAAGTCCTTAAACATTTTTATTGTTAGTTACCTACATTTATTGTTACCTACCTACGTAAAAGTAAGATATAAATTAAGGACAATTTTATTGTCAATTTTAGATGAGTATAAATAAAATATATTTAGTGCACGGACCTAAAATAAAGGACGTAACGTTGCCCTAGACAGGAATGAAGCATGTAAGGTTGGCAATTTCGTTCGTTATAGGTAGGTACACGAGCTACCGTATGCACACAGATACCTACACTACAAACTCACGCAGTTTACGTGTATGCCAATTTGCATTCTTGACTCATGATAAGACGAGGAAACACGTCCGTATTTTTTTAGGTACGTACTTTAATAGTGTTCATAAAAGTTGTTGGTACAATTTTGTATGGACGCGTGACGCGTCATCACTTAGGTTCTTTAGCTTTTAAATCCCAATATAAACCTACTAGCTGTCCGCGCCCGGGCCGCCAATACTTAATCAATTACAATTTTTTCACAATCGATTATACATGTGAATCCTATTTTATTAGCATGATGATGATCATGATGAGGATGGTGATTGTGCTGCCACTGCTGGCGAAACCACAGAAACTTTTACCCCCTTACTAATAAACGTTGAGTAACGGTGGTATAGCTATACGATGTTTTGTCCTTATCTGTCAAATTCAAATGTCACAATGACAGATAAGGATTAAACATTGTATAGATATACCATCGTTACTCAACGTTTATTAGTAAGGGGGATAGTGTCGGCGGCTATCGACTTTAGGACGGCAACCATTTTCGATTCGCGACTGAGTATCTGTAGAGTATAGTAATCTGTGACAATACTAAACGTAGACCCACCTAGTTTGAAATCGTTACATTGGTGCCAAGCTGATGACAAGTATGCAAAACTGGCGGTCAAGCGCGAGTCGGTGTCGAACACCGAGGGTTCCGTACCGCCGCACAGAAGGTTTTATTATATTCCGATTTGAATTCGATTTCGAATCGAATCAGCGCGAGCCCAAATCACACTTGACTTTTAAATGTTTTTTTTCAGGATTTGGATTATGATTGAACCAAATTTTGACGCTTGTATGTTTTACAGTTTCTACGAAGCAAAACAATAAAAAAATGAATAAAACGTTTCTTGCACCTCCTTTATTATTTCACTTTTTTTTTAGTAAATATGCCGTAATAACGCATTCTAAAAAAAAAACCCGCTATCTACGGTTCAAAAGATACATCTCTTCAAAGTCAGGACAGACAGACAGACGGACGGACAGCGTAGGTATTAATAGAATCCAGTTGGATGCCTTTCGGGTATAGCACCATAAAAAAAGGATCATAATGTTCTTCTGTCAAAAATGTAATTTTGGAGAGAAACTAATTACCTGCGGCACATAATTATCGTCGTCGCACCCGAGCTCCTGCCAGAAGGAGCGCGGCTCCTTGCCGGGCGGCTCGGCCACCAGCTCCGCCTTGTTCTTGCGCTCTTCCTTGTTCATCTTCTCGAGGAACAGCCGCGCCTTGGACTTCAATGTGTTCTTCGCTTTTTTGCCGTACCTTTGCAAAAAGGGGTTAGTTTAGTGCAGTGATCCTCAAAGTGGTCTATATCGACCCCAAGGGGTCGATGACGACCTGCAAGGGGTCCATGTGAGCGGAAAAATCAAATGGGGGTCCACGATAGTGTATCCCATTTAAGCAGGTCGTGACTTCAATTTTGCCTTTCCATTAATGGAATAATCCATATTCATACACAGATAGTAGGTATCTAACTACTTACTTACGCAATACTTTCTTATAAATATATAAATAAAAAAATATTATCTATATAAATTATGTTTAAATTTTCTTGTGTGTAGTTTTTTACGTTGTAAACAAGATTTTTCCGCACTAAATTTTCATTGTAGACTGTGTGTGTGTGTTCCATTTTTAGCCGGCTAGACCTCCAAAGTTATCAGTGCAAAAAATCCCAAAGATTTTTTGCTTAGTTTTTACGTGATAACGTATATATTCGTAAAGCAGGGGGTCCACCCAAAACCGAATCAAATGCCAAGTGAGACTAAAGTATGGGGACCTCTGGTTTAGTGGTTGTAGGACTTTGTGCAGAGTCCCCCGGGATCGCTAGTTATCGCTTTAAAGTGAGTAGCATAGAGGTATCTTAGTCCTCAGGGTTAGGAAGCTGCAGCCTTGAGATAGCAAATGTGTACTTCGTCGTTAAGGTGGGCCATTGTAGGGCTCCATAGGATCGGACTGCATGGCAAATCTACGGGACTTGTTACGCGAAATGTGGACAGTGTAAAGCCGGGTACTCACTAGCGAGCCGTAACCGAACATGCGTCATACAGTAACGAGGTTCTAGTGTGTACGCGTGTAACAGTTTAGGCTCACGACGTCGCCGGAACGCTTTCACCGAGCGTATGTACTCATTTTGCGAGCTGTAACTGTAACCAAACAGATACAGTAACGATGTTCTAGCACACTATAGAGAACAGTAGATCGTCTTCAAACAAAGGTACATCGCGCGGCTTGCGGCTGTGGGCGGGGCCTGTGGCGGGGCGAACCAATACGAAACGAGATCACAAGAACTTTCGAGGGAACTTAGTCGAGGCCGCGGCGTCATTGCGTTCGGTTACGTTTTGTTTTAGCGCGCGTACTTAGCTATCGAGCGACAATGTCGCTACCGAAAACGCTTAAATATTGTTCTGTATACGGATGTCTAAACCTAGCTTAGGTAGGTACAACTATATCCAGATTTAATAAAAGGTATTTCGTACCGGCCTGCCTATAGTATACCTAGGTGAAATAAATACGTATTAAGTAGGTAATTTAAGTTATTGAGTGTGACGTGACAGGTACCATGTGACGACGTGGATGGCCTAGGTAGTTGGTAGTGACTAAGTAAGTAGTGACCTTGCTCACGAAGCTAGCGGTCTTGCGTTCGATTCCCGGTCAGGGTAAATATTCGTGTGATGAGTGCGAGTAGGTATTTTTTTTTCTGAGTCTTTGGCGTTTTATATGTACCTATGTAGTCATATTAAGTATGTATTTTTCACTACATAAGTAAGCTTATCGTTGCCTAGTACCCAAAGCACAAGCCTAGAACCAAAGCGAGCGGCCAATGCTCTAAGGAAGCCGCGCGGCGACGGCGCGTGCCGCCAATAATAGGTACCTATACCCAACAAGCAAAGTAGCGATAACAGCGTCTAAACTTAGAGCCTTAAGTGATATAGTTGCTATATAAGAGAGAAATAATAGTTTTAGGTCATACTACGGACATAAGATGATATGTTGAATCACTGGCGATAGTAAGGTGATATAATAGATATATAAAAAAAGGTTACAGCTTAAAGCTGTATAAAGGTGCTTTAAACGACCACTTTACATTTTATTGTTGCAGCTTTAGGTTGATTTTAACACTAAAGGTTCTTTTGGAGTGCCTATTAGCACTTGCTCGCACTATTGCTCCATAAAAGTATTATTTTGACCTTTTAGTGCTAAGCCTCGCTTACAGTGTTAAAGTGGCTATAAGAAACCGCTAAAGCTATTTAAGGGTTCTCAAACTAATTCTTATAACTCTTAATAGTGTAGTGATATAAGGGAGATAAGGTCCTCTGTTAAATCATTATATAGCTATTTTAGCTCTTGAGGTGCTATAAAAGAGGCATGAAGCTAGCTCTTTAAGAGTGCTTGTGTGAATATCATTAACTCTTAAAGTGATTTTAAAATGTTCTAGATATATGAGACCCTACTCTATCACCTTAAGCTGTTTAACAAGATTATTGGTCTCTAGAAGTAAAAGAGTAACAAACTTAAACATTTTTTTTTCATAAAATCAACGGTTTTTTTATTTTACCGAGGAACCAAAGAAATCATGTCAACGATACATGTTACAGATCTAATCGACGTTGTTTTACAAACAAAGGTGCTAACAAATCATTTTATAACTCCGTTTAAAATTTATCAGTTCTACAGAAGTGATAATTATCACTTTTGAAGTTAGCCTTGTGTTTAAACGAAAACGCCATATTTGTTTACAAATATAACCTAAAAATGCTTGAAATGATATCTGTTAATAAAGTTACTTTTAATGTTTTATTTTCCCACAGTGCAAGATCAATCAACTTTAGCAAAACCAGTTACAAAACGAATTAGCATTATTAACAAAATTACAAAAAACAAATAAAACCGCGACATTTTTGCAATTTAAATTACTCAAAACGCCTTACTTTTTTGGGGCTTGAAAATTGAGATGAAAAATAGTATGCATAATAACAGAAAACTTACAACCGCAATAGCATTTCACTGTATTATTACTTAAAAAAGGTATATTTAAAGGTAATACCGCCATTTCTGAATCCATACATCACAAAAACAATTTAACAACCCGCACGCACTATGAGAGACAAAAAACATTACACTGCTGCAACGCTAAGAGTTATTTTCACTACTCCAGTGTTTTTGCAACACTTTAAGTGATATAAGGTAACATTTTATAACTTTAATAGAACCTTTGGTAATAAAAACCGCTTTTGCAACACTTTAAGCGATATAAGGTGACACTTTATATCTTTAATAGAACCTTTGGTAATAAAAACCTCTTTTACAACACTTTAAGCGATATAAGGTGACGCTTTATATCTTTATTAGGGCCATTGGTAAGAATAATCTATATTGTAGCACTATTATATCACTCATTTACCACTATTGCAGTTAATACGAGCTGCTGTAGAACTTTTAAGTGCTAACGCCGGTGCCTAATTCTGACTATAAGAGAGTTATAGCGTGCTCTTTCACTAATATTTAGGACGTGCTATCGCTATTGGTGTTTAATTGAACTAATAACCGGCTATTATAGAACTTATTTTATCGCTAAAATGTTAGTTGAAGTAGTCAAAGGAAGCCGCCTTGCGCGAAAGCGGTATTATCAAAAGGTCGAAAAGGAATTTACATATCACGTCACATACCTATAAACATAATTATTATTTAGTGTCAACAGATAAAAAGTATGTAAGTAAAATAATTTTAATTTGGTACTTAGCTACCTAACAATATTTATACTTACTTTAGGTTTGTGTAATTTATGAAAATTAACATGATTATAAATCACAGTATGGCCAAGTAGGTGACTAAAATTGAAAAACAAGTTTGGACAACCCTGACGCCCGAGCGGCAATAGGTATCAGAATCTCCTAAAGGGCCGGAGTCGAGCTACTTTTCTATTTATACTATGGTTCTAGTGTGTTCTTGACTCCACGAGCGCAATGCGAGCGCCCTTTGATTCGCGGCAAAAACCGACAATCGTCGGCTCGCTGCGAGTCGCTCGTATAGCGTTCGTTACAGGCTCACGAACCACGTACACACTATGTTTTTGGTAACAGTAACGGTTACAGTTACGTGCAACGTTACGGGTTTAGAAATGAGTACGTTGTAAACGTCGGCTCGCTGCGAGCCGCACGCATACCGTTCGCAGCAGGTTTGCGAACCACGTACACACTATGTTTTTTGGTTACAGTACATGCAACGGTTACGGTTACAGCTCGCTAATGAGTACCCGGCTTTAATCATGCGCTCGGGATACTCATCGCGACAGTACGTCGTAACATGACAAATACCGACCACTTAACCGGTACTGATGCGGTAATGGATGGACGGACGTGATGGTTACCAGAGGTAGATGACCCGCGTGGTGTCGAGGATGAACACGTGGCGCGGGTCCAGCGAGCTGGCCGCCAGCGGGACCGGCTCCAGGTGCACGCCGCTGCCGTGCTGGTGCACGCGGTATAGCCGCGTGATGTGACGCTGGACAGGTCAAACCAGATTTACATCATACTATAATAATCGCTAGTCAATATATTGTAATGAGTCTAATGTGCAAAATATCAATTTATTTATTTATTTATTTATTTATTTATCAAGTACATTTGTAATTAACAGCTAAGTGCCAAACATTACAAATTTGATCTTCAATAATGTAAGGATGGGATGTGATGACTTAGAATTAGTAGCTCCAAATTCGCCGGAAATTCCTTTCTTAGTGCATGCTTAAGGTACAAGGGGTATTTTCTCCAAATTTCACGTCAGAGTACCAAGCGCTGTCCAAAAACAGATAAGCCCTTTCGGATTCATGTTAACACTTTAGGATATTTCGAACAATTACGCAGCTTTTCGAATGTGCAGGTTACCTCATACAGTTTTTCCTTTGACGTAAGAACATCGGGTAGTGTAATTAACTTATAAAAACCAGAGAGCTACACACTTTAGTACTTTGTCACTTTAACGTCATTTTTTGACTGCTTCACTAATCTGTTAAGTGCGTTAAAGCGACAAGGTACAAAAGTGAGCACCTATATAAGGCCGACTGCTTAATTTGACGCTATGCCAGTGTGATGCAAGCTTGGGTTGAATTTGTGAACTTTGTACGGGTTGCGTAATGAATGCGCATGGTGGTGTATCGGGTGCGGTACCGGCTCGTCGACGGTGTAGAAGCCGGAGGCGGTGTGCGAGCCCTGGATGTAGACGGGCGGCGTGGGGAACAGCGCCAGGAACTCCTCGGCCTCGTCGCCCTGCTCGTGGCGCTGCGTGCGCTTGGCGCCCAGCAGGTTGCGCAGGTTCACCGCGTGCATCGCCGCGCACGCGCCCTTGTCCAGCTGAAATAAACAAAAAAATAAGCTCCATAAGTTGGATTGTCATTAGCGTAATCCAACAATGTGCGGTTTAAACTATTTTTAAACTACTTCTTTCTTTCTTACTTCTTTTCCGTTGGTTATTTTTTTTTTCATGTATTTTCCGTTATTTAACAACCGATTTTGAATTATTTTTTTTGTTTGATAGGGTATACTTCCTAGCTGGTCCCATTATAACCAAATCTGAATCTGATGAGGCCGTGAAGAATTAAGGGAACTCCTCAAATATTAAACATATAGCGATTTTAGTATTTCCAGTACAAGTCTTGCATTTGCATTCAGAAAGTATCATTTAATGAAATGGAACTGATGATGAAGACCACAGATGGCCACCGGAAAATTTTATCAATTTTCTTAACTTTCAACCAGTGACTTAAGCATGTGTTTTTATAAATATGCGAGCTACATAAAACCAAATTTACGGCACGTGGGAGCAAAAATGGTCAAAAAAGTCAAACACCGCTGATCCATTTCTACGAGTCATGAGACAAGACGGTAGGGGGATATTCTAAGCCGGTGGAGGCCACAAACAAAAAACCTCCTGCGAAACCTCGATTAAGGAGGGATATGAAACAATAAAATTAAAGTCCATTTCTATAGACTTGTCCTATTTAGTAAACACTTTTATAACCTCAAAATGCATCATTTTTGGATCAAATTTTCAGGTGAATAAAGCATCTAGAGACCACATTTTGCACACCATTTTCCTGGTTTTACATCATGGATAGTTTTTTTTACGACAAAATTGTTATTTTAGGCGAAAAGGGAGGGGGATAAAAGTGTTTACTAAATAAGACATGTCTATTGGAATGGACCATACGTACCGTAGCTTTAGAGCCGATCCAAAAGTGGATGTCCCATGTCAGCTGGCCTTGCTCTTCTAACGCCGTTTTTAGAATTATGTAGCATTCTCCTTCGAAGAATTTTCCCTGAGCAACCTGCGAATCAAAAATACATTAAAAAGCTAGTTACGAGAATACAATCACAAATGCCATCTCATGATCAGTGGACTCTGAGGCCCATGGAAATTTGCATGATCTCAAGATCGCAATGCGTTTCTAAGTGCTAACTCTCAAGACTTCGTAGTCTCTAGCCATATGAACCAAGATATAAAGTGAAATAAAATGGTCAATATGTTTTCGTTCACTCTCCTCTATCCGCTGTCAATTCAATAGGATTCACACCATTTTGAGTCATATTAATTTAGTACAGATCTAGTGAATAATTCTTTCACATCGTGAAAACTCGGAACTCACGTCTACTTGCGAATGATGCCGACGTGTGAATTATTGAATTATTAAGTGACATGTTTGTATTAAATAAATAGAGTACTTTAGTTATCAGTGTCAAATGTCAAATCACGAGTTTGAAGTATATCACACCGAAATGTTTAAACCACCACGGTCAAATATATAGAAATTAGGTGTAGGTAAACGAGAAGAAATATAAATAAATGTTGAAAATAATTTCACAGGCTTGTCGATCAAACCTTTCCCAGGTCTTAATGCTTTCGGCATGACAATTAAAAAGAACTGAAAACAAACTTAATCTTAATTAACAAAAAAATACTCTGGTATTAACCACTCTATATCGATTGTCACTCTCGCGGTGCGACGTTCCCCCACGTTGTCTTGATGGGTACTGAGTCAGACTGAAGTAGCATGACAAATAGGAACATTTCCGAGAAAATACGATGTGAAAGGATATTTCACTACTTCTGTACTTTCCATGATGTTATTTCAATAGTGACATTATTGCGGTTGAAAAGAAATAACTTTTCGTGTCACTGTTGTATTTAACGTACGGATGTTGTGTTCAATATATAATATTTGTATTGTATTATATTTGTACGTTACCTCCTCGACGGGCGCGGGGATGAAGTTCTCGATCTCCCACACCTGCAGGCCGGGCGCCTGCCCCGTGTCCTCGTCGAAGAACTCCGAGTAGTCCAGCGGCGGCTTTTCCAGGCTCTCGTCCCAGCGCTTCGGCCTGGAACAACACCCATTATCAACGGAGGCGAAATGAGGATGCACGAAGGAGATCTTTTTAGGCTAACATAATTATTCAGAAAGTGCTAAACGCTGCCGTCCGTCCGTCTGTCTGTCTTACCTTTATAAAGCTGTAACTTTTAAAATAGGGCTTATAAAGGAAGGGTGTTTTTTTTTTTTGCTTTTTTCTATAGTTTAAATAGAAATACAGACAAGTGGTTTGATTATAATGCAAACCTTAACAAAAACAACAAATAATACTACAGCCGGCCAAGTGAGAGTCGAGTGGTACGGAACCCTCGATGCGCGAGTTCGACTGGCCCTTGACTTTTTTTTTATATGATTGTGATTACCGGACGTCTATTCAGATTACAGGGGTCGGTTTCGCTTCCGCTTGATTGTAAGTAGAAGCCGTCAACTAAGGTCGGATTTTTATTCCCACAGAAAAAATGTAAACAAAGGTGTTGCCGTTAACGAAAAACATTTGTAGTATTCAAAATATTTATACTTTCCACATTTATAAGAAATCGACTTTCAATAAAAAATATATATATTGTAATCAAGATTGAAGAATTTAATTTGTTGATGGCAAACTTTATTTTGATATAAATTCTTTGTTGTATTAATTTAAAAGGAGATAATTGTTTTTGTATGCATAATTTATTTATTGCACTGGTATCATTGACTCGATACACCTGTGTCAACAAGTTGAGGGCCGGAAAAGAGCGGGAAACTTCTTTCAAAGCGGTCGTGGTTTTTCTATCTAATATTTTAAAATTAAGTATTATTGAAAGGATTGGTGTTATATAGTAGAATAATTTGTATTTATAGTAGATTTAGTTGTATATTTTAATATTAGTGTATATTTTGCTGTAAATATTGGGTAAGTTTATTTAATTTTTACTATGGGCGATCCGCCCGACCCCGGTGGGGGACTCAATCCTCCAGATACTAATAGTATTAGTAGTGATTCTAAACAAGTATCATCTTTAGATGTTTTAATTAATGCTCTCGAATCATCTATGGACACTGATACAGATAACACGGATTTGACTGTGAAACGCAAACGCGCGGCTCCCCGCTCGGTTTGTGGTTCATGCAATAAAAGAAAGCGGAAGGACGGAAAAGGGCCTAAAGACAGGGATTGCCATTGCAATATTTCAATTAAGGAGTCTCACGAATCTGTTTCGGTCCCCTCGTCTCGCAGGACGCAGGTGCCGGTGCTTGGTGATTTTACTAATCAAGTTTCTAACACTTCTAAAAATAATGAAATAACCCGCGTGCCTGTTGGCCGAGCTCAGTATCAGCCTTCAGATGCATCGCCGTATGTTGTGCATATACAAAGAGAAACATTAAGCACTAATGACGGTACAACCCTTCATCCAGTAACGTTTGGAAGATTCTTAAAGCGAAATGATATTAGGGGAATTGTGAATGGTAGCCTTAAACGTATTGGTCGCAATCGGCTTAGTTTAGCGTTTACGAATTTTCTAGATGCCAATGCATTTTTATCAAATGTTAATTTACAAAAAGAGAATTATAAAGCATTTATTCCAACTTGCAATGTAACTCGTATGGGGGTTATTAAGGGGGTGCCTACAGACTGGTCAGATGACGAAGTGTTGGCCAGTATCAACGTACCAATCGGATGGGGGCCAATAATTAAAATGAGGCGATTAAAAAAAAAAGTGTTTATTAACAATGCTGTTCAATTCGAAAACATAGGCACAATTGTTGTTACTTTTGATGGACAGGTATTACCTACACGCGTGTACATGTGTTATACGGCACTGCCGGTTGAATTGTACATTTTTCCCACTGTGCAATGCTATAACTGCTGCAGGTACGGATATGTGAAAAACCAATGCCGATCAACACCAAGGTGCTTCAAATGCGGTCAAGGCCATTCTGGTGATGGCTGTAATGTCGAGGAGGAGGATTACTGTTGCATTTTATGCAAAGGTTGTCATCAGGCTAATAGTAAAAAATGTTTGGAGTTTGGTAGACAAAAGGCAATAAAAGAAACAATGAGCAAAAGCTGCATTTCTTATATTTATTTTATTTATTTATTTTATTCAATCAATTTGTAATTTACAGAGTGATCCATTGCATTACAAACTTAACCTAAAACTTAAAATTAAACATGCAGTATGTTCCTAAAATATCTTATGTCTACTTATACCATTCATTCACTCTCAATTGCTCTCTTGCATTCATCAACCACTTTTGAAATGCCTGAGGCAAACACATCGCAGTGTGGCGCCTCGCCGAGCGTGGCGTTGAGTATGTGGAGTGCCCGCTGCAGCGGAGAGTTGCGGTAGGTAGCGGTGCGCGCACGCGGCGGCGCCAGCAGCCGCGGCGCGCGCAGCCGGCGCCGCGCGTCCGGCACGAACAGCCGCACCACCGAGTCGACTAAGTCAATGCAGTCAACTTTATTGTGCATGACACCCAAAGCAAATTTCACTGTCGCCAGTGAACGACGCATCTCAAGAGAGTCGTATCCTAATTGACCTTGCAAGAATAAGGTCGGGTACTGCTGAGGAAAGTAGCGATAGACCTTCCTGTATAAGTTCCTCAGAAATTTCTTTTGCACCTTCTCTAACATCATAGCATATTTCCGTTCATAAGGACTCCACACTTCCGCAGCACTCTCTAACACGCTACGAACGAGGGCTGCATAAAGAGAACGAAGGGCTGCAGGTGTGAGAGACTGGGAATTACGTAAGATGAATCCCAATCTTTGAGCACCCTTTTTCGCAACCTGAAGGTGTTGCTCGCGGAATGTCAGATGGGAGTCGAAAAGGACACCGAGATCGCGCACTAGTGACTGTCGCCGTACAGCTTCACCCCCGATATAATATGAATGATTTAGCGGAACCGGCGAACGCGTAAAGCTCATCATCTCACATTTTTCTGAGTTGAATAACAATTTGTTAAGTATACTCCATCTATAAATTGCGTTTAAATCATTCTGTAGCGTCTCACAATCTTTGTCACACCTTACTACCCTTATCAATTTCACGTCATCGGCAAATAGTAACACGGTTGATTCTTGGACGACATCGGGCAGATCGTTAATAAGGATGTTGAATAACAGTGGTCCCAAATTTGAACCTTGGCTTATTCCAGACCGCGTCGGAAAAGACTTCGACTCGTAGGGTCCATATTTGACATACTGTCTTCGACCTCGCAAATAGCTTGAAAACAGTTTAAGGAGTCTCGGAGTGAAACCCATAAGACCTAGTTTCATTAGAAGTACGTCGTTGTCAACCCTATCAAACGCTTTTTGGAAATCTAGGTAAATTATGTCTACCTGATGCCTTTTGTCCATTTCCCGTGACATGAAGTTGACAAGCGTAACTAAATTTGTAACTACCGATCGCTTAGGTAAGAAGGCATGCTGCGAGGTCGTGATGTGTGGCAAACACTGCGGCAAGACGTTAGAGTGCAATACCATTTCGAACACTTTCGCTAAAGAACAGAGAATAGCGACTGGCCTGTAATTCTCCACCTTATCCTTCGTTCCGGTTTTGGGGATTGGAGTCACGCGTGATTGTTTCCAGCAAGTTGGGTATTCTCCAGTAGCTAAGATGCAGTTAAATATAAATTTTATTGGTAGTAACAACGAATCCGAACATCCCTTAATAACGTAAGGTGGGATTGTGTCTGGTCCTGCAGCTGTATTTGGCCTGAGTTTTTTGATAGCCCGACGCACATCCTCCGCGCTAAAAGTACGTACGTCGATATATCTTCCACTCATTGAATCACCGCTAACGCTTGCCTCAGATGGGTCAAGATTTGGCTCGTCAGGTAAAAACACAGACTCAAAATGCGCCGCAAATGCAGCTGCAGTATCAGCTCCGTGGTATTCAGTGTCATTGCGTTTTACTTTGTGCTCGATTCCCCCTCTAACACGAAGAGTATTAACGTATTCCCAAAACTTAGCTGGATTCTTCGATAGTTCTTTTGACACTTTTGCAACATATGCATCATGGGCAACTTTTATGTCATGTTTAATTTTACAACGCAAGTACGTAAAACCGATGCGAACGGATTCTTCACCCTTAGATTTCCACAATCGATGAAGTCTAGCTTTCTCCTCAATGTCCTTTATAATTGCTTTAGTATAGAAAACCGGATAAACACTGCTACACGACTGCCTTCGTATCTTTTTAGGCATACAAGAATCAAAATTATGGTACATTATATTATTAAAAGTCATTACAGCTTCGTCTGGCGACCTAGTGGTATACAAAGAGTCCCACTTCGCATTTTGTATAAAATAATGTAGCGCCAAATAATCACCTTTACGGAAATCCCAATCTCTACTGTGTTCTATATGTGATGTTGGTAAAAATATTGTTGGTTTTAGAAACTTATAACTTACGCTTACAAATAGTGGTGGATGATGACCGTCAACAGCCACCACTTCTTCACCAGGTTCAGCCCCTCGTACATGTATATCATCTTTCAACTCCGGGCTTGCAAGCACTCCATCAAGCACTCTGCCATTCATATTCCTAATATTATTAAATTGAACTAGATTACATAAAGATAAAACATAGTTATAATACAGTAAACAATTATCACTGGCACTATGGTAGTTCAAATCACCCATGATTAGTAACCTATCACTATCGTGTCTTGCACATACCTCTTCAACTTTAGTAAACCACTGAATGTACACGCCGTCAGGTACTTTTGGAGGTAAGTACACAACGCAGACATAGACATACTGTTTCTCAATCAGAAAACGAGCCCAAAGGTCTTCTCCGCTAGGTGTCTCGTACTGCTGCAGGCGTTCTAGTTGTATAGGAGGGCGCGCAGCAAGCAGCACCCCACCGCCGGCGCGCCCGCTGCTTCGGTCTCGCCGCAGCACCCTCCAGTCGCCGACACATAGCTCGGCGTCATTAACTGACTCATTGAGAAAGGTCTCCGTTAATGCTATAAGTTGAAGTTTGTCATCGACGAGTGATAAATTTGTTCGTAATTGTAGCAATTTGGTTCTAAGGCCTCTTACATTTTGATAAAATGCGTATAGTGTGAACTTAGTGCTTTTCGTGCTGGTTGTTTTCACGAAAGTTGCGAAAATTTTGCTTCCAAGGCTTTATGCAAATACCTTCTGCCCAATTTCCGGAGACTAATACCAATGCAGTGAGTCTAGATGGTACTCCCAATTTAAATGAAGCATAGTTGCCGCGTGCGTTCAATGGCTCCGCCGTGCATGTTACCTCGGACCCACATATCTTTTTGAGGTGGTCAAGAACTTGAATACTCGTTGTGCCTACTTTTAAATAAAATACATGTAAGTACTGTATTCTTTCAGAGGCTTCTAGCCCAGTCCCGCTCACATTAGCTGTGCCCCGAAGTACATTAGACCGCGGACGCTTCCGCTTGACCTCCGTGAAGCCATCCTGCCCGTCTTCATTGTTATCCGACTTTTCTCGGATCTGGTCACAAGCACTGGCCTCTTCAGATTGACTTTTACTGCAAGATGTTAAGGATATCATAGACGTCTCCCTCGCATCCTCCAAAATTGGTCTAGCCACTTTGTTTACATCGATGGTGTTTTTGGACGCATTCGATTTTTCCTTTCTTAAAACTTTAGGTGGTATCTTGGCTCGTTCTGGGTGTGATGAGCTGGTAGATGGTGGTAATGGTGGCGGTTGTAGCAGTGTACTTTTTTCCATTGTTCCAGGGGTTCTGTGTACTTTTTCCAACTGCTGCTGGGCATCGAGTTTTACGTCTGACA
This sequence comes from Acleris literana, assembly GCA_946894065.1. Taxonomy (NCBI): domain Eukaryota; kingdom Metazoa; phylum Arthropoda; class Insecta; order Lepidoptera; family Tortricidae; genus Acleris; species Acleris literana. The sequence continues at coordinate 6,401,552 of OX335678.1, forward strand.
CGTTTTTACTAATATTCTCTAATGAGGCTACCTTACTAACAAGACCCGCTATAACCTCCATAAATAGGTTCGTCAATACTGTGCGTTGATCAGTTAGGGCCCTCTGTAATTCTTCGCGTACAATATTCCGAACAACATTTGCATTTATCTTATCGGATGTTTGAAAACGATTTGGCTGGCGAAACGTGACGTTTTCATAACTATTTATATCTAGGATAGATGCATCCAATGCGGTAGTATTACTCACTGGAAACGTATCATTCATCAACAGATCATCCACTGACATGGCTGTATCATTTAATGGCGCAATTGGTTGGTTGCGCACTGGTGTATCATCTTTGTTGTTTCGGGGAATTTCACTTATACATACGGGACACTTCCATGCCAGGCTTAGATTGCTTTCTTGGAATTGTGATGCCGTCATATTCACACACATATAGTGATATGCCATCTTACAAGCGCTACAGCATAAAATATCATTGTCGTTTACCGACAAATTGCAACCGTAGCAATTCATTTATTCTGCTTTTCGCGATCCGATTTTATTAACACTTCTCTCAGAGGTTTAGCTACATGCGAAATCAAGAAGCGAGTCTGTGTTTACTTAATCTTTGCCGCTCGATGTGTGTTATCTTCTCCTTATACTCGCGGGTATGCAGCTGCGCGCTTGCGCTGATTTCACCCTTACGCCTCACACGCAACCGTGATAATAGCTTACCCCGCGCAGCACTTCCGAAAAACTGATTAGCGGGTATGCGATTCGTCCAATGTGTACACTAGAACTTTATTTTGCACAATAGACTAACGTATACAATCCCAATGGCACTCCACTAATTGTAATAATACACTCTTATCTACTGGCCGTATTGTTGTTAAGTTTTACGATTAATTTCTCAACTTTCTGAACAAACATCTAATTTTCACTACAGAGGTGACGTGAAACGATGTTGACCGTATTAGCGTCAAAGACTATGGAGGCAGTTAAGTTACATCCACCTGTGTCAAGCTTGTCATACGCCGATGCCTTACTCCAAACACCACCATCCTCACAGTCGCACATTACAGCTACCCATCCCTCACAAACTATATATTCCACATCATCATTAAGTACACCACCTCATTCATACAAGAAAACAGTGTTTTTAAAGCCCAAATCACCACCTAAGTTCTCTAAAGGCTATGATCGCTTTGCCCACTCAGAAATAGTAAGGGAACCATCTCTTCCTTCAACAAAACAAAATATCCAAAGAAATCATAATACAGATGAAAATGAAATTAAAATTGAAGACATTATCAAAGCTCTTATACAGTTATTATCACAGTCCAATACCATTTCACCGTCCAACGTTGCAGCAGTGATAGATGCACTTTATCAACTATCTAACAATAGTAACAATGGCCAACAAAGCCAAAGCAATTCAATGGAATTGTCTCAGTATAAATAGTAAAAAACATGAATTAATACATATTATAAATAAAAATGATCCTTTTCTCATCTGTCTCCAAGAGACGTGGTTGAAAAAGGAATCCATTTTTAAAGTTCCTGGCTATTCCTGCTTCAGGGAAGACAGGAATGATGGGTATGGTGGAGTTGCCATACTCATAAAAAAATCCTTTACATCAACTCCCTTGTCTCTCCCTTCTCACAGCAGTGAATTATCTGTCATTGCTGTGGTTGTAAATAAAGTATGTTATGTGTCTGTATATTTTGCTCGTCCAAGTAATGATATTTTCAGTGAAATTGACCAACTTTTAAATTTTGGGATGAAGAATGTACTGTTGCCATAAAACAACGAAAACAGGCAGAGAAACAGTACTGTTCAAACATGTCAGATGACAACTTTGAAAATTACCTTCAAGTAGCTAAGTCCACAAAAGAGCTCCTCCGGAAAAAGAAATTTGAAGGTTGGCGCAGTTTTTGTTTATCACTTTGTCCTAATGTTAATGCCTCCATTGTATGGGAAAATATAAGAAAATTTAGATCTGCTTTTAACAATAATCAACAAAGTAAAATCCCTGATGTTCTGGCAGAACAAATTATGGATCGTTTAGCCCCTCCATCCGCACCAGAGGAATTTGTAGTCAAATCCTTAGTTCTGGCACCTGAAATAAACGATAACCACGATGAAATGGACCTAAACTCACCGTTTACTATGTATGAGTTAAAAGGTGTACTTTTATCTGTTAAAGACTCTGCGCCGGGTGAGGATGGTATTCCATATTCGTTCCTGTCAAAGCTTGATATTAATGGTCTTAATTATTACCTTTCTTTAATCAATAAAGTTATGTTCACGGGATATGTACCCAGATCTTGGAGAACACAAACTTTGATATTGCTATTGAAACCAAATAGACTTAGTTCTGACCCATCCTCCTATAGACCAATAGCTTTAGCGTCTGTAATGTCTAAAATAGCTGAACATCTTGTTAAAAACCGTTTAGAATGGTTCCTAGAACATAATAATCTATTATCAGGCACCCAGTTTGGTTTCCGTAAAGGTAAATGCACTTTTGACAACCTTGGTCTTTTTACCACAGACATTCGATTGGCTTTTTCTAAAAATGAGTCTTTGGTAGCTGCCTTTTTAGACATTAATGCGGCATATGATAATGTTAATATTTTTATTCTCAACAAGAAATTACAACAGCTTAAGGTCCGCAGTTTGTTGGTTAATTTTATTGTAAATGTTCTACGCGAACGATATATCAAATATACTCTAGAGCCTAGTGGTAACTCTTTTATTTGTAGAACTGTCTGGAAAGGCTTGCCACAAGGCTCAGTCTTAAGCCCTCTTTTGTACAATGTATATACGTTTGATTTAGAACCCTTTGTAAATATATATGCCTCTGTCCTTCAATACGCTGATGATTTACTCCTTTATGTTCCAGGGCGGTGCATAGACGACATTACCGAGTCATTATCCACAGCGATGACAGCTCTTAAGACTTGGCTAGATACAAATGGGCTTGATTTGTCTCCATCAAAAAGTTCTGTTGTTTTGTTTTCCAGAAAACGGAGTACGCCAACAGTTAATGTTGTTTATAGTGATTCGGTTTTGCCAGTCAAAAATCAGGTCAAATTTCTTGGGGTGATATTGGATTCAAAATTTACTGGTCAACCTCATTTTGAGCATGTTTTATTAAGGTGTGAACGTAATTTAAATATTTTGCGATGTATTTCTGGCGTCTGGTGGGGTGCTCATCCCTTTACAATGAGACTTCTTTATAATGCCCTGATAAGGAGTGTCATAGATTATGGGATGTTTTTGTTATATCCAGGTAATGTGACTGCAGCCAAAAAGATTGATGGCGTTCAGTCCAAAGCGCTCAGGCTCATTACTGGCGCGATGAAATCTAGTCCAATCAACTGTTTACAAATAGAATGCTGTGAACCGCCTTTATTCTTAAGGCGGTTCACAGCGGTACAGTTTTTAAGTGACAGGTTTTTTTTCCGGAGTATACAATTAAAAGGTAATCCACTGCTCCCGAAAATAAGAAGGCTTGCTGATGAAGTAGATTCTTCTAGATATTGGATTCATAAAGATACGCCATGCCTAGTCAAAAGCTTAAAAAAATATTTGAGTATAGATATACCTACACATCAAAGTTCTTTGTTACCTCTTTATCAATACAGTTATAATACTTTAGTCGTAGAACCGAACATAAAGCTTAATATAGGATTATTTAAAAATGATTGTCATCCAAATGCAAAATTTAATAATATCATTGACAATGAATGGTCTGATTGGCATCACATTTTTACGGATGCTTCTAAACAATCTGAACCTAGTTGTGTAGGCGTTGGGATTTACCATTCACAATTTCCAATTATTCAAAAAATCAAGTTCCCTCCAGAGTCTTCTGTTTACACAGGTGAATGCTATGGACTTTTTAAAGCTATTCAATATGTTCTTCTCATGAAAATCCCAAAAGCTGTAATTTTTTGCGACTCTCTAAGTTCCCTTCAATCTTTAGCAAAGTTTCCCTTTAGGAATCATAAACAAGCTCAAATAATTTTCGATATCAGAGATTGTTTACACCAGTGTGCGTTGTGGGGTTGTAGCGTTGTTTTTGCGTGGATCCCTAGTCATGTGGGTATTTCGGGTAATGAGAAAGCTGACCAGTTAGCGAAAGAAGCTGTGCGCGACGGTGATATCTTTCCTTATCTAAATTATAGTCAGGATTTGGCTAATATGCCCAAGGTATACCTCTTTGAAGCGTGGAATCGACTTTGGGTCAATAGCACCAAAGGTAAATATTACCGGCTGGTGCAAGAGTCCATTCCACATAAACCGTGGTTTAGTAAAATGCATTTTTCTAAAAAATCTACTTCAATTTTATGCAGATTACGTCTGGGTCATGTTTGCACCCCATCGCATTTATTTAAGTTTGGTATTGTCGCTGAACCTTTGTGTTCTTGCGGGAATTATGGGGATGCGAACCATGTTTTTTTCTCCTGTATATTGTATGATCATACTGAGTTTTTTGCCCAACTCCAATCCATTTCCATTCCTTTACCTACATCCATCCAGTGTTTATTGTATTATAATTGTTATGATGTATATAAAATACTAACAAATTTTATAGAGATGTATAATATTAAAATATGATATTTGTAATTTTGTATATATGTTTTTTATGTAAAACCTAATCCTTTCCTATTCCAAATTCCGTATTGTTTGAGTCCTACTTATAGTTTCCTTAACTTTGTAATTGGCTAAAAGATACCAAAGCCATAAAAAAAAAAAAAAATTTGAGGGCCGTTTGATTGATGTGCGACGTCACTTCATTCGCTTCGTTTCACAATTCGTGCTCCCGTCATAATCACTTATTTCAATTATTTGTCAAATTTATTTTTATATCACGGTACGAGCGAAATGATAACTTAATATTATATTTCTTGCTCGCCCAAACTTTGAGATCCCCTGAAATGTCACTTTGACAGTGACGTAACTTTGTTTACATTTTTTTTGTGAGAACAAAAATCCGACCTTAAACTATAGCGTAGCCCGCAACGAAAATATAATATAAACATTATAGCTCAAAAGCATGTGATGGTTTCTGTTCACTCTAGCAAAGAATGAGTGACCTAGTTTTGCATCCCTCTTATGGGCCCGTATTCGCCTTGTACAAGAACCATTAACTTCAGCGAAAAATCTCCAAGAAAGAAAGAAAATCTGATCCGACTGCATAGGGCTGTCGGTTACGTACTTCAGCTAGATGGTCGGTGCCGTGGTGTGTATTGGCCTGCTCCTGCATCCGTTTAAAGATCAGTGCAGCTCTCTCTCGCAGGTCGTCGCTAGGGAAGGCTACGTACTTGAGCTCGCTGGTGGGCGGCGGCAGGTCGACGCCGCCCTGCGTGTTGGCCTGCTCCTGCATGCCGCGCAGGATCAGCGCCGAGTCGCGCTCGCCGCCGCTCTCGCCGCGCCCGCGCCGCAGACGCAGCTTGCGGGCAATCGGGTCCGACTTCACGCCTGGGAAATACAACAACTCGATAGACTAAAGTACTTTTTCTTTTTAATTTACTTTGGTGTTTGTGAATGGAGAATTATCGCCATTTTCAGTGATTATGTATGAACCATTTTCAGGCCGCGAAAATAACCTCAAAATGACAACTGTGCAAAATTATAAAAAAACTATTTAATTTCATGAAACACGATTAATGATTACGAATATGAATCTATTTAATTATATTAAGGATTAAGTTATTTTATTAGGCATGGTCCAAATAGTTTGCTTAATCTGTTGGCTAAATAGGCAAGCATTTAAAGTGTCACTTTACAAAAAACTACCAACAGCGAAACAAATTTGTTTTTTTGTGAAGTGAAAACTAGAGTGTTTACGCGAGACTAAACAACTATAATGACACTCGAACTATAGCCACTCTCAATCGCTCGCTCGCTCGCGTGGCCAAACATCTCGTGTCATTATGGCTTGTTTTAATCCCTTAAACAATCTACTATAATTTTAAGAGGGAATGTATATTTCTTTGGCACAAAACTGTTACGCAGTTTGGTAAATCATTGTGTCGAGTGCTGTTGTCTAAATACATAAAAGACGAAGGTGACTGAGTGACTGACCGACACATCAACGCCCAGTCCAAACCGCTGGGACAATAGCTACCTTTGGCACGTAGGTTCCTTATGAGGTTATGAGGTCTAGGGGTGCACTAAGAAGGTATTAATGGAAATTCATCCCCTAAGGGGTTAAAATAGCGGGGGGGGGGAATACCTGGAAACTAATTATACGCGTACGAAGTCACGGGCGCCCTCGAGTAAATTTATAAACAAATCACTTCAAGTACTCACTGCTCGGCGTAACCGGCTCAGCCGTGGCGGCCCCAGCCAGCTGTAATTGCGCTTGCAGTGAGAAATCAATGTTGTAGTATTGCAGTCCATCTCCACGCGCTCGCTCCACCGGCTTCGGGGGCATCACCAGGTCCGGGTTCCCGTGCAGCTGGAGGCTCTCCAGGTCGCTCAGCAGGTGGATGGCATCCGGGAGGGTGATGAGCTTGTTGCAGCTGAGATTTAGCTTTTTGAGGGAACCGCATCTGGAACAAGGTTATTTTATAAATATTAAATAGATCAAAACCCTCAATATAATGGCGACAGAGATGATATCTCCGAAACTAGTTTAATTATTAAAAAAAACGTTTCCAATTCGATCCCTGTTTGGGAGCTACAATGCCATAGACAGACACACAGACACACACGATAAAGTTATATTATAACACCCTAAGAAATTGGAAAAAACTGCGTTAGATAATGAATAAAAAGTGGTATATAATTTTTGTAATTGACAGTACTTATTATTGTTATAAACATATCGGTTGGTAAAAGTGGATTTTTTATTCCACCTAGCCCTACTAGCGGGTCGACGGTAGAGATAGTTGGAAAAAAAAATCATTCTTACCCACCAAAGGGGATACGTTGGTAGGGACTAGTGGAAAAGGGGCATTTTGCGTCGGGGGTTAAAAATTATTTTTTTAGGATATGCCTTGTTTCTGAGTATCCATCGCTGATACGATAACTATAGTCCGACAATTTCCAGCGCCATCTTCTTGCGGGGTTAGAGACGTTGGGAGAGGCGAGGCGACGGGGTGAATGAAGGATGCTCCATCCATGGAAATAGATGCGAGATAAAGTAAATTCGAACCCCTGGTACCACGCAGCCCGCACTTCCCTTCCCCGCAACACAACCCGCCCCCGCTACCACCTACACCCCCTAACCCGCCATCGTCTGTCCCCGCGCGGGACGGTAGCGCATGAACTTGTTTCAGTACAACGCTACTTACCTATCCTCTCCATTTTACGATGCAGCACTAGCCAGAACGAGTTCGATTCCAGTCAAGGACAAATGTTTTGTATGATAAGCGCGATTGTTTATGAGTCTTGGATGTTATCTATGTATTTAAGTAGTTATTTCTCTATGATTAAGTTCATCGTTGCCTTGTCGAGGTGCCACAGCCGAATGCGCTTGTTCGTGGTCGCATGGCACGTCCCAGAAGTACGCAGATGGTCAACCTTTGGGTTTTTAGTGGGTATTCCGGCCGCTCTCGGTTGGTAAGTCACATAACCATCCCGGGTCCCCTCAGACCTGGGTGGTATGCGTAAAGGCATTCCCCCAGTTTAAAAAAATAAGTTACCCATACCTTAGCTTGGGACTAGGTCAATTTTAAATTGATCCCTGATATTTATTTATTATCAAACCAGCTCACCATATTAAATAAATAAATATCAAGGACCATTTCACACAATCTGAGCAAGTCCCATTGCACACTAAGCTTTGGGCTTGTTCTATGAGTACTAAAGAACGATTAAATACTTACAGAAATAAATGAGACTTTATCTATGATAACTTTAACAAAAAGCAAGCTTTCAAAACACGACTGTTCAGTTGCTAACCAACTTTAAATCGTTATAAATCCTAAATGATCATTAAAAATGAAAAATGATGAAAGAAACCTAAAGATGATTTTTAAATCCCTATTCAATGATACCCCACTTGTAATACTTTTTTTTATTTTTTTTACACAATAATGGCGTCTGGTTGCCGCCATATTGAATTTTGATTACTGTCATATCTTCAGTGACACTCACCAGATTCAGACAAATCGATTGACATAAGAATCATCTAAATCGGACAACGGGTTTAGTTTTTATAGTGCCACAAAGGAACAAACATACATATATAGGCTGTGAAACACATTACCCTCCTCCTTCGGCAGTCGGGTAAAAAGGGACCTTATTGTCGATGGCGCTTCCGCCATTATTAACGATGCTCTGATATAAATACAACGTCGTGTGACGCAGAGCGGCGTAAGCGCTATCGATAATAAGGTCCCTTTTCATAGATGATGCTACAAATACTTAAATGCACAGAAAACATCCAACACTAAGAAACAAATACTCGAGCTCATCACACAAATATTTACCTATACCGGGAATCGAACCTGGAACCACTAGGCAGTCACTACCAACTAGGCTAACGCGAGCAATCCCATAAATATGCAATATTTCAACTCGAACCAATGAAAGTAGGTTAATAAAATCGACTTCCTAGATTTGTTATCATGCTCATAGTTACGTACAATACAAGTGAAGCTACCGCTCCCCTCACTAGAGAAACTGTATTTTTTGATTATATATTAACGAATTCAATATGTATTATTAAACCTGTATGCTGCTAAGATAAATGGTGGTATCTACGACAAAACTCCTGTGGTAAGCGCAACCTTATTAGTAACGGGAGAGGGTTGTATCTGCATTGGCTATTGAGTTTGAGACATCGCCTTTTGGCTTATGAGGGCAATATGCGCTCTGTGAAATCGCACCGTCGCATGCGCAGAGGTGTCAAAGAATGATCCACGACTGCTTCGCGCTCCGACGGACACGTCAGTAGCCAGACAAACTGACAAGCGTGATTGTTTTTCAACATAAGTAACTCGTATATAAAGATGTCAACCAAAGTTTTTAAGATTTACAAAAGGATTCTTGTGTTTTGATATTTTCGTGTAAAATCACAGAATAAATAATAGTAAAAGTATAAAAGTTTCACTTCCTAACAAAAACGGTGTTTAGGCATAAGTTACGTACCTATACGTTATGCCTTTCTGTCTTTCGTATAGCTCGTATTCATTCGCGCGCGGCAAGTTAACTGCTAGGGTTGTCACGCCTTACTGCGGTAATAAGTTAGTCACATTAATTCAGTTCTTCAATGTTCTAAGAAATGTTTCGACGTATCATAATTATAAATATTTATAACAAATTGTAGCATTGAAAATGAGGCCTAAACGTTTGCGTGTTACGATGTGGAACCCCAACCGTTCCTAGTAATCACTACGATTGGAAAATGAAACGGAAAGTGATTTATAATAATTTTGCATTGTAAATGAATAGAGAAAGAACGCACAACGCATACTAATAAGTATTGTTAGGTAAGTTTACAAATATGTAATTGTAAAGTTTACCCTATTATTATAAGTAAGGAAGAAATATAATGCGTGACTTTTTATGTGTAAAACAGGTAGTTATTTATTCAGTAGTATATCTCCTTTTATAGTCCAGTTGTTACTACGAACATTAAACGGTATATCGGCAATGAAACACTATTTTTTTGAAAGTCGGAGTGTTAAAAACTTAGAAGATAAATATTAAAATAGATTTAGTTTATTTAAAAAAAAATGAATGCACGGCGAAGCCACAGTTTGAATAATACAGAAGATATAATGAAAAACGTACAAACACAACATCCTGAACTCAATCAGAGATAACAACCGCATAACGAAATATGAACTAACACTTGATTAATTAGGGCCTATTTCACAATCTCCAAATATATACTACTTATGCCATTTAAAGTTGTTGCTTTCCTTTTCTAGACCTACAATGTATTTGCCAGATAGTGTTATCTTATTGTGACACAGGCCCATGCGAGAAAATGTTGAAGCTTTACAATAATTTAAGTACTAACTGACTACTACTCTCATGTGTAGATACTGTTGGCTGTGCCCATACCAATTTCTCCTGTTAACACAAAATGTACACAAAATCGAGAAGGAGCCAGTAACATACCTGCATAATCCTTCAGGTATCATCTCCAACACATTATTAGCAGCCGAGAACACCTCCATGCTGCACAGTTTCCCCACTCCCGAGGGGATGCCCTCGAAGTCCAGCTTATTGTCGTCCACGTGCAGCCTCTTGAGGTTTAGCAGCTTGCACAGGGTTGCCGGGAGAGCCGTCAGCTTGTTCCTCGATAGATTCAGGCTCTCTAGTTTCTGCCAGTTGTCGATGGCTAGAATAATAATATAATAAATAAATATCAGGGGAGAGCCTCACACGAATTGACCTGGGCGGCTATTGCCGAACGCACTCGCAATCGCAATTGTTTTCATTTTGAAAATCGAAGGCAAGCCTACATACAAAATGAAAACAATCGATCCACTTTGAAGTCGATTGCGATTGCGAGTGCATCAGGCCATAGGCCGGCCGGTCCCAAACTAAGCTCTAGGCTTGTATTATGACAACGAAATAAATACTTAAAATAGAAATAATATATTATGTAAAATAGTTTTGCTAAATGTATACCCTATTATTAATGAACGCACAATAGCTAATGTGCTTGAAATATGCTTTGTCCTTATCTGTCATTGTGACATTTCCATTCGACCGAAAGGGATAACGCATACTTTAACTAAAATAGGTTTATAGTACATTTATGAATATGGAAGCAAGTTTTTTCCGAATATTAAGGTTATTTTTAAGAAAAATATCATATTTTTAAGCAACTGATACCTACTTACTATCATGAATATATATATAAATAGATTAATAACAGAATTGTAAAAATTCTAGATCTGAAACCCAACGTAAAGTAACAACGGTCTAGCTCGCGTGCGTGTCTTTGCGACGACTTTTACACCTTTTTTTGTTGTTTTTAGAACTCTTTATAACAGAATTGTGCACTTATCTATATAAATATTCTTATGGTCACTTAACTAGCATTACACACAATACTGATAGAGATCTTTTTCGCCATCCACGTATTGTTTCACCAGTTTCCATTTCTCCGTAAGAGCTGTTTTGCATGTTTTTCCATGAAAACATAGCGGCATGCGATGACGCGTGATCGCGCAAATTGTACACTCGACAGAGAAATTGCTTACATAAGTGTGGAGAGATATCATCCGCACCATCTTACAATCGAGTGTATTAAATAACAGTTTTGCCGTACGCATTAATGTTGCAGACAGAATAAACATCTTACTATAATATTATAAATGCGAAAGTTTAGATGTTTGTTTCTCAATCACGCTAAAACGGCTGAACGGATTTGGATTAAATTTGGTACAGAGATAGATTATAGTCTATAGTTGCACATTGGCTACGTTATATTCCGAAAAAAATTACGTTTCCCGTGGTATGATAATTCGAGTTCTACGCGGACGAAGTCGTTGGGAGAAGTAAGTATCACATGAAAATAAGAAAAAATAATTTTTGCTTTTAAAATTAACGGTAATTACGCCTAATAGAAATAAAATGAACAAAAGCATAATTTGCTTTGTATTGTACAGGGTGGCTGCGGGGTCGTGATAAAAAATGATCACCTGTGTTCTACCTACGAATATGAACAACTTTCACTATGGGACCCACTCTGAAATCAGGGAAAAAAAATCAGCTGCTTCATACATTTTGGTCGGGTACGCATTGAACTTTTCTATGAAACAGCTGTTTCTTTTTTCGTCATTTCAGAGTTGGGCCCATAGTGAAAGTTGTTCATATTCGTGGGTAGAACTCAGAGGCGATCATTTGTATCACGACCCCGCAGTCACCCTGTGTACAGGTCATTACAGGTTAGTTACAAAGCATTTCGACTGAGCGGTAATGCTAACTATTCATTCATATATATTTTCAAAGCAGAAGAAGTTGTTGCATAGAAAAAGACCTGCCGGTTCGTAACAATTTTACCTTGAGAAACCTCTGTGATCTCATTGTCGCTTAAGTTCAGCCTTTTAAGGTTGAGCAATGAATACAGGGCATCAGGCACTTTGGTGAGGGCGTTCTTAGAAAGGTCCACATCAGAGAGATTCGAAAGGGTGTCCAGAGAAGTCGGCAGGTTGGCGAGAGTGCGCTGCGTGTTGCGCATGTGAAGAGTTTCTAAGCTCTGAAGGGACGGAAGCTGCCTGTAGAATAACATAACATAGAATAGGCAAAATTTATAGTTGAAAAACAGAGCATGGTTTAAATTCCATGGCCTGTACATGCTTATTTTTTATGGCAAGGAGAAGGCAAATAAGCACACAGGCCATACGTGGGATCTGAGATCCATAGACATTTGCATTCACAAAACGCGTTACCGACTAATAGACCGGGAGATAGTGACACAAAATTTCCTGTTATTTGTATCAAGTGTGGCCACCCTTCAGGAGTCTAATTACGTAATGACGAAAAGGAAAATGATGGCCATAGCGCTGGTACCGGCGGCCAAATCGCGTGAGAGTTAATCGAACGTTTCGGATAAATCACGAGTGTCAAACGATTTGTTACACAAAAAATCTTGATACGTTCGTAAGAAAAAATACAAGAATTTTTGTGTAACAAATCGTTCGACACTCTTGATTTATCCGACACGTTCGCTTAACGCCCACGCGATTGGGCCGCCGGTACCAGCGCTATGGCCATCATTTTCCTTTTCGTCATTACGTAATTAGACCCCTGAAGGGTCGCCATACTTGGTACAAATGACCGGAAATTTTATGTCACTAACTCCCGATCTATAAGATGGAATGCCTCTATGCTAGTAATTTCACCGGTTGTCTTTACCTCCCACCGGATCTATCATTATGGCATTTTGTTGGGCAGAATAAATTGGCTCACTCTATTACCATTTTTAGGGTTCCGTCGTCAGCAAGGTACCCGTATAGTTTCGCCATGTTCGTCTGTCCGCGGTTTTACTCAGACAATCTTGGTACTACAAATTTGTAATCTGGCAGAGTTTAAATACAGACAGAGCCTTAAATAACGCCGACAAAGTTGTAGAACAAAATCTTGAAAAACATTTGTTTTTCGTGTACAGTGGGCTGCAAAAGCGCATGGACAGTTCATAAAGATAATGCTTTGAGGTGCAAACTGACGCCTCACGCTCGTAGTGGTTCAATAAGATCGTACTAGATGGCGTTGTTGTAAAAAAACAAAATTAAAAAATATTTTATTCCTCATACTGACACCAGAGCCAAACACTTTTTCTTTATTTTATCGTTTATTATATTTTAGTATAGAGAAGATTTTAGAAGTATGAAATGTTAGTCAATTCCAAACTAAGAGGTTAAATTACCAAAAACACTTTTTCCATTGCGTGGAATCGAACCCGCGATACTCGGAGTCGTGAGTGAGAGCGGCGTTATACGCCATTGGACCATCACACATTTGAAAGTTGAAATTAATAGTTTATTATGATTTGGTTATTTTCGCATTCAATGAAATAGAAACACGGTTAATATTACTATAAGGAGGGTAGACTAAAGATTTATAAATACCACACTGATTATTACAAAGACTTTGCTCGTTCGTTCGTTAGCTGCTTAATCGATTGCCTTTTTTGTGTAGATTTTACTTTCGTTAAATTTTTCTTAAAAAATGACTTCTCGTTGCAATATTGACCTGGTCAAAAGATCGCAAATAATTGCCTTGCACAGTGAAGGCAGAAATTTGTCAGAAATTGCAAGAGAAACCGGTGTGAACGTAAGTAGTAATTTATTTAAGTACTCAGATTTTTACAAAAATATTTTCTATTTCATCTTTTTTATATCTTTAATGGTTATTATAAGTTTCCGTTTTTTTTTACAGAGGAAAACTGTTGTTTTATGGGTACGGCGGTTCGAAGAGGAGGGATCTTTGCTACCCCGGCAAAGAACGGGAAGACCACTACTCATAAGCACACCCCAGCGTCAAGCCATGGTGAGGGATTATGAGGAAGACGGATTCAAACCAACAACCCACTACGCTGGTTTATTCAATACAAGTGCGGATACTATTCGCCGTGTTTTACATAGTGAGGGTCTGCATCATCGTAGGCACGCTGTCAAACCCTTGCTAACAGAAAGCCATAAAAGAGCAAGGTTAGAGTTCGCTTTGGAGTATCTAGATTTCGACTGGAGCAATGTCATCTTTACGGATGAAAAGACTTTTAAATCCAGCCAACACGGACGATTAAGCTTGTGGCGCCGAAACAATACCCGGTATAATGACAACCATGTAGTGCCCAACATGGAATCTGGTCGAATAACCGTAAATATGTGGGGATGGATGAGTGCGGCTGACCCAGGAGAACTGGTTAAACTTCCCAGTCGAGCGAACAGTGTTCATTATGTGGAAATGCTGGAGGACACCATGTTGCCCACCGTTCGCAATGTGTATCCAGAGGAGGAGTTGCCGGTGATAACGTTTGTGCAAGATAACTGCCCAATACACCGTTCACGTAGTGTGCGGGAGTGGTTTAGTCAGCACAATAATATAAGGGTTATTCCCTGGCCTTCCAGGTCACCGGATTTAAATCCTATCGAAAATTTATGGGGTATTATTGTCCAACGTTGGGATCACCAGAATGAGCGAACTCCGAACGCCTTGGAAGAACATTGTTCAAAAATTTGGGATAGTATTCGAGGTTCCAATCTGTGTCAGAATCTTATCGATTCAATGCGTTCCCGAATGCAAGCGGTAATCGAACAGAGGGGGGGTTATACTAGGTATTAAAGTTTAGTATATAGTAATACAGTGGTCAAGTGGAGATCGGGTTAACGTAAGTAATTAATACAAAAGTGACAATTATTTTCGCTTTTTTTACGTGTCTATACTATTTTATAGCAGTTAATAATTATCTTATTTTAAATATTTAAAGTCAAACAAATCACACACCATTTATACACGAAATTTCAGTTATTATCCTTATATAAGTGATCCTAACTGTATAACATAGTTAAACATAATGCATTTGACAGTTAAGGTAACCCGGTCTCTAAATATGTTAATAATTACTATATGTTATTGTGGTTTAATAGCTTCAATCTTCTTTCTGATTTCGGAAACGAAACTTAAGCTATTACCTCAGTAATAAAAGTTAAGTAGTAGGTAGTCGTTTCATTGTTACAAAGGTAATTTGTAAAAAAAAACTATCTAAACAGTTCACTGAATTAAAATGTTATACAAGGAATAAAGATTTTTCATTTCAAATAACAAAAGTTGTATCATTTCTTGAAACTATTATTTCAAAAGATAATACATTCGTTTATTAATTACTATGTGAAACAAGATAAATTAAAAAAGATATTGTAAGCAGAATCGATCTCCCGACCCACGGACTGACTCCGCGAAATCGAAGTGCCAACTAACTAAGCCAACGGCCCTTCTAGTTAAGTGGTGAAATTATCGATTCTAATACTAAAACGTCATATAGTTGAAGCAAACAACAATATAACTTGTTCAATTAACAACGCCATCTAGGTTGTTTCTTACGAACGTGGCATCACGTGTTCACAGCATTATAGACGTTAAGGTGTCCATGCAATTTTGCAGCTGACCGTACATGTAAAGCAAAAGTTTTTTTTTACATTATAACATCGAGTGAGGTATCATGGGATAGGTCTTAAAAATCATTATGTACATCAATTTGTAATATAAATTTTTAAATTTGGGGGACCGTTTAGAAAATAATGAACTCGAAAAGGGAAATTTTCGGTAAAGTTGCTTGTGTGTGTGTTTCTGTGTTGCTGTGTGCGTGTGTTACATTAATTACGTACGTTAGGTTACGTTATACTTATCACTACCAAAAAAATCTCTCATGCGACATGGACTCGCGCACCGAGGGTTCGGTATTTAAGATTTTCATACGATACCCCACATGACACGGTTGACTCAATTCAAAATTTGGGCCGCCTTGCATAAAGATCCTGTTTTTTATGATTTAATAAAAAATCTATAGTTTTCAGATTATTTCCTATACTTGTAGTATAAGACGGTTTTACTGGTCGAAGATACGTTTTTTGTGGCATAAACGGCCGTATATTGTTTTTACGTTTACTTAGAAGTTTGATTTTTTGATTTTCAAGTGACTGTAGACCTGAGTATATGGTTTTAGGTTCAACCCGATACCTCCACGCGTTCGCGAGATAAAGGATCTTGACAGACAGACGGACGGTAATCAAAGTGACCCTATATGGGTTCTGTTTTTCCTTTTGAGGTATGGAACCCCTAAAATGGCACTATTTTTCTTAATATTTGAAAAAATTAGAATGGGGGCGTGAAACATGAAAGTGATTTGATTAAAGCAAAGGGGGTGTTATATGACCATTCCGCCCTTATTTTCAAAGTTCATGGACAACATAAAATCTGCCTTAAAGATAATTATTAATATTCTAAGCGAAAATAACTGTAAATTGTTTTAGGAAATAATTAAATCTAAATCTACTATGTTCCAGCTCACAACAGGTGTGTGTAGAGCCAAACTAAACATCACTCACTATATTACATATTATAATGTATCTTTGTTTTTATTTCAGTTAGTCTCTTTCATAATATTTCTCGCAATTATTTGATTACTTACTATGTTAAACATCTATAGCGCAGTTGATTTGCCGGGGCATAGGTAACTGATGCTATAATACAAAGATGAAAAATATATAGTTCTGTACATACCTCAATTGAAACAGCCCCAGAGGGTTATCATTAAGTATTAGAGTCTGCAGGTTCGCCAGTCTTCTGGTCTGAGGAGGCAGGGTCTCCAGGAGATTGTCAGACAAATCTAGGAATAGTAGGTCTGTGAGTTGGACAAACAAGGTCGGTGGTATGCTTTCAATCCTGAAAATAATGTTTTTTGTTAACCTAGTTTACATATTGATGTCGCATATACTGCCTTCCTAAGGAGCAAAGGCACAAGTGTAATTAATTCATAGAAGCATATTAAACTCTCAATGGTTATAATAAGGTTGGAAGTGCAATACAATTCATATAGTAGATGGGCCTTTTTTCTGTAACAGGGCAGTACACACAACCCTCGGTGTACATTTCTTCTGTACCGGATCGAAACTTGATAGTGACGCTTCTTTTGGCGCCCCCTGAAATTGCCGCCTCGGGCAGGATTCCGGATAGATCCGAGTCTGCATATCGTCCCTTAACTTTCTCAAGTTACATAGGAAAGTAGTCTTTATTCTTTAGGAAACATGATTGCTTTTCCTATCTAACTATTCGATCAGATACGAGGTTGAGAAAGTAAAGGGGTGATATACAAATAGGTGAGAATGAAGTGTGATATTCCCTACTCCCATATTTCTTTGCGTGTATGCATTAACATTGTTCTGAATTATTGTTGTGCTAGCTAACTTCACACTTTCATATACATGGCCTCACTACATTTATCAAGCATTTGTTTTTTCTCATGCTTTTAACTAATCTCAATAAAGGAACTATTTAAAAAACAAATTTGGTTGCACTACTATCATTCTTTATATTAACACATTCAGCGCAAACCACCCTCTAGTTGGGTCCGTTTTGTATGGAATGTGTTAAATTATTTTATAATTCTTCAATGTTAGAGGGTCAGTTATCAAATCTGTGAGATTGATTATACATATACAAATTAAATCATCCCTTTACTTTCTCAACCTTGTATCTGATCGAATAGTTAGATAGGAAAGTAGTCTTTATTCTATAAAGAACATGAGTGCTTCTCCTGTCTAACTATTCGGTCAGATACCAGGTTGAGAAAGTAAAGGTATGACATGCCTTCTGTCTACTAAGATCCATTGAAAGGATCCATTAAAGGGTCAAGTGGACTTTTTGTACATTCAAATCCATTAATGGAGTCGAGTGGACTTTAAAATACACTTAAGTCCATTCGGAGTCATTTACACTTTTTAATACACAGGGATCCATCAATGGATTTAAATATATTATGAAGTCTACAAAGATCCATGAATGGATTTTAGTATACTACAATGTCCACGAGTATCCATCAATTGATGAATCCAAGAGTATTAAACGTTTCATAAAATCCATTGATGGATACTTGCATACATAGTAGTGTATTGATGGATCGAAGTGTAATTAAGAGTGCAACAGAATCCATTGATGGGTCGCAGCGTAGTAAAGTGTAAACAACCCCAAGTGGATTTAAGTGTACATTAAAGCCCACTCTACTTCATTAATGGATTTGAATGTACAAAAAGTCCACTTGACCCCTTTAAGGATCCTATCAATGGATCCTAGTGGAGGGAGGTATTAAATGTAATTTCAAAAAAAGATGTTTAAATTGGGCATTGATCAGTTCCTAGGTAAACAAGGTACTAACTTACAGCTAGGACTTTCCAATCCTTTTATCCTCCAAGATTTACTTTTAACCTCCTAAGGCCCACCATACCAAGGAATAATGCCACAAAACAAAGATACATACATACCAAAGGAATATAAACTATGTAAATACAATGGAGTAAATTTTCTATTGTTTGTCAGTCATAAAAACAAAGGAAATTCCACTACATCTCCTTTGCAATGGATCTTGATTCCAACAAACATATATGATAAAATGTTCAAGGGGCCTTATGAGGGACTGATCTATTATATAAACGCACTAAAGTCATTCTAACAAACAACCTTGAAATCTGACTTACTTATTGTGGCTGAGATTTAATACTAATAATGATTTAGCTTTGTCCAGTCCTTCTGGCACTGCCTTCAGCCTGTTGTGCGAGAGGTCTAGAGTGGTCAGTTCCTCCAAATGGAACAGTTCCACCGGGATTCCAGAGCTCTTCACGCGATTCCTCCGCACATTTAAGGACCGCAAACATTTCAACTCTGTCAGCTCACCAAATAACTTTTCTAGATTATTATTTTTAATGGAGAGGTTCTCCTATAAATAACAAAAAGTCTTTAAATAACCATGACATTTTTTTCAATAATATTATGTAGTTTGTGGCAGGTCCACAGCTGATAAATTACCAGTAACTATTTATTTACCAATTTCATAAGCTTTCCTAATTCTTCAGGCACTTCAGTTAAATTTGTCTTATCTAGCCTTAGCCACTGAAGGCCAGTCATGTATCTAATAGCGTCCGGGAACTTATCATCCTGAAATAAAGAAACAATTAGGACAACAACAAAAATAGTAGGACAGAGGTTAGGGAAATGATATCATCTTTTGAAAGGATTATGTTATATACATTTATACAAGGTTTAACTTACGCCGAAATCATTAAGAGTAAAATCCACCCCACGTACAAACGGCAATAAGCCCGTATTAGCCATGTTTACTGTAGTTTAAAATCATGAAAAATTGGGTACTGTGTATCTTATTCTTACGTCCAATTCGAAATAAAATGACTGACTGATTGACTAATGAATGAATGAGGGGTTGCTTGTCACAAATTCATTCGATGACCCACAGGCTATGCCACTAGTGGAACATTTGAATGAAAGTGTGATAGTGGTATAAATGTATAAAAATAAGGATCATCGTGATTTAAATTAAATTCGGTAAAGTTGATTTTAATTGAGTGTTTTCATGTAAATGATAGTTTTTAAGTATTATCTATTAATGTTTTTTGCATTATTAATTTATAAAAAACGTAAATGTACTATGCAGGCACAACACTACAACTTGTTTAAACAGGTGACTTTTGCAATTTTCTTATCAGCCTTACTATCGATTCATATTTTTTATGTACCTATTACAACGTTTTATGTTATTAATTTTTTCCAAGTTTGAACGCCGCGTACTGTAGATGAATTAGATGCCTAAAGTTTTGCGGATACTAATTTCAGATATCTTTGAACCTACATAACTACAGTATTCCCAGGCTTCTTAATAGCTTTCGGCTGGCTATCGCTATCACGCTTGCACTCGCAACTGAGAGTATATTTTGTCACTCGTGTGTCATATAAAAACGAAGATTGCCAATAGCTAATAATAATAGCTAAAATGGTAGCACATTACTTGTTACCTTTGGTCTTTCATGGGATTTTACCACTGCTGCTTCATAATAACGCTTTTAGTATAGATAAGAGACTTAGCCTCGGATATACGACGGTAGGAAAACAGAGGGACATGACCGCTGTCTTTAAACCCTCCGTGGGCTCTCCAATTAGGCCAGTAGGTATATTTGGATATAAGGGTAGTAGCAGGGGGTGTCGTGTTAACACGGCGGTGGGGAAACAAAATATTTCGATGGAAACGGAGTTCTTGCTTGCACTTTAGAAACGAAGTACCTACAGAACGAAGCTCCTTTCGGTTAGTTTAGTATTAGTTTGGAAAGTCCAAAGCATACTCCACAGCTCATAAGTTCTAAAAGGTTCTGAAAGGAAAGGAATCCACATTATTAACACAAATGAGACAGTTTCTTTATTTCAGAGAAGCATAGGGTATACTTTTATCCCGGGAGAATGGACAGTTCCCAAGGGAATAGCGATAAACGAGTTACTCCCGAACGGCAATCCTGACAAACGTTTGTATTTAATAAGAGAAATGTTCCATTTATTCTTACCACTTGTCCCACTGCCGGCGAGGAAGCGATTAGCTATAGACTATTTTATCGCTCAAGAAACTAACAAAATATAGATCCCGTGTCAATAAAAGAGACATATTAATAGTTGATCGCCGGCCGTTCACACTGCCGGCAAGAACTCTACTAGTTTGTCGAAACAACAAATATAGTTCCCGTGCCAATAAAAGAAACACACACATACAGGGTGGCCGGAACATAGACGTCCAAAAAATAATAATTGGTCCCTCGTGTCGTGGGATATCCGAATCACCCCCATGTATGTTCCGCGATTTTAGTATTTTCAGAGATATTGATTGTTTTCTTACATTGATAGAATAATTATGAACTTTTTTAAAACTACATGCCAGTATTTTTTTCATGACAACTTTTTGTGTAATCACACAGTTTGTCCATACTAACTAGGTGAAAAACAAACATGGGGTACAAACATCCAAAGTTCATAATTATTCTATCAATGTAAGAAACCAATGAAAAAATATTAAAATACTTAAGGGTTTTCCATAACATGGGCATAAGGAAAAATTACAAAAATTCTCATTAAAATGATCAATATCTCTGAAAATACTAAAAATCGCGGAACACATGGGGGTGATTCGGATACCCCACGACACGAGGGACCTAAATAGTTTTTTGGACTTCATGTTCCGGCCACCCTGTAAATTAATAGTGGATCTCCGGCTGTTCACACTGTCACCGGAAAGTTTGTCGAAACAAAAAAATATAGATCCCGTGTCAATAAAAGAAACATAGTAATAGTTGATGCGTGGCTCTACTCGCTTCCCGCTCATCGTCGGCGGTGCTGGGACAAGTGCCGTATACAGATTAAATTAAGAACCTGATGAAATAACACACCATCTGCTTTAACAGTATTTTATTTCTAAAAGTATAGTTAACAAAACATTATCTACAAAATGACTGAAAAATCATATCTATACATCAATGCCCCAACAATTGAAATACCAAGGTTACAGGAAGTTGTGGGGTACTAGTTAAAATCCCGTCGCCCTAAAAAAAACTTAACTTGAACACAACACAATAATGGCATGCAATTTGCAGCTTGTCTGTTATGTATGTTAAATGCAAAATATTTCATTATTATTGTGACAGACTAAAATAATGATTATGAAAAAAATATGTTTATATCATTTCCCCAGTTTAATCACGTATAACACATAGGGTTCCTATTTATTATATCTATAACTAACAACCTAACATTAAAGCATTTAGGATGACATTTTAAAAGTTGAGATGTAAGGACAATATTGTTTGACTGAATATTATTTTTATATGTTGATATTTCCTCTTTATCGCGGCATTGGTGGCATGTTTGGCAAAGGCCCTGATAAGGCAGCATTGGTTCCCAGTAAAACCTGAAACAAATAAAAAAAACAATGTATCTTTAAGATCTAACTCTTATGGCTCTTTCCCTGTATAGACTAGGCCCAAAGCTGAAAAACGCGTCTCTAAACCATTGCAAGCGGCAAATCATGTAACAGTTGGGGTGACAACGTTATCAGAGGGTTTTGATCCTGCAGAATACGGATCTGCCTGTCGCCATTCCGAAATTTGAACCGGAAGTATGCTATACCGGAAAAGGTGCAGCCCATACAATAATTTTCATTGTACATTTTGTAAATCGTTGTTCCGGTACCCTAGAAAAGGTCCGATTGTTGTTTTTTTTTAAATATGTTGTAAAGGACAATATAGCCATGGTAACCCAAATTTTTCTTCCCTCCAGCTCTATTTATTTCTCTGCCATCTTGCAAAAACTGTCACTTTTTTCTATTTTTTGCCGATACTGTCGTTGAAGTTCATTCTGGTGCTAATCATGGTCGGCAATATTGTAGAGTACAAAAATTAATAAAACTTTTAGGTTCAAAGATTTTTTCCACGAACCCTAGGAACGAAGATATGGAATCGTCTATGGGGAGCTAGCGTTAAAAATTGCTACTTTTTTCTAGTTTTCCTTCCATATTTACGCAATTTTAGCGCAAACTGTACTTCGGCAATATTGTAGAGAACATTTCCATATCTTCATTCCTAGGGATCGTGGAAAAAATCTTTGAACCCAAAAGTTTTAGCAAATTTTGTACTCTACAATATTCTCGAACCATGATTAGCACTAGAATGAACTTCAACAACAGTATCGGCAAAAAACAGAAAAAATTACAGTTTTTGCAAGATGGCGGAGAAATAATTGAAGGACGTAAAATTTGGGTTACCATGGCTATATTGTCCTTTACAACATATTTAAAAAAAACAACGATTTACAAAATGTACGACGAAATTTTTTGTATGGGCTGCACCTTTTCTGGTATAGCATACTTCCCGTTCAAATTTCGGAATGGCGACAGGGAGATCCGTATTCTGCAGGGTCAAAACCCTCTGATAACATTGTCACCTCAACTGTTACATGATTTGCCGCTTGCATTCTAATTCTTCAAAAATGGTCCCAGAATAGTATATTTTCTACTACATTTCTTTCAGAGATTTCAGTGAGTCTTTTCTTTGTCAATTTTGGGAAGAATTATACAAACATCCACCTAGCTCTTAAGTTATTATAATGAATATAATAACTTTAATTAAATAAATATAAATATTAGGCTAATCCCACTTGGCCGTACACTTTTGTTTGCACTGCATTCTTGTGGGACTTTTCTCTCTAGTCCACACCCTCAACATTGATTGCAACTAGTGGAGAATTCTAAGGGTGCAGACTAGCAGGCTGCAAAGCATACATACATTCTCTCCCAGTTCAAAACTAGTATTAAATTTAGGTGAATTTTTTTAATTCAAAACTATTCTACTATTCCCAGCCGGTTAGGTTAACCTAGAAATAGGTATAACTTGTAAAATCAGTTTGTGACTTTAGCCTAGGTCTCTCTATATTCCACATTTTTTTAGACCGTCTTGTCTTAATGTTATGACAGTTCATAAATAATGTACAGTCGAGTTCATAAATATGTGTACACTTTTGTACCTTGTCACTTTAATCCCTGTGGCAATTCATATTATGGCAGTTTAAACATGAAATTATGAACTCGACTATACTATACATCTGATGGTTGGTATAACTTGCCTGCTTCTGTTGAGACTTTTGCAGCTCTTCTACTTGAGCTCGTTCCACTTCAAAAATGACAGGAGCAAAGAGGATGACGGATGAGCTGGCCGCTATCCACATCACGGAGCGGGACAGGCTGTACAGCATCTTAGCTCCAGACCTGGGCGAACATGGTTGGTTACTGACGTTTTAATTACAGAGAATTGAATAAATGTATGTAATTTGAAAGTATCATATTGCTAAAATTACAGCACTATGATCATTCAAAATTACATAACTATATTCGTAGTAATAAGGTAGCACTGTACATGCTCCTTTGCTGTTATTGTGTTCTTGAGTGGAGACCGCGGATAAGCAAACGCAGTGTAGGATGTCGTCAGATTAGGTGCAGCAACGAACTTCTCAAGGTAGCTGGCATGAACTGGATGAGAGTGGCCGCAGATCATGCTCAGTGACATGCAATGGGAGAGGCCTATGTGTCCAGCAGTGGACTAGGATGATGATGACTAAGACCCTGTTATCAAGCAGGCAGTTTGGTGGCAAACTAGCATTAGTGATGTGTAGACCCCAGACTTTAGTCGCAATGACATCACAATAGGGTACTTTGGGGAGTAAATGGAATGGTGTTACTCAACACAACAACATAGTCTATTGGTGTAGCAGAATATGTCCACTTCTCAACTAAGATACTTAATAAAGAAAAAAGAAAGCTTATTAGTCATTAAATGAGTTATTCAATGATATGAGTGGGGAGTGGGGATAATTAAATATTGTGAACAATGCTGTTATTGGCCTGTGCTTTTCAGAATCTATTTTCACTGTGTATAACATACAGAGCGAGCTATCAAAATTACTTCTGCAAAAAAGAGGATGAAAAATATATGAAAAGTTGAGAATTGTGTTGAAAAAAAAAAGATGGATTTGCCACGTTGCATAACATTAACGATCTTAATACAGGTCAAGAAATACAAATAAATCCAGGGATCTGCTTTGATAACTGCGAGCTTTTCAAATAAGCGCCAATAACATCTGTCGAAGTGGAAAGCTTTTCCTTTTTGAAGTCGATATATTTTGCTAGAAGACATAGCCTAACCGCAAGTCATTTAAAACAACTTTTGACCTATTACGGAGAGTTAGTTAACGCAAGAACAACGTCGATAAATTAATCAATTGACAATTGACTAATAGGTAATTTATATCGTGAATGCCCGATGATTACAAAAATTTAATTCGAAACACCAATAGAGTAGGTTGTCATGTTGATTAACACCGTTCCATTTACTCCCCAAACTACCCTACTGTGATGTCATTGCGAATAAAGTCCGGGGTCTAC
Organism: Acleris literana; assembly: GCA_946894065.1. Lineage (NCBI taxonomy): Eukaryota > Metazoa > Arthropoda > Insecta > Lepidoptera > Tortricidae > Acleris > Acleris literana. Next base: position 6,426,497 of record OX335678.1, read on the forward strand.
ACATTACTAATGTTAGTTTGCCACCAAACTGCCCGCTTGATAATGGGGTATAATGATGACATAGGTATACCTACATAGAATTAATAGTAACAAAACTCTGATAGTCAATTTTGAGCATACCATGTCTTAGTTGTGAGTTTATATGTTCCATTTCTGACACGAGCTGGAAACATTTCAGTCAGCCCCCATAATCTTTCAGTCAGGGTTTCATCAGGTTCCTGCCAAACAATATTTGTACTAATTAAAATACTTTCCAACAACTGAATGTAGGTGATATTATTAGTTTAAGTTTTACACTACAAGAAATAGAAAAGGATCTCTTTATATGAAACTGACACATGTTTGGATAATGATTTAAAAATATGATAAACTTTACATTTATACCCTAATTATTCCTTTAACTCAATCAATATAACCTATATACAAACCTACTGATAACCAGTTTATCTCTCAACTCAAACACATGTACGACATAATTTTAAGCTTGGGACTGTTAATTTAATGATAGAAATAGTTAATCAATGAACTAATCGAACATGAATACTAAATCAAGTTACTTACATCTTCATATTCCTTCAGACAAGTTCCTAACTCTGGGGAAGATCCTAACTGCAAAGAGAAAAGAAACGACCATTAAAACACTGGCGCGCGCAACTTCGTTCATTGAAAGTGATCGTGACCACATACCACGGGGAGAAGGAAATTATCTTCAGGCTTACGCTCAGGAGTATCGTCTTTGCTCGCTGTCAAAGATTCCATTCCGCTATCACTCTGCTCCAGCTCATCAGTCAATTCCATAAGCATGTTATGGATTTCAGAAATTCGTCAGTAGATTGTAACAATCCAGAGAGGCCTAAACGCGGACTTCGAACGGGAATTCTATATATTTTAAATAGACTAAACCCTCGTGTTGCTCTACTTCGGTCCTTATCACAGACAAGACAGAACCGGCAATAGATTAAATAATATATAAAGTTTTTTGGATAACCACAGATAAGTAGACTATGTGAATCCAAGAAGAAAGAGTACCTACCTATTACTGCTTAGCACAAAATAATTTAGGCCAAATTTAGGCGCTATTAACATTTATGTGCTATTAGGAGTGAATTGGCAAGTTTGTACAATTTTTACCCAAAGTCCTGTTTTTATTTACAGTCGTGGTTAAATCCTTTTTATGCCAAGGTTTATCCCATCGAGGCTACTATTACCTACGCGCAGTACTAGCGCTGAGGTATTTGGGTGGTCTTTCACGGTCAGTCCAAAGGACGTCGTAGCGTAGTAAATAGCCTAATGAGTGTTAGTCGAATGGTTTTATGAACCTGCATACGGATGGGGGTTGTCCATTCACGAGCTGTGTGGCGTAAAACCACGGTTTCACACTTGCGTTTAAATGAATGTTTTACGGTGTTGTCATTCATAATTCATAATTCATAATTTTGATTTAAGTCGCCGCGTCTTCTGATGCGAATAACTGACCGTGAAATCGTTAAAATGACCACCACTAAGTTGATTTGGAAGGGTCATTTAGCCATTTAGCATGGCAAAAAAATATCGAGAAAAATGCGAAAACTCCCCTAGGTATTTCTCATGCTACATTATATATTGTACCTAATGAAAATTTATGGTCTTGTATCCAGTCGAGTAAGGAAACATGAATCACACTCGACTTTTCCATAGGTATCTAAAAGGGGTGATAGACGGGCGAGTAAGTACGCCGTACTTGGGCATTTTCACGAAAAAGTGTACATACCCAATTAAGGACTGAAATTAAGGAACTTTAACTTTGTCAGTTTTAGCGGACGTCAATGTATAGGTAATTTTCGTCACAAAACTGACAAAGTTAAAGTTTCTTAATTGCAGTCCTTAATTGGGTGTACTTTTTTGTGAAAATGCCCAAGTACGGCGCACTTACTCGCCGTCTATCACCCCTTTATCTATATTATATAAAATCGAATTATAATAACGTCCGCTGTGACAGATATTGACAATATCACAGACAGAGTTACCCTGTCTACGGACAATATCATCCAAGTTCAAAATATGCAATCATATTTAACTTACACATTCAGCACCACAGGGGATGGGGTAGACACTAGAAACCTCAGTTGACATATTTTAATGAATTTTCATAAATCTTCCCCTTGTTAAAATTGTTTTTAGAAATTTTAGCAATTCATTTTCATGACAAACAATACGTCATTCTAAGTTATTCTCTTTTAAATTTTAAATTATGGAAAGGTAGTTTAAATGAGTTCGGGCCAAAGAACAAAAGAGATTGGACGAGTATTTCATTATTACTTCAGAAAAAATATCGTTACATCACTATTTTTTGTCATGTATCATATAGGCAATTAACTCTTTCACACTTTATGTTGTCTATGATAATGAAGAATACTAGAATGTGAAAGAATTTCAAGTCAAGTTCATTATTTTCTCGTACAAACTCGATGATTATCTATGAAATTGATTTATAGTATTGTTCCCGTTATTGATACAGTATTTTTTAGTCGGAATCATAAAATTAATAAGTTGTACACACATTTTTTATAATAGATATTCTGTGAACTTCCCAGTGTCAAGCTACATGTCATTACATTTCCTTTGGTTTTAAGACAAATTTTAAATGCTAAGAATATTCTCATCTTTGGTTTGATTTCTCTTGAAGACTACGTCGGATAAGGTAAGATTTACTATTGGCTTATAACTTTGTTAACATTTGTCTTTAGTATTTTCCCTTTAGAATATCTTGCAGTTTTTTAGTTAGGATACTCCTATCTATTCAATGTTATGTAGGTTTTAAATAATTAAAGGAGCTAATACAAATCAAAGTAAGTACTTTCTTTTGGTTGCTACACACTAAATTTGCATAGTAAGTATATTATTTATTTATATGGGAGAAAACTTCAAAATATATAAACTTTTTTGAACTTATATCTGCTAATTTATACTATTCTAAAGACACATCATCATAGACTAGATGTTACACTGCTAATATGTGTACTGCCTAAGTTCACTCACTAAAAGTATAAAAATGACTATAAATAGCAAAAGTCATATCAATACGGGAGCCAGGACTCTGGACAGCTGTAGTTAACTAGTGAATAAAAACACTGCACTATTTTTGGTCAGTTTTTTTTATTTATGTTGCTTTCTCAGTCAGCTTTAGTACCTATGACTAAGCTCGTTGATAAAGCAAGATGAATACAATTTTATCGGACAAAATGTAAGGTTGTATGATGATGCACCACCACTGTACTTTTAATGAAGCACCTAATGATAACTTGCATGAACAGTAGTTCATTGTACATAAATTTAAACCTTAGTTAATGATCTATAGTGAATTGTATTTGGCAATAAAATTGGTCAAGAACTTTTTGAATGGTGGTCAAAATTGAAAAGTCATATTTGTAGGCAATTGTATGGGAAAAAAACAATGTCCCTAATTATGTGACCACCACTGTATGTGGACGAGATTGAAATGTGAATGAAATGGGAAAATAAGAATGTGGACGACATGGGAATGTGGCCGAGATGAGAATGTGGATGTGATGGGAATATGGACAAAGTGAACCTGAGCAGTATGATCATCATAATACCATACTCTTAAAAAGGTTTCTGATAATTTAAGAAGTTAAGTGTTTGTTGCATTCACAGACCAATTAAGGTTAATTGGTCTGTGGGGTCATTTACGAGGGTTGATCAATAAGTTTTTAGAGTCGGTATAAAAAATGGAAGATATGTAAATCGTTATATTTTAATTGGAATATGCACACTTTCTTTATTTACAAACATTTATTCAATTTCAATTTCAATTAGCCTTTATTCCAATGACCAGCATTAATACATTTCATATGTTTTGGCATGCAATACAATATATTTTGTAAAAAAAAAATACTTTGATGAATAAATAAACTAAACTAAACTGACTAATATTCATTAAGTATTGCTATTTGCTTGGTCATGCTGTCGATTCTCGACATAGGCCTCCTCTAGTGTCCTCCACATTTTCCTGTCTTGTGCGACCCTTCTCCATTGTGGTGGGAAGTCATCTTCCCATCTTGGCACCTGTCTTCCTCGACTCCTTTTCCCATCCCTTGGGTACCATTCTGTGATTTGTTTTGTCCATTTGTTTATTTTTGATCTTAGCATGTGGCCTGACCATTTCCACTTCCTTTTCTTAATTGTTGTTGTCACTCCAGTTATTTTAGTTATATTCCTTATTCTTGTTAATCTCCATTTATCCTTCCTTTTAATGTTGATCATGCTTCTTTCCATTGCATGTTGGCAGACTGCTAGTTTTTGAGTGTTTTTCTTAGTAAGTGCCCAAGTTTCACAGCCATATGTCATACAAGGAAGTATACAGTCATGTGTTGTAAAGCTTTGACTTGATCTCTACAGGTACTGTGGTGTTTTTCATGATTTCTTTCATTGACCAGTATCGGCTCCATGTGTTGTTAATTCTTCTTTCTAATTCCTTGGACATCTGGTCTACAGGTGATATAACTTGGCCTAAGTATATATATTCATTTACATATTCAATTTCATTATCACCCAATAAGACTGCTTCCCGAGTGTGGTTTGTCATTATTTTTGTTTTCTCGGTGTTCATGGTAAGGCCTGCCTAGGCGCTTTCGTGTGCTAGTTCTTGGAACATTGTTTGAAGTGTGCAAGCCTCTTCAGCAAATATCACAATATCATCTGCGAATCGAAGATGAGAAAGTTTGGTACCGTTTATGTTCAATCCATGCAGGTCCCACTCAAGATGTCTGAATACAGACTCCAGCACAGCGCAGAACAGCTTTGGGGATAAAGGGTCTCCCTGTCTCACTCCTTGGCTTATAAAAAAGATAAAAGATAAAAAGATAAAAGATGTTTATTCAGTAAGTAGGCCGCACGGGCACTTTTACACGTCAAAAATCTACCAGCGCTTCGCAAGAGACCACTGCTGAGAAGAAACGTTATTCTAAATTGTTCTCCTTTACTTTCCAGCTGAACTACTGCCGTGCCCAACTCATATATTTTCTTGAGAACTTTAATGTATTTTTCGTTTATTCCCTGGTCCCTTAGTGCTGCCCACATGTATTGATGGTCTATAGAGTCGAATGCCTTGTTGTAATCTATGAAAGCCATGTAATACTTTTTTCCATATTCATTGCTTTTCTGTATTATCTGCTTCACTACATGTATATGATCGATTGTGGAAAAGTCTCTTCTGAATCCTGCCTGTTCTTTCGGTTGATTTTCTTCTAGTGTGTTGTTTAACCTACCAAGTATGACCCTGGAGAATATTTTATACATGTTGGGCATCAGACTTATTGGACGATAATTTTCGATGTTGTTCTTATCTCCCTTTTTATGTAGTAGGATTATAGTAGATTTTGTCCATTGTTCTGGAATGACTTCTTGTGAAAGTATCCGGTTAAATAAGTTGGTAAGTGGTTTAATTATTTCCTCAAGAGTCCCCTTTAAGAGCTCGTTGTTTATTCCATCATCCCCGGGTGATTTGTTATTTTTTTGGGAGAGAATAGATTTTTTAACTTAACTTTCTAGTATAATTATGTGGTACGTGTTCTTCATTCTCATTTGTCCTGATTTCATTCCCATCTGAGGCTGTCAGAAATACTTTTTTACTGTAAAGATCCTTGAAGAAGTCTGTAGCTGTTTCGGATATTGCTTGTCTTGAACCTGTTGCAGTTTGAGCTCCCTTGCTATCTTTTCTCTTTAAGCTTGGAATCCACACAGTATGGTCTCTTAATTTGTTTAATGCTTGTTTAGTCCCTCCTGTTCTTTCTATCTCTGATTTGATTATCTCAATTCTATTTTGTTCCCTATGTGTTTTAATGGTTTCAGTAATTTTTTTGCTAATTGAGACTATTTCTGTGTGGTTTAATCTTCTGTTTTGGAATAAGTGTTTCCTTTCTTCTAACATTTTTCTTGCTTCTTCACCTATCTTGTCCTTTTTTTGTGTACATGGTAGGTGTCGACTTAGGTTCTGTAGCTCTTTTTCGAGTGTGTTGTATGTTTGTTGTATGTTGTCTTATTCTTTGCAGTTTGTGCTGAAGTTCATCCTTTATATAGTCTGGCAGTGGCAGTGGTATGTGTTGTTTGTCGGGTTTTATGTGTTTTCTAGTCCTTTTTGGCTCCTTTCCGTAGATTGAACCTCTTAACATTCGGTGGTCTGATATGAAGTTAAACTGTGCCACTACTCCAACGTTTTTGAAGAAACAAGGTGAGCTTGTAAGAATGTAGTCTATGTCGTTCCGGTGCTGTTCATTTGGTGATTGCCAAGTCCAACGTCTACTTGGTTTTTTCTTAAAGAAGGTATTCATAATTGCCAAATTGTGTTGCTGAGCAAAATGTAACATTTTTTCTCCATTTTTGTTTGTTTTTCCACGTTTATATCTTCCCACAATGGTGTTATTTGTTTTATCTTGATTGCTTCCAATTTGACTGTTAAAATCTCCCATCACTATAGTGTATTTATGTGTTACCTCCATTGCCTTAGACAAGTCATTATAGAAGTTTACTTTTTCTTCTTCAGAGGCTGCTTCCGTTGGTGCATATATTTGGATTATGGTCCATATGTTTTTGTAACCAGGTAGTTCTATGTTGAGTATGGCTATACGGTCTGATATTCCTATGAATTCTTTTATGTGTTTTTTCAAGTGTTTGTTAACCATAAACCCTACTCCGTGTAATCCTTGTATATGTCCTTTATAATAGAAAATATAGTTTTGGTATTCCTTAATTTCTTCTCCGAGACGTCTTGTTTCGCATAGTCCTAATACGTCCCACTTTATTTGATTAAGGGCGTGTTCTAATTCAGTAAGTTTCTCTTCTGTTTTTAATGTTCTGACATTATAGGTTGCTATCTGTATTGTTGTCTTTGGCTTAATGGGTTTTCGGTTTGGGTGGGTGTAGGAGGAATTTTTTAGAGGGTGTTGGTCGATCTCCCCTTGGTGACCAAACAACACAACGGACCAGAAACAATTAGAAACGAATACCACAACTTTATCGAACAACAACTTATTACAAAATATCCCACAAACATTTATTAACGTCATTTAAATGTTTTATTTTACCCCTATAAATATATTTTTACTTTTGGAGGTCAAATTTTGTACCTTAACTAAGTCATCATCAGCTTGTGATTTTTATGTAGTTGTTTTTGAACATTGGTGAATGAGAAGTAGTAGTCAAAAGTTATGGCTAAATAACAGGGGGAGCGGTTATCACTTCTGAACTTAGGTCAGGGAGCAGCATCCTTGTGAATTAGATGGCTCTGAAGAATAATTCCTGCCGAAAATACGTAAGTTTTTTCAGCACTTTTTTTTTATTTTTTTTTCCTTAACTATACGGCAGAATAATGTCATATAACTCTCCTAGGTTATTGGATAATTGCTAAAAGCTAATATCACAGTATTTATTTGTAGGCCTCAATAATCCCGGAAAAGGCCGACAAAGCCACCCTAAATGTTGGTGACCAAGCTGGAAATAAAAAAGTCCACTGCAAAGATAACTTGTTTATCCTTAAAATCATAATGATAACCCAAGGTTTCATTTTCAATAAAAAAAATATATTAGGGCATCAGGATTTTCTCCACACCGCTCCAAATAATTACAAAACTAACTCTTATTTTTGCCGTCTTGTAAAATTGTTCATACAGATGTTTTTGTTTAGCTATCACAGAAAAACAAATGAATAATGTTAATTATTTTTTTCTCTGATTTAACGTTGATTAGTGCCATGGTATAGTCCACATTAAAATAATATCATTACGAGGATGGTTCATACCGATTCTAAAAACTTATTGATCACCCCTCGTAATGGTCAGTATAATATTGGAAGAAAGCAAATACATTAATTGACATAAAATAACACAATTTATAAGAAAAAATAAAGCTATAAAAACAATGTTTTAAACATAAAACTTCCATGAGACTCAGACATATTAAGGAGATTACACCAAGTTAGTCACGTGAATATTGTTGAAAAACACTCGACATGTTCGGGGCTCGACTGGAGTCCCTAGTCATGCCCAGACGCGGCCGCGGAACGACGAATACTCAATGAGCGTTTCGACCATATTTATGTGAGTAACCCGGTGTGATCTCCTTGGAATTATTGTTATCCAATGTGTTAAGCACCACTGTCCTGTACTACTGTCCAACCCTACGAATGCTTTTAACCTGTGAAGAGCCTCATGTGCACCGCGCATACTGCAATTGTTATACAAAGAGATGACAATTAATTGATGATATTTACGCCAAGCGCCGATGGGGATGCCTCCGCACCTAATTTATCACATTTGGGGGACAGTTTAGTTTGTACAATTCCTTGTAGGTTATTGAATTACATTATTTGGGTAATCACACGGCACATTTACATTGTTTTGACTTTTTTCTTTCACTTTTACTTGTGGTAGGTATGTTGTTTATTTTTTTAAAGTTTCTTTTGGATCTGTTATTAAGGTTTAAAATGGAAAAGAATATTTTCTTCTTCATTGAATGTTTAGTAAAGACTGATGAGTTTTTAAATGTTATACCTAAGAGAATAATAAAAATGTGTTGTCGGGGGGATGGAGAGGTGATAGATGAGATTGGAAGTAGTAATTGTTTGTACATTTTTAAATGTTTTTGGAGCTAAATTGCTATTCACAATAATGATATTGGATGTGGTTTTGTACCTTGAAGGAAAGTGTATCCTAAAAAGATGGTAGGCAGCATAAAATCAATTCTACTCTTAAATACAGGCAAAAAATTCTGCTTTAAAAATATCTAAGTAATATTAATTTATACGTATAGTCAACAAAGAGAGTCATACTAAAATCTGGCCATATTACACCCAAATCTTTTTTATATTATAAATGCAAAGGGATGTATTGATTTTCTTTTTCAATCATGGTAAAAAGGGTTTGGTCAAAATTCAGTGAACAGATATTCCAAATTCTGGATAAGCACATATTTTGTCCCTGTAAATTTAACAGATCCAGAAGCAATATAGCTACCTACTTGAGTTGTACGCGGCCTGAGTCAAAGGCAATTTCTATTGTAAAGTATATTAAACCCAGTAAAATCAATAATAACAAGTTACTTCTTATAATAGTGTTATTGGAAAATGAGGGTTAAACAATTTTTTGGCTTTTATCTGCCCACTCATTAATATGGCTCAGTTGGACAGACGGAAAACCCTCGTTTTCCAGTAAGAACATTTCGAGGCTTGCACTAATCCCACACAAGATGGAGTGACGACCTTGTAAAGATCGCGAGAACGCGGTGGATGCGAAAAGCACAAGACCGGTCCGAGTGGAGAGCCTTGGGGGAGGCCTATGTCCAGCAAAGGACGTCTTTCGGCTGACATGATGATGATGATGATGACTAATCTCACAAATTGACCTAATCCCAAATTTTGCTCATGCATGGTTCAAATAGAGCTACGACTAGGGTTACCATTTAGGAATTTAAAAAGTCCTGACACAAAGCCTGACATATCGATAAAAGTCCGGACTTTTTAGTCACAAATTACTCACTTAGTTACAGACTACAGTGGTATGGTATTTAAAATGTAGTTTTATTGCTCATATTCCATCTAATTAAAAAAAAACCGGACAAATCGAAGAGCCTGACAAAGTCCGGACTAGAGTCTAAAAGTCCGGCCGGATGGTATCCCTAGCTACGAGTCAAGATGGTCATTGATTATAATAATAAATCAGAAAAATATTACGAGCATCCATACTAAAAATGCCAAGGTAACACTGCTTTACCGAAAAATATGCAGGTTTTAATATTTCTGAATCAATTAATCGATTAATTAACGCACGAAAGGATTAATTGCAGCCCAGCCTAACCTAACCTAACCTAACCTATGCATGTAGTTAATATATGTTTCAAATGAAAGAGACGTTTAATAATTACCTCCATGAACTAGTTCTGAGTAGCTTACTAAAATAATTAAATATTCCCCTAACCTCTGTATTACTGAGGCTATTAATATGAGTAACAAAAATAACATTTGCTGCTGCCTCTGCGGAGGTTTAATTATAATCGTCTGCAATGCCAAGCGTACACTGGACTGAATTTCTTTACATACCAACACAAACACAAAACTAGCTGTTTCTAATGAATCAGTCCGCGTAGAAGTCGTTTATCCCTTAAAAACTGACCAGTTTCCGGGATAAAAATTACCCTATGTCTTTTCTAGGGTTGAAGCTATCTCCGTACCAAATTTAATGAAAATCGGTTTACTGGTTTCGCTGTGAACGAGTAACAAACAAACAAACATAGTTACTTTATTAGTATGCAGAATGTATACCAAATTCTTTTACTATTAAGGTAGAATGACTATGAGTTCATGCAGGCATTCTTGGATACAAGGTGATTCTTATCTTAAACCTAGTACCTATTATATTATCTTTGTTAAAACCCAAGTCTATGCTACTCGAGAGCTGTAGGTACGCTGTATTAAAATGTATTGTTAGAAATACAATAGAAATACAAGATATTATAATTGTTTATTGTGGATAAACCATTGTCAATTTAGCATCATGCAGCTGTTAACAAAATCCCAGATAACGTTTATTTACGATCACTATTCTGCGTAGTGTTATAAATACACTGCGCCGTGAGGAACACACACATTGTTTAAAAATATCAGGCTCTGTTTTTTAATAAGCAGGCCTTGGTGAAATTATCGATTGTTGGAGTCATGAAAATAGTACTTAGTTGTTAGATTGCGCGCAGACATATCGGCGTCTAGAGCAAAGAGTGTGAAAGGTTCAACTGCGTTATAATTATAAATTATAAAAGCTAGTGTGCTAAGGCTGCCCTCTGTTGGCACGGCAAAAACCTACTTGACTTAAAATCAAAATGCAAATCGCGTAAGCGGTGTCATGATGGTTGAAATGTAATGATTTTTTAAATAAAATTCACTGATTTTATCAAATATGTTAAATTTTACTTTCCTCCTCAGAAATTAACATAAAAAAACAGGTTTAGAAATAACATGTTAAAGACTAGGGTATTTTACATATGAGAAATCAATATCATATATTTGAAAAAAAAAACCTACAACATTCAAGCGAAACTGAAGGAATGAATGCTTGTGAGCAGGGATCGGAAAACCCCTTTATTTGATTAAGTCTATCGGTCGAGTAACTACATGCTCTCCCGACGTTAGCGTATCCCTATCGATAGGCTTACCGTAATGATATAGAAACTGCTTCGAACTAGTTAACTACAACCATTGAGGTTACCAGTTTCGCATGGGTTTCGGATTTAAGCACTTAGCATTAAGTTAGTGTTACCCTATCCATTCTTCCTCTCCGTTGACTCAGTTTCGCAGATTCGTGTGATTGGTTGGTTTCAAGCCTATGTGTGTGGATAGCAAATCAATTGCTAAGTAGTGCAAAAAAAAATGTATGGACTGCGCGTACAGATTAAAATAGCTTGAAGCCGTTCAATAAACACTTCATAGGGAAAGCCTAACGAGGGCTTTAAGGAATTGGTAAGCGCTTAGTCGAATTAATTGTAGCGTATGGGATAGCTTTTCATTGGGGTAAGTCGAAGATATGCTTATCGCATCGTTAGGGTTTGAAAAACCAGTCAATTATATACCCTAACGAAAACCCTTTAAAGGGTAAGCGGCTCCGGTCCCTGCTTGTGAGAACGAATGTAAGACCTTAGGCTTATGCTCTATTTTGAAAAAGTAAAGTTCGAATTTACGTTAGCTCTATCCCGTTCTCTCGATTTAGTCTCGATTGACGAGTGACAGGGACTCGGCACCCGAAGTTTCGAATTTAGTGGTTTATGGTGATCATTCTTAATTTGCATGCGAAGTTTAAAAAACACTGCGCGGGGATTCCCCTTTTCTCTGACACCCATTCGTTCTGTTATACGCAAAAATTTAGTAATACAAACAACCTGAAAAAAAAACCCGATTAATCAGCGTCTCTATTCTAGGCGGTAAAAACGATATCGTAGTTTGCCTGTTATGGTATTGTTATGACGTCAGCCGCCATTACTGTCAAGAAAATAAGAGGTATCAAAACTTTGACAATACGATTACAGAGGTCTCAGACAAGATGCACTACGCTAACTAACGTTCCTATTCGATTCGTTTTTAAACCAATCGCGTCACTGGTAGACCACGTGACTTTTCGTATCATGTCATCTTCCATTGACGCGATTGGTTTAAAAACGAATCGAATAGAAACGTTAGTTAGCGTAGTGCATTTTGTCTGAGCCCTCTGATCAAATACGATATTGTTTTTACCGTGTTGAATAGAGGCGCAGGTATTTTCAAAAAACAACTAATTGTTTCTAGCGTATTTTACCCAATTCATATATTTAGGTGGCAACTCTGGGAGTCAAAATAGGTACAAGGCTGCATCCTACCTAACATTATACCGATGCACCATTCACTGGTGCAATTGCATCATTTAGAGAACGTGCAGCTGGGTTTGCGTATAATGCAATCCACAAGTATTTCTCGTCTAATACCTACTTATATATTATAAAACTTGTTACATGTCTTCAGTCTTTAGCTAAACATCCTGTTACGATAATTTCCCTATAACTCTATAAATAATCCTATTGTAATAATTATACATATGAATGCGACGATGTGTAGGTATGTTTCACTTCAAACTGGAAATTAAATTAGTACCTTTTGACCTAGGGTACATTTTAATCTGGAACTTTGGTTCATTGTACGGGTACAGCACTAAACTACGACTACGAGGACGGAATCGCGAGCAAAACACAAACAAACGTTTTTTTTTGTTACTGCCATATGTACTGTTTTGTGTTGGTAAATAAGATTATCATTTATTCTATATATATTTATTTTAAAAATAGTTAGTAAACATTGTCTTAAAAGGGCAATTTAATTGAAACAAAGACTCACGCCCTTAAAGGTCATAATGCGCGTTCATTCAAGCCTATCTGCTTACGTCATAAGTACGGCTACAAACTATTGTGCACTAGAATAACTGCACTTGTGAGGTTCCCATGCAACGTACCTACCTACCTATTGCATTAGAGTAAACGCCTTACGCAAGACTTCCGCGTTTATTCAATAAAGTCTATTGTAGCTGTATGCATTCTTATATCAGTAAGGCTGGTCTTTGTTGCCATGACAATTAAACATTGAATACCAGCGGTATCTGTATTTCCTGGTGTTGAGAGAACCTTGCCAGGTCAAGTGGCATTTTCAATAAATAAGTGTGTGTGTGTGTGTGTGTGTTTATGCTTCACAATTTGCTGTGGAACCTCGATATTGGACGCCCTTCTCTATACATTCAGCAACGCCACATTCCCTATTTGTTTATTGTTTTTTCTTTGCAAAGAACCAAATTTTCCGGGATAAAAAGGTTATCCCGGAGGCTTAAGATACCTGTGTAACAAACATTTGTCGTCAAAATCGGTTCCGAGGGGTAGTTGTATATCGTGAAGGCACAACAGACAGGCGTCGGCGGGGAGACTAACTCACTTTCGCGTTAATAATATTTGAAGGGATTGTAAACGAGTGCGTTTTATATCGCTATGTATTATCTCTTCTCGTATTAGTGAACAGAAATCAAAACGAAACAAAGACGTAAACCGAACATTAAACAATATTGCGTTGACAAAGTCAAATAAACAGCTTGGTTTCTGCACAGAATGTACCCTATAATGCTATAAGCTAAAAATACTGCAAGTAAATTGAAACCTGTTGATACTTTGTTTACTGTGAAAGTATTTCAAGCCGTATGACTCCATGCCTAGAGCGTTTTCACGTCTGTTTTACGTCTTACCTTTGCACGTTTGACGTCGGTACAATCAACAATAGATACGTAGTGTCGTAACGTCTCACCCCGTCGATTTATTACCCAATGAGGTCTTCCTCTAGCGGGGTAACAGGTTCGTGGTTGTTATCTGTCTCGGACGTGATACACCGGAGCTCAGCTGATGATACTCGCTCTGTGTTATCTTATCCACTTTCCACTGGTTTTATAAACTGTATGTCCTAGGGTCAAAGGCTATTAAGCTAATGATGACCAAATGCTCTTCGTCTGCGTAGACTTCGTTCGTTTATTCGATATCATACTCTGTCAATGTGTATATATTTTGAATACCTATGTGTGTATAAATAATATGTGTTTTTTTATGTTTCGTGTTTGAATTTAAACTCTTATGATTTTCAAATAACAATGGGAATCATAATTATTTGGATTATGCTAATCAACGTTCGTGAGAGACGTGCCAAAAAGAAAGCAAATAGTCGTGTGCTCTTTGGCAGATGTTTGAGGGATTGATTGAGATAGTAGAGATGGCTCTGAAAAGATCAAGTGACAGACGAGAGTTCGACATTCATAGATAGGTATATGTTTTTAAAGTTATAAATTATAATATATAGGTATTTGTTCTGATGACAAGCATGAAAACAGATATTATTGTTATGGTAAAAATCAAAAATCAAAATATCATTTATTGTATGATTATAGGTACATAAGGTAAACAGTAATATTACAGAAAGTAGCAAGTATTCTAGTTATGCGCGCAATCTAGTCCAATACAAAATCATATTTTAGTTAACAAGTTGTAAGTAAATTATATTTCCCGCGAACGTCTACGGGGCATCGCGCCAAAGAATGCATGTCCGAGACTAGGTATCTACTTGTACGACTGGGAGGACTATTTAAATGAATCATTGCTTATAATATTGACCATGAAGTAGTACCCAATACTGAGTCAGTCAATGTTCCGGTATGAAAATGTGATTCCTCGCGGAACTTTTTCTTGGAAACTGTTTTCCTTTTATTTTTTCCGAAGCTTTTGTGTTCGTTATCGAAATAACAACGACAAAAAGTTTCTCTAGAAAAAGATAAGGATTGCTTCCTTATTTCCTAGAAAGCTTTTAAATTTTATCACGCAATGAATCACAATGAGAAAAAGTTTGGATCTTTGCCAAGTGTGTTGACTTTAACATAGTATTGTGAAATTTGAATTCGAACATTTAATTTGTTTTTATTTTATAAAAAATAATCTTTGTGTTTATGAATCGTAGTCACCTATTATTATTTACTAATAATATTGCATTTATTGGCACAATTGAACTCATGTTAAAGGTTATCGTTACCAGGGTTGTGTCAAGTCTTGGCCTGACATTGTGGTCTGTCTTTACACTCTCTACCATCACGAGAACATGCATTACTCTCTCATTAAAATCCTTTTCATTTTATATGTTTATCGATAATTATCCTTTCTGAATGTTTGGATAATTCTCTATTCTTGATACGCTCCAATAATATTTGGATCTCAATATATATTTCTCGAAATGTTTGCAGAGTTTATTTGGATGTTACTATTTTCGCCTCTCGATATAATTTTCTCAAAATATCTACCGTTTAATTTATTTAGCAGTTAACTTCTGGAGCAAACTTGCGTGTTTTTGGACTATTTCCGACGTTGCCCCAGTGAATTTAAGCTCTGCAGACAGGTAAATTGCATCGATGATAGATAAGATCACAAATTATTGCTGGGAGCAGCCTGTCGATGATTAACTAATGATATTTATAGCCAGTAAAAAGTTTTATAGCATCGCGTGCTTTGACGCTATTTGATGCTTGAAGTCCTATTTGACCTCACACTACAGCGCAACGTCTCTAAATTCGCTTCTAGTATATAAATGTTTTTATGTTCTATCCTTTTACTTTATAGTTGTATCGATTAAAATGTTCCGATTATATTTGTTGTGTTGCAGTGTGTTTTTGTCAAATAAATGTTGTGAGTTTGAGTTTGTTTGAATTTAGTCGTAGACGGCTTTATTTCGCTTTGAAGAATTCCACCCGTTTTTTGAAAATCTTACTATAAATATTTAAAGGAAACAGAGAAACAGCTGTTTAATCAGCAGAATAATTTTAGGACTAGTTTTGCATTTATGTTAATCAAGAGATTTTGGAACATATTTATCTTACTAATCAATCAGTGCAAGTGATACAATATGATAACAATTATAGAGTAGGTAATCAAGCAAAATCCTTATACGAAGGTAACTTTAAAAAATATATAAAGTATGTAATATTTAAAGAAGAAATGGCACTGTGGCGCAGAAGAAAGCATTGGCTCCTCCCTGATTCTCATGCAAAATTTATAGAGCTTTATTCGAGATTAAATTTGTGCATACATTTTTTGACATACCTCGTGCTAGTCAAGACTAATATGATGTAAATGTTATTAATTAATTATCTGCTGTTAAACTTATTTATGTTGTTGTTGTGCATATTGAGTGTTATCTTATCAAAAATGTTAGGTATAATTAACGGCTTTATAAACTATTAGGTAATTTAGATGACCTTTACAACCAATACAAGGCAAATGACGCAACCGCAGTTAGCACAACCGTAATAATTGCGTGTGGGCATCATCTAACGACCGAATAACCACAATACAATCGTTGATTGGGCGAAATTAGAATCGATTTTTAATAATGCAGTTTTATTCAGTACATTTCGGTTACAGCCCGATGAAAACGTTGAAATAAAATACAGGCTAGCAATTCCCAACAGCCCGAAGCAATCGTTTTGGTAAAATGTTCGAATTCAAATACAATATTACTCGCGGACATCCAATGTTTTTCTAGCGTGAAGTACTTTACACCCCGAGAAAATCTAAAAGCGTGGGCCGAGAGCGAAGGCTCTTTCTCGGAATCGAATAATCTGCAGTGAGATTGAATCGGTGGGATTTTCTCGGTAACAGAGTATAGGTACGGTCGAAGGCTCTGAACAAATATATGTATACACAGACTATGTCAGCGATAAAGAGGCGAATATATATTTTTAACGTCTTGGGAACTTACATATATGACTTAGGCCGTACAATTAGGCTGTTTTTCCTCTGGCGCTGAGCGAGGCAGCTAAGCGGTATAAGACAAAATTAAATATCCACCAATGAGATATTTTCGAAGGCTTTTACCGCGGATCTCTTATTGGTGGTTTTTCTCGCCAATATGTTGAGCTTCCTCGTAAAGTTCTGGTGAAAATGCAGCCTCATACAAAGTTTCCTATGCCATTGTGTCTGAGGATTAGTCATATAAACAATACGATGTCATGTTTCCATAATAACTGACACGCAATCGGTGCCCAGAATTAAATGTAGGTTTCGTTATGCGTGGATGTCAGGGTGTCTGGTTCTGAATGCTTTATTAAGTATTCACGCGGCCGACGCGGCGGCGGCGACAAGCAGACTGCCATTACCGCGATCAATGCCGTGTCCAATCAATGTCGACAAAAACTAATCACATTAAACATTGATTGCGGTTCGATAAGGTTTTTATATAGTTCAGAGGACCAATGATTGGCCAATGGATGTGATCATCCGGAGCTGTGGCCAAGACCTTGGAAGTCATCTGATGATCTCATTATCTGGACCGTACGCGGTTACTATATGTTTTTCCTTATAAAATTCCAGTAAGTAAACGATACAAATAATATAGGCTCTATGCCCTGTACTTCAAGTTATATTTTAAGTATTGTATAGAGTACCTTCGGTTGTCTGTCGCGGTGTAATTATCTTTCGCCACTGCTTACAACCTATTGTTCGTTCGTGTTAATTAAAAACATTAAGACAGTCGGTGACTTTCCGTTAAGAAAACATAGTTGGGTAAATCGCCTATTACTGGCCACCCTCCGGTAACTGGCCACTTTGCAATAATATGTGTAAAGCAAGAGATATGCTGATATTTTTGCGATTAAACTAGGTAGAATACCTAGATCCTGAGTTATTACCCGGAGTGGGTACTGTCCAAGTATGCGTATGATGGCTAGTAACTAAATGACAATTTCTTAATTGGCCAGTTATTGACGATTTACCCTATAATATGTAAACCGTAAAGTAGGTTAACATTTTTTCTAACAGGTTTCATCTGATGTGATTATGGTCCTATAAAATAAGTGTGCTTGAATGTGCTTATAATTATATATTCTGTTGTAGTGGCCGTGGCGGCAGAATATATTTTCTTGAACATGTATGTAGAGGTTGATAATAAAATTGAATAACAAAGGTTTGACGTAATGTATGATTGATAAATCCAACGGTTTAATTCCGTGATTGGTGATTAACATTTTTATTCATAATTATTATCCGCATTTAGCCGTTTTAAATCGCTTTTTATCAAACTCTGTTGAGTTTATCAGTTTAGATATTTTTTAATATAAAAATACTCGTTTGTTTAGTTAGGTACTTATATTTACACGTAATTGCCGTGGTTTTTAATTACAGTCTCCATTAGCCTCGTCCTCATGGTTTATAGGTGTTTGACCGTCTCGCGTGACTGGGTTAGTGTAATATTGACCTGGGAGATGTTTGCTGTTGTTTTAAAGTCCCTTAGCGCAATATTCTTTGTCTAGCTACATATTTACATAAGGGCTTTTTACGTCTTACTAGTTTGGATGTTTGTGTACCTAATACCACTGTAACAACCTTATTTCACGTACAACATTACAACTTTTGACATTCAAGAAGTTTTCATTTTCTATGTTCATATAAATTAGCGAATGAGGCATGGAATACAGTGTATTTATAACGAGTTTAACAACTGTGTTGTAAGAGTCAGAACGTCTTAAGTCAATACAGCGCCGTTACGCCTTAAAATTCTAGTTAAGGTTTGATTAACCTTGTAAATAGCAATGCTTCGTCGCAAACGCAGGTTTTCTACGCAGTTCTTTGTGTACACGGTAGCGGTAATGCAAATTTGCAGAGCTGGAGAAAGTTCTTACTGATCGATAAACATATCGTGTCTCCTTCACTGCGTCTCGTATTTTGTATATAAAAGAAATACAATCAACGGTTTGGTATCATGTATTTGTACGTAGATATAACAAGTTTAATGATCGACTAAATGAGCAATAATAGAGCCTAAACTACTGAGATTAGAACATTAAAAAAAGTTATGTAGGGTATACTATATAATAGGAAAGATGTTTGCGCGTTTGTCTTATTTTAAGCAGGAGATTGGGGCATAAGTAAGAGTGTTGTAATGTAAGTAGGGAATGCAATTTAACCGGTTATTAACCGTTTTTGTATGAAAATAACCGGTTAAAACCGGTTATAACAAGTTGTTTGCATTCCCTAAATGTAAGCAACTTTTATACCGAAAGAAAAAGCTTAGGAAACAGTGATATCTTATCTAATTTTATATTCGTAGGTATATAAGATATTTATTTATAATTTTTTAAATAAGACAAGATAAGTTACAGTTGTAAAAGGTTCCGTCGATGTGAAGGTTTATAGGTGTTGTAACGTAGGAACTTTCATCCCGAAAACGACCACGCCTCAGGCAGGAAACAACGGTAGGTACACAAATTCTGCCGAGCCAGAGTCGCAAAAAGCTTTTGTTTTACATTTTACAGTTGTAAAGGTCCCGGCGATGTAAAGGTTAGGTTGGGGGCAGGCTCGAGAGCCGCCCTACTTGGCTCGGCTCCAAAATCCAAACAAAACGACGTCGATAATTTGCCGCAGAAATCCATTTGAAGTCCATGAAACCGTAAAATATTCATCAAAATGCTTGCATAAATGGACGCAGCACGTTCGGTTTACACATGCGTTTATCGCCTTATGTAGTCACGAACATTTTAGAAGCTACCAGAAAAATACAGAAACACATCAGTGGGCTGATTATAAATGAATTAGGGTTTCTTTTGGCTTAAAAGCAGGACTGTTACAAAATGGATAATCTTTAACTTTGTATGGAAAATCGAGTTTTAACAAAATAAATAAAATATAAGATATTTTACTTGTCCTAAATTTTTCGCAACCACAAAGAGTTTTGAAAGAACCTTCTGTAGTTGGGCTTTCCTTGCAAATTAGGGCTATTTTATTCTCTTGTAAGTAGGGAGGTTTATTAACATCTGCCTCCGATAAGGTTTGAAAAAGTAAATATGCATTCGGGGACGACGTACGGTGCTGTTTGATGGTGCTGGATAGTTTAAAGAAAATCCTACTCGCGAAGCCCAAAAGGAGAGTCGTATGCTACATTTTGTCTTATATTTTAATAGCAATAGCGTTTTTTTTTATTATCTAGCTGGTGCCCGCGACTCCGTCCGCACAGCACGGGTAGCACAAGTTGTATTTTCTCGCTCGTCGCTCAGTGCGTCTCTATCGTTAAGGACTAGATAGGAAGGGAGATCCGAGCGACAAAGAAGTCGCGGGCAACTTGTGCTAGCCGTGCAGGAAAAAAAAACATAGCCTATATTACTCAGGGGTAACGTATGTGTATATTGAAAAAATAATTTTTCATCACAAATCTGTCATCTTTATAATATTAGTGTAGATATAAAAAATGGTACATTGGGTTAAACAAATTGTCTCCTTAAACCACACGGGGTTTTCGAGGGGTCAGAGCATGATTTTCATAACTGAAATCGAATGACATTTTGTTTTAACTATTGGCTTTAAATTCATGACGCGACGGTTAGTGCTTCAGTTAGTTTTTAGGAGGTTATATTGCTGAGCTAACACATGCCTATTATATTGGTCCACGTGTGCGGCGGTTATCACCCAACCCGACCACCACAAACTGCACTCGATGCAGTAAATGTAGTGTGTCATCTCACGGCTACCGATAACGCTTACTCTGAATTATTATAACACGTTAGTAAGCTAAACCGTTCATTATGAATAAGCATAGTAACTGCTCTTTCCGTTGATACAAGATAGGCTTCATTTATACCAATACCAGCACGTGTGTAGCCATTATCGCTGACTATCGAAATTTAAAATGGCGCTACTAAATACATTAGCGGCGTGCGTCATGCTTAGTGCTCATATTTTAATAAACATGCTTGATATTATTTAAGGCGGTTAATCGTAAAAGTGCACTATTTCCGTCATAACGCTAGCATAATAACGACGACCTGGCGCCCGAAACTGCTATTTGTTACATTTCGTTGGACCTGCTCCAAGAACCTATCGCTCGGTGGCACATCTTCGACACATGCCAAAAGAAAGTCAAAGTTCGATGGCATGCTGCAAGAATAAATATAATTGCTGCTTCTGCAACACTTATGCGACTCGATTTTGGCTATCGTTTGATGTCGCTACCGGCCATTAAGTTCAATCAAAGCTTATTTATGGTGGCGTAAATATCCTGTAATAAATCGAGCAAAGTAATTTATGATGAAAAAATTGTATCCATTAAACTTTAGCAAAGGAGCTAACAAAAATGCTATGAATTTATGGATGTTGCACCTGCCACAGTATGACGATTGTCTTGAGTTTCAAGTTAACGTATGAACATTATTGATAATCATTCAATCCAGCAGTGTTGTGAGAACATTTTACATGTGCTTATCTTCTCCTTTGGTCAATCATGGTTTGAGATTACCGTATCGGAAAACTCAAAACGAAATATACATTTCTGAAATCATAATATTTACTTAAATGAGTTTAAGTGCTTCAGTTTTCGTAAATAACATTCATGTTTAACACGAGATCAGTTTTGCACAAATAATGTGCGTAATGGAAATATCGAAAAACTTTTAATAGAATATCAGTTCAAAGTCAACCTTTCCTATATTTTCATTTCATCGACTATTCATTACCTCGAACGTTTAAATTGAGTATTTTTAAATCACCGATCTTTAATTTCTGGAAATGTTATTTAGTAGATAGTTTATTTTGCAGAACTTAATTTAATATTTATCATTCCACAACTGCAATGTTATAGTTTTCTGGTAGCGATTTATTTTTGTTGGGGGGTTGTTTAATTCTAACCTAACCTAACCTACTTTTCTGGGAGTGATTTATTTTTACTGGGATCGCAGTTCTAACCTAACCTAACCTACTTATCTGGGAGCGATTTATTTTTATTGGGATCGCAGTTCTAACCTAACCTAACCTAATTTTCTGGGATTGATTTATTTTTATTGGGATAGCAGTTCTAACCTAACCTAACCTATGTTATTACTCTCAAACTTTGTAGTAAAGTATTGTTTGTTAATTATGTAATCGACTATGAAATAAAAGAGTTTTATAATAATAAGGGGAAGAAATAAACAGCGATATTTAGTGGTTCTGTCTCTTGAATAGTTTATGAAATGTATATTTAATCAATTAACAATCCTTGTACTGTTCTTCTAATAATTGTTTTAATATGTAATGAATAGACGATGAAGCCAATCTAATTAATCCAAGAGAAAATATTAGTACAGAATGTTCTATTAATCGTTTTCGGTGAAATGAAATTCTATAAATAGTTTGTCGATATTTCAAGGGGCACCCGTGCGTAGTAAAGTATGGCATCTAACTGCTCTTTAATACAAGATATGTATGAGAAAGGAAAATTTTGCATTTCAGTGAAGCAGTAAGTAATGTTTACACGAGTAGTGCGTTTTAAAATAGCTCACAAAACACGTGAAATTGCGCGTTTACAAAAATATCTCGGACAAGAAGTCACTGAATGGGAAACTTCGCAATTGGTTAAGGAAGCAGTGAGGAAGAAACAAAGCAATGCCTGTGGCAATGCGTAGAACAAGTCACGTGTGTCAAGGAAAACGTTGTTGACTTATTTCACCAACGGCATTGAGGAGTATACCACTGTGTTGCGGGAAGCGGAAGAGAAATTATAACATTGACAGCCGGCTAGAAACAAATTGTAGATCCTAACGCCTTCAGTGCTAGGGGTTCTATACAAGACGGATTCGCGATCGAGTTCATGGGCACTGAATACGTCACGACGCAAATCGTTTGCGCTCAAACTATTATGTATTTGGTGGTTCTAGAGCCAAATTGGATTCGAATTCAAGTGATTCTTGTTGTAACTTAACAGGCCAGGTTTGTTTAGTTTAATCTGGTTATTCACATGACCGAATTCACACGTTAGGTCTCTACACAAACTTACATATTATCTGATGCAAAGCCTGCTGCTAATTCCATTATATTACAGTTAACTACTTTACCCTGTGATATGCACATCAATCTCTAGGCAGGCTCGGAATATTTATGACAAAACTTCGCTAAAGCCTTTCAGTAACATTAGCGTAAGTGGTTCATAAACCTTCGTTATTGTCGAAAACAATCTTGCCCTGCTCCCTTCCAAGGTTGCCGAGGTTTTTACGTAACCCCCCCCACACACACACAGTCTAGCGTCTGATTCGGGGATGTTCCCAATTCTCACACCCCACAGCTCATGTAAGAGTGGTTTTGCGTGTCAGCAAGTCGAAAAACCAAGGACGCAGGGCACCAATGTGCGGTGTGACGTCGTCATCTGCGTGACGCCATCCCGCCCCCTACGCACCCCAAGTACAGGGGCAAGGCTTGCCCGCATAGATTTACTACTCGGTGTTAATTCATAAAAAAATGTATTGAAAACCTGCGCCATGACCATTCTCGTCAATGACTGTCAGTGTGGTCTGGAGACTTTATCTATGAGAACTTGCAAGAATCTTGCTATTTGGTTTAATATTAAGTAATATTTATCTGAATTATAGAAAGTAAAAAGTGTAGTACCTACCTATCTATAGAAATCTTTCGGTGTATTGTACATATGTTTAACTTATAAACAAGACATTGGGACCAAAAATCTATTTTAATTGACAATGAGCATTATTCGAAACGCTAATCAGCTGAAAACAAAGACGTGTTTGAACTCTACTGCTGGTTAAAACGTACCTAATCATCATTATCACACGGATCAAAAGCGTATTTTGGTATCAAAATGTTGTTCAAACGTATTTTGCGCATTTAAAGTACCATGTCCTTCTAAGGTTCGTTAACGTTCCATAAGGAAAAAGAATGAGGTTGATAAAAATTACCTGAGAATTGGTAAAATGTTCATATTTGGTAGACAGCCAACAAGCTGATTTCCTTGTGATTTTTCTTATATCCGTTTAGTAAGCAGAGAGGGTGGCTATCATTTGTTGCTTGACTTGAAGGGCGTGACCCTGGGTATCTGGTAAATTGACCTTGGAGCCGATTTATCGGGAGCCGGGGAACGCAGTGCGGCACTCTGGGACACAACCTTGAGTCCGCCGTCAGACCATGCTCCAAGTATTTCATATTGTGTGCGTCGCGATTCCCTTCTGCCAGGAATTTAAAGCGTTACAATTTACGATCTTTCAGGATTTTTACGTGCAAAGTGAGACGTCTGTAATCAAAATAATTCAGGCTTAAATACCAAAACCAGAGTTGAATAAACTGAACTGTACTGTCTTTGTATTTAGCGATCCTCAAACATCAGGAGTAGCCTAAAGAATGATGGGCAAAAATGTATGGAACCCAGCCCAATCACCAATAGAATTATAACGTATGTAGGCTTATTGATCCCACTATTTGCTGTAATTGTTATTATGACGACGAGACTGTGAAGGCTGGGAGAATCGAGATATTTTTTAATCTCCGACGCAAAAAAGAGGGTGTTATAAGTTTTACGTGTAAGTGTGTGTGTGTCTTTATTTAAACGGGGTAATCTCTGGAAATACCCGTCGGATTGGAATAAATCTTTTTGTACATGATAGCCAGTTTCACGAGGAATAGTTTAGTCTAAAAAATCGGTCAAGCGTGAGTCGGATATACGGGAAATAGCATTGCAACGCATGCGGGGCTCAGCTGCTAGTGTAATAAACGTTGTGCGTGTGTGAATATTTGCAGGCTGATATCTCTCTTCTCCAGGGTTTTTGTAGTTTGTCCCCGTATTAAAAAATGAAGCTTATGTAACTAGCTTTCACGTGGTATACATGACATTTGTATTGGTTATATGGGCCAATTTGCCCATCATTCTTTATTAAATTTTCTCGTAGTTAGTGAAAGGTGATGTACCTAATTCTTGGATAAACAAACAAGTGAGCCCTAGTATGAGACAAGAATAAAGAATGAAAGCGTGGGCGTGGGGGGGTAGTCTTCGCGTGGGCGGCGTGGGCGGCGCTGCCCCCCACTCCCCCTCGTAATTTAAACCCTAGTTAGCTGCCGACCTGCCGTCCTACGCAAGCGCAATTTATGCACCAAATAAACCCACTACAGGGCAAGCATGCCCTGTAAAAGCAAAACACAGTGAAAAATAAAACTTAATTGCATTACTTTGTTCACGGGGATTTTCAACATGAAGCAGTGTGATTTATGAAACTATGTATGTTGGTAGCACGAACTTATATAGGCTTTATACCTATTTAGATGATTTTAATTCGGTCACTACATCGCTAAACTAAAATATTCTCAAGTCGTCTACTCGTCTATTTATCAATGAATACGCGATTAATAATTGTTTTATACTTAGTTACTTTCCATATTATTAAATAATTAAAATTTATCTTTGAGCACGTATTAAGTAGACCCTTTCTAGAAGAACCTATTCCTAACCTAATTCCGCTTAGGTTGCTATGCACTACTGAAATATTCAGTTCTCGGAAACACGTTGAAGGAGCTTACCTCAGCTTACCCGACAATGGTTATTATGTATGAGAATACGAGTTGGTCCCCAAGGACTCCAGATCTCGTCGAAACCTTAAAGGTTGCGTACGAGGGTAGGCTAAAAAGTAATCTCGCTAGCCCATAACAATAACAACATAAATGTCAAAATAACACTGGTCAGTATGAACTGTCGTATGCATCTGTTGTTCTTTTTCCAAAATTTCTAACAACTTTTTTTTGTTAGTTGCATCACGTTTGTTACTAGGGCTCGGAAGTTTGCAACATGTCGAAAGAAAAAATAGGAGGAAAGAAAAGGCGAAGAGGCTTATTTTGCGTGGTAACACTCTAAAGCTCAATACTGCTCGAACAACAAAGCTAGCAATGTACGAAAATGGCTTCGAAGTAATGAAGTATGATTACCATATTTAGGCAGAATGTACCACCCTCACATACAGCCAAGATTTAGTCCCATGAAATTATTTCTTATTCGATTTTCAGATTTCTAAAGAAACATCTCAGGGAAGATTTTCCACCGATGAACATGAACAAATAAAGGTCTCATTTAATTCCACGAGCACCATATTTTTTTCCAATGGTTTTTTTTTGACAAAAGTGCATTTCGTTACCTACAAAGGAACTATATAAAAAATAAACAAGCCACGAGTGTCTGGTTTCATAGTTAGGTAGATAACTTTTCAGCCAGCCCTCGTAAGTAGGTGTGGTATGAACGTGAGGCTATGTTGTCTATCTATGTTTATTTATTTGATGTACGTGCGGTGCACCTGTATTGATTCACTCCCACTCGCGTGAACGAGAAACAAGGTTTTACACAATTTATAAATGGCCGGTTGATGACCGCATTATTTGCTGTATATTTTAGTAGCAAGGACCGTTCATCGAAGCGAGGACTTCTTACAAAGGATTTGACTAAAATAGCTACTTAATTGGAAGGCGAGTACGCTTCTTAGATGTTATTTGTTTAATGATCGTGTCAGGTCGCAGGTTGAGGCCAACAATGGATCCACGTGGTCTCAAGTGTCCCCTTTAATTAACGCTTCGGGAGATCTCTGGCTCGTTGCCAGCATCATGAGCAAGCCGCCCTGCGTGAGCTTTTGTCATCGTCCTCAATTATTTGTGGTGCACACATGCTGTTAATGGAATGTTTTCGGGGCTTCCGTCAAAACAAATACTCTCCGTTAAATACGACCAGTCTTCAAGAAAAATATGTATTTGCAAAGAAAAGTAATGACCTTTTAAAAATAAACTGACTTTTTAAAAGCTCTGATCCCCGTTTCCTTATGAGACTGGAACATACGATTAAATTAATTAATATGGGAATTAATGTAGGTAGGGTACCGTAAAATGGGGTGAATAGGGTGGTTTTTAGACTTTGGTGACGTATTTCAATCACTTAAAGACCAAAATTGTAAAATCCAACTGCATTGTGCTTTGTCCGGATACTCATTCTTCTGAACGATCATAGACAATTTTTACGTTTTCTTTATAAAATAACAAGAAAACTGCAAAAATGTTACGAAACCCGAGTCACCCCGAGGATGGGGTCAATAGAATCAAACCTGGGGTGAAACGGGTTTTCGGTCAGGGTTGTCAAAAATACTGCCATAATATTTATATATTTATTAACCAACAAAATTAGCCATAAGTAAATCGTTTAATTGATATATTTGCTGAATCTAAATACATTTTAACAATATATCGAAGATCTAATCTTTCTAGTGGATAGCCCCAATCTGCACATATGTTTAAATTGCGGATGATATTTTCTTCAGCTTCAGGTGTTAAAGCTGTTTGTCCACCCTGCGATTTCATAATTTTCTGATTATGACGCTGCAAAACCGAGAAAGGTATACCATGCTTTTCTGCAACAGATGCTATAGATGGAGGAGCTGTTGAGGTATTCGGGTGCCTTAAATCTTGTAGGGCTTGCTGTATAACGACATCATCATATTTTCTATAGGTCTTTGAACCAGGTTTGGGCTTGTAAGTCCGGGGCATCTTGTAATCAAATAGGTACTTGAAGAAACAAACAGTTCAAAAACAAACATAGGCACCTAATTGAAAGAAAAAATGGGAACTTTCAGCAAGGAGTAATAAAACAAAATTCAAAGACACACACACACACACACACACACACACACACACACACGCACTTAAACGAACAAACAAACAAACAAACCGACAGACGGACGGCGGACAAACAAACAAACAAACAAACAAACAAACAAACAAATTAACAAACAAACAAACAAACAAACCGACAGACGGACAAACAAACAAACAAACAAACAAACAAACAAACAAACAAACAAACCGACAGACAGACAGACGGACGGACGGACAAACAAACAAACAAACACATACACATGTCAGGTACCTACCCCTTAACCGTATTATGGCTAAATGACGAAATATTCGCAAAATATACTTTTGGCAGCCCTAACAATTCACCCCTATACTGATTCTAATGACCCCTGCCATGACTCTATTGCCCCCATTCGTTACCTTATTCACCTCATGGTCTTACCTTATTGACCCCTCAGGTAACCCGAATAACCCCAAAAGTATGAAAAAAACAAGCACATAAACTATTTCAACATTACACCCTTAAAAACACAATATTTCTACTTACTTTTTGTCTCTTCGTGTTCTTCATGAAATTCCTGGTACATCACAACAACTAAAAACACATATACCCTCATAAATAAACCGATTTCTTGAAGTTTATTGACCACTATAAACATGACAGTTTGAATGGTTGCGTTTAAATGACTTTTTCTTTTAAATTGTCTATGGTTTCACCTTGTTTGAGTGGCCAGTCTAAAAATTAATTTATCGAAAACAGAAAACGTAAATGCAACCTTGGGCATCAAAAACAATAATCATAGTTTTTGGTAGTTTAAAGAAAATACTCAGGATCACCCTATTCACCCCTGGGATTCTATTCACCCCATTTTACGGTACTTAAATTCTAAACAAAAAACTTTCAAATGAGGATAATAATTTGAGAAAAAATATTTAGGCGGTGGCTCAAAAGCAGATTTAGACCTTTAAAAAATAAACCGACTTTTAAAAAGCTCTGGCGGGTCCCCGCTTCCTGACGAGACTCGAATACCTATATGAAAAAAAAGGGAATTAATCTAGAGTACTAATATTCCAAACAAGCTTTCAAATGCGAATTAGAATTTGAGAAAAATATTTTGGCTGTGGCTCAATAGTAGATTTACGGCCGCATTTCTAAATTTAATCACTAGATTTTTTTATGCCACGAAAAAGACAAACTCACAGGTCACTTTTTGGCACGAGGGCCCTGGACATACGAGATCTCCAGATTACAAATGTGTTGCCAACCCTGAGGACTAAAATGAAAGTTCTCTATGCTAGTTCTTTCACCGGCGATCTTACCACAACACAGAAACAACATAAAGTTACATACGAAGACCTAACATAAAACAATGTATTTAATTATTTTAGGTATTAAGTGAAGTTTTCATGTAGGTACTCATTTGATTAACTGATAAGGCCACATTTACAGTTCGACCGCACGCTATTCTATATTTGGTGCTTAGCCGATAAGGTGAAGGTTAATTGTACATTCGTAATTTGGTCGGTATTAACGTTTTTGACCTCTAAATTTAAACTTAAACTTCTAAATAATTTAAAATTGTATTTATATTTAAATAACTTGACCCATACCTCTTTTATATTCTATTATGGCCTTATTGTTAATTTATTTAAACTTAATTGCACAATACACAAAGTAGAGGTACAAATAGCGGACTTAATGCCTTAACGCATTCTCTACAAGTCATACAATGCTTAGATGGATATAGTAAATAAAAAAGTTTAGCTACAGATGACACAATACATAAACAAATAAATAAATATAAATAAAAAGGTTCGAAATCCTTCGTTGCTGGATTTGATCAGGCGGTTTTTGACCGTCCAATAGCCCTAGTTTGACATCCTAGTCCGCTAACTGAATATCCGCATTGGGACCACCATTTTCCAGAAATTCCTATGATTGATATGATTTGATTCAACTACTAACTGTACCGACCAAAGGTGCTAGGACGTTTTGTTACTAGGTACTAAATCTGTTTCATTTTGAGTAAAATTACAAATATTTGTTTTATATGACGTCTTTCGTTGCAATAATATATCAGAGGCTTACTATCGACAAATATTTGTGAAGCTATGTCTTTGATTTATAATGGAAATATACTTAATCCTATCCCCACGTTATCGTAGGTTGTTTTATAGATAACTCCTAATCTAAGCAAAGACTCGATGCTAACGGGGCAACTGAGAAATATTAGCCAAGTTATTCTTGTGAATAATTTACAGTTGGGTCAACATTTGCTTATATTAAGGACTAAATTTAACTGCAAACATGAGTTACCTGACTACTCGTAGATGCACTATTACATTTGCGTGGAAAATTAAGTTTAAGAAGTAATGTCACGAGCAGCTGGACACTTGTTGCATTTTGTATTTTATTATTTGGCCCCATTTTTGTAATTCCAGTCCAATGCCTTTGCCAAGTTAATTTTA
Source organism: Acleris literana (assembly GCA_946894065.1). NCBI lineage: Eukaryota > Metazoa > Arthropoda > Insecta > Lepidoptera > Tortricidae > Acleris > Acleris literana. The sequence goes on from OX335678.1 coordinate 6,456,449, forward strand.
AATGCATGAAAGTGCGAAGTTTGTTAGGCAAGAAACTCGCTTCAAAAACAAAAGTTTTTCCCTAATACCATTGAGCAAAAGCGGATTAACATGGCATGGGTATTAAGTCAGCGACTTATTGTCTGTTATCAGCGTATCAATCAATACTCAAAAGAGGATATTGTTTCAGGCTAGTTGCACAAAGCGTTCAAAGCGCACACAGTGTTATCTTATCTGTTAAGTAAGGCAAAGTGTGAGCTTGGTGACATTCTGTAACATGTTGGTCTCAGGTGCGCGCTCTTCGCTCCCCGTGGCTCCGGACGCTCGCGCTTTTTCTTCATCGATCGCCACTTACGACGAGGTGAGTGAGTTTCTACTTTATTATATTAGTGACGCCAGAATTTTAGAATAAATTGTAATAAGTAGTTTGCGAACTTAAAATCAGACAAATACATTTAAATATACCTTCCAAAATTAATTCTATGTGGATTTTGGGATGACTTTAGTGAATCAATTTGCATGAACTTTATGGGTTATTAATTATCGAATTATATTATTCTGTCTAGGCTATAAAAGTAAGCCGGCAAATTTCCAAAAAAAAAGTAATCTCTTGGAAATAGTTAGGTACCTACCTCCATTACTTGGCATATCATAAAGTATTTAAAAAGAAAAAGGGAATTCCGTTCTCCCTGACGAAATGTTTTCTTGTTACAATACAATACAATACAAAACACTTTATTGAAACACCACATACACCAAGTAATGAATATACAAGAAACTAAAATATAGATTACATAGTGAGTCAACAGGCGGTGTTATCGCTAAATAGCGATCTCTTCCAGACAACCTTACAAAGAAGAGATGGTCAAATATAAACAATAGAAATAGGCAGGCGGTGCAAACTGAATTAAACAATTTAAAAATACATATAAATATCCCATAAATAAATACATATAGGTACGTAAATTAGAAATACATAAATACAAAATAAAAGGTAAGGAGAAAAAACAAACTAACGAAGTGACAAAAGGTGTTCTTTTAAAAGATTCTTAAAAATAGGAAGTGATTTAGCCTGTCTCAGTTCCAAAGGAAAAGAGTTCCACAACCTAACAGCCTGAAATGTAAAGGAGTTATTGTAAACTTTAGAAGAAGAAGAGGGAACAGCTAAGATACATTTTTCTGAGCAACGCACAGAATTAAAAAAACTAAAACGCTCCTTGAGATAGTGGGGAGTTGCCGGAATGAAAAGAATGCTGTAAAGAAGGTTGAGAATGTGATAGTGCCGGCGAAGACGAATTGGAAGCCACTTGAGTTGCGAACGGAAAGTAGAGACGTGGTCATACTTGCGCAACCCAAATATGAACCGAATACACAAATTTTGAATTCGCTCAAGCTTGTTAAGTTGCTCCTCAGAAAGATCAAGATAGCACACATCTGCATAATCTAAAATAGGGAGAAATAACGATTGAGCGAGCGCAATCTTAGTCGCGAGAGGAAGAAAGTTGCGGAGGCGCCTAAGAGACCACACTGCCGCAAACATCCTCCTACTGATCTCATTTACTTGGGGGGTACCAAGCAAAGGTACGGTCCATGATGACACCCAGATTTTTTACGTGGTGCGAAAATGGTATACGAACACCATCAAAATACACCGGCGGAACATTATCAAAGTCGACACGAGAAATAAACTTAGGACTGCCAATCAGAATAGTTTGGGTTTTAGCTGGGTTTACTTTGAGGCCGTAACTGTTACTCCATTCGAGTACCCGGACCAAATCATCGTTAGCAACCATAATGACAGCATCGAGATCACCAAGAGTGCCCTGAGAGTAAATTTGTATATCGTCGGCATAAAGATAATATGAAGAAAGAAGGCTATCCGTAATAGAATTAATGAAGATAGAAAAAAGTAATGGAGACAGCACGCCGCCCTGCGGTACGCCGGCCAGCGTACTGCACCACGAAGATCGGGAAGCTTCCACATTTATTCGCTGCCGACGACCTAATAAATAACTGTGAAACCATTCAATTACCTCAGGAGATATGTTAACAGAGCGGAGAATGCGAAGCAAAACGTCAAAATCGACAGTATTAAATGCATTGCTAAAGTCCAGCAATGTCAGCAAGGTCAGTTTTTTACTGTCGAATCCCACCCGAATGTCGTCCGAGATTTTAACGAGAGCGGTAGCCGTACTATGACCAGGGCGGGAACCGGATTGGAAGGAATTGAGGAGAAGGTTATGGAGAGGGCTATGCTCGGGGTTTCTCTGCGTGATAGAATCAGAAATGATGATATCCGCAGTAGAACTAAGGTTACCGACATAGCCCGAAGAATAGCCAAACTTAAGTGGCAGTGGGCGGGGCACATTGCTCGCAGGACTGATGGCCGATGGGGTCAGAAGGTTCTTGAGTGGCGTCCGCGGACCGGGAGACGAGCTGTAGGTAGGCCTCCAACAAGATGGAGTGACGACCTTGTAAAGATCGCGGGAACGCGGTGGATGCGAAAAGCACAAGATCGGTCTGAGTGGAGAGCCATGGGGGAGGCCTATGTCCAGCAGTGGACGTCTTTCGGCTGAAATGATGATGATGATGATGAGGAGAAGGTTCCGGTTTAAGAAAGAAGATAACTGCTGATGCACCAGTCGCTCCACTTGTTGTAGATATTCGTCTAAAAACTATTTAATGTCGTGAATCCGTTGCGAGTGAAGGATTGCTTAGTTGGGTACTCATTGTACTCAAGTGATGTAAAAATCCTCTTGTCGTGTTTGTGGTTAGAATAATACTTCGGGTTTTTGTTATGCGGTCGCTGTTTTTAGTAGATAATATTTGATATATTACTCACTATGTGACATAATCTTGTAAAGTTGTTGTCACATAAATCTATGTTGTGTCAGTTTCTTGTATCATTTGATCGGTCGATTTATCGCCGGAGATTTAATTCATTGTACTGGGCCGAGATTCTAGGCGGTAAAAACCATATCGTTTTTGACCTGTGATCGTAATATCAACGATTTGGTAGTTCTTATTTATTTGATAGTAATGGCGGCCGAGCTTAAAACAATAACAAATTATAATCAAAAAATCATGCCTACGAGCGGAGCGTCTGCGAAGTCGCGATTGACGTCAGAGCTATTATTTCCTCTACAAATATCAGCGTTTAACCAATTTCATGCTTCAATTGATTTGAACTGTTCCAGTCTCCGCTGGTTTAAATTTGTTACTCTGACAACGTCCTCTTGCGTCACCAATCCTGGTTAAGTTTTGGTGGACTGTGTGTACAGAGAATGCTCGGACCGCACACTCTCTAGACCTGACAGGTAACATTATTTGAGTAAATCGTGTGGAAAGTTAGGAGTGACAAGTGATCAGAAGGAGAGTTCGAATGACTGCTTACTGATAGGAAGTAACTATGTGCTCGAGGATGAAGATAATATATTCCGGAAAAAAAACTATATTTATTATACTGTTCCACTACTGACTGACTGACTGATTGACGGACAACGAAAAGCCTGAACCTTTTACATAGAGATGTAAAATTTAGAATATGTAGGTATATTGTGAATATTGACCCTAAAACAGGGGAAAACAAATTTACTGTGTACCAGATCGGACACATCTAATAACAAAGATCTAACCAATCGATCCTGTAGTGAGTCATATAAACTCTTGAAAATAATTGAGAAGCTTGACAAGTTCTGTGGTATTTTGGATGACTAAACGTTTAGGTAGTAGAAACAAATTCCTAATACAATAGTAGTATAATTGATACAATCGGTTTTGTTGTTGTCTTGCGTTAACTGAATAATAATGACCTTTGTTGCGTTGTTGCTGCAAACTATGAATTAGGATACCTATTGCCGATGCATACAAGCTTTAAGTTTTTAACCGTGCATACTGCGTTGTTGCCCAAAGCTGTGTGAAACTTGGATGTATTAGATATTGTTGGTTAAGTATAAGGGTCAGTCGAGTGGGGTTCATTCACTGGCAGTGGTGGAACAGGTATGGGGCGGTGGGTCGGTCCCGCAAGTCCCGGCGAGACAAAGCCGAAGGGAGCGGCGCTGTGTGCGCGGGGCCACGGGCGCAGCGCCCGCTGCCGGTGGGCACACGCCCGCGCCGCGCAACATTGATTTACTCGCGGTTCGCGCGATCGTCTCAGTCACTAGTGCGCAACGCCAACGGAGACAAGTGTTCCGCGCTCCACAGCGCTACTTTTATTTTGCGTTAATTTTTTTGTGCTATCTTAAGCTTCAACAAAAGAACCTGTTTTAAATTGCCCACGATATCAGTTTTGTGTGAACGATTCTTAATAGCTACGTGTTTTATTATTATAAACTCAGTGTGCGACACGGCTTGTGCTCTACCTACTTTGGTTCCTGTGTGTTGAGTAATATTCTGTGTCAGTTCAAGTGACTGTGCTTGAAGAATCTGAAAATTTCATCGCGGACGTGTTCCAATTTAGGATTTCATCACGAGCGGGCTCAAGGAAGTGTATAGTCAAGTGAGTCAAAACTTAATATTTTACTTGTCTACTCAGATTTTGTATGACCGTGATTCGGGTGTAATTTGAAAGCCTTGACTTCTTTCACAGCTGGGTGCTTTTATTCTGATTATCATAACGTTTTATAACGCGCGGAATATTGTGAAACGGTCAAGTCGTCTAAAATTAGGTTGGTGCTCGTCGACGTTCTGCCGAGTCGAGCCGTTGACTGTTGCTAGTGTTGGTTCGGTTCATTCATCGTGCGGCTCGCTCGGGCGCTCCGCGGCGCGGCGACCTCCGCCTGCCACCACGTCATCGGCACTGATCAGCGAGCGCTCTACGCTCGCTTATCTCCCCTGGTCTCTACGACAATCACATTATCCTCCGTCGAAATGAAAATTAACTCAGGCGACAAACACTACATCGTCCGATCAAATTTATTTTTTATTTTAACATTATTTGGTAGGTTTTTCATTTGGCGGTCACTATTGTTTTGTCAAACTCTTACGTACTATGTTTATTTTTGTTACGCGGCTTTTATTTGTATGGGGCAGAAACGGCTGTGGCGACCTCCACTATGAAGTGCGCGTAGTGACACTTCCATTCAATCGAATGCTAAAACAGGTGTAGGAATGTGCCTACATTTTCGACGTGGTTTCCTTTCAATTGGTTTTCTAGTTACGTTTGTTATTGTCATTAGTCATTTTAATGATTCAGTGAGGTGAGGGCCAATCGCGTTGCCGATTTATAATGCTTGAGATTAGGATAAGAGTATGCTAAATAACTACTTACGTGCGTCATTCGTTTATACGTTCTAAGTATTTCTTCTATTATGGTGACTAGATGTTTAAAACACGTTAGATGGGATAGGAAGGAAATAGTTTATGCTTTACACCTAAATGCACTATGGAAAACCGAATTGTTACTTACAGTTTTAAAGCTGTTTTGGTTCTTATGTCATTCATCACCTTCTCATAACCATGGTTCTTCTAGTAAAAATCTCTCTTCGTTTAAATTTTAGTAAAACTTTTACTCAACCTTAATTTTCCAAACTTGTTTGTTGAGAATTATATTTATTTAATACACTTTTAAAATCGTGCAGCCTTCGTTTCAGGCTTGTTGTCGGCCGTTTGTGTCCCAGAGTTCTCCGTAGAGTCAGCAAGCCATAAACTGACCTTGTCATTTGAGAGATTGCTGTTATCACCTGGTAATAATACAATTTCCCAGTTTCTTCTCAAAGTGCCTGGTTCCGCGGACCTCTGACTGAACTCTTTAGATTTGGAATGGTTGAAAGTGTAAGGTCGTTTGAGTTGTGTGTTGCTGGCTCGTAAGCGTGGTTGCTCGTGCGTAGTGAAAGTGCGCTTGGATGCAGGCCCCAGTCCCACCTGCTGGCTGGCGCACCGCTGCATGGCGCAAGTACTCCGATCCTTCTAGAAAGCTATGTAGGCATGTGTAATTTTCCATTGCGTTTTGTTCCGTCTCGGTTTCATAACTTATAGCAACCGAATCCAATGGAACGTTGGTTGTTTTCATTCGCATTTCCGTTTTTCGTAGGTATAAGTAGTACTTTTTATCACACGCGTGTAAGTTACGTACCTATAAGGTGACGTATTTCCAATGTTTGTGTTTCCTTGTTGAACCAAAAATGACTACTGGTTGACATGGTAAAGATATTATGTTTAGAACTACATTTGCACCATTTACAGTACCTATTTCCTTTATACTTTCTTATTTATAAAGAAGTAGGACTTTATTTAGTATACCTATATGCTTGAAATTGCTGATTTTTTAAACTAATAAGCGTGTGAATGCTCATTGGTTACATAAGTTATTTGGGTGTAAACGACACTACTTCACTACTATGTAGCTACGCAAATGCATTAACGTATTTATATTCAAAAGCCATAAATCACCCAACAATAAATAGTGTGGTATGATAATTACCAGTGGCTTGCACACCGCAGTTGGCGTGAGTTGCAATACGTCTTGATCGCATGCTGGTCACATGACCACTTAATAATACAGCTTTGCCGGCAACCGCAATATGTTAACCACTAGTTTAAATTCTAGTTCGATTCTAAAAGCTATAAACCTAACTGAGCTCTCGTCACATTTGTCTAGATAGCCCACGCTCTTCCTTATTGTTCTCGGTCTATTGTATTATGTAATCGCTTCTTGCCAATAGACTGTCTGTTTTTATTTGGCCGTCGTTAGGTCAAGCTCAAGGTAAATGAAGTGCCTGCTCAGGTTGATATACATTGCCGAGCGTGTCGTCGTCCGCTTTACAATCACAAGCGCCTTGACAATTACTACCGATAAATAAAGATTTAGCTTTATTTCCTTGCGAAAGATTCCGTTTTATTATCTCAAACAATTGAAATTCTAAGGTTAATGCCGTGTCCTTTTTTTGATATAACCCTGGGAATTCGTGGAAACGTTTATGAATGGACATGATGAATCAACAATTTGGCTGGCGTCTACTTTCATTGAGGTGCATCTACTGCGTGAAGTACATTTGCGCCAATGGTGACACCACTATCTTTCAGCACTCGCTGCGGCTAAAGTTAAACACACTCTAAACAGGAATTGAAGAATCGATAAATAATCAAGAGAGGCCTGGCTTACGCTTACGCTTGGCTGCGTCAATATTTTCGCAAAATCCTAAATAACTCTGGAGTTTATAAATGGTTGGCGCCATGTGACGCCGATCTGGAGGCGCAAATCGTCACGTGAATCATCCAGATTGATTATATTTGAAATGTTCCTGGACAAAGATTTCTTGATTGTGATGACTGATGAGGAAAACATTTCCAACGGATTAGATAGCGGTGATAGTTGGCAGAAGGAAGTATAATAGGTGATATGAAGTGTGTTGAGATGTGATTAGAAAAACTATGTCGAGATACGGGTAACACGGGTAAGTTTGCGTGAGGCGGCGCAGATAGCTGTGCGCTGCGAACACCCGGCGCACTGCATCCGACCCACTGACCCGGTTGACGGTAACCCACATTTCGGGAACCTGCCCCTCGCATCTAGGAAAAAAGCTGTTGTCACCTGGGAGCTGTTGTCTAGGCTATTGTAATGGGCTAGAATATTCGAGACGAATTGTGACATTTTCCATTTACTAAGTAATTTTAACTAGTTCTCTAATCGATTGAGTTTGTGTTTCTTTGTTAATGTTGAAACTGATATAGGTAATTATAGAAAGGAAGCTAGCTAGTAGGAATACGTACTTCTTACGAAGACAAGCGTGTACCAATTTTACAAGGTGCGTCACGTTCAATTAATGTTTTTAACCATGGTATGGGCATCACCGTGTTTAATTATTTCGTTTCAGTTACGTTACTTGTTATTGAGTCGTTCATTGCATAGATCCGCATTCCAAATAACATCTGTTTAGTCTCAAACTTTCGTACCTAATATTTAAGTCGAATTGTGAATATCGTGATACAAACCAACGTTTTGTATCTAAGGGGATTAAGGTCACAGTTTGGGTAATTAGTTTAGCATTGGCTTCATTTCCTCTGTCGTCTTTCCTCTTCCTGGTTCAGGTCCGAGTGATTTACCACTTCCTCTTGGTTCCTAATATGAACTGAAATTTCCTTTGTCGACTTCTGATTCTTTTGTTACGTAGATAATAATGTTTTGCGTGTTATTTATACAGCCCATATGTTGTGTAGTTTATCACAACGCACGCGTTGTAGAGTCGAAATGATAAATTTAACTGTTTGCTGACGAGTGATGACACAAAGCGCTGTTCGTGTAACCGGTTGTGCCCGGTTAACATTTGAGCGCGACCTTATTATCTAACGTCTGCAATCATTTTATACTTTCGTACTTGGAACTCGAGTGATCGCCGAGCAATGTCGATGAATAAGCGATACCTCTTACTTGTTTATTATTCTTATCAGGAGTTTCAAGGTACCCTCGATGAAGCGCCTGCTTATACTAACAAATATGCGCGTGCATCGGTCTCTGATTTAAATTTAATACAAACGGCCCTGTGTGGTCAGAGAATAAACATATACGAACCTGGAGTTAGTTTATCACATTTACGAACAAATATGAGTTCTACTTTTGGCTGAGTTATTTCGGTGTCTACGGCTTCCTGTGGTGTAATTTTGCAGCGCTTTATTTTTGTTTAGCTGTGATTTGACGTACGATTGTCGTGTGACTCTGTGGTTCGCCAACCGGCGGCAGATGGTCGATAAAGGCGGGGCTTGCGCGTCACCCAGATTCCCTGCGATGCGCCGGCGACTGCGGATCGCGTCTAATTTGGTGACGCCGCGCCGCGGCGCTGCCTGCTCGCGACGCAATCGCCGACGCTCGCACACCGCACGTATACGTCACACCACTTCGATGAGTGAAAAAATTGCTCTTACACCGCGATATTGGCAATGAACGTGAACCTCGGATGTTTTTGTCCCTTGTCCTCATCACAAATAGTAAGCGGATGGAGTGGGCGTTATCTATTAGCAAAAAAACAATAATATTGATTGAACCAAACGTTTTAAATGCGAATATTATTCCGTCACATGACACCGCTACCAAGCACGTGATTATAATGGAATGTGTTCTCGAAATTTACGCAGTTTCAGAAATAAGAACTAATTTGAGACTCAAACTAATTCAAAGTGAAGGTTGCACGTATGCATCATACCTTACATAGTTTAAAGGAACATTCGCGATATCTTTACCAACGCTTTTTACTTTTTAACCGTCTACATGCGAGCGTCAAGGAAAATAAAGCAAATGGAGAGGCGGGCTCGGTCGATTAAGGACCTCAAAGAGCACGAGGGCATGGACCGGTCGAATAGGAACCACTCACGCGCATCGGTTCCCCGAACTCGCGTGCATTGCACCGACTAAAACTAGAATAAATGGAACAGGTTCCCGCCGTGAAACACTGCCTTACACCACTTATAGTTTGTTTCTTCTCGGCTTGGCCGCAGAGATAGCCAACGACCGGATAATTTCGCTCTTGAACTTTATAATTCGCTCATACTCCTATGACCGATAAGTGTACTATCGAGAGTTTTTTAGTCTTGAAAAAAATCTCGGTGAGTGCACAGAGACAGACATTTGCAAGGTTTCTCTGTTGTTGCATCAACCCTGTGACTATCATTGCGTTTATTGCATTCAGCCTTTATATGCTAGGTCGTTGGGCTGATTCCGTTCATCTTGTTTACCAATCGCGTGATAGGTTTATAATGCGAAACGTGATATAGTATGTATACTAAATATCTTTTGTTTTATTTAAAAGCTTTTATTTAACTTGCGGTGTTTGTGTTTGGGACAAATCTTGCGAATCTATTTTGAACCACATGTCGTTATCGTTATCGTAATAAATGGGCTGTAATTTGGGGTATGCGTATTGTTAAACCCGTTGACATTGCAACATGATCTCCGCCAGAGTTAATGTAGACCCACCGAGTTTAGATTTGATAGTTTGGTCCCGATAAGCAAATCATGGTGCAAAAAAGTACCTACCTATAGTGAGCAACAAGGTCTTGTCACAATTTTTTTTTTACTAAATCTTTTTATTATGATATTTGTTAGGTCGTAATAAATATTGCGTTGGGTCGTAATAGAAGGTAACACGTTCATGATGACGACGTTTAGTTTAGTTCATTAGCATGTCTAAAGTATTTATAAAGTCAATGTCTGATAATGGTTAGTTGAATATGTATTTCATGCGCCACTATCATTATAGTGTTGTAAACTAAGTACCTTTAATTTATTTACCAAAACTAAATCATTTCGTGGCTCATCGTCGGACACAAAAGCCTTGTCTCTTTTGTTTAAAAGGGGGCGTATAAATATACTACAAAGAGTCCTCGCAACTGCTGATTATTAGTTGTAAGGAACGGACTAACCTGAATATAGTGATACAATTTTTATGCTATTTGAGTTACGTAAATCTCTACGTAAGAACCATTAACCCATAGATCTTTGCGACTTGCGCAACCAAAATAGTTATCCATTAGTGACGTGGAACCCAGATGACTTGTTTGTTTTGCGCGTTTGTTTATCGCACTCATAAAAGTTTTACTACAATGTTAACGCGTAATTCTCTCGTATGGAGATTAATGGTATTTATGGAACTTACACTGTCTCTAATACTATGTTTTCTAGACTGGTTTTAACTAAAACTAAACGGCGAACGCAACTTTCCTATTATGATATTTTTGTCTATCGCACAGCTGGTAGAGGCCAGCTTAAGAAAACAAGCAGTTACCTAGTTGCCTAAGAAAGTAGTTTACTGTCAAGGTGAACAAGTATTAACGATTTATTTTGGCAGGTGGACAGCGGCGGCGGTGGCTCGGCCGAAGTGATGGTGTACTCTCTTGGCTGGGGTATGGGCGAGCCGGAGCGGCGCGGCGCGGACCGCAAGCGCCCGCAGGCCGCTACCGCGCTGTCGCCGGACGACGGGCACGAGGTTGACGTGCTGCCGCTCAACAATCAGGTAACCCCTCCAATTGCTTAAACAACAACTCAATACCGGCTCCATTAAACCGCATATAGACATCGCAAAGCATGCGCCGCGAATGTTGCACACAGTTTAGGTGTGAACCCCACGGTTGCTTTCGATAATACCTGTCAGCCTGCCGCGGGTTCTTTTCAAATGTTATTCCTGATTTAGTCAGTTCATCTTTATTTGTACGTATTATAGTAAGTCAAACAACAAAATACCTACTAACGACACTTCATTTAAAATGATCGCGAGGATGTATCTTTATTGAGTAGATGAGCTTAACTCATGTTGTTCGGGAATTTAATCTCTATGAAAGTTTCCATATCTCACAGTTGTACTCTTGGCTCAGGAATGCGTCAATTTCTGAACTATGCTAGTCTGCTTCAAACGTCATAATCAGCTGTTTGTTATCTTAATCAAATCACAATGGATGTGCCCGACCGCTAACAGGGCTTGACAAAACATGTAAACAAAATTTCACATGCGCATATGACCGGTATGCTGAAGCGCTGGTTTTCTGCTTTGACATTTAACAATAGCATAAGTATTGTTACAGTGCAAAAAACATTTCTTAGTCGGTAGTGCTTTAACTCTCTGGCTTAGGCACCTTCCTACGACACAAAGCATATTAAATTAACGTATACTTACGCTCTAAATTAATTGTAGTGGCTATTGGCTAATGACGGACGATTTGATATGAACATATGCCATTGAAGTGAAAATGCAATTGGTATTTTATTTCCCAATCAGCAAGTAAACGTGACATACTGCAAGGCACTTTCTCGGATGGTTAAATAGTGAGCAGCTGACCGCAATAGGGCAACAGAGCCCGCCATTGTACTTGGTACTCGCATTGTCGTATAGCCGCTTGCGGTGAATGCCTGATTTTATGGAACAAAGAAAATGGAATCGGCACGACGCAATCACTCTCGTCTGCAATCATATACATTGTATTGCCGACGCGGTTGTTGCGATGCGGACAAAAGTAAAAAGTTATTGCCAAGTGCATTAATGCGCCGATATTGTGTTTTATCAAGTTTATTAACCTACAACGCGTTGTACGTTAAAGTTAAAATAGTAATTGAACTGACCGAGTTGTACCAGACTTAGAGTGGAAGAGAGCGATGCCAGGGGGGACTTGAATGGGGCAAACACTTTACCTGGTTTTTCGGGGTAGGTATATAGTTTGGACATCTATATACCGGTTCTGGAACATTTAAGGACTATTAGCTTTTGCACGTGACAATGCCTGCGTATATATAGTTTATCGCTAATACATCGGGAACTGTGTAATTTTCCGGGAAAAAACGTACCTACCCTACTCGGCCTAATAAACGATTACTGTAGGTAACAGATTTTATACCAATCGGGTTGAGGCGTGGAACGTAAACTGTAAAGACGGAATAAATAAAAAAGTACACTTTAGTATTCATAATAGGTATTAATAACGAAAATATGTATAATATGATAGGTACATATCTATAAGATAGATATTAAAGTTAACAGGTATTAACTCACGTCTCAAATTCAGCGACTAATCCTAATATTCAACGTGAAGAGATATTATTCTTGGGTAGACGCTGTATCAGTGGAGGCGAGCGGGCGTCCTGCGGTCAGATGGTCCCCGGGTCAACGCCACAGCCGCTCCGAGTTTTTTACTTATTGTGTCCCCGCCGCTATAGGTACGCTGCGTTCGCGTGTTGACTGCTTTTTGTTACGTTCTGAGTGGTTTATGCGACCAGTTTTGTATCTTAGAATATGAAGTAGAGTTTCACGTCCGTCTAGATGATTTAGTTGTTACTTTTTACACGTTGGACGATGAAGATTGAACTTCTTTCATTCATAGAGTATTCTACCGTGTTAATCTGATAATGCTTAATCGAACAAGGAAATGGTATTGGTACTTAAATAGAAGTGTAGGATAAACAAGAGAGGATAACAATCCTAGTTGCACGAGGAAATAATTAGCATAATGTACTTGTCTTTGAGTCGCACTTGACCCTGTGTCATATAGAGTCGCGGCGGACAATGTAGTGCTTTGCAAATTTCAATCAAACGCAGGAATACCGGCAAATAATTCCGTATAATTGGTGAGTATTTTCAAACATCGAGTGTCTGGGCGACGCGCAGTGCCCGTGCTCGCCGCATGACGCAATCGCCACGTGCTAGCGCGACCGGGTTTTATAGATCAAATACACCTGGTTTCTGTACCTACAACAGTTACAACAACTATAAGTCTCCGTTAGCTCTCTCATAACATTTGATATCAAACATGTTTTGCAAATTCCGTGGTTTTATCTCGAAAATAACACCCGAATAGGTAAAAACACTTACACTAATTCGAGTTTTGTTTTTAGCACATTGTCCTCTTATCTGATAGTGTATATTTGGCAACACTTTGTCCGGCTCAAGGCTTTCGGATATCAGTCAATAACTATACAATATTGTTTACTAGCACTATCACTTGACGTCATATTCGTGAGGCAAATAAATAGGCTCGGTTGGAGAACAAAAACACATGACTGTGTTATTTTATTTCGATTCAGGAGTTAACGAACCAGATATTTGCGGAACGAATTTAGAACTGATAGTGTTTAAGTAAACGTGTGGAAATAGGTCGTTTGGTTGTCGGCACTTCGGCAGTGGAATGGCTGCATGGGGTAAAACCCTCTGACGGTGTGTTTGTTGGCGCAGGTGGGCGGGCACACACGGCTGCTGGTGCTCAACGACAGCACGGTCATCAAGCCGCTCAACATCCGCGAGCTGCATTTCTACATGAACATTCCCGAGGACATCCAGGCCTTCGTGCCGCGATACAAAGGTGAGCATCACCTCACTTTACCCTATAGACTATTTGCCCGGAACGCTTTTACGATTCGCTGAATGCATCACTATCATTCATTGCATTTCATTTTTTTTTACTTTATTAATATTAATAAAACGTTTGTCTCGTTTTTGTTTAAACTTCGATTGTGTTGTTTGATGTTTTTTTCATTTTGGAGCACTAAGGAAATTCATATTTTTAGACTGATTACCGAACGTTCACAGCTTTATGAGCGCGGGTCGCGTTTCTACGGACGAACACAACATTTTCTCATCGGAATTCGTGTTGTCCGGTTCGAATTAGACATCGCCTCTTTAACTCGTTTGTTGAATATTTATAATCCTGATTATCTTAAGTCTGCTGGCCAGCTGCGGCTCTATGCCGTGTATCCTATCAACACTTCCGATTACAATTTTATTTTCTCGTCACTCGACACCGGAGTTGCATAAAGCTGTGAAATTATAGCGGTCTGTACAATAATGCATATTGAAATTCTTTCCTTATTGCTCTATTGTCCGTGACCATCATTATATATGAGTATGAGTGTGAAAGAGCTGTGTGCCTGACGATATATGCAAACCCGCCACCGCAAAAAGGAACTTGGAGCAATAGGTGCTACATATGTGCATTTGAATTAATTGCACCAAGCTTAGGAGTCTATATTATCGTCAACCTATCGATTTATTTTGTTTTTGCATCCCCCGCGATTGATATTTTATTTTGGTATATTTAAAACTATGTACTTTATCTTTTTATATGTTCAAAATTTAAGAGTTTGTTCAATGTAATTAAATCTGTGTAGGTATTGGTATAAATGTTATAAACATCGTATCGAGTGCGATATTTACTAATCGCCTTAATGCTTCAACCGTCTTAGCCCGGCCGAGCCTAGTTCGGTATCTTATAAATAACATTAATTAATTTATTTATTAAAACTAGCTAAATAACCTTGGAATAAAAGTATGACACAACGTCATACATATAAAGAGTTATTTGCCTGTGAAATCGCCCTGATGCAGAAGTGATATTTTTTTACACAATTTATTAACAGTAGGTAAGTATAATATTTTATTAGCACGTGTTGTATACTTATGAAAAAATGGAACCGTAAGTATGCTTTTTTTATTGTATTCATGTGGCTATTAGTGAATAAAGAACGCTAAAGGAAAATCTATCGTATATTAAAACCGCAGTATAGAATTAATATCAATAGGTAAGCGGTAGTAATGTATTAAACCTTTTAAGCTAGCTAGCGCAAAATGAACAGTCGTAGTACGTCGCAATTACATTTCGTTGTCGTTAACTTGTTATGACTTACATGTGCCTATTGCACAAATAAGTATTGTATGCTATTGCTAAGTAAGCATATATACGAAACGATAACAGATACCGACTTAGGCATGCCCTGTCGGGCCTCGGGCGGCACGGGCGGCGCGGGCGGGCGGGTTTGCGGGACGCAAGCGGGAGCGGGAGCGGGCCTGGGGTCAGGAACAAAATATTAGTTTCCTTGTTGTCGCAAGGGCTGCGGCGCAGCGGCGGACGGAGCGGCTCCGGCGGCACCTGACACTACCGCCCCTAATAGCGCCCTATAGCGGTAAATTTACATTTTGGGTTTGTAAACCTTTACTTAAACTACATTCACGACCATCACCCCACACACCGAACCGACACACCCACACGAACAGTTCGATACACCACTTTTAACATTTCGAGCGACAGTTACACGGCACACGAAACACATAACAAAAGATATACAAACCCTTTTTAAAATGTAACCTTTAAAACCTTCACTGTATCATCTAAATTTATGCTGCCAACTTGCACTATAGTAAGTTTATATTTACTTTACAACGAAATCAAAATAAGTGAGGAAGTTTAGTCGATCTCCACGCGTCCGACCCTCTGACTCCAAACGGTCCGAGGCAGGGCCGTGCCGAGTATCGACACTCTTTCTGTTAGTATTCCTTACCCAAACCGGATAACCGGTTTATTGGATTTATCGTTTGTTTCTTGATTCTCTCTGGAGGATAAAGTAATTGCTGATTAAGAACAAGTGTAATTTGCATTTGTCGGTGCTCGCGGTGCAGAGTTGTGATGGGCAGGCCGTTTGTTGCAGGGGTGATGCAGGCGTCTATGGCGGGAGGCTCGAAGCCGGACAAGCGGTACTCGCCATGTTTCCGCGACGAGAACGGGCGCAAGCAGTCGCTGGGCGGCAAGCGCAAGCGCGACGACGTGTTCAAGTGCGTACCCGCTCGGCCCGCCGGCCGCCTGCTCGACACTTGTCATGTGTCCTTTATCATATTTCAGAAGCTTTGACGAGCCGCTCGCGCGGGCCCGCCGACGCCATTTATTCATACGCATACAGTTTACATATCCCACTAACGCGACGCCGCCGCACCGCGCCACCGGTGCGAATCGCGTCGCGCACTCGTGGTAATGATTCTATTTGATTGCAATATAACAGATTACACCTTCGCTGTGTTTCATTACTTCTATATTCGCTTTGTTGGCGCTACAGAGTGGACTCTATAACTCTCTTTCCTGTTGCAGATTTAAAGTGCACCGAAATGGCAATGCGAGCGAAGTGCTCAAGAGCATAGCGCACATGGACAATTCCAATAAGCAATGTAAGTACCTATAACCCTCGACGTTTCCCACAGTTATTTAATATGCCAACACGGTCGGAATCACGCGACGAACGATTTCATGCGGTGTTATCGATCGCAGTATTTCAAAATAGCCGTAGCGGCAGGTGAACAGCTGATTTCAATCACCTTTGTTATAAAAACACGGGATCGCGTAATTCTATGACGAAATTCGATAAGCCAGTTGGTTTATCTGTTCGCGTTGTTACGCTAAATCGTTCTCTATAGCACGAGCGTTAAAATATCGTGCACACTGTGGAGTACATATTTGCGTGATTTGTTGGATAAGTAGGTTAGTGAATAGTGGTGGTGTAGATCATGTCATTTTACGGCAGATCGTTCGTTCTAAACATAGCCACTGCGGTGCAGTTCTGCTCCACTTGCAATCTAATTTAATCTTTTGGCGGAAAGAAGATTTGGGCGGGGCGTAAATACACGATATACCTCCCAATAACGGGGTAAATGCCTAGTTAAATACTTAATTTTCAGGTATATACCCAATTAACGGGTAAATTGGATATATAATACTATTAGGTATTTATTCAGGTATTTGCCCATCCCTAGACTAGTAACTAATAAAGTAGTGTAGTATGAATTCTACAGCATGCCCATTTTTTTGCAAGAATTAAGGAAATTTTTAATCTTTTAGCGCTACAGTCGACTGCAACCTTACGCGTCCCAGGCGCCAAGGCGCCAAATGCTGACTTAAAATGTTCGTAAAACGACATACGGCGTTCCCGGCACGAAAACCGTTTAAGAGCCTCTAACAAAAGCTGACAATGGCGCATGTTTTTCGTTTTTTTTTTATTTTCGAAATAAAATTGAGTGAAATTCGAAATTGTATTTTTGTTAATCCTGTGCATGTGGTGTATTTATTTGTGTGTAATGCAACTTTTTGTAATCATTTAGTTTACGCAATATAATGAAATTTGCTTGTTTCAAATTATTACAAAATAACTTCCATTACGACGAAACATTACACATATTAAAAAACACCATAATAAGCCCTGGATTAAAAACATGCGCCGTTGCCACCACTTCTGTAAGGCTCTCATCGAGACTCGCCGATTGTCTCGTTCAATAGCTTATTACTGTTATTTGTGTTCAGATTTCCTGATGATGGAGAACATCACCTCGTCGTACCGGCGGCCGTGCATCCTCGACCTGAAGATGGGCACGCGGCAGCACGGCGACGACGCCACGGCCGAGAAGCGCTCCAAGCAGATCGCCAAGTGCGCCGCGAGCACCTCCGCCTCGCTCGGCGTGCGACTCTGCGGCATGCAGGCAAGTCATACTATCCACACACCAAGTACCTAAACCAATTTTCTATGCGTTAACGACTGCAAACATTGAAGAATATGATTGGCGTAAGCTGTCGTGCTATCGCCTATGTCAAACACACTTACACAAATTGTATAAATTCGAAAGTTTGTGTGTGTAAGTTAGATGTATTTGAATGAAATTTAGAACGGTGATAGCTTATACTATGAATAAGTAGACACGAGTGGTGGCTGAAAATTGATCTACCTAACTATGAAACAAAAGACAGTAGTATTTAGTAATTAATTAAATATACGTTTTGACGTCGGTCCTTGTCACGCAGTCGACCTTTTAGAGACCCATTATGCACCAAACCTTGGACATGTTTAATTGTCGGTGAATTATTTTTTTGACTCATTCATTATTTACCCACATGTACCCACATGCCCAGCTATCTTCCACTTCCACTTCTACAATCGTATTTCTTACATTGGTTACATTTTCATCGGTCACAGCAGAAACCGGTCGTCCACTACGAGGAGGGTCATCTTCCAGGCTCTCGTGATATAATTTTAACTGCTTCGACCAAAGCTTTATACTCAATTTGAAATGAACGAATCACCAAAAACACATGTAACATACGCTGATGGATCTTTTGTGAGCAATTTTGATGCAGCACACTGCACAATTTCAATCATTTTATATGTTTTTCTTTCGACATGTTGGAAACACCCAAGTCCCAGAAACAAACGTGATGCAACTAACAAATGAAATGTTATCAATTTTGAAAAAAGAATTACCGATGAATACGAGTTCACGCCGGTCGATTTTTTTTTCTTTCAGCCACCTTTTATCCGAAAAGAACAATCGTTCCCGTGGGATGGCCAACGCAGACGAATTCGCGTGCAAAAGTTAGTTCCATATATTTGAGCGATTTCTACTGTCCCTAGGCTTGCCCTACTGGGCCTATATCGTAATCAATTAATCATACTGTATAATAGATCTTATTCAATTCACAGTAAACGAACTTGAACGTCAGCAATATAATTACGATGTAGAAGTAAGATGGGCTCAAACATTGATATAGACCACGAGTACACTAGTTTATATTGCGACCATAGAGCATCATAGCTAAGAGAATGAACCAAATAACAATGTGCGCAATAAAAAAAATGTGTGCTACGTTAGTTGGACTGAGGTGCTCTCGGTCTATATTAGACTTTGTTTTAGCTATATTCACGGTTTATGCACTATATTTCATTTCAATCTTCCTTTGGGAAACATCTGCGATAAATATGTTGCCAAATGACGATATTGTTTGGAACAAATGGGAATGACCCAATGTTTGATAAGATTCAACATTAATCTTGTGTTAAGTGGTTGGCGCACGCGGCATAAGTTTCAAAATACAACGAATTTATCGTCTCTAGTTTGAATCGCGTGTCGTATCATATTTTAAGACTTGTCTGCACTCCCGACTCCAGCAAATAACGTTTACGCCTCGGCAGTCTTTGATGTTTGTTTACTTCTACCAAAAGCTAGTTTTCTGAGTTTATTTTGACCGCACCAAGCATGTAAACAACACTGGTACGTTTTTATAATCTAGCGTCGGTTATCTAAACACACATTGTATACTTACTTTTCCTATTGTCACGATAACACTTTAAACAACACGAGTATGTCTCTAAATAACCGCTCAGAAGTAGCAAAGTAATATAATATAAGGCACTCGCCTTGAACCATGAATTGACATTGGAAAAATATTACTTCGTTCAGTTACAATAATTTAAACTAATTTAAGGTTCAAGGTCGCTTTTGTAGCTATACGGCTTCCGGTGAAAAAGCTGATAAAGGAAAAGGTATTAAATGGATTAGCTGTTTTAATTTGTAGGCGATTAACAAATTTGGTTTGAAGTTTTATATTGCACATACATACATGGCAATTTGATTGTTTCTACAAAGTTGATAAAGTTATATTTATTAGCTTTTAAAACATCGAACTAATATCGCAAAAAGTTGCGGTCCAATCTAGATAACGCATGTCATATTATAATATAAATATAATGCTTGTTATAGTTCAAACCGGATTTAGGCAAAATAATTATTATCATAATTATATAAGACGTTATCTACGAAAAGGAACCTTATTGTCGTTGGCGCTTCCGCCATTATTAACGATGCTCCGATATAAATACAACGTCGCGTGACGCAGTGCGGCGTAAGCGCCATCGACAATAAGGTCCCTTTTCAGAGATAATGCCACATATTATGTTCTTTGACAAAGGCACAATAAATAATAGTAGGTACGAGTTAATAGCGGCAATAGTCATAATTTTGACGCAGCAATTTTATGGTTTCTTATATAGCTTCGCTTCGGTTTATGTGAGTTTTCTGTAACACCAGAATTGATTAATTTATACATAAAAACCTTGAATCACTATCTATTGATGAAAACAGTATTAAAATCCGTTGGTTAGTATGGAAGGTCTAAGCATACGAGTACATACAGAGGGACAAACGGCGGGAACCGACTTCTTTTAATGAGTACTATGTAAAGATAACGTAAAAATAAAAAAAGAGTATTAATACCACAGATTAATTAATCTGAACTGTGGTAAATTCAAACAAAGTGAGGTCATAAAGCTTTTGCGACAATCGTGCAATGCACGGCCAACTGACTGTGGTTTATACCTAAACTGTTTATTGTGATGGAATTTTTATGACCTCACAGCCGGTACAGTATCAGAGCAAACTCGACACTTGACGACGCAGCCAGACTTGCCATTTCATTTTAATACTCGATTCAAACGCAACACTGAAATAGAGGGCTAGTGTGTCTGGTAGTCTTTATGGTAGAGCGTATGTAGAGCGTCTTTTATGGCCCCTAGCTTGTATACATTACAGACGGTGTTTGTTGCGGTGTTGATGTGTGTGATGACGTGTATGCCTGCTTACATAAATATGTTTTAGAATAATAATCATTTATCAATTTATCATAATTAATATCAGCGCCTCAGCGGTAAAGATTATGACACATTCCCTTTGCATTGATTTTGCGATAGGTTGGTTCTAATCATCGCAAAAACAAATGATTACGGTCAACAACTTTTAATTGTACTCGAATATTGACAGCGTCAAGTCACGAGACAGATATTTCGTCAAAGTTCATCATTGGATATCTGTGACGGGGTTCTATAGCGACTTAACAAAAAATGCTTGACATTGATGTTAGCGTATGGTTTTGACATTGTCTATTGAGAGGAAAACTCATTAAGTTATTAGTTGGTAATTGATATGTTACTTAGTGAGTTTTTATCTCTATAGACGCTAGACAGTCGCCAGCAATAATATATTATTACTTAACTATTAATATTATTGTACCTTAACTTTAAATGAAATATTTTCGTAAGTATGATAATGTGACATGTAATATTCTGTAAAATACATATTATGAATAAATGAGTACATGAGTACCTCGCTTTTTGTTGCTCGTCTTCACCTTTGATCAAAATCAGAGTATAATATTAATTATTCGCGCAAATACTAAGCATTACATTCCACTAGGCAACACTGCCAGCATTTTGGAGAAGATGCGGTATCGTAGCAGGTTATTAGATTATCGTAGTGTTAGTTAAATTCTATAAGGATATTTTTAATTTAAACTTTTGAACGCTTTACGTCGATTACAAATCGTGTCGCTCACATGCCAAACATGTTTATGCTACAAGTTAATTGATAACAAAGTCTGTCGATCTCGAACTCGTGACAGCCGAAGCTCGCGGCGTCAGCGGCACGACTCTCAGTCGAGCCGGAACCGTCCGTGGCGTTCAAAAGGTTAATCAGGATAATAGTCCCGTTGATAAATATTGATCGTAACGTTCGGTCCCTCAGGTGTACGTGAAGGAGACGGGCGCGTGCGTGCGCCGCGACAAGTACTGGGGGCGCGCGCTGTCGGAGGCGGGGCTGCGCGACGCGCTCGGCGACTTCTTCGCGGCCGGCTCGGGCGGCGCGCCGCGCGCGCGCGTCGTGCGCCAGGCGCTGCGCCGCCTCGACGCGCTGCGCCGCGCCGTGGCCAAGCAGACCAGCTACCGGTACTACTCTTGGTGAGTAACGATCTCATTCATTATTCATTTAATATTCGCGTACCATAAACCGCTGATATTGTTTTCGTTAACGGTATCAGAATGTACCCGAAGCGTGAAAACAGTTCTATAATGAGCGTTGTCATGGGAATAACACTTCTTTTATGATTATTGTAGCATCGTCATTTTAGCGTACGCGGCACTAACCGTTTTTATATGATTTTTTTTTTCTCAACACTGCTCGGAAATTTGGCCATAGGTGGTCTTGTTTGGGGTCACAAAACGTCATTTATAAGGACAGATCAAGAATGTTTTTGTCGGCGTGTTTGCTGATTGGTCGAGAACATTGTTGTCCAACTTTAAGAATCAATGAAAATCAATCAATCAATTTTTGTGTCATAGCTCCTTAAAATGACAAATTGAAATCGACCAATCAGAACACACCATTTTGTGTCGTAAAATATTAGGTGTATTTTTGCTAAAAGATATACAGACTAAAAACTATGTCACTGCTTTTTTTCTTAAATGTAATTCAAGCTTGGCCCCTAATCTCGAACCACTAGAGATGAAATTACATGGGAGATAATTATGGCGAAACAAATACAATTTTATATGGAGTTGACATCTTCATCTCGCATGTTAGTATATTAATCTCGAGTGCTATGAGAATAGAGGTCCATCCTCTGCAACAATGTACTATTGTTAGCATTGATATTTATTTATTTTTGTTCGTTCTGCAGCTCACTACTGATCGTGTACGAGGGCGACGAGGAGGGCGCGGCGGCGTGCGGCTCGGCCGAGGCGTCCGAGCACTTCGACATGTCCACGCTGCACGACGGCATCTCCGAGCGGGAGCCCTTCCAGCCGCACTCAGAGGTACGACATAAATACACTCAATATTTGATGCTAAAAGCTGCTTTTTTCAAAAAAGTCAAGGCGATGACGCGGGGTAGCGGCCGCACCCCATCTCCTGACTGATTGGCGTAACGACGCTTCTAAATATGTTATTTAGAAGCGGATCGAAGCTATTTCTACGTCTGTCTGGCTTCGTTATAATAACTTAACCGATTCTGTCGCGACGCCACACCCCTGTTGATGTCAAAGCCCGTCCGCGTTGATCGATATTTAGTAACAGTTCGGCTCGTCCCGCAGGAGACGATGGGCGGGTACGAGGAGGGCGAGGTGGGCGGCGCGGGGCAGTCGCCGCGGCAGCCGCCCAGCCCGGACTCGGCGGACAGCTGGATGGCGTACTCGTCGTGCAGCAGCGAGTCGTGGCGCGGCGACGAGCCGGCGCCGGCGCCCGAGCCCGGCAAGCGGCCGCGGCCCGCGCCGGCGCCGGCGCCCGCGCCCGAGGAGCGCGTGGACATCCGCATGATCGACTTCGCGCACACCGCCTTCGCCGGCGCCGCCGCCGAGTCGCCGCTGGCCACCAGCACGCCGCACCACGGCCCGGACTGCGGGTTCCTCACGGGCGTGGACAGCCTGCAGCGCCTGCTCACCGAGATCCTGCAGCCCTACAGTTAGTGCGCGCGCGCCGCCGGCCGGCGCCCGACCGACGACGGCGGCGGGCGGGCCCGCGCTCGGGGACCGTTGGCGGTGCGGACTGCGTTTATTTCATGTAAACGATATTATAATTTTAACGTGGGACCCAGTAGGTAAACTCGATACGTTCGTATTTTTAAGTATTACTGTTAAGTTATTCCAGAATGTTGCGCTTTGTTTTATCTTCCCTTCGAGTTGGTTTGTCGATTCCCGCGTGATAGATCATGATGTATAAATTTAGTGGACATTCCCCTTCGATGTTAGATTGTATAATACTTTGTTTTCTAAACGAGCCCGTTCGTTGTTTTGCATTTAGTTCTATGTCTCCTTGTAAATTCTAAAGAAAAATATAGTGTTATTGAATGGTTTATGAAGCCTAAAATTGTAAAAAGTAAATCCCAGTCACCGAAACCAAAGCCGACTTAGCGAATGAATTGCTTGAAAACTTAAGTAGCAAAAATATTTTACAATCCACAATAGAAATTTAAGTACTGACAAACAGACCGCTGTAATACTTATTACGTAGTGTTCTCGTAGAAACCGCTTCGTTGAAATATCTGTGTGATGTGATCGCAATGAGGACAAAGTTGATATATTTGACTAAAACTATATTTTTTTGCTAACAGTATTACGAATGTTGTATAAACAGTGAGAGTGAATACGTGTATGATTTGGATCGAAGAGAAACTTGTGAATACCTTTTTATCCTGACGATAAAATGATGTGTCGATGGTTAGCTATTTCCACTGCAAGCTGTTGAAGGGTGTTGTCGCCCGCCGCTGGTAATGCCGGTCAGTGTAAACAGCTACTCCGCACAAAGGCGCGTGTGACCACTAGCGTTAGTTAGCCAACATTCCTTTGTGCTGCATTCGTCATTATTTGTCCTTTTTATTTTATTAGTGGGATAAATTTATGAAAGTACCTGGTTTAATTAGGATGCTAGGTTGTATTGCAAATTATCATTTATGTCTGTTATTTTTAATAACCGTATGACACTATTTTGTTAAATAAATTTTAGGTATTTTAAATGTTTGTTTTATTCAGAAACACATATTGCCTCCTTAACCTTTAGTGTGCTGAAGGGTAAAAAGTACTAAGTTCCAGTCTCTTTAGATTATGATTATATTCTATAAAAAAAATGTAAAGAAAAATGACGAAAATATGTATGAAAATTGAGCGCTTAATACGAGAGCGCGAGAAGTTAAAAACAAAAACAATGAGGCGATATAAAGCCTCTTACGTATTACCTTTCATGGTAAATGATTGAGCAATATTTGGTCATGTAAATGTAAATTGAAGCCTGGGGGTTACCATGATATGGCTAAGCAATTCAGTTTAGGTTGAGTGTAAGGGACAGCTACAGCAGTTACCCTGAACGGCATTGTACCTTCTTTCCTTTATTATCCACAGGTTATAGTTATGAGCATTTTGTTGATTAGTGACTAAATTTATCTTTTTTTTTAATAAATGAATCGTAAAAAAATGTGTTTTTTTGTTATTTGATGGAACACTTGTTTGGAGTATCCTGAGCCGAGTCCGGCCGCAATCCTGACTAAACTCCTAAAATCCTGGCACGTCAGGACAAATCCTGACGTATGGCAACCCTACCTACAAGGGAACAAAGAACTATACACTACGTATACATAAAAAACATAACCCACCTTCTTCGGCAGTCTGGTAAAAGATAAATAAATAACAAAACTACTTGTACGGTCGGTCGTACATACCTGAGGCCCTACAGGGTATTATAAAATGGGGTGAATAGAAGTACAGTCTAAAATAAAGCATATTGTACTTACTATAAGGCTGAGATTTTAACGTATTTTTCCAATAGACTTATCAATTTAATACTACGTTCTTATTAGTAACAAGTTAAGACTTATTTGAGAGTGTTTCTATTCACGCTGCGAATCCCTATTCACCCAATCTTACGGTATAGGTAAAAAACTTAAGTAAAGCTCCTCTTGCATATAGTAGTAACACATCTGTATAGACCGTTCGACATTCTATATTTGAAATTTGACGTAAATTCCATATAAGTTTTGTACACAACTACATGCAAGAAGAGCTTTATTTAAGTTTTTTACCTATGGGTACTTTGAAAATCGAAGTTCGTAATTCCATTAGCTCCATCCCTTGCCGTCGATTTAGTCTCGAATGACGAGTGACGGGGATGGAGCTAACGTGACTTCGAACTTTTCAAAGTAGGGCCTCTGTCTGTTTGTGTAGTGTCTGCACTGCACATGATTAGGTACACGTTCACATTGCGTTCACACTAAACTAAAGGAACTAGATGTGACAAACGTCACTTGTATGACAAATATTATTGCTTAGGTACATCATGTTATAAAAACCGCAAACCTATTTGTAGGGTTTCTCATAAATACAAAGCAATGGGAAAAATACCTTAAAGTAGTTTTGCGAAGTAGGTATGCAGATATACATATTGCGGCCACTGATAATAAGTATGCGGCACAAATAGCGATTTGGGGAGCCATATTTTTTTTCAACTTGCCCAACTAGAAGAATTTTTAAACTTTATATATATATGATAGACTTGGGTAAGACTCTGTCAGCGTCTGCCAGCTGTAACCATAGTTTGGCAGTTAAGAAACAATCTGTTGTCCACGACTCCAGCTGCGTAGTGCGTAGAATTCGTTTATCGCTGTTCCCTCGGGAACTGACCCAGTGTAAAAAGTACCCTATGTCAATGATATTTTATATTAAGATACGTTATGCTCATACAAAACGTATTCAAAACATTTTTTTTCTTGCTAAAAATGTCGGCCCACTCCCACGGCCGTAGAGCAACACTGGAAGGACGAGCCCACTTTCTCAAGTTACCCAACCTCTATCTCGGTCTAGCGGTTCAAACACGAGTGAAGAGTGAGAAGGAGGGTACAATAAGTACCGTAGACAGAGTATTAACTCTGTCTAAGATATACATACTCCACACATCCAGCGTCCATAGACTATAGATTAGAAAAATGAAAAATCTTTTCCCGCCAATGGCGCCAATGGACTGCCAGGTCTGCCAGTGTGTCAGGCCAGTAGGTAAAAGTGCGTCGCTTTCGTAGTTTTAAAACAAAGATCTATCTATCTATCTGGTTTTCCAGATTGTGGATTTTTAAATATTCTAACAAAGGGATAAATTAAAAGTTAAATCTTGATAATTTGCTAAAACATGGCGGATTCAAATGATGTACAATCGATAGAAAAAATTTCAGCGGTAGTTGGCGAATCTCAAATTAAACTAATTCTTTCGAATCAATGTATCAAAGGTAAGAAAATATTATTAAATATACATATATAAACGGTACATTTAAAAACTTTATCCCAGTTTATGCCAGTTTATGCCTGCGTTTTAATAATTACGTGCTATTTTATATACGTACTTATTGTGTCGGTATATTTCTCAATAGCTTTACTGGAAGATATACCTTAAAGGATAAGTTTACACCGGTACAGACTGCCAAATATTATGTGGTGTAATGAATTCCGTTTGTGCGTCAATTAAATTCAATAAATAATAAAGTCGATAAGATGCATTTGTCAATTCAAAGGGTTGTCTTTAGCGGCATTTTAATGCGTCAAGTCGTTTAGTCTTTCAGTTAAGGAGGTTACGAAAAACAAATTAGATATACCTACTTATACACACATTTATTTCATACATTATAGTTATGTATATGGCAGTCTGGAAGAAATAGGTAGGGTAGGTACGTATAGGAGTAGGTATAGTAAGTTAAGTTTAAAAAAAATGAATCATTTACATTTCAGCACAAACGTTGCTAGTAAATAGACTTAAAAGGCAATTTGACCGTCAAAAGGAAATCTCGAAATTTATTAGCAATGACAACTTAAAACTGGACGCAGAGATAAACAATGCTGAACAAGAAATGAAAAGGTAAGAAGTTAATATCACTTTGCTTTGTTGGTGAAAATCAATAGCAAGAGCTGGTGCTGATTACCTCAAACTAGTATAATTTCTTTTCAACAATCAACTATCAAAGAGGATTTAAAGTATTCTAAGTGTATGACCCACGCAATTTTCCAAACAGCCTGAGTGTCTCATTTGTACGCTTCTTACAATCGTGACGTGACTAATTTATAAATACCTACTTACAACTAACTGTTTATAACGATTGTATTGTAACTATTATTACTGTAAAACATAATTATTACTTGTATAGGTTATATGACTGTGACAGTTTTTTTTTCATGAATTGTACCTAACTAACTAATATCTTAGCCCTACCACTTTACCCTTTTATTACGTAAATTGCGCAGTGAGCCCAGGTGCAGGCTGAAAATCAGCGCTGCCTTTTACTAATCGTGGCACCCCTTTTTTGCCCGTGGTCCTACTGCGTAGGCCTTCTGACTAAAATTAGTATCATAAATATGAGGTAGGTTAAGGTTATGTTAGTCCTGCAGCTGGCCCGGAGGTCGCCCTCCGGGCCAGCTGCAGGACTCTGCAGGCTCCGGGCGCCCAGAATTAGGAGCTCCGTCGACGCTGTTAATTCGATATTCAAATGTAAATCATTGGTCAGTAGGACTAAGCAGTAGGACCACGGGCAAAAAAGGATAAAACCATATTATGAAGCCTTGTTAATTGTGTTTTTAAGTGGCTTAGGTATCCAGAAATATCTTACATGACGTTACACACGAAAAGATTCTCGGGATTAGTCACATGTTGAGTGAGCGCTAAATAAACCTATATAAATAAATATGTAGGTACGGTTGTAACCTAGACCGTAGAGTAGGCCACGACGAGCTTTTAGCGGCAACAACCAAATGCATAGAGGTGTATGAAGCATGCCACGCGTCGCCTGCTGAGCGGTTATGAGGCGATTGCAATGTAGGTGTTTGTTTCCGCCGCCCGCCCGAAGTTCACCGTTGCCGCGTTAAGCCGTGGTTATCGTTTTACTATAATGCAATATAATACTAGTTTTCGACGGATTACAGCTCAATCCTGGCTCACGAGAGCATTAAATCCGCTAATGTGGAACTTAAAAAAGAGTGGCAACTAGCCAAGGAAAGAACCCACGAAACTACAGAACGCATACAGTTCGGACTAAAAAAGTATGAAGAGCTTTGGGAGCAATGCAAAAGTAGATATGAAAGCCTTGAGTTTGTGCAACATTGGCTACAAGCGAAGAAAAAGTCAGAAGTCCTAACCGAAGATATTTACAGCCTTGAGGTAGAAACTCAAGATCTCTTGAAAGAAATTAAAACAAAGAAGGGTATTATATCAACATTGAACAATAAACGTATCGTACAATTGGCAGAGTATTTAATATATGAGAGGCCGAAAACGATGCAAAATATAAAGAGAATGTCCGTAGAACTCAAAGAATTACGAGATCAGGCTGATCATCTCAAAAAAATACGGAATATCGAAGCCTCTAATAAAGAAAAAGCTGATTTTTCGGTGGCCAATAAACAAAATAAACCAGATACGCAAAAAATGAGTAACGCTAAGATTGATAACGACTGGCCCTATCTGAATAAAGATTTTAATAGCAATAGCGACACGTTGGTAAGTAAACGACAGATCACCGTTATTGCAACTGTCTTAAGAAATAATTTAAAAAATATATATTTATTTCAGATGCCGAAACTGCAGCTCATGAGCATTGACTTAGATATACTCAGCGTTAAATTAGATCAGGTAGGGATCAGACCATTCAATAACTCATAGTATTCTTGAAGGACGTTTAGTTAACTATGTTAAACTCTTAATAATTTCGCAGATAAAAAAATGTGACGTAGTTACAAGAAACACTGCAAAAGAAGAAATCGTATCAAAAGGAAGAATTGATCTAAATGAACCTAATGTCAAAGTGCTGGATAAGGGGCGCAACGAAAACATTTCTTTGTACTTCAACAATTCTACCAATGACTCTAATAGGGTTGAAGAAGTTAAAGAAAACAAATGTAATAATTTCTCCACGCGTAAATTGATTAACATACTGGAAGACGTCAAGCTTGACAAAAATGAAGCTTACAATATGGTAGCAAAAGTTAACTTAGATGATTTTCAAGGAGTAAATGTTATAAAAGCCAGTTTTTCTACAAATAATGGCTCTCAGCAAGGATCTTATCCAGAAAATGTAGGGGTCAAGGCTCAGGTAAAAGGCGATATTTATTTACTAAATAATGTCGAATACTAAAAAATACTGACATTATTAATAACATTTCAGGAGAAGACTGATATCCAGGAGGTCGAGATAGAAGAAGTAGATATGACATCAACGAATACTGACAATATTCTAATGCCGCCCTCAGGGTTCTTAGATCAACTACGAGTAAGAGTTCCTACTAATTACTACAAGCCTAAGGCTGCGGCTCCATTGAGGCGGAGATGAGCGGAGTGGAGCGGAGCTGTGCCGATATTAACCAATAGAATCTAAACTAACGTGTGCAAGGCGCGCTCGACGTTCTTTTGGTTAATATTGGCACAGCTCCGCTCCGCTCCGCTCGTCTCCGCCTCAGTGGAGCCGCAGCCTTAAACATTTATGTGTGCATATATTATATTCAAATTTTTTTTAGAGCTCTCAGGATAAGAAGAGGGTTTCATTTGAATTACCGAATACTATGCAAGAACAAGTAGCTGAATCAGAGAAAGATGTTCCAGATGATGACATTAATGAAGAAAAGGAGGTGATGAATGTGACAATTAATAGTCAGTTGGAGGCAAGCTCAGTAAGCGATGAAAGTTTTACAAAAATTAAAGATATGATTTTGAAGAAACATAACTTAGACTTGTCACCACAATTCATATATGCCAAGAATACAGTCATGCAGGTAAGGGATATTTTATTTAAGGCAGTCTTAACGCTTTTATAAACACACAGACAAAATCTTACAGGTAATTAATTTTTTCAGAAAAATGAATGCACAGTTAAGTCAGCTTATTTTAAAATAAGTGGTGAAGAGCCTAAGCCTTCTACTTCAGAAGCTAATTTCCAGATGGGAGAAGCTAAGATTACAGAAATAATGGAGGTAGATGATAATGAAGCAGACCAAGTAATGCCAATGCAGTGCATTGATGAAGCTCAAGACCAATCAGTTGAGATGAAAGTTGATGAAGATGCCAATTCTAGTGTAGAGGTGATGAATTTTTAAGCAGAAGGAATTAATACATACATACATACATTAAATTACGCCTGTTTCCCAGAGGGGTAGGCAGAGACCACTTCTTTCCACCTGCTACGATCCAAACAAAAGGAATTAATAAGTAACATTAATTACTTTTAATAATGTGTTCATTATGGATACTAAAATGTTTTACTTCATTACAGGTTAACCAGGAACCGAATATTGGAAAGCAAGTTTCAGGTCTATTATTCAATCATGGGCCACAAGGCATACCTGACTCGCTGGATATTTCAATCAACACAACCGGATTTGAAGATGCAGATGCAGACTTTCCCCAATGTAACACAAGTTCAGACTACATGTTAACATTTAGGTCATATATAAAATAAATAAATTATCAGCATGTAAATATCATTGTTCCAGATTCTAGTCTTCTCTTGTCTCCAAAAGCAGATCTGCCAATTCCTACAAGTGGAGAGAAGTCTGATATTACTTCACAAGAAGTGCCTAATTTTCTTTCAGGTATGAAATCCAATAAATAGATATATCAAATTAACCCAGCCTCAGAACTGCCAGACTAAACTCTAGGCTTATACTATGGTACCTACATAGAAAAATTGGAAACTTCCAAGAGCTGGAACTTTTTTTTTCAATGT
Organism: Acleris literana; assembly: GCA_946894065.1. Classification (NCBI taxonomy): domain Eukaryota; kingdom Metazoa; phylum Arthropoda; class Insecta; order Lepidoptera; family Tortricidae; genus Acleris; species Acleris literana. The sequence continues at coordinate 6,487,487 of OX335678.1, forward strand.
TTTGCTAAGGCTAATGAGCACAAAAGTTACTGAATAATTTAATGAGTGTGTCTTACTCAGGACCACAACTCAAACACTGCATCTTGGTGAAAGGTTAAAGGGATTGATAGTGGTAGGGATCCAGACATACCTGCGCAACACAGGGTCCTACCACCACTAACCCGAAACAGAGATATACTTGAGATTCTTGCTCTAAATAAAAATAAAATATTTTATGTTCTAGGTTTGAGAAAAACAGGGCTTTCCATCTTCGGCCAGATGCCAGGGAGACAGTCAAGCAATGCGGAAAGTGGTGTGCAAAGTGAAGGAAACAATTTCAATTTTGCTTTTGGAACAGATAAGAAAAACAGAGGGGGAATTTTTAACATGTTTAACTGAGCAATGTGTAATGTACACAACAAGACATGCTTTAGCCACTTTTCTATATAATTTCTGTTATTAATACAAAAACTTAGATTTCAGTTTAAAAAATCTTTGGATTATTATTGTTTCATTATTGTAATGTCATTTTCCTAAATTAGTTTAATAAATTCAAGTAGCTGTTATGGTTAGTATTTCTTTATTTCACAATTTTTTACAATTATCTTACATTTCTATTGGTGAAGCTGACAAGCTCTCACTGCTATTAACTGTAATAAAATGAACAAGGGAGCAAACACTTCACTATATTCAATAGCAGTATCCCCTTGAAGTTTTCTACATAATAGGAATTTAAACACAAATGTCAAACCAAGAAATATAGCACTCCACGATGCTCTATAAAGAGAAGCCTTGTGTGAATTCTCTAAATTCATACGAATGCAGACAATACAACAGAAGTATGCATTCATTGCATCACTTACAAACAATGGTGCAAATATAGTCCACCAAGCACTACTCACAATACAATCAATCTTTAAGGCTAACAGAACAGTGAATAATGTGATAGTTATCAAGTTTATCCATATCTCAAACACTGTCAGTCCTATCCACTGCACTATTTCATTCAATGTGAAAAACATTTTCACTGCTTACTGGTTGGCTCCAAGCATTGCAGTTCTAAATATTCGAATGTGAATGGAAGAAGAGTGTCTTAATTGAGCACCAAAGTCCAACTCCTCAGTCAGTGGCTCCAAATCATCTGCACAAAAAATTAAATAATTAATAAATAAATAAATAAATAACAAGGGACGATCTCACACAAATTGACCTAGTCCCAAACTAAGCTCTAGGCTTGTACTATGGGTACTAGACAACGATATAAATACTTATATAGAGAAATATATACTTAATTACATAGAAAACATCCACGACTCGGGAACAAATACTCGTGCTCATCACACAAATATCTGCCCTTACCGGGATTTGAACCCAGGACCGCTAGCTTCGTAGGCAGGGTCACTACCAACTAGACTAGCACGTCGTCAAATACGTACGTCGTAAATGGTGAAAATGTACATAAATATCCTCCAAGTGCCCTTTGTTCTTCTCATGGAACAATAACTTTTAATAGCGCTCCGCCCTGATATAACTTTTCCGTACTTAGATTCTATTCTATTCTATTTTTTGTTTTTGGCAACCGGTCACCATACTTAGATGTATGGCCCAATGTTCTTGTATAGGAAGAAATGTAATGCCTACATACTCCTTTGAAAATTTAGGATAGATTGCTGTAAATGAAGGCCTCAAATCATGCATGAATTCCCTTGGCCGTTAGTACTAGTTTATTTTTTGTTCGTGCTCAAGAACACCAGGTCGTAAGCTAAATATAGAAAAAGTAGACCTTAGGCGCTAGGAGGATATACCTTTTTGCATTGTGGTTTGAGTTTTCATTAGGACTAGTGGCTAGTTCACATCCTCACATCATTGAAATCAGCAATATAACTTTTACTTACCAACCACATCCACAGTGCCAGTGTTGACTTCAATCTGACATGTGCCAGAGAAAAGTGTTTCGAGCTGAAGTGCCAAGTTGCAGCAGCGCTGTATAGCGGCCCCTAGTCCGTGCAAAATTATTTCCTTTTCCCCCTTTGTAAGTAGATCACAACACTTGTCAAGTTGAGCCTGAAATATTAAACTACTGTAGGTGCTGTTGCTACCTAAAATGGTCATTTCTTAGATGTTAGATCTGATGACCACTATGAGCACGATTTTAGATTAGGTACTTACCTTAAAGTTGGTCTTTTTAGTTATAAAAATGACATTGTCTCCATCAATTGGTCGTACAGGCATTCGCTTTTTAACAACATAATTCTTGTTAGGATTGCGTTTATGTTTTTTCTTCGTTTCGTCTTTATTTACGTTTTCATCTGCCATTATATTAACGCCATACGAAGGGAAAATATAATATTGTACACTAGTATTTAGGTACCTAACACAGGTAACATAACTTTAACCTCAAATTGTCATTGTGACAGCTACGTATGTCACTTAACTTAAGCCAGGTTTAGACAAGCAAAAAAATGCAGAAATTGACTTCTGCCCGTAGAGGGAGAATAGAATGGAGTGGGCATTGGACTAGTACGAGGTGGGAAGTCTGAGATGCGTTTATACATAATTACGTATGTATAAACGAGATGCACTTACTTTTACTGTCCTTCTCGCGCGTATACCTTTTCGACGTGTTTGCCACAATGATTGTGGCAAACAAACCCTGACAGCTGATGCGAGTCATATGAGTTTTTAGTGGTTTTTAGCTGTTTTCGGAGTTTTTTTGCAAAATACAAGGGTGAAGTTTACGTGTAATGTGATAAAGAACAATTTCGTGATGGTGAATTGCAGTATTTTAGGCTGTAAAAGCCGGAGTGAGCGGAAATATGAGCACATAACCTTTCATACGTAAGTCGATACATTATACTATTATTGTGGTCTTATAAATCCTGATTGACTATGTAAACAACTAATTATTTGAAATATCCTCCTCTCCTAGTTACATTTTAACATAAAAAAAGATCGGTTTTGTGTTCAAATAAATCGTATTTTTCTTCCGCTAACCGTCCGATTTATGTTGATAACGATAATACATAGTGATCCTTGTGATTGCTGACATTTAAATTTAGTCGTATATAACCAATTTCGTGTTGTCATCCATCTAAAATGCATTTTACCCAACAAACGGGATAATATATAATTATGATATTATTGGGTATTTTGTTATACTAATAAAACAAGTTTTGTTGATTTGACATAGGTTCTTTTTTAAATTAACTCTTACAATCCCTGAAATTTACCTTTTTGCGTTCGCAAAATTTTAGAACATTTTTTAATATTTTTCAGATACCCATCTGATACTGAAGCAAGGAAGCTCTGGATTATAGCTACATGTAGCATAAATTGGCAACCAACAAAGTTTTCTCGTATCTGCTCAGAACACTTCGAAGCACATTGTTAATATAATATATGACTGTACCTTCTGTAACAAAAACTTATATAAATAAACATTTGCAAAAACATCCAAGAAGCATTTTAATTCTATAATTACTGTAGATGTTTTGACATACATTTGGAGGTTAGGTGTTTGCGAATGTGATTTAAAACAGTAAGCAACGCCGTATGAAAATTATATATATATAGAGTATTATGTTCTAGAACCAATGTCACACGCACGAGGATTATATTTCCGACTCTCAATTGACCGGTTGTTGTAGTCAGGTAATAAGTAGCTATTGGGGAAATTTAGCAAATTGTTGGCAACTCAGAATTGATTGCATATATACCACACTTATATGTATAGATACTATCTCCATCTCAAAGGTATACGCGCGGGCCAGGTCTATTCTATACTCTGTTTACGCTTCTGCCCCTTACTCTAACTTTTAAGTAAAGACAGCAAAATTGTGCTTCTTGCTAAAGAACTGAAGGGAAAGTAAGACAGCATCAACTTCTGCAATTTTTATTGCTAGTCTAAACCTGGCTTTAGACTAAGTCACACTGTTCTAAACAAGGGTTTCATCGTAAAATAAGAAGGCACGTAGAGTCTGGCCATCGAAACGTGATACTGAAAATGACCGCGAAATTTAAAATTGTAGCTATGGTGTGCCTTTATGGGCTAGAAATAAAGAATGTTGATGCTTTTGTCATTAAGTATGAAGTTATAAGTTAATGACAAAAGCATAAAAATTGTTTAATTGAAGATCATTCAGGCATACTATAGCTACAATTTTAAATTTCGCGGTCATTTTCAGTATCACGTTTCGAGCCCACCTAACGAAAACCAAGAGCTGCCTATCAGGGGAAAAAACTCGTGTATAAGCGAATTTTGGCATAGTGGTAGGGAATGGTGTTTTAAACGACATACTAAAAGTACTGATGGGTGGGGGTGGAGCTAACGGGTGGAGGGGGGTGTAAAGGTCCCTTTTTTCGTTTTTCGTAAATAACTCGTAAACGGTGGCCCCTAGCAAAAAATGATCCATCACATAATTAATCTACATAAAATTCTCTACAAAAAAGATTAAATACACTTTTTTGCTGGGATCAATATTTAGTGAGATGTGGAGGGAATAATAATTCCCGAAAGGCCATAGTCGGGTTTGCATAGTAAGTCGGCCCTTACATCAAATGGACTCGGGTTTTTTTTGTGAGTACCTCTTATAGTGAAGAATATTTAAGCTGAGTATCAATATATTAATTGTGACAGTTCTCGACTTACGATTACTTAATGATTTGTTTTTCATGTACTGTTTGTCAGGATGTATTCAAGCGATTTGCTTTAAATTTTGAAATAATGTTATTTTCATAGATTTGCATCGCCTCCCAAAAAGCAAATACCATCTTAATTGTGACAGTTCTCGACTTATGATTACTTCATGATTTTTTTTTGATTTACTGTTTTTCGGGATGTATTCAAGTGATTTTCGTCAAATTTATAAATAATGTTCTTTTCATAGATTTGCATCGCCTCCCAAAAAACAAATAAACAAATTATTATGCTGTAATAATATTCTGCTTAATAATTTTGTGCGATTTGTTTGTATTCCATGCGACGATTCGGATCATCAATGTTATGCATAAAGATTATTGATTGCGAAACTGGACTATGCCATAAGAGTTTACGTCTAGGTATAGTCACTTATACGCTTAAAGTTGTTACTTATACAATACAGAATTATTTAAAAAAATGCATAAAAAGGGAGCACATGTACCTTGTACAATTTTAAGGGTTACTACTTTCCCTTGGACCGTGTAGCCGCGTAGTCTTTCATGCTCTCGACGCTGGATAAAGGCCGAGCCACACAGGATGCATGCGCGTAGACGTGACGTGCGCGTTCGCTTTCCACTGCGGTGTAGAGTACGAATTCTCATACGACATGTCACTATACAACGCAGTGGAAAGCGAACGCGCACGTGCACGTGCACGTCACGCAAGCGGTGTTGCTGGGCCTTAAAGCGCAAAATACATAGAACGCGGGCGAGGGTCGGCCGCGCGCGGGTCGGTGGCATTCGGCAGTACGGCGGCGCGCGTATTTGATTAGTGTCTATAGCACTATTTCCACCAAACGACCCGCAACGGATCGGAACGGAAAGAATTTTATGGTCTTTAAACGATATTAAATAATGTTCACAGTATTTAAAGTCTATTATTACCAAGTCGCGCACAGCAACTTGACCGCGGGCGTCTTCCGCGACACGCGATCGTAGCCGAAAGTATGCTGAGACGCGCGATCGGCTCCGTCATAAATAGACAATAATCATTTTAATAGTCGCTATCGGCTGTCGCCGCATCCGTCTGTATCCTTTTCGATCCGATGCGATGCGAGCCGTTTGGTGGAAATCATCGTTATATAAATAAGAACATACTTGCAACACAGACTGCGTGCGCGGGTCGGGCGCGGGCGACGGCGAAGTAAACTATAAAGCAGCGCTTTTTGGTAAGTGCTCAATCCTCTTCGTATTATGCTTTCGTTGCAACCTCCGTCGAGATATTTTTGACGGTCTAACTTTTTCTCTTTAAAATAAGAAAAATCCTATTCAATGTCGTAAATTAATTAATTTACTAATTATTTACCCTTTTACTTATTATGTAGGTTTTTGACTGCTTCCAAATTATTAATGTCGTAGTAGATAAGTAAACGAATAGTTTTTCAAAATGGGTTGTATGTGTTGTTCTTTGGCTTCGTTTGTGTCCATAGTACTCCATTCTTTAGAAAGGTAAGTTTTTCTTCGGCTGATATAAATAATCGGCACTGCTCAGCTCTCCAACCTTAACAAAACTGTAAAAGTGGCCTAGGTATTTGTTAAATTTTACTCCTGAGGCTAGTCTAAGTTGTTTCTTGTTTACAGAATCTCCCTGTGCACAGTATGTGCAATGCTAGTTTGCTGTTTGTTGTTCACTATAATATCTGTGCTGCTGTTGGGGATCGGTATAGGATACCACTACTGTTTTGTACAGAACTCTGTGGACTCTATGGGTATGTAATTGTCTCAACTAAACCCCTTTACAAACAAAACTGGCACTTACGATTATTTTGAGTAGTTTAAATATAAATGTACATATATTTACTAACAATGTCAAAATTGAAAGCGCCCGTTTCATTGCAGGGGCGTGTATTATTTTCAAAGATAAGAATAAACTGTAGGGATTATGACGACGCCAGTAATGCGCTGTCACCACCAGTTTACGTTAGTGCAGACTTTAACAGAAACGGAAATTTAAAAAAATGAATTCCATACTACCTACTCTCTTAGGGGTCGACAGACGTTGTGCAGGGTCAGCCTAGATCGGTACCACGATCTTATCCTCCAAGCAGCAGTGTTCGCATTGTTGCGTTCCGGTGTTCATATAAGACGACCGGTGAAATGACTAGCATAGAGACATTCCATCTTAGACTCAGGGTTGGCAACGCATTAGCAGTGTTAGGATTGCAGTCTGAAGATTTTAGTCTGCAGTCTATGGGTCAGATCCCACTTACCTTCAGGGACACGTTTTATAAAGCTACAAGTAACAAATTTACAGGTCTAAACTGGCAACACTGCTCAAATGGCTGCTCGTCATTGGTCGAATTTAAAAAACAGGCCCCTGGTGGCATGTTTGCTCGTTTGCCATCTCTAGGCCATTAAAAAAATCCGTAGAAGAACCAAAGTCACCCCCGTATCTCAGCAAATCAAAGTGCAACCTCAAGAGGGCGGGGCGTATTTCTCGTAGATCGTAGAGCTGATGGCCGTAGGGCGGAAAGGCGCAGAGTAGCTGCCGCGTATCGGAAAGTGACATCTATCCTACTCCCATTGCGTTGTCACATAATGGGACAACTGAGACTTTTTGGCTTTAACATTTTTGTCCCAAAACTCCCTTCAAGCCAGGTTTAGGTTATGTTAATTTTGGAGCAAACCAGCGCTACGCTATAGCGGAGCTCCTTCAACACTATAAAATTGATTTCTGGAATGAGGAAAAATGCGAAAAGAGTCACGACACGGCTAACGAAATATGAGACTACCTACGGACGGTCATCACCTTGAGAAGGGACTTTTAGGACAAAAATAAAATATGAATATTAGTGCCACTTGTCCCATGGGACTAGTGGGACGAAAGACGAGGAAAGTGTTTGCGGCCTTCCACAAGGATGATTGTAAAGTTTAGGGTGCTAATAATCGGTAGTCCCTTACGGAAATCGTCCCGTTAGCACATATTTATTTTCAATATCGCGAATGGAACTGTATTATTTTCTTTCAACTCACGTTTGCACTGTGTGTTTAGTCCCGCCGTACATTGAAAACACTATAGTTGAAATACACCACTCTTTCGAAATAAACCACCTTAAGTATCCGGGGGACACGGAACTAAAATTAATTTGAACGGCACTTAATTCTTCGAAGCAAAAGTAGGCATTTGAGAGTAGCACACGAAAATGTTTTTACGCCAGCTAGGCCGATTGAATTTGAATTTTAAATTTCGCTTCGGCTCGGAGAGTCAAATGCCTGCGATCTGGGACATTATTTGTTTTACCGTCCTAGGTATAAACTAAGCATGTTATTACATAGACAGTAGCATCCTCATATATTCTAAGTGCCTAACCTTTTTGGTAGATATATCCATCGATTATTTGGGCCCGGCACGTCCCTTCCTAAAATGCCCACTTTCCAAAATGACCACAACCTAAAACCACATTGACCACATCGTATAACGACCATATTTTTAAAATGACCAGTTTCTATAAAGACCACATTTCAAACTGACCACTTCTTAAAATTACCACATCTCGAAACGACCTAGTTCCTAAAAATATAACCACTTTCCTAACAAGCGTACGACTAGGGGCCTATTGCATAATAAAGTACAAGCCTATACTATTAGTAAAAATCCATACAAAACCACTAATTGGCCAAAATGCTGGCCTTTATTTGGCACAAAGATGCCAGCATTTTGGGAACGATGCCCACTGGCAGCGGTTTATTAGATTAGTGTAGTTTTAAGTTAATTTTAGGTATATTTTATTGTACTATATATTTTTAACAGTCCTAAATAATTTGATTGCGTTGTGTAATTGTGTATATGAATAAAGTATATCATACGAAAAAAAAAACCACTAATACCATTAGCTTGTACAGTCAACAGCATAAATAAGTGATCATTTAATATGTACCTTGTCACTTTCACGTCGCGTTTGAAATGTCATACAAAATTGTGAAACGATTGAAAGCGACAAGGTACATAAATGATCACTTATTTATGCTGTTGACTGTACTTTATTATGCAATCGGCCCCTGAGGCCCGTTTCACGAAGCTAAAAGTTACAAATTACAAGCGGAAGTCTCTTTCTAACTCCTTTTACGAGAAAGAGAGTTCCGCTTGTAATTTGTAACGTGTAGCTTCATGAAACGGGCCACAGGGGCCTGTTTTATAAAGCTACAAACTACAATTTACAGGTTACAAATTTCCATTTGACACAACCTCGACCAATGACGACCAGCTATTTGAGCGGTGTTGCCGGTTTAGACCCGTAAAATTGTAACTTGTAGCTTTATAAAACGCGCCCCAGTACAACTAGCCCAAAAACAAAACTAAGATTAAACAAAAGCAATTATTTATTTTCAACAAACAATGAAAATTCCCTTTCTGACAAGTTATAAAAAAAATATTAATTTTCGTATTATACATACATTCAATCACGCCTGTTTCCCAGAGGGGTAGGCAGAGACCACTTCTTTCCACCTGCTACGATCCTGACAAATCTCTTTCGCTTCTTCCACATTCATACATCGAGTCATGCATGCACGTCGGGTACTTAAGATCCGGCCCTTTTCCAGTATTTCTCCGATTTGATTCGAAAAAGTACGCCAAATTATTAAAAATAAAAGCGAGCTTATTTAGTATTCTTACATCGGTTAGGTTCGGTTTGACTTGTGACTACAATGAAATGCGAACTGCTTTGACAGGAGACAATATCTTTTTGGTAAATGAACATTTGGGAAATTATACATTCTACCTAAAATATTTCGCCCAAACGGATAGACCTAGTTTTATCAAATAGTGGTCAGTATGAAAAGTTAGTCTTTTTGAATAGTGGTCATTTAGAATTTTAGAGAGTTGTCACTATACGATGTGGTCAATGCTAAATGTGGTCAATGTAAAACATGGTCGTTATAGGATGCACAGGGTGAAATTCTAATTACCGACCAAATTTTAGTGGCTGACTCTGTTGGTCATACTGATCAACTTTTATTATGGGACTAACATACAAATCGCAAAAAAAAATCTGCTGTTCCATACATTTCGGCTGTTTAGCTCTCGAAGTTTGTATGGAACAGCTGTTTTTTTTTTCGCGATTTGTACGTGGTCCCATAATAAAAGTTGATCAGTATGACCAACAGAGTCAGTCCCTAAAATTTGGCCGTCGTTCTGAGAAATGGCCATTTTAGAATGTGGTCATTTTAGGAATGTGGTCAGCCATTAGTTTTGGGCAACGTTGAGAACTTCCTCTCATGATTCTTATGAATTGCAGCGAAGGCCGCCAAGGCTGCCGGCTCCATGCGCTCCGGGCCCGAGGCGGGACCGGTAAACGGCGGCGTGCTGCGCTCGCTCGACAAGGTGGCCCGGCGCGGCTTCGCGCACCGCGTGGCGCGCCGCAACGCCGACCCTGATCCCCCTCTCACCAATCGCAATACCACCAATTACTCTTCCAACAATAACTTTTCGGCTGCAAATAGGACATATGATTCTCAGTATCGCATCGCGCAACGCGAAATTAACCACCCACCATCGCTCTTTAACCAAAACTTCGATTACTTTTTCAAGAATATTTCCGGGAACCACCGTATTGTGCGCCGGGAGGCGAATTCCTATCCTCCACTTTTTATCGAAAACACCGCCGACGAGTCTTTGAACTCGAAAATTTCAAACACAAACGTGACAAATTTTCCTCCGTATAGCGTTACGCTTCGCGACGCTAACCCCTTACCGCCACTTTTCAACCAAAATATCGATTTATCTTTGAACATGACGAGATTTACTGATTCCGTCAAGGATTCAATCCCTCCAATATCCGATCAAAACGCTAACATTATTTCTTTCAACAACATAATTTCATACATGTCAAATTTCACTATTTTTACGTAATTCTTATTGGTACATCAAACACATGACTATTGTTAAGAGAAGTTTAATATATTCACTTCAATAATTACATGCGTTTTAATTAAAGCACCAGTATCAAAGAAAGAGAAGCATTGATTTCCGATTCCTTTTGCTGAACAACTTCAAAAAGTAACCTATCAATCGATAAGTTTCGTTTTGATCATCCTGCAACAGCAGGAACATGTTTTAGTGGTCTCAAGAATGGATGTGTTGTTGGTGCTGTAATGTTCTTGGAACGTCGGAAGCGCCCGATGAGCCTCCGAGCCAGATCCTTCTCGTGCGGCAGCATCTCAGGCTCCTTCGGCGGTCTGCACAAATAGAACATTTTGCACTAGAGACCAACCTTGTGTATTCCCTATACCAGGGACCCAACAAGTCACTAGGGCCTTTATTCTGGCCGTAAAAGCGATATCGTATTTGACCTGTTACGGGATTGTGTTTAACTCGACCGCCATTAATAAAATAAAAATAAAAATGCCTTTTATTTCTCGCATTCATAAATTAAATTACTTACACGCTGTTTAACACCTTCACAGTCCAGTGCCCCATATATGGGTCACGATGAACTAGCTCTATAAGTCCGTGCCCCACATATGGGTCACTAAGAAATGATCAGGTACGCATTTATGACGTGCCGGACTTACGAGGAAAGTGAAACATTTTGTATGGGGACTGTTAACGTGTTAAAAGTACATTATTTTTGATATATTTCAGTGTTACATTTTAGATATTATATTATTATATTTGACAGTTCTTAACCAATTGTAAAATAATTTGATTTTTAAAAGTTAAAATAATAATACGAAATATTCAATTTCTGACATTATTAAAAAGTGGTCAAATACATATGTATATTTAAATACATGTTTGACATTCTAAAATTGTACTAAAATAGCAACTATTAGGTAGGTGTTATTTTAGTTCATAGTTATAATTTAAAGTTAATAATAATTACAATAGATCCATATTTAATAAATTTAATTTAGAAAATTATTACTTGACTATACAAATAAAGTTTATACTTAATGGTAGGTAGGTATTTAAATTGTCATGCAAAAACCCCTCTTGCGAGGGTAAAGGCCTCCTCCAGAGATGACCAGCGTTTTCGATCCTTCGCTTCTTTTAACCAATTTTTTCAGGCAATTTTTATTAGTTCATCTGACCATCTAGTTATCGGTCTTCCTCGTTTCCTAAAGCCTCTTGGGCCAGCCTACGACGTCAAGCGTATGGTCCAGCGGTCGTCGTTCATCCTCCATCCTCACTTTAGTTTAAGAGCGTAAGTGAGAGCGTCAATGACTTCTGCCTTTTGTCTGCTGGTGGTGTGACGTATTTTGTGAGTTTTTCTTATTTTCATCACGCTTGTCTCCATACTGCTCTGGCAGGTCGTAATCTTGTTTTTAACTCGCTGTGTAAACTTCCATGTTTGACAGGCGTACGTCAGAGATGGTAGAAGTATGGTAGAAGGCAGGAGTCCATGACTTTGTTAGGCATCTGGCTTTTGAGGATTTCCTTTAGGCTCCAAACTTTCTTCCACATACCTGTTATTCTTCTTTGTACTTCTTCATCGCTGCTATGTTTTTGGAAGGAAATTCGTTTTCCTAAGTATATGTAGGACTCTACATACTCTAACGGTGTGAGTCTGAGCAGATAGGATTTTCAGTGGCGTTCGTCATGAGTTTAGTTTTGCTCTGTTTTACTTCTAGTCCCACGTTCCTGCTAGCAAGTTGAAGCGCTTGTAACATTGAATTTAGCTCTTCACTATTTTCCGATAGAAGGACAATATCATCAGCAAATCTCAGGTGGCTAATATATTTACCATTGATACATAATCCAACTCTATTCCAATTTAGTTTTCCAATAATTGACTCTAGTACCGCTATAAATATTCGGGGCGTTAGGATAATGGGATAATACCTTGCCATACTCTTCTCTTGATAGCAATATGTGGTCCTATAGTCTCTAGTTTCATACTCTACTTTATGTTATTTTCGTAGAGGTCAGGACTTTAATATACATTTTCTCGACCTTTTGTAAATCCAGAGTTTCCTTATTGCAGGGTGAAATATGGTATCGCAAGCTTTCTGGTAGTCTATAAAAGCCACGTAAAGTGGTCGTTGAAACTCTTGATATTTTTCAATGATCATTCCTAAAGAGTGGATAACTATGGTCAATGGTGGAGTAGCTCTTTCGAAACCCAGCTTGCTCAATCGGTTGACTTTTTTCTAACGAGCAACTGATTCTTTTTTCTATAATGGATACGAATAATTTGTAGAGTGCAGGCAGAAGGCCAATCGGTCGATAGCCAGCTATATTTTTGGATCCCCTTTTTTGTATAGTAAGGTAATGTTTGACTCAAACCATTGCCTTGGTGTTGTAGCCGACTTCAGGATCGTATTGAACAAATGGGCTTTGCGAGAAGTGCACATGCTATTATGATAACCTCGTTTGTTACTTTGTCTGGTCCAGGGCTTTTATCTGCCTAAGTCTTTTTTACCACTCTAACGATTTCAATTTCTTCCAAAGCTTTTACTTCTAGATCATCCGTTTCATTTTTCAGCTGGTATTGCTGCGATTCTTGATGTGTTGGAGCGTTGTACATTCATTTTTAATAGATCTTGTCTTTGGTTTGATTTTATGTAAGTCGCGTCTGCGTTGTGTACATTTTCTAGTATGTGCGGAGAGTACACTGCCTTTTGATTTATCTGATCCTGGTAAAAGAGCTTTCTTTAGGCTTGTTTCTAGTGTTTTTATATATTTATATTTTGTCATAACATTCTTGCACCGAGTCAGTTTCATTGTAGTTTTTAAGGTTTTCTTTTTGTTCGTTTACTGATTACAAGTATCTAGATATTTCTTGTTCATTTTTCAGTGTGCTCATCGAATAGTTAGCGTAATTTGTTCTGCTCATTTTTTGTATTTGGAGTTGCTCTTACCATTCTGTGGCCTGTTCAAATTCATCACTTGTATATTTTGAACATTTTTGTGTAAATTTGTTAGAATATAGTCGAGTTCATTTTTGGTGTTCCCGTCCGGAGAACGCCAGGTCTATTTTTGGTTAATTTTCTTTTTACAGAAGGCGTTGATAATGGAGAATTTGTTCTCATATGCGAATTCTATAAGTCTTTCGCCTCTATTGTTTCTTTCGCCATATCCGTGGGTTTTCATTATTACGTTTTCTTCCGGTTTAGGTTTTGCCTATTTTAGAGTTGAAATCGTCCTCTCAGAGCGCGTGGCTCTATTGAAGCTAAATTTAAATAACTTTAAAACTAGTTTCATTCAAGTATATGCTCCCACTGATGCTGCACAAGATGAAGAAATAGAGACTTTTTAAGAAACAATAAATGAAGCCTTAAAACTAGCAGGAAACAATATTTTAGTAATGGGCGGCCGCCATTACTGTAAAGTAAATAAGAGCTATCAAAACGTTGACAATACGATAACAGGTCAAAAGGATTTGGTTTTTGCCATGTTGAATAGAGGCAATATCCCGTTCAAATTAAGCTAAATATGGGCACAATTAAGGGAAATAATTCGTGTAGTTTTGTAAATTGGTACAGTTTGCGGTATCCAGATGAACATACTAAAAGTCCTCAATGGTGGGCTGAGGGTGTAAGGGGGGGTTGAAGGTACCTTTTTTTCGATTTTTGCTCATATCTCCAATATCTGTACGAATATTATTATGATTACTACTAACAAAAGTTTCTACATACATTTTTCTACAAAATTTGCTATATTCATTTTTATTCTAAGATCAATACTTTAGGAGCTACAGGGTATTTAAGTTAAGAAGATAAAATTTGACGACGCGTTGGCCTAGTTGGTAGTTGGCCTGCCTACGAAGCTAGCGGTCCTGGGTTCAAATCCCGGTAAGGGCAGATATTTGTGTGATAAGCGCGAGTATTTGTTCCTGAGTCTTTGATGTTTTCTATGTATTTAAGTATTCATTTCTCTATATAGGTAAGTATTTATATCGTTGTCTAGTACACATAGTACAAGCCTAAAGCTTAGTTTGGGACTAGGCCAATTGGTGATAAATTGTCTCCTTATATTTATTTATTTATTATTAAAATACAGACGATTTAAGAAGTAAAAATGTTTTTTTTTTATTTAAAAATAGAAAAAGCAAATCAGTTCGTCTTCATTATGTTACTCATCGTCTTCTACATCGACATCTTCGTCTTCTCCATGACTATCTATGACGTCTACAGGTACACCGTTTGTACATGAACCCAAGCAGCCGAAGCATACTAGACTGCATGAAATACCGGCTTTTCGACATCCTCATTTTCCAGTGCAACCCCTTTCGCCGCGACAAAAAATTGAAGTCAGCGCGGTGTCAGGAGCTGGAGGATCAGTGCTGGTAATTGGTTCGAGGGTTTCATCAGCTCCTCGCTTCCAACCGTTGTATTTCAGGCGGCATTTCGTTACCCAGCCACTCTTGTACTTGGTGGAATACTCGTAATACGTGATATTTTGCTGACCCTTTAGTAGGGGGGAGAGAGGAGAGATGAGCTTTGGACTTGGAGCTGGATTTAACAAAAAGCGAGTATCGGTGGCTGTTAAAATTAAACTGAATAGTGGGCGCGCGATAAATCGTAAAATACATCGTTTCTCCTATATCCTTGGTTATTAGATTTTTCTCAAACAGGTTTACAATTGACAGTTTGCCTATCCTGTAAATTGCTGAGGTTGTGTCGCGCCCGCTAAAACTATGTAGAAAAAGAACAGCACAACAAAATGAAAGTTCAGTCATTAGAGAACTACTAAATCCACATTTTCCCCAACAACAGCAACTACGGGAACAGGAACAACCCTCGAACTAATTGCCACCACTGATCCTCCAGCTCCTGACACCGTGCTGACTTCAATTTTTTGTCGCTGCAAAAGTGGTTGCACTGGAAAATGCGAATGTCGAAAAGCCGGTATTTCATGCAGTCTATTATGCTTCGGCTGCTTGGGTTCATGTAAAACGGTGTACCTGTAGATGTCATAGATAGTCAAGGAGAAGACGAAGATGTCGATGTAGAAGACGATGAGTAAGATAATAAAGACGAACTGTTTTACTTTTTCTATTTCAAAAAGAAAAAATAAAACCTATTTAATTTTTATTTCTTAAATCGTCTATACTTATCTCCTTGGTAACTTAACCTCTTTACCGCCACGCTTCGAATGAATTGTCGTGCTCTGTACCTACGCCACGGAACGCCCGTCTAGTAGATAAAAAGCGGCCAAGTGCGAGTCGGGCTCGCCCTTGAAGGGTTCCGTTAAAGGTAAATTGCGGTTTACGATTAATGACGTATTAAAAAAAAACTACTTTCTAGATCTCGTTCAAACCAATTATCGGTGGAAGTTTGCATGGTAATGTTCCTACATCATATATTTGTTTTAGTTTTATCATTCTCTTATTTTTGAAGTTACAGTGGGGGACACACATTTTACCTGTCTCTCGCGCAAACTATTCAGTTTAGAAAAAAATGATATTAGAAACCTCAATATCATTTTTCAAGAACTATCCATAGATGTATGGGTTTGATGAAAAAAATAATCGAGTTTCAGTTCTAAGTATGTGGAACTGAATTTGGGGAAATTTGGGATTATTTTTTTCTATTTTTGTGTGAAAATCTTAATGTGGTTCACAGAATACATCTACTTACCAAGTTTCAACAGTATAGTTCTTATAGTTTCGGAAAAAAGTGACTGTGACATACGGACGGACAGACAGACAGACAGACATGACGAATCCATAAGGGTTCCGTTTTTTGCCATTTGGCTACGGAACCCTAAAAAGGAACTTTAAATTCCATCGTAGAATTTTTATTTCGAGTTGAATGTTGGTCATGTATGTGTGAGACTTGTCATTGGCTGTCACGACTAGATGTCTAAGGCAGTCAAGAGGTTAAACACCCTGTAGCTCCTAAAGTATTAATCTTAGTATCAATTTTACTAAACGATGTTAACAACTTAACAGACGATTCGAGTGTTAACAGCTGTCAAAATGTATGAACTAACAGTCGATTAACATTGATTAACATAACATCGTATGGTGAAATTGGTACTTAGAGTAAAATTTAATGTTACAAATTTTGTAGAAAATTGTATGTAGAAACTTTTGTCAGTATAATGATATTCGTACAGATATTCGAGATATGACAAAAATCTAAAAAAGGTACCTTTTACCCCCCCTTACACCCTCAGCACGCCCCCCACCCTTGGGGACTTTTAGTATGTTCATCTGGATACCACAAGGTATAACTGTACCAATTTACAAAACTACACGAATTATTTCCCCTAATTTTAATAATTATCTTGAATTAAGATTAGAAATTTAGAACACGTTATGGTAGGTCTCCACTACTCTCCACGTACAAACGCGCTCGTCGTTTATACGTTTATTCAAGCAAGTTCGAACATGTACACGAAGTTTAATGGTTACCTAAGTAGTTTATATATTCGAGACGTGAATTGTATACAGTTTGTTTACCATTTGTTGTGTTTTTAAATATAATTTGAAAAAAAAAACCTGTAGGAACAACCAAGTTCTCGTTACGGGAAAGTAGCGGAAAACCGCAGAACATCGAGACCGGGTTCTACTTACTACATTTATTTTAAGTTAGGTAGTTGTTTTATCCCACGAAAGCGGGTTGGGCCCTTGCGCACTTGTGTGCGTTGATGCACGTGCACGCTGTATCGGAGTGCGTAGCTGTCGTCGCGCAAGGGTACGTGCCTATACGCATTAGAACTACAAGTATGGCGTATCCGCTTTCGTGGGATAAAACAACTGTACCTACTTAGTAGATGTTTTCCAGAAAACCTACGATACGAACCTTTCGGTTTCCAAAACAACCATTGGCGTTTCTGACGTCTCCATGTACATATTCTCCGCAGGTTTACTAGTTTGATAGTGTTCTAAAAACAAATATTAGCTTTATTTACTAATGCGAACATACGAGCGAGCGTACCTAATGCTTGTTAGCAATTGCTCGTTGCTCTTTAATTTACGCAAAAATTGGAAATTGTGAGGAAAAGGAAACGATGGTTTTGGGCATTAGAGCAAAAAAACGTTGTCGTTGCCCAAATACTTAAATAATTTAAATTTGAAATTTCCAATAATGAGGCTTTGTGTGGACCATTAAATACTATAGATATTTAACACAATAATTTTAGCGGTTTCAGAGAAAATGGCTTCTAGACGGACAGAAAATCGTCTTATAACTGTTCCGTTTTTCAGTAAGTATCTGGTACGGAACATTTAGGTGTAGTTCTGCCTATTAAGTGAATGAATGTAAATTAAGCGATACTTACCGAGTACGGGTCCCTGTGCACTTCCTGCTGCGGATCTGTTCACGGCGACCAGCCGGACCACGGCCCTGTTCTCCGGCCCCGACCGCCCCACCAAGTCCGGCAGTCTCTCTGTCGTTGTTCTTGCAGACACTGGCCACGTAAAGTTAAAAATAAGTTAACAGTTCATTATAATAAATAGTTAGATTATATACTTGTTGTTCCGGTACACACTGACGTAAAAATGTAATCAAACAGTCTGAACACGTGCCAAGACTTTCCTACGTAAACCTTCGACCGGACGGTTGTAATTGGCTGCGTAACACATTCACGTGGTTTGGTTTGTACATAGTTACTCTTTAAAAAGGTATGCTTAAGTAATTGAAGAAAATATGCCTTGACTTAAGTTTCTTAACAACATATTTGAGACCAGTTTTGGTTGCTGAGTGTACCTATTTTGATGGGGGTCTACGATAAGTAGGTACAGCGGAGATCCTTACGGAGTCGTAATCAGGTCATTTCCTTGATACCATAATATTGCATTCTCGTTGGGTTAACATAATATCCAAACAACGATAACGTCGTTACTAGCTGAGTAATTCTATGTATTCAATGTATGAGAATATCAAACAAATGAATAAAGTTTTAAAACTTGTGCGACATGATACATTTGGGTGTGGTGTTTAACTCACTAATTCACTAATCTGGAAGCATTTAAAAAACCATCGCTGACGCGTTTATATAAATTAGCCAAATGTATCGTGTCACACAAGTTTTAGAACTTTATTAATTTGTTTGTCAAAAAACATAGAATTACTCAATTATACCGTTATACCACGTTAACGATAAACGATAATGGGAAGTGGTTCAATAATACTATACTCGTATTATTGGTTGCAAATTGATTTGCAAGATTTTACCCGCACAAACCATGTGAAGTTAATAAAAAGCTTGTACAAGTAGCTTGGCCTTCAACGATAAAATATTTTAAGTTATTTACTTGAGAAAGAAGCTAGTTCTTTTTGAGCGTAGTGGTATCCTACTGAGATCCCGTAGATCATTAACATCAAGATAGTAAACATCAGCAGCATCAGCAAAAATGCACAACAGGTCCATGTTAAAACTCTGAAAAATAAAGCATTTATTAGGTA
This sequence comes from Acleris literana, assembly GCA_946894065.1. NCBI lineage: Eukaryota > Metazoa > Arthropoda > Insecta > Lepidoptera > Tortricidae > Acleris > Acleris literana. The sequence continues at coordinate 6,506,462 of OX335678.1, forward strand.
TGGTCGTGTTTATCGATGCGGGTCATCTGTCATTTTCTGAACAGTACGCAAGACACGCAAGTGCGAGTGACGGAAGCTTTATGCACCGGGAAAAACGCGACCATAATACAGGCCTGTGTTATTCAACTGCTAATGCTTTCTTTTCAAAACAATATAATTCTTACGCACCTTTCGACGCAAAATGTGACGGAACAAAATACGGACTGGAGCAAACCCATGTTTCTTGATTGTAGGTATTAGTTATAAATATAATTCTGAAAATATACATTTATAATTTTACAATTTGATGAATTAGTTATAACATAGGACATGGAAATCTTCAGATATGTGTAGGAATCTTGTTAGCGCACGAAGATTTAATTGTTTATTCTTCACGGGCCTGTTAGGAATAGATTGCGCCAAAACCCTTGATTTTTGGTCCGGAAAACTAATAAGTAATTAAGGTAGATCAGCCATCAGCAAAGACCCTTACGCAGTCCACTCCTCTTACAGTGAGTACAATGTATTGATTCTCTACTACAGAACATAAAGATAAGAATAATTATATATTGTGTGGGTAGGTTAAGTATATACTTACTACATAACAGCTACCAGTAAATATTTGCAAGTAGTCACTTCACTCTCATCATTTAAACAAAACTATAAACTAATTCAAATATCACAAAGAAATATCAATAAACAACGACGTGCATTGTCAGTAGACGTAGACAATGTTTAAAATTGTGGAGAAGCTCGGCAGAAGGGCAGTGTGTTTTCGGCCAGTGATATTATAAACATTTGTATAAAACCTAAGGAGGCCATATACCTATAGATTGTCGATTACATCATTATTTCAACAACTCATATCGACTTAGGTATACGGCCGTATATAGCAAAGGAGAGAAATGAGCGGTTAAAAAGCCTAATAGGACAATCCTGAAATAAAGCGTCTTGCCATAGGTGCCGTATATTTATACCTCTGTAGTATATTCAGATATTTCTATATCGGGATTTTAAAATTGTGATACGTACTGTAAAACGGGGTGAGAAGGGATAAGGGGTGAGTAGGGACACAACCTAAAATGAATCATATGTTAATTATAAGACTGAAATTATTTCCAATAGACGTAACGTTTTTGTCCATTTAATCCTTGTTCTTATTTGTAACAAGTTATGACTTATTTTAGGTTGGGTCCCTACTCACCCCTTAATCCCTATTCACCCCGTTTTACGGTACCTATGGGAAACTTCATTTTCTCAAACATACTCGGAAAGGATGGCTTTTCTTTTGAAAAACGTAGACGGAAACGGAAACGTAGGAGTAAGATAAACGTATGAAAACCATTCCTGTCCGCTGCGATAATTTATTCTAAAATGCTCTCTATTGCATATAAAATCGAAAGGACTATGAAATCCCGTACACCCAACTTGTGGGTGGTTGCAGTGTGGGCGGCAACGGCTACCTGCGGCGGCGGCGGCTCGTAAGGCGTGAAACTATCTTAACATTCGTAGTGTTCAAAAAAAGATTACTATAGCACGCGGGGTGCGCGGCGTGCTATAGTTTATTTACAGCGATATATCTATAAAGTAAAATAAAAATGCTTTGATGAGCACTTATTTATTATTCAACAACATGTACAATTAAATTACAACAGTCTTCTGGGTCAGACTCATAGAAATAACAACCCTTGTTCCCGAAAGTTAATAATTTTAATACCTAGTTTCTTGGTAAAAAGTTACATCTGCGTAGTGACTTAAGGGCGCTGCATACGTCACGTAATTATACACGGGCGGGACGGGAAAATCAAAAATGTATGCAACCACGTCCCGTCCCCTTCCCGTCCACGTCCTGATAACGTTACGTACGCAGCGCCCTTTAAAAAGCTCTTACGTAGTTAACCGTCGGAAACAGAAAAGACAATATTTAATCAATCTATGAATGACCCTTCTATAGGCACACACAACCTTAAATTAAAAACGAATGTATGTTTAGAAATGTATTTCAGCGTTTAATAACAATACCAATAATTTACTTAAATAACGTTTCGTTTTTACATGCAGTCTGCAGACAAATAATTAGTGTGGGATTTAACGCATCAGACTGGCAGACTTATAAATGTAAATGCACATAATAAATAATAGTACAAGTAGTAAAAGTAAACAATACGAAAACAAAATGGAATTTATATCGATCTCTATTGGTAGTCTTTCCAATCGCAATAACATATGTTACACAACCTCAGAAATAAATATAAAACTCTTAATAATAGGTATATAAGTATTCTTTAATATCAAAAAATAACTTGTACTAAATTGTACATAAATATAACGCTGCGTGTATTAAGGCATACCGTTTTAACATGCAACATTCCCAAAAAATAAATACGAGGTAACTACTACCTAATACGCTTTTTCTAAAATATACATTATACACAAATCACGAACACACTTTACTTCGTAATCTAACGGAAACTGAAAACATTTTCTTTGATAAATGTGTACAATCACGATCAGTCTATTCCTTGTAAAGTTTAATAAACATAATTAAATTAAGTTATACAGAAATGTAAGTAATAATTGATAAGCAAACTTTAAAGGTGAACGCACACTTATCCGAGCCGAACGCGTCGAACGAGTCGAACGAAACGAGTTTTTGAATTCTGTATATGAAATCTTATGAAATCTCGCACACTTGCCCGCGTCGAATGGTCCGAATCTGGAGTGTGAGAGGTTTCATAAGATTTCATATACAGAATTTTAAAACTCGTTTCGTTCGACTCGTTCGACGCGTTCGGCTCGGATAAGTGTGCTTTCACCTTACCAAGGAGACTAATCAGGAGAGTTATATTCTACAAAAAAAGATATTATTGTTTCTTAACATAACCAAAAATACGTAACATTAACATTTAGATCAGTTAAATAAAAAAATTACAAATCAGAGAAGTACATTTCTTGCTACTCAAGATAACAACAACCATCGATTTTATTATGTGGATTCTCAAGTTATAGTCGAGACGTGTTTGTATTTAAGGTAGTCCCCAGTTTATTTCGAGCAGCGTGGTCTTACTAAGGACTTTTGCGACATGAAAATGTAAGAACATAGGCAAAATGACAGTCGCTCCAACACTTGCTAGTGTATTCTACTTTCTCAGTCAATCATCAGTTATGCAGCAGCAGATGCAGCTTAAAAGTAGCTTCAGAAGACTACAGGCGTAAAGACAGCCCGCCCGCCCAAAGCTGTCCAGTGTAACTTTCTCTATCTTCACTGCAATTTCTACCTAGTACAGGTGCGAGATCCCAGCTGACTGCAAATTCTATGGACACTAAACTCGCCACAATCATGACCAGGGTTTCCTACTAACTGCCTTACCTACTTCGCTTCATCTCCAGCTTCGGAAGATTAGAGGCGCAAGCGACAACCCCCAACTCTGTCCAGCGTATCCGGCTCTCTCACTTCGCCTCGGATCCGTCAGTGTCGGTGCAGCATAACCTAGAGCTGTAGGTCTGCGAGCGCCGGGCGTCGCTCGCGCACGAGCCGCGCGGTGAGCGCGGGCGCGGCTCGCAAGCGTGATGCGTGGGAAGTTATCACACGTTTTATTATACATATTATCAAAAAAGTTTTTTTTTCTAATCGAGTCAAAGGAAAATACTGTATTAAATGACGGTTTTACCTCGTCGCCGTTTTTGTAGATTTCGTGCAACGCTGCTTTCGGTTGGAACCCTAGCGAACTGTTTCGGTGAGCCCTACCATCCCTCCGATTCCGCCCGGTGTACGCGGCTCGCCGTCAGGGCTGGTGCAGCATGTCCCAGAGCGGCAGGTCGCGGAGCGCGATGCGCAGCTCGTGCGTGAGCTGCGCCGCGAGCGCGGGCGCGGCGTGCGCGGCGGCGGCCCCGCGCGCCCACGCCGCCGCGCGCACCGAGCCGCTCAGCGGGCCCAGCCCCGTCACGTGCAGATCCATGCCGCTGCAACCGAACAGTACACGTCGTTATTTTGTTAAAGCCGCGCTACATTGCAGAATTCACTATTAGGCCTTACAGTGAATTCGATTGAAATGCCCGACTCGAGAAACGGAGTGAAGTAAACGGTATCTTAAAAGCTGTAATTCTCGACGAGTCTCGAAACGAATACCTCACTCGTGATCAGTAAACATCGGTATCAACGTTCAGTTTTCATGGCACCCGGTAAGGGTAGCAAAAAAAGAAATACGTTCGAATATTTAATGAATAATAACTTTTATTTTGTGTTATTTTTTAAAACATAATTATGCAGCAGCTAACTGTATCTATATTTATGCTGTACTTATGCTTAAAGAGTTTTATATTCTAAATAATTTCATAAAACCTTAATACTTATTTTGCATTCGAAAAAGAATATACAGGGCGTCCCACCGCTATGCCACATGGAAGGAAAGTACCTTAAATATTGTAGATCGAACATTTTACTGAAAGAAGACATTATTTGAATTGAAAAAACAATTTAAACTGCATTCATAGATATTTAAATAATTACATGGCTGAACCGGGAATCGTACCCGTTACATGATAAAAATAATAACCCTATAACTTTATCATACCGATCGAAAGGCTTTTAAGGCTTCATCATGAGGATAATTTTTTGCTAAATAATATAGTGTCTGAAATAAAAGGAAGACCATGAATTTTAACATTTTTAATACAAAATTAATCAATTTATCAAATGCTCAAAGTGAGTCCCTTCCTGTTGAATATAAAGTCGCACTCTGTTGATTATTTCGCTCCCTGTCGATTTTTTGATCTTGTTGTGGTGGATATTTAGAATAATACGTCTAAGTTCTGTTTGTAGCTCGTGGACACTTTCATACTGATAATTAGTACTTAATAGGTACTTATGATAATGTCAGTTGTATGTCCTTACGGCGATGTCAGCTTTTCATTTTTCTGTTCAAAATTTCACATCAAATGTTAAAATTCATGGTCTTCCTTTTGTTTTTGACACTATGTTATTTAGCAAAAAATTATCCTTATGATGAAGCCTTTCGATCGGTATGGAAAAACTACAGTGTAATTATATTTCTCATGTAACGGGTTCGATTCCCGGTTCAACCATGTAATTATTTAAATATCTATGAATGCAGTTTAAATTATTTTTTAAATTCAAATAATGTCTTCTTTCAGTAAAATGTTCCATCTACAATATTTATGGTACTTTCCTTACATGTGGCATAGCCGTGGGACGCCCTGTATATGCCAAATAGGTAACGAAAGTCAATTTAATTGTCACACCAAATAAATATTAGTCAGTGTGGAAAGGTAATTAAGTCATGTGTACAAAATTTATATGGACTTTACGTAAAACTTCAAATATAGAATGTCGAACGGTCTATACAGATGTGTTATAACTACATGCAAGAGGTCATTTAGTTAAGTTTTTTACCTATATATTATAAGAGATTTCAAAGGTTAACAGCAAAATCCATGGAACAAATTTTAGTAATTTATTAAACCTTTAATACATTTTTAGCGTCTTGTTTATAAAAAATATAAGTTCAAAATACTAGATGTATTTGTTTGTATTTGTTTTTCTGCAAACCGTACTTTGCCATGAAAGTTGAACGTTTATACCGATGTTTAGTGATCAGTTCATAAATACGGCCTTTACGCGCTACCTTTTGGCATTTGTTGTGATAAAATACCGTTTTACACGATGATACAATAAGTAGAAGAAAAAATAGGAGCGTCACTGTATACATCAAACCACTTGTAAAAAAAAGCCGTAGAACACAGCGCTGCTAGGAACACTTACTCCAGGCGGGTGACGCGCTGTTAGTTACACTCACTCCGGGCAGGTGACGCGACGTTAGTGACACTCACTCAAGGAGGGAGACAAGCTGTTAATGACATTCAATCTCAGCGACACCTTGCAAGTGACACTCATTGTAGCTGACATGCTGCAATCGAAGCTTTTTCCGGGTGACACGCAGCTAGCGACACTTACTCCAATTGATAGGCTACTCCTGACAATTACTCCAGGCGGGTGACACACTGATAGTGACACTAACTTCAGGTGTCATCCTGCTAGTGAAACTTACTCGGACGAGTGACGCACTGCTAGCGAGCGAAACTCACTTCAGGTGACATGCTACTAATGAAGTGACACTTACTCGAGGCGGGTGACGCGCAGGTCGTCCAGCTGCGCGTAGGGCTCCCAGCGCGCGAGCCCGACGCTCAGCGCGAGCCGCAGCACGCAGCGCCCGAATGCAGCCGCGAGCCGCCCGCTGCACGAAGCGTCCAGCGCCTTGATGCGGTATTCGTCGTAGCCGATCTAAACATTCACATTTGTTCTACTTTCAAACTTTCAAATGTATAAATCGCCCTAGAACTAAATATGTGTAAATATCATTGTAATTAGATAAAGCTGTTTGGTTTTCTAATATAAGTAAGTAGCGTTGGAGTAGGCGGGCACTTGGGCAAGATGAAGGCTATTTGACATTGATGTTAAAATAGATAGTTTAATGTCTATCTAGTCTCTTAATTGACAAAGGGATCAAGAAAAGGTTTGTTTTGACGAAGACTTTACGGATAGTTGGCGTATGCCAACGCATGCATGACGATGGTGATAATGAAAGGAGCCAATAATAATTTTGACTCAGACGAAAGACATGAATGGGAAGGATTTTGGAAGTTCTGCACTATTGTTCTTAATGGCTGCCGTACCAAAATAGTTTTATGTTTTTATTGGTTAATAGTTTTATGTTTTTATTGGTTAATAAATTCACCGTAATAACTTATGTTCTCAAAAAAAAAACCTGCTGTCTATTACGGTCCAAAAGATACAGCTGTTTAAAACAGACGGATAAGCGTAGGCATATTATAAGGGAAATTTGGAAGGTACCTGACAGTCCTTGATGGCGAGGGTGACACTGAAGCTGGTCCGCAGCGGGTCGCGCCGCGCCGCGCTCACGTCGTTGACGCGGTTGATCGTGGCGAGGTTCTTCACCCAGCCCGCGTCCGTTTCGAACTTGCCGATGAACGATATCGAGCCTATCTGCGAAACGCACGTGTCACATCAATAGAGACTTCCATTGCCATCGGATTTACACCCTCTTATTTAAACGCACTGTAAACCTATTATAGTAAAATAATGCTTTGTCACTCTCTGTCAGATGCTAATGTCACCATGACAGATAAGGACCATGCATATTTTAAGAATATTTAAGCTATTGTGCGTTTATGCATAAGAGGGCTAGCATTTCCGGTCATTTTTTGTACGCGTTTATCGTTGTAGATAAATATGGATAAAGTATCCTTCACTCTGGCACTTACATTGTCATACAGCGACGGATATTAAGTTGCCATTTTTTTTTAAAGGAAATGACATAAAGGGCATCTTTTGAGCTAACAATATTAATTATGTATTTTTGACCCTTACTCTGTACGAGGTTGTATGGAAGAGATAGATATGTAGCGGTAAGACTGTCTGCTGTATTGTATACCTATAATTCAATTGTATTGAATAATACTTGACTTGACGTTTACTTGTCGTGTCTTTTACGGACATCTTACTCAAGATCAGCTCCCTCACCTCGCATCACGTCTACAGCAGTGTGCGCCGCATGTTGATGAGCACCATGTCGATCACGTCTTGACATGGGCCTCACGCTCGAGATCAGTTTATTGACGGGCCCTGTGTTACCTTGTGCAGGAAGGTGGCGTGTAGCGAGGGCAGCTCCAGCACCTCGCAGCACGTCTGCAGCAGCGTACGCCGCATGTTGATGAGCACCATGTCGACCACTTTGTTGCCGCTCGCCGCCAGCGTGCTCACCATTGCACTGGAAGTGGGAATAATACGTGGAATAACTACAGGCAGCATTACAAGTAGTTGTAAGTAATGTCAAACAAGATTGTCAAACATTTTAGTGCGATGACTTTGATTAACCCTATTTTAAAATGGTTACAAATTGCAAACCAATGTGTCAATCCAATTAAAAAAACAGGACAAGAGCACGTCGGACCATGCTCAGTATAGGGTTCCAAAGCCTTAACCTATACATCAAATATAAGAAAAATAATAATTATAAAATAATAAAAATATTTTATTGGAATCAAAAGAGCACCTCCACCAACTTAATTAACTTAAACATAAGAAACCTAACATAACATAAGCATTGGTGGTGCTGCATCTTGACGACAAAAGGGGTCCACTCAGCATGTAGTTGATGAAATGATGTTGAAGTGACTCATATTTAGTTAGCACTACATGAACCGTTATAGATACCACATAATTTAATTGTTATTTGAATAAGCTCGTTAGTAGAACCTACCTAGAATTTATTAACAAACTACCCGTTCCCAAGTCTTGCTTACAATGTCCCAAATAACTAATTGAATCAATTATCGACACTCAGTCAGCCTGTGGCTCGTGGTTAACGACCTGATAACATTTCCAACTCGCGATGAAGTTAATTACACTCGAACGTAATCATTTAATGATTAAAACATACATATTCAATATAAATTTAACGTTTTTTATGATATGTGCGTCTGTGTGTGCGCTCGTGCCTGCGCGTGTATGTATACATATGTGTGTGTATGTGTGCATAAATGTAACTTACGTGTCTAAATTAATAGAACATTTATCCAATACTACCCTCACCCTCAGTCGTCTCGAGTGAGCAATGTCGCCATGTATTCCATAATTGTCTCGTCATGCTCTAGGGTCAAATATCATAATAATGGAGCGACAAAATCACACGCATAACAATATAGAGAGATAATAATATGAATCCTTGGGTGCCGCGTTCGACGCTACAGTTTCCCGTCCGAGAGCAATCCTCTCTTGCTACCCCTGTCACCCCTGTCGTCTATCACGGAGCCCAAGGGCGGGACCCGAAGGCCCCCTGTTGATCCTCCACACCCCCTACAGATCAACCCAGGCCTCCAAAACAATATTAATCTTTTGCCATTTCTTAACATCGTCAGTTATACAGTTTATAAGCAATTACCAGTGCCCAGAATAATGATCTACACATACGTACATACATAAACTCACGCCATTCCCAGAGTGGGGTAGGTAGAGCTATACAGAATCACCAACAACTCTAAAAACTTGTTGATAATTCTGTAACCACATTTTGCACAAATAGGCTAAATAATTATCTCTCACATCACAAACAACAACCAACCTCACCATCCTCCAACTTTTCCTAACCCCTTATTCCTGCTAAAACTAGATGACACCCCACCTTTCAAAGTTGCAAGTCACAATTGTTTCGACTAAAAATACTATCGAACTTAAGGTGTCACTCACCAACATCTTTCATGCATATCGCGATCATTCGCGACATTCAATGTAAATGTTAGTTAAGGACGGTTACCTGTAGGCCTCGAGCAGGCTCGGGTTGCAGCACATAACTTCAGACACGCTGATAGCCTGGCGCAGCACGCGCGCCAGGTGGCGTTGCAAGCGCTGTCGCAGCAGCGCGAACAGCGGCAGCGAGACAGCCGCTGACAGTGGTAGGTCATCTAAAAGCAGCCGATACACGCCACTATTACCACAAAATAAGTAATAGTACAAGTACCCTCGAAGAATGGTTAAGTCGATTCGCAGGATCTGCCACGAATGGAACGGATGAAACATATGTCACCTGTGATTGTACAAGGGCAAAATTCTAAAATTTAAAATATTTATTCAGTAAATTGGCCACATGAGGGCTCTTTTACACCTTGGTAATATGGAACGAATCTACCAGCGCTCCGGACAAGACCATAATTGCGGAGAAAAAGCGCCCCAAGAAACTCCAGCCGCCGGTCGTTTTTTCAATCATAAAATACATTAATACTCAAAAGTAAGTTAAATTAAAAGGTAATAAAACAATAAATAATAATTAATAAAACTAATACAAATAAAATAATTACAACTGTAAGTTCAATAACAGCAGTTTTTCATTTAGGTAGGTAGTTCAAGTTTTAAACCTAAATCCTGTGATTATTAACATATACAGGGTGGGAAAAAACGAGGGACTGAGCTGATAGGCCAAGCTAATAAGATTTTTTTGAAGAATTCATTCCCAGCAAGCTGGAAATCGTTTTATTACCTTCATTTGGTCCTAAATGCGTGTAATCCGAGTTTGCCCAATCCCAGGAGGTGTGCATAACTTTTGGGAGCCCAATAACCGCGAAAGGGTCTAGCAGGCTAAGCTAACAATATTGGCCCCCACTAGGGATTTGGTAGATAATTATACTTTTATTTACCCATTCTATCATCTTGTGGCAGCTCTTGTGACCCGGTCTGAGTGGTCTCAGAATATTACGAGTGATAAAAAAGAATGTTACTTCCCTCAAGAACTATAAATGATAAGTATACTAACTACCTGAGTCTAAAACAGAATCTAAGGATTAAATGTGTGCACAATTATATCTAAATCCGTTTAGTTTAGAGTTTTAAAGAAGATAAGGTTTTAGAATTTATAACGTGGACATTAACCGAAAACATGCTTTACATGTCAGTTTAACGTTCAATTATCTTGGCGGAATGAAAAAATATTACCATTATTTATTTAACATTCAAGTTTGTAATTTCAATGGTGGCTAAATAAGCAAGTAGATACGGTTGGTAGTTACGGCCTTCAGAATGACAATATACCATTACCTTTAGGTGTTATCACTTCAAAAGACGCTACACTTGTTATCTCTCTTACTTGTACCTAATTACAGCAAATAAAACTAGTTGACATACTTACTCAAGATATTCACTATACGACATTACTATATGTACCTACCTTTGAGAAATACCATGTGGCCCAGGCCACTGGTATTTCCTTAATACGGATTTTTCAGAAGAAGTATTAAATCAACTGTCAGTAGTTACTGTAAGGTATTTACTATAAGGTATTTGCTCTTAGGTAGTTTTATTATGGTTATAGCTATATAGCTATATAGTTATTATTATAGCTAACAGAAAAAAAGATAAACATCAAAAGTACTATGCGGACGAAGTTACAAGCAAAATCTAATATTATAAAATGTCGTAAAATAATATCGTACCTGCGCCTGACTTTAGGTCTTATTATTATGTAAGGTAAACGTCCGAGTGCTCGACGTCGTACTAGTATATGGCATGGGCACTGTATGTCAAAGCAATAAGGGTTAAATTCGTACTAAGAGGATTATTCTTCATTCGAATTTAAGCCATGTCACTTTGACATAGAATGGCCATGCCATATACTAGTACAGCGTCGAGCACTAGGACGTTTACCTTAACAGTTGCATTATAAAAATAAGTTTCTAGCCACCATGGCAATTATAAGAAGTCTTATGCTGGAAAAAACAAATACACACCTATGTGCTTGGCAAGTTGTTCCGTGGTGACGAACTCGTAGCCCCCGTTCTTTTGAGGCGAAGGCCACGACAGCTGCAACAAAAAACTAGTCACTTTCTCTATACAAACTACGGCAGTCCGCTTTCTGATTTCTTTTTATGTAACGTTTTTGTATTTAAGAATTCAATTGTTTAAAAAAGGCAAGCAATAAATCGAGGTTTGAAGATTAAAATTATAATAATATCATGCAACCTTTGCAACACAATCTTTATTTTTCATTTTTTTCTAGGTGATCAAGGGATTGAAGTAATTAGACTACAAATATTTTTTGTGTAACTTTATAAACTAAATTTCCCGCGTTTTCATTCACTAATAAGTTTATCGCTATGCCTGTGGAAACTGCACAAATTTGGAAGACAAAATTATTACTTGCAGGAAGTTTTTCAAGTAAGTATCTCTACCTTCCTCCCTCTTGTCACACAAACAAGGCTATGTTCTTCACTCAGAGACGTCAATTAAATTTAATGCTGGATTAAAGTTGCTGCTGTCTCTTTCTTTGTTATAGCAATAGAATAAACAAGCATTAAATTTAATCGAAGTCTCTGAGTATAAAATAACAAAAAATAAATAAACGGAAAATGATGCATGTCTTCAAAAATATCCACTACGCTTTTTACAATAAAATTCGAGTTTGATATTTGTCAGCAAATGTACAAATAAAAATAAATTCCTAATGGGCTACAGACCTTTTCTTTCTAATGTTTTAATGATAGATTCTTACCTTTACAAGTACTTCGTCATGCGTGAAATCTATCCCGGGGTTGATGTACGAGAACGCGTCGTCATCCACTATCAGTCCCAGGCTCACGTCTGCCGTCACGTTCGATAGTGATATGCTATAAATAATTAAATAATCACCTATATTGACTCTGTTCATATTCATTTGTATTTAGATTTCGATACACATATCTTTCTTTAATGAATTACCTGATCCTATTAAAATTGCACAGACCTATAAGAATGAAATAAAATTAAAAAAGAACAGATCAATAATAAATTAATAGAATATGATTATTTAAATATATATTTATGTAAAAAGTAAATGCTCTGTTTTTACTAGGGGACAGATATCGCAAATGTCATGACAAAATCGCGCGACTCGCTTAACATGTTTGGCAACAACGCGGACCATGTTTCGGTACTGTCGGCGGCGAAAGCGTTCGCGAAACTTCGCTTGCCAAGGAACCCAACATTACACACAATGTGTTAAAAACGAATGATAATAAATCGAAGTTAAATTGAAAATGCTCCCACACACACACGCACACACGCAATGATTATGATAAAAAAATTTAAGGACTTCAAAAACCGCCCACCAATAATTTTTCAAGGCGCAACTTGAGCACCATTAATACTTTTTTAATGTATTTAACACTTCTTGCAATGGAAAAGATCCTTCAAGAATATAAAATGTGAAAGTTTGTTTGTATGTTTAGTCTCTACGGTTTAACATTTAAATTGATCAATGTACATTTTGATTCAGGGATAGTTTATATCTTGGACATGAACATTGTTCATCCCAAAAATAGGTAGAATAAGTTTTTTAATTTCTAAAAACACCCATAAAAGTAAGACCATACTCACACAACATGTCCTTCTGATAAAACTGGTATGAGGTTGTACAGATTTTCATTAAATGCACTGTACAGGCCTCTGACAACAACTTCTCCGAGTGAGCAACGCAGACTGAGCATCATTGATTTCAGGTCCAAAGACACACCCTGCATATGAAATGTTGGCGATTTCATCAACTCTAGCGCCGTTAAGTTACTGCAAAATTATATATTGAGTTATTGATAAGCAGAAGTAGGTGTACAAAAAAAAGTTTCTTTAGAAACTACAATTGACTTACACTTGTGTGTTTTTGGAAAAGTATGATGTATCTTCCAATGTGTCCTGAATGATCTTTTCTCCATTTTTAGACTGCTGTATTGCAACATTTGTAAAACTCTAAAACATTTAAAAAAATATGCCAAATGACCCCGGCAACCAATTGAATATGGCACGGAATAGGTCTTTCTACGTATGTAGATTATTATGGGCACCAAGTTGAATTGCAGATCTTTTTGTTGTAGGAATTGGAAGGGGGTTGCATACATACAACTACACTTGTTTTTTGCAATGGAATTCAACTTGGTGCCCCTAATTGAAAAAAATGTATAAGGAAAGACCTATGAAATGACATGTCATTTAACTCTGTTAGTTCTGGGCCCATATTAACACATGGTTCTTTTCATATTGGAGATGACTTTATTTTATTTTATTGCATCTGTAAATAAAAACCTTACTCCTAAGTCCAGGGCTGGATTATACATTAGGTAGTGAAGGAAACTCCCTAGGGCCCCGCGCAGGGGAATAAAAATGTATTATAGGAAGCAAGAAAAGTTAAAGGGGCCCCCAAGAATTACATTGCTTACAGGCCCCGACATGGTTAATCTGGGTATTACAATGTATAATTTTCATAAGAATTTTCTGACTGACTAAACTATCACATTTCAAATTGGGCGGGTCTCTATTTTATACAGTCCAGATCCATTGACAACCTTCCAGCTCCTTTATCCAATGAGATCTTTGACCGTACAAATACCTATGTCATCCAATTTACGCATATGCAAAATTTCAACTCGTCTAACTGCGAAGAACGGAAAGTTGTTCAAATTTAACCTGTAAGATTTGATTACAGAGTGAGACAGGGACAGATATATCAAAAAGAATCTGGTAACTTTGATTTTAAAGCCTACCACATTTTCCTTTATAAAATGACAATATTTAAGTAGCGTTTCTGTACCGATGCAAGTAATTATTAAGATATATACCCTTTTAATAATATCCTGCAGATCTGGTTGAACTTTTGTCAAAAGATCGTCGAGTTCCTTTGCGATATCCACTGTTTCTTCTTCAGCCATCTTGTATAATACATTCCCTAATTTGTTAGGTCACACGAAATTTGTTATTTTAATTTTGAATATTACTTTCATCACCGAAAGTTTAGTAACATATTGCTGCACGTTCGACTAATGCATTACCTGCTTTGACAGTAAATTGTTGTGTTGTCAAACGGCTGTCAATGCCAGCTGTCTGTCATCGCTACGATTACGTTCCGTTATTTATTTATTCGGTTAGGTGTAAAATGAAAATTTATAAGATTTATAAGGTTTTGTGGGTAAACAAGATTAAATTTCGGAACATCGGAAGGTGGCGATGAGATAATAATATCTCAATTAAAATAGTTGAGCGACTATGACGAAGCATATTTATTTAAATGGTGTAAATAATATACCTACCTACTGTGACTTTTCCGCTGCGTTGCTTGTGGTGAGCTTGAAATCGTCGGTGATACTGCAATACCGCGTACCGAACAAATTAGAAAAGGTGCAAAATACACCGTAGCGTATAAGACAGTAAGGTACATTTTGCAGCGTATTGAATTTGATAGTTACGTGGTATTGTAGTATCACCGACGAAATGTCCTATAGGTAGTTTAGGATCTTATTAATTGTGAAGTGGGACTACATAACAGCATATATGATCACTAAAAAACAAAATAAAATGAATGTGTTCAAAAACAAAAAACCGGCTTCCATAACCCAAAGAACAACCACAATATTTTAAATCAAATGCCGACTCCAACAAATGGACTGACCTACCATTTTAAAAGAAGTTGTTTTTTTGTGTTTTCATGGCCTATTCTCCAACCTAAGTATCATTTATGGCGTCGTGCTGATCAGGTTAGGGCTGCTGTAGCCACTTCATGCCGAAAAAATACCATGACAGTTACTTACGTCTGTAAGCCTTGCTGGACCGACTTTAATGCTTTACTATTATAGTTCATTCGCTTAGATAGTGTCGCTACACTCGCACGTACTTGTGGTTATTGTAATAAAATACCGGTAAAATACTAATAGAATTCGAAGTATTCACTTACCGCTCTCCCGCCAAATTTTACTTTTTTTTAACGATGCCGTTCTTAGTGGCCAGTCATCCAAAGGCGTTTTTTAAACTGACGACTCTGACCGTGCCAAAACTATATTTCAGATAATTCAAAACAGACATATATGGCAGTATGGAATCTGATTCCTTTGCCTATCCGTGAAGGGATGAATATTATTAAAAAATAAAACGACTTCTCATTGGCCAATTTAATTTGATATGCAGCACAAGTCGTGTTCTGATTGGTCGAATCAGTGATCAGCGGACCGATGTGATTGGTCGACTTGCTCATTGGAACAGACCAACATTTTTGGTCAGTTTAAATTCATAGTTGGCCTGCTCATTCAATGTACAACTATTGATTGTTTTGGGGACCAAGAACAGACCATATTTCGCCTCATTTCCGAGCAGTGGCGTGAAATGGTACATTATTGCCTAGGCATGGAAGTAGGCAATTGCGGGCCGAGTATTGTTTTAATACGAAGCCCGCAATTGCTTTTCCTGCCGAGGCAAATATAGTGCTTTTCTCAAAAATCGCAAGTTTTTTTTTGTGTTGGAGTAAAATCTTCATCGCTTGAACTCAATTTTTAAATTGCATACAAACAAACTTCATGTGAAAAAACCATCACTCTTTACCGCCTTTTTGTTTATGACAAGGAGAATCGCAAGATTTGTTTTAAAAAAAAAAACATAAGCTATTCCAGACACAGATAAAAAAGTTATGTTTCGAATAAAATTTGGATGTATAAGACTTGTGCCTTCATTTTATTATGGGCTTTTTCACTTTTTAAAAAGTTACAAGCTAGATAGTAATGGAATTTGTATATGCAACATTGCGGGCTTGTGTAGCGAGCACGCAATGTTTTTTTTTTTAATTTGAGATCTGTCAGTAAACTATGTCCTTCGCGTCTCTATATGTAGATAGTAATGTCAACATTTCCAGACATTTTTGAGAAAAAGTTATTTTTTGCGTTATACAGGGTGGTTTTTGTTTTCTTAAAAAGACAATTTTTGACCTAACTTTCTTAACCCTAAACCTACTTGACATGGTGCATTTTAATGCACGTTAGGTATTTTTTTTTAATTCTGGAGAGTAAACTAAGGACTCATACTATTTATTTTTAGGCACTTATTTTTAATACGCATTCTGTTAACCAATATTCCACTAGGCCAAAGTATTTGTAATGCTGCAGTTGGGAAAATCCATTTTGACAGTAGCACGCAATAGACCGAAATACTGTGTTTACGCATGCATTGTCAACGTAAAATTTAATAGTAGATTGATAACAGAGGGTTGAAAGTGACCCATTTCACCCGAGATATTTCTGGCGCTCGAACGTAGTGAGAGCGCCAACAGTTCGAGGGGAAATGGGTAATTTCACCCGAGTTAGACACTCTACTTTTCATTTCGACTGTGAGGAAAGTAAAATACTACACGCACATTTTATAAAAGAGATGGTATATATTTGTGACGTAATAACGGTCAAATTTCTTGTTTCGAACGGATGTTCGCGTTCAACCTCCAGTGTTGTATATAAGCTCCTAGGTCGTCGTCACCAACTCGATTAAGCTTTTTTAATGTTGTCAGTATGTGTATTTTCTTAGTGTGTGTATGGCCATGCCGAAACGTGAAAAAATAGTGTCATGCTATGCTATCATGGCATTATGGCGGGCAGCTGAATAGAGGAATAATTTTAAATGTTGATTTTCTGTAATTGCGAAATTAATAGACCAGTCGTAAAATTATTTTAATATGAACCTATAGATCGTAGTAAATACGTCGTTTAACGTATAGCCCAGTTTAGATATATGAAAAGCTTATATTTTTATGATATGACGTAGCTCAATTATCTTAGACTCCGTGGCCAATCGTACTTAACTATTAAAAAAAAATTACTTTCCACACTAGCGGTGAAACGCAATTTTCCACCCGGCTATCTACCCATTCAAATTAAACTTTCCGAACAGGAGAGATGAAAATGTAGTTTAAGTACTTATGTATATTTAAATATTAATATGTATTCCTGTATCTATTTATGTAGGTATTTGAATGTAAATTTTTCATTTTATTTATATAGGCTTTATTGATTTATGTGTTATGTTCTTATAAATAAATTTGTACCTACAGTTGCTTACTCGATGCCCAACCTATCACTTTTCTCAATCTCTCAAGGGTTAGCTGTAAGAGATCCCTTAAAGGGATAAGTTCGCCTTTGTACTTACATATTTTTATATTCATTGTATTGTTCTGTTTTTTCTTTTGTACAATAAAGTGTTTACATTCATACATACATACATATATACATACATACATACATACATACATACATACATACATACATACATACATACATACTCAATTATTTAATAACTATTTTGTTTTAATAATGCTATTTTATATATTTTTTATACTATACGTAAGTATATTTCCAATATACAAGTCATATTTTTAACCGACTTCAAAAAAGGAGGAGGTTATACGTTCCACTGTATGTTTTTTTTTTTTTTTATGTATGTTCACCGATTACTCAGTCAATTGTTGACCGATTTCAAATTTTTTTTTTTGGTTTGTTAGGGTATACTTTCGAGGTGGTCCCATTGTCACCAAATCTGAATCTGATGAGAGGATCCGTGAGGAATTGAGGGAACTCCTCAAATATTATAGGCAAACATATAGCGATTTTAGTATTTTTAGTAACAAGTCCAGCATTTGCATTCAAAAAGTATCATTTGGTGAAGTGGAACTGATGATGAAGACCACAGATGGCCACCGGAACTCCTTAACGGTACCGATTTCAAGGGTGGCGATAAGATATCTCGATTAAGATAGTTGAGCGACTACAACGAAGAATATTTACTTGTTAACCGACTTCAAAAAAGGAGGTTATTGAAATATGACTATGACTTTCCCGCGGCGTAGCTTGCGGCGCTCTTGAAATAACTTAAAGTTTCATTTCAACTAAGAAGTGGGACTACATAACAGCGTATTATGATCACTAAAAAGTATAAAATAAAATAAATGTTTTAAAAAACATAAAACCGCCTTCAAAAACGCAAAAAATAACTTCTTTAAAATTGTAGGCACCTAATAGGTTAGTCCAACTGAAGTCGGCGACCACAACATTTTCAACAAAAAGCCGACATCAGTTGGACTAACCTATTAGGTGCCTACAATTTTAAAGAAGTTATTTTTTGCGTTTTTGAAGGCGGTTTTTTGTTTTTTAAAACATTTTTAAACCAAAAAATGGCCACTTACGTGACATTTAGCTATATGGTATAGGTATATAAAGTCACACCGCCAACTACAGTTAAGGCTGTGAGTTAAGGTAAGCTGACAAACATCCTGCTATGTATCATTAAAAGATACATTATTGAGTGGCGTATACATTAACAAGTTGGAGTGACGACCTTGTAAAGATCGCGGGAACGCGGTGGATGCGAAAAGCACAAGACCGGTCTGAGTGGAGAGCCTTGGGGAGGCCTATGTCCAGCAGTGGACGTCTTTCGGCTGACATGATGATGATGATGATGAATCCTATTTTGGTATAAATTGTTACTACATGTAACCTACCTGTACAGTCAACAGCATAAATAAGTGATCATTTATGTACCTTGTCACTTTAACGTCGTGTTTGAAATGTCATACAAAATTGTGAAACGATTGAAAGCGACAAGGTACATAAAATGATCACTTATTTATGCTGTTGACTGTACCTGTACATGTACCTATTTCGAAATTTGGTTGCTTGATACCGAACTGGTACGATTGTCAACCTATGTTCAGAGGGCCCTGCCAAGATGCATTGCGCTAACTAACGTTTCAATTCGTTTCGTTTTTAACCAATCGCGTCTCTGGTAGATGACGTGATACGAAAAGTCACGTGATCTACCAGAGGGCCCTGCAAAGATGCGCTACGCTAACTAACGTTTCTATTCGATTCGTTTTTAAACCAATCGCGTCACTGGTAGACCACGTGACTTTTCGTATCACGTCATCTCCCAGTGACGCGATTGGTTTAAAAACGAATCGAATAGAAACGTTAGTTAGCGTAGTGCATCTTTGCAGGGCCCTCAGTGACGCGATTGGTTTAAAAACGAAACGAATAGAAACGTTAGTTAGCGCAATGCATCTTGGCAGGGCCCTC
Source organism: Acleris literana (assembly GCA_946894065.1). Taxonomy (NCBI): domain Eukaryota; kingdom Metazoa; phylum Arthropoda; class Insecta; order Lepidoptera; family Tortricidae; genus Acleris; species Acleris literana. The sequence goes on from OX335678.1 coordinate 6,525,872, forward strand.
AGAGTTTTTTGGAATAGGGACTATGAATAGATTTTTAAATCGCATTTATCAACAACATATACGGTAAAAGAGATCACCAAAAGTGATATAAAAATTAAAATCGGTCAAGAAATACGGATGATACAAGCATTATAAAATGCTAATTAGACAGCGATTAGAAAGAGAGATCCGATATGCACTGTGACGTTATGTAACAGGTCGGCCATATAAATTCGTAAAATTCGTATGTAAAAATAGAAAGAGATAGGAATAAATCTTTGTTGGCTTAGGTATATCTTGTTTATTTTTATAGCTATTAAAAAAATGTTTTACTTTTCCTTTTTCGCATTAGTGCGTTTTACATTTCCATTTTTTTTTATATACTTAGCCGTGGATCCAACCAAAGAGTTTGCATGTTTAAATAAAGTACCAGGAGTGCAGAGGTAACTAGGGTGCGTAGTGCAACTTAGATCGCAGGCGATGACGTCACGTTGCGGCGCAGCGGCGCGCGGGCGCACCCGACACAGCGCGAATGACATTAGGTAGGTACTTCTAATGTTTATGTACTCCTAGTATTTGACGTTACAATTTTTGTTATAATAATTTTATTAAAAATTAAGTAATTTCGGGCAGTGTGTGTTCACACTTTATCTCACTTCAGAGGTCCGGGGGGAAGAGGACAGATACACAGATACCCACATACACACTTACACAGATACACATTTTTTCTCAAATGTATTAAAAAATGTCGTTTGATACACGTGTGGAAATGTCATTCTTCACTCGTCCCGAGTCTTGCCACGAGCCGTAGGCGAGTATATCTCAGTACTCGTGGAGTAATGACATACTTTCCGCACTAGCATAGAAATGTACTATTCTCAACTGTTTGTTAAATGAATCAGCTTTTATTAAAGCTGTGAAAAGTCATAAATTTTCCCTATTGTACTGGCAACCCAGCCGTCTGAAAACATTCATATTGATAATGGTTTTTTGTTTTTCGTATTTTTCTGATACAAGAATGCCTATGTTTTAATTGCCTATGCCATAAAATTTTAGTTAACCCTGGTCTAACCCTAGTCTAATCCTAGTCTTTCTTAACATCTAATATTTGTCGGGATTCAGAAAGTCTATGTACTTGGTACTTATCCATTGACATAAATGTTTTTTCTTATCAAAATGTTCCTATGAGATGGCAAAAACACCAACTACTTAATTGCTCCGGTTAATTTCCATGTCGTTGAATGCGGTTGATTGATCTTCTCGCGCTAGAATTTCAGTCATCCGTACTTACATTTGCTGCGCTAATGACTGCGGTTGGTCGACGATTGGTCTACGTCCACTTCCGTCTGTCATCTTCAAGGTTTTACCTTTTGAATTAATAAGAATATCCAAAAATTGATGAATGATTAAGATTCGGCCCTTTTCCAGTATTTCTCCGATTTGATTCGAATAAAATAAATGTTTAAAAAAACAAAAACCCGCCTTCAAAAATGCAAAAATAACTTCTTTTAAAATGGTAGGTCAGTCCAACTGCATTCCGCTTTTGGTTTAAAATATTGTGGGACGCCGACTTCAGTTGGACTGACCTACCATTTTAAAAGAAGTTATTTTTTGCATTTTTGAAGGCGGGTTTTTGTTTTTTTGAACATTTATTTTATTTTATACTTTTTAGTGATCCTATTTATGCTGTTACGTAGCTCCACTTCTAAATATTAATTAGAAACTATAGAACTTTTCAAGCTCGCCACAGACAACGCCGCGGGAATTTCATAGTCATATTTAAACCTAAATGTGCTTCGTCATAGTCGCTACCTTAATCGAAATATCTTATCGCCACCCTTGAAATAGGTACCGTTAAGGAGTTCCGGTGGCCATCTGTCGTCTTCATCATCAGTTCCACTTCACCATATAGTACTTTTCAAAAGCAAATGCACGAGTTACAGTGAAAAATACCAAAATCGCTATAGGTGTGCCTATAATATTTGAGGAGTTCTCTTGATTTCTCCAAGATCCCATCATCAGATCCTGACGTGTTGACAATGGGACCAACTAGAAAGTATATCCATTCAAACAACGAAAAAAATTTTCAAATCGGTCCAGTGGTCTTCGAGTATTCGGGGAACACACATAAAAAAAAACCCGACGAACTGAGAACCTCCTCCTTTTTTTGAAGTCGGTTAAAAAGTACCGACGCCTAGGGCGGAAGCAGACAAAAAGCGGAAAAGGCGGACAGAATGTAGGTACCGAAAAGTTATGCTTAAACATAATTTCTGAAAATTATCTAATTATTACGAATAATTTGGAAAATAAGTTTTCTACATGTGCTCGTGTTTTTTCCGCATGTATATTTACCTAACTTATACATACAGTGACCTACGTAGTGCGTCTAGGAAATCAGAAATAAGTAAAAATTCTGTATTTTATATTATTATTGTTTAAATATAAACATTTAACTTAACCTTAACTTATCTTATGGCGGTTTGCAGTTTAGGTTATATAAATTAAGCAAAAAAGTACAGATTTGAAACGCTAAGTAAGTCGAATAATTGTTTATTTTTATTTAAAAAGGCCTATTTCGATTTATTTACTCTTGATGAGTACCTATTATTTAAAAAAAACCTGTCAAGAGCATGTCGGACCATGCTCAGTGAAGGGTTCCGAAGCTGTTACTACAAACACAAAAACCTATATCAAAAAACACGATGTGGAAAAGTGCAGCAGCAAAAGAGCGTATCTTCATGGCACTTACGTCCTTTTGTTGAGAAACGCAGTTTTTCGGCAATAAATAACTCAAAAACAGTATACCAGATCTTTTTAAAAATAATTTTCGCGTAAAGTTAATAAGGATTTTTTCATATTTTTTTGACATAAGGTTTAAAATATAAAGGGGGGACAAAATTTTTGCAACTTTCGGAGCGATTATTTCCTAAAATATTCAATTAATCAAAAAACTGCTTAGGAAGAGTTTGTAAAAGAACTGTCGAAATATATGCTACACGATGACTTATGCAAAAAAATATTTTCCCTTCATCCGTAAACATGCATAAAAAAAATCTAGGGGGGGGCACCCCTAGAAATATTTTTATTTTTGTTATTTACTTAACTACCAGAAACTAAGCTGCCAGTCGCTTTATACCATATTCACAAAATGTAATATTCTCAAAACATCATATTCGCAAAATATTATTATTGTCAAAACATCATAATCGCAAAATACCTATATTTTGAATTATCCGTGGCCCTAGTACCCAAAGTTAGTATCATAAAAGGGGTGATAGACGGGCGAGTAAGTACGCCGTAGGTACTTGGGCATTTTCACGAAAAAGTGTACCCAATTAAGGAAGTTTAATTTTGTCAGTTTTGGCGGCCGTCAATGTATATATAGCTAATTTTCGTCACAAAACTAACAAAGTTGAAGTTTTTCAGTCCTTAATTGGGTACACTTGTCGTGAAAATGCCCAAATGTCGTGAAAGCACCTACGGCGTACCTACTTACTCGCCCGTCTATCACCCCGTTAACATAAATATGAGGTAGGTCAGGTTAGGTTCGATTTTATATCAACACTCGGAAAAAGGAGATCCGTGGTAGCGGAGCTCCCTAGATTCTGTTAAATTACATTTTGCGAATGTGATGTTTTGTGAATATGATATTTTGCGAATATGATGTTTTGAGAATATCGTATTTTCACAATATGGTATTCAGCGATGGAGGGAAAAATGGGTACTTACTCCTTTTCTGACGGTGTGTCTCCCTGTATACATAATAAAAAATATAGGTACTATATAGGTACTCGAGACATTATGGCAATGTGCATTTAAAGATACATTCAATAAAACACGAATCCGACCCCAAAAACACCAAAAGCATTTCAGAAAAAAAACTTGCCATGTATAGGGTTATGGGCCACTTGCACAAAAGATTAATGTAGACACTGACAGTTCCGTACATTTTGATTTAACTAAACTGTTCTTAAGAACTTAATACATAATTTAGAATAATCAATTTGCTTCAAGAGGCCCTAAGAAATGTATGGGGAGAGTCTTTCGCAATATCTGTCTTTCTTGTACATAAGCTCCATTACGTGGGTCCATTAGCTTAGCATTTTACCATTGCATGGAACCGGACGGACGTTTTAGAGGCTATATTTTTGACTCATAAAATAAATAAATAACAAATCTATATTAAGTATATAGGTAATTTTATTTTGGGTTATAATACTGTTATTAATATTGAATTTTAAGCCACAATACCAATAATTTTAGAAAATAACTGGGTCTATCCGAGTTTTCTTCCACCTTTGTTCTTCATCCTTGTCAAGGAAAACTTTTCTTGTACGTTGAGTATCATGGTTTCTCTATTTTTAGAACCAGATTTTGGAGGAAATTCTAATTCGACACTCTCATTTTTAGAAACAATATATGTCGGAGCTGGTGAACCTTTAGGATCGGACGGATTTGGGTTTTCATCAGAGTTTTGTGACAGTTCTGGTAGTTCATCATCTGTAAGTCCTGGTTGTGGTGGGTTCTTAGTTTCACCGTCTGATGGCCTTGGTTGTGGTTGATTATAAGGTTCACCATCTGATAGCCCTGGTTGTGGTGCATTATAAGGTTCATCGTCTGATTGTCCTGGTTGTGGCGGTTTCTGAACTTCATCGTCGGTTGGTAATGGTGGAGATTCAAAATCTGCCGGCCCTGGTTGTGGTGGGTTTTTAGTTTCATCGTCTGATGGTATTGTTTGTGGTGGGTTCTCAACTTCATCGTCGGGTGTTAACGGTCTATTAGATTCATAATCTTCCGGTCCTGGCGGTGGTGCGATTTTAGTTTCATCATCTGATTGTCCTGGTTTTGTTGGATTATAAGGTTCATCGGCTGGTTGTCCTGGTTGTGGCGGTTTCTGAACTTCATCGTCGGTTGGAAATGGTGGAGATTCAAAATCTGCCGGCCCTGGTCGTGGTCGGTTTTTAGTTTCATCGTCTGATGGTATTGTTTGTGGTGGGTTCTCAACTTCATCGTCGGGTGTTAACGGTCTATTAGATTCATAATCTGTCGGTCCTAGCGGTGGTGCGATTATAGTTTCATCATCTGATTGTCCTGGTTTTGGTGGATTATAAGTTTCATCGCCTGATGGGTCTTTAGGGTCTTGGGGTTGCTCATTTGATGATCCATTGGGAGTATCCTGGGGCTGACCTGTTGTTATTTTATTATTTTCCTGATCCGATTCGGCACCGGCAGTATTAGGCAGGTTTGTAGGAGCCTTAGTCGTTTTTGGATACAATGGTGTCTCATTTCCCTCAGGATATTCGGAGGAACCGAATTCATCGCTGTCTATATTTTTATACATAGGGTCGTCTTTTCCAATAAAAGATGGTCCTGTTGAACAATTTTTTCCTGATTTAAGCTTTTGTCATATTAATTGACTAAACATATTTAAAATGGTGTTAGAAAGACACTTACGACATCTGGTCACAGTTCCGAGTTGTTCTATGTAGTGTATTAATGAGGTACTCATGATTGAAACAATGTGATGTTCTAGAAGATGCTTAAAGTTTGATATAAGCCTATTGGCTGGCCCTTCTATTGTCAATGACTGTGGCCTGTAAACGAGAAAAATATAACACAGGAATATTGTAAAAAATATATTGACTACTCATGCTCTTAAAGTGCCCGGTGCCAGGTGGAAAGTAAACCGTTTAATCTCGGTAAAAAACGTAACTTATTAAAATTTTGTTTAGAAATGGAAAGTCTCCAAGACAGTAACGATAAATGACTTTTAGTTAAAAATAAGACTTCATCAACAAATAAGTAATTAAAAAACGGGGGATGGTTGTTACACATTCGGGTCCTAGGCGATGACAGACAGATAGATATACATTAAGATGAGAGACGACGTCGGAGATGAGGCAATGCGGCAAGCTCTCGCTATTCGCCCTAACATTTGCTGTCACCTGGTGGGACTCACTTTGCTTCATGCCAGTACTGGAAGGTCAGGTCGAGCGCCCCAAGGGAGGCTAGCACCTTCAGCCGCGCGGTCAGCTCGTCACCGTTCAGTACCAGCAGGCCAGAGAGCGGCGGCGTGCCCACGGTCTTTGTTGTCGCGTCGTATCTGTATTCCACCTGCAACAGTGAAATTAAACCGGTCCATTGCTAGGCGGACTTGCGCGGAGGTTCCGCGTATATTTATTTATTTATTTACGAATCACCAACAGCATACAATGCTTACAGTTAAAACCATAGAAATAATTATGTTCTCCTACTTAAGGTGATCATAACATGGATTCAAATTAGCAAATATTAACAATAGAATAAATACAGCAAAAATATATGTATTCAAGGTCACCAGCATATAAAAGTTTTGTTTCATATGTTGCTTAGTCATGGTGAATGTCAAATGACTTCAGCCGGTTGGACAGCTTGTTGTATGCAAAATACAACCTTGACACATGGGTTGGTTGGTTAATGGTCACTTCTAAACTTAAAATGCCTGTGATGTTTATCATGGTGAATGGTGGTATCATTGCTCTATCATGGTGCTGAGGGATACCTTCTGGTTCCTGAAGCCGACAGCTGTCACGAGGTCGGTGTCTGTCGATCTATCAATAACATATCATTGCTCTATCATGGTGCTGAGGGATACCTTCTGGTTCCTGAAGCCGACAGCCGTCACGAGGTCGGTGTCTGTCGATCTATCAGTTACCTATCATTGCTCTATCATGGCGCAGAGGGATACCTTCTGGTTCCTGAAGCCGACAGCTGTCACGAGGTCGGTGTCTGTCGATCTATCAGTTACCTATCATTGCTCTATCATGGTGCAGAGGGATACCTTCTGGTTCCTGAAGCCGACAGCCGTCACGAGGTCGGTGTCTGTCGATCTATCAGTTACCTATCATTGCTCTATCATGGCGCAGAGGGATACCTTCTGGTTCCTGAAGCCGACAGCTGTCACGAGGTCGGTGTCTGTCGATCTATCAGTTACCTATCATTGCTCTATCATGGCGCAGAGGGATACCTTCTGGTTCCTGAAGCCGACAGCCGTCACGAGGTCGGTGTCTGTCGATCTATCAATAACATATCATTGCTCTATCATGGTGCTGAGGGATACCTTCAGGTTCCTGAAGCCGACAGCCGTGACCAGGTCGGTGTCTGTCGATCTATCAGTTACCTATCATTGCTCTATCATGGCGCAGAGGGATACCTTCTGGTTCCTGAAGCCGACAGCTGTCACGAGGTCGGTGTCTGTCGATCTATCAGTTACCTATCATTGCTCTATCATGGTGCAGAGGGATACCTTCTGGTTCCTGAAGCCGACAGCCGTCACGAGGTCGGTGTCTGTCGATCTATCAGTTACCTATCATTGCTCTATCATGGCGCAGAGGGATACCTTCTGGTTCCTGAAGCCGACAGCTGTCACGAGGTCGGTGTCTGTCGATCTATCAGTTACCTATCATTGCTCTATCATGGCGCAGAGGGATACCTTCTGGTTCCTGAAGCCGACAGCCGTCACGAGGTCGGTGTCTGTCGATCTATCAGTTACCTATCATTGCTCTATCAAGGCGCAGAGGGATACCTTCTGGTTCCTGAAGCCGACAGCCGTCACGAGGTCGGTGTCTGTCGATCTATCAATAACATATCATTGCTCTATCATGGTGCTGAGGGATACCTTCAGGTTCCTGAAGCCGACAGCCGTGACCAGGTCGGTGTCTGTCGATCTATCAGTTACCTATCATTGCTCTATCATGGCGCAGAGGGATACCTTCTGGTTCCTGAAGCCGACAGCCGTCACGAGGTCGGTGTCTGTCGATCTATCAATAACATATCATTGCTCTATCATGGTGCTGAGGGATACCTTCAGGTTGCTGAAGCCGACAGCCGTGACCAGTTCGGCGAGTTGGTCGGTCGCGGAGCCGGAGCTGACGGTACGTCGGTACATGCTGTCCAGGCCACGAATCACGCCGTCCCTCAGTTTTATCTCCTACACAATCGTATAATGTATAGTACCTATGTATCCTTTATACCTTTACATTATCTTTCCCCCTACTGTTATTGTATTGTTAAGTTTATCAACATCATCCTCATAGTCATTCGTCATAATCATCATCATCATCATCATCATCATCATCATCATCATCATCATCATCATCATCATCATCATCATCATCACCATCATCATCATCATCATCATCATCATCATCATCATCATCATCATCATCATCATCATCATCATCATCATCATCATCATCATCATCATCATCATCATCATCATCATAATAATAATAATTTAGCTTCTGTATCTATTGGGATCGATCTGTCATCACGGACAGGACTATTGTCGCCAATTAGCCTGATATCGTGTTGACAGATCGATCTCAACGCCGGGCAGGGCTCGTCGATGTCACCATCCCGCATGATGAGAACCTCGTAAAGGCCGAGAAGGACAAGCTCAGCAAGTAGGTACCTTGACTTGGCTCACGAGGTGACCGCCATGTGGGATGTTGACTCGACGATCATTGTCCCGATAGTTGTTTCGGCAAACGGTCATATAGCGAAGAGTATCGACCAACACCTGAAGAGACTCACGCTGGATCAAGGGCCAGACACAGAAGGCAGTACTCCTCGACACGGCACGCATTGTGAAGAGGTTCCTCTCTCTGCAGCCCTAACCACCGGTAGCTTGAGCCCTGCCCCGCTGGCTGCCGGCGGCACTCGTAAGTTAGGTTTTTTATAATGTTTATTTTTTGTATTAGTATTATTATTTTACTTTTATAATTAAATATTTATTGTAAAATACCTAATTTACAGAAATTTAAATAAATATCGAGTATAATAATCATCATCATCATCATCACCATCATCATCATCATCATTATTATCATCATCATCATCATCATCATCGTCATCATCATCATTATCATGTCACAGCGGGCAAAGGCGGTCGAATCGGTAACAATAGGGGTATAAATAGACCTATACTTTTTTACCAACTAGGTAAAGTTTTTAAACCAATAAAGCAGTACTAAAAAAAACTACAGTAAAAGGTAATGGAAGGTCGATTTCATGGATAGTACACGGTAAAGTTTTGGTTTCGATACAGAGGCCCTAGACAAGATGTATGTCTCGTCGAATACTACGTTAATTCCGTAAATTTTGTCAGTTTTCGAAAAGCATTTACGTTAGCGTTAAGCCACTTATCTAGCCTCAGCACATTCCAGCGCTCAGTTTTTCCCCATGAGCTTACCAGACCATTGACAGCGAACAACGAGAAGCGGGGAATCTTGATACTGGACGCGTTGAGCTGCCGCAGCCGCCAGCGCGCAGTCGACAGCACTTTGTCAGCGAACTGGTTTAGTACAACCACCTTTTTATTGTCATACTCCCTAAAAAACATTTATTTTTTTATGCCATAGAAGAGACAAACGAGCGCAAAGCCCACTTGATGATAATTCGGATCTCTGACCCATAAACATTTGCATTCCCATGACTACTTACAATATTATGATCGCAAATGTGCTGTCAACCCTGAGGACTAAGATAGAATGCCTCTGCTAGTGCAATGCGAATACTGCTGCTTGGCGGTAGGTTACAACTACAAGATGGTCGTAGCGACCCGAACGCAAGCTGCACCTGCACAAGGTCCTACCACCATTCAAACATCAATGCATCCCTGAAAAATATCCCGGAACGAGTAAAACCAAAGAGCTGCCAATACCCTCGCTAGTGATATCCACCATGATTGACCTTGAGCTACTCGTATCCTGATGTGTCCTGCGATCCTTATGAGTTTGTCGGTCTACCATGTATTAGCTCGCGTAAATTGGCTGTCGAGATATGTTGGCCAGTCAAGAACCTTTCTGCCCAACCCAACGGCCATCGGTTCTACGAGGAAAAATTGTGCCGCTAAGCTGCAGTATTTGCACTGTTGTCTTCCGGAAAGATAGCCGATTAAATTACTAGTTTAAAGGCATTTCGTCTTAGTCCTCATCATCAGGGCTGGCTACATATTTGTTATCTAAAGTCCGCAACTGTTCATTGACCTAAAAGCCTACTTACCACGGACCCTGTGAGTCCGTTTGTCGTCTTCATGTGTAAAAATAATCGTCGTGTTAGTGATGACATATCTAAAAAACCGGCTAGGTGCGAGTCGAACTCGCGCACCGAGGGTTCTGTTCCGCCGCATAATAGGTACTATTATATTCCGATTTGAATTCGATTTCGAATCGTATCAGTGGGAGCCAACTCGCACTTGACCGGACTTGAAAAGGTGATCTTTTCCGTTAAGTTACTCATATGTCAATTGTTATTAAATTATGTCATCATTTGTACAACGAAAAACATTCTTCGATTTCAAGATAATAATTTTGATTTATTAGAAAACACAATAATAGTACTGAGGTGACACTGGTCGCTCGGTCTTTAGCTATATATATGTACAATATACTGTGGCTCGGTGCAGTTTTAACTTACTGAACTTTGGAGTTAGTTTTGGCGCCGCCCAAACCGAAGAAGATGAGGAAATCGTTGAAGTAGTCCTTCAGCCACCGGTCCAGGTCGTTCCGCAACCTGAGCAGGTATTCCTCTGGACAACCATATTTGTATTATTTACAAATCCATACTATATCATCATACCCACCATAGAACGGTGTCACAGAGACATTTATGAAATAATTTCTTTGACACTTCTTACTACTTGAATCTTAACGTCACAGTGACACAGTTCTATGTTGGTTCAGGGTTCTATTGGGCTGATTGTACAAGTAGTTAACTTGCATGCAATTTCATCCAGGCATAAGCATACAGTTCGCAGCCCCCCGCGGCCCCTCCCTCATATAGCATGCCAGTAAATCAAATTGCATGTGATCTTCTAGCTTGCCATATACAGGCATGCCAGTTAGTGTATACACATGAAAGTAGATAGCACTTGCAAGGAGCTGTTATACAAGTGTGTTAGCGACGTATTCCCGGCTTTATTAATGCAAAAGTAATAGTTTGTTTTTTACGCTTTCGCAGCTTAACCACTAAACCGATTGGAATCAAATTTGGTATGAATATAGGTTGAACCCTAGAAAAGGACACATTGTTTATCCCACAACATTTAGTTTTATCCCAGGAAAATATAGTTTTCGGGGGAATAGCGATAAATGAGTCCTAGATTTATATTGTGTAGTAAATGTTTTAAACACAAAATACTTTGGAAGTCAATTTAAAGTTCATCATCATCATCATCATGTCAGCCGAAAGACGTCCACTGCTGGACATAGGCCTTTCGCATCCACCGCGTAACCCGCGATCTTTACAAGGTCGTCACTCCATCTTGTTGGAGGCCTACCTACAGCTCGTCTCCCGGTCCGCGGACGCCAGTCAAGAACCTTCTGGCCCATCGGCCATCAGTCTTGCGAGCAATGTGCCCCGCCCACTGCCACTTAAGTTTGGCTATTCTTCGGGCTATGTCGTACCTTAGTTCTACTGCGGATATCATCATTTCTGATTCTATCACGCAGATAAACCCCGAGCATATCCCTCTCCATAGCCTCTGAGTAACTTTGAATTTAAAGTTGATTGAGCAAATTTCCATCTAAAACTAGCGACATTGACAAAATGAATGGAATGACATAGGCAAACGCCCCCTGCGTCCTTTGTCCTATGTCATTCCATATGCTATTCCACAGGAGGCGGTCTGTTGGACTACATAATGGGAACTGGAACTACATAATGGGAATGGGAAATGCATTTATTGGACTTCGTTACGTTTAGGGTATATGTTCAATAAATAAAACAGCCGTTGCGGTGGTCACATGGAGAATGTTATGTAATAAAAGCTTTTACCGGAAGGAATGACTTTACCAACCTAATATAATTAAATATAGAGAATATGTTCTGTTGGTGTTGCCAACAAGGGTCATAGTCGAATAGCCTGTGGCCCACGCCAAAAATGGCGTGGAGGGAGATTCTCTGGGTTTTTAGTGGGTATTCTTTCCCTGGGTCCCCCCGGACTCCTATGGTATATATGTGAACTGCAGCAATCACCTAAACAACAAGATAGACAAGGCAACAATCGCTTTCTGGCAGTGTCGCAGGATGGTAGGTAAAACCTGGGGACTACACCCCAAAATCATCCTATGGCTCTACACGTCAGTAATACGACCAATCATAGCCTATGGTGCGGTAGTCTGGTGGCCACGCACCAGACTCTCCACTGTGGAAGCAAAACTACAACGACTCCAGAGACTAGCCGGTATGGCAGCCACCGGATGCATGCGGACTACGCCCACAGCATCCCTGGAAGCCCTGCTCGACCTCCCGCCACTGCATCTCTTCATCCAGCAGGAAGCGGCAGCGACAGCGGTACGTCTTAGGAACTTGCACCTGTGGAGACCCGCCAGGGTACCACACACCGAAATTCTCTACGAAGCGGTCAATGAGGAGCCGCTCATAGAGGCAGCCACCGACAGAATACCAAAACAGTTCATCTTCGACAAGAAGTACAAAATACAACTGCACGAGGATCCGTGGGAAGGCCTCAACCCCAGGGAAGTAAGGATCTTCACAGATGGATCCAAGACAAAGTCGGGATCCGGAGCAGGTACTTTTTCGGAAGACCTAAACATACATATCTCAACGCCATTAGGAGCCCACAGCACAGTTTTCCAGGCTGAATGCGTGGGCATCATCATGGCTATAACAGCGATCGAGCAAAGGAAGGTAAAAGATCTCCCTATCCGAATACTCTCCGACAGCCGATCAGTTCTCCAAGCCCTACAATGCTACACAGCAACATCAGGGCTAATATACGAATGTCACAACGCCCTTTCTAAGGTATGTAACATCAACCCCATCACCCTACAGTGGATTAAGGGACACAGTAACTCTCGAGGTAATGACGCGGCGGACGTACTCGCGAGAAGGGGCTCAGAAACGGAACTAATAGGTCCTGAACCATTTCTGCCCCTGCCGACCAGCTGGCTGCGGAACAAGCTGCGCCAAGTCACCAAGGAAAAGCACCAACACTACTGGAGCAACCTAAACACCTGCAGGCAAAGTAAGGAAGCCCTTCCGATAATCAATCCCGGATTATCGCGTAAGCTACGACTCCTCAAAAGGGCCCAACTCCGATTACTAACTGGAGCCATAACTGGCCATGCCTTGTTTAACAAACACTTGTTCACATTAGGTGTTACAGACAGCCCCCTGTGCAGAGCCTGTATGACGGCGGAGGAAACCGCGGCCCACGTCATCATGGAATGCCCTGAGGTGGCAACATACCGGGCACGTCAACTCGGAACACCGAGGTCGCTACCGGAAGCCGTCGGCAACATCAAGGGTTTGCTAGGCTTCCTGGTAGAACTGGGTTGGCAAGAGTAGTGCCAAAACCCAGCACGCAAAAAAGGCGCATACATTAAGTCGTCGAGTTGCGGAAACCAGCCCGCTCTAACCTATAACCTATAACCTATATATGTGAATGCATTTCCCCAGCGAAAGAAAAGGAATGCTGGTCTCAGAAACGTCGAAAAGTCACAAGGCATTTTCAACACGATATATTTGTATTGTAGATATTTATACCTTGCCAACCCAATACTAAAATAAGTAGAATTCTTTTACTGTTAAAATATGCCACTTTCATTTATAAACTAAAAATATCCCTAATTAAGAAATGTTACTCCACATTGCAATAATACCTTGAAAATAATTAATTATATAGATGGGTAATTATCTCAACCACATTTTTTGAGCGGCGGACGTGATAATGGGGGTGTAAAGTACATGTATTGGAAAACTATTTATTTTATAAATAATCTTACTCAAAGTACCATATTGAGCCAAAGTTAAAATTATTATTAACTTATTATATTTATCGTAAAAAAATATTTTCAATCCAAAATCAATTTTGGTGTCGTGTCCTGTACTTCCCGCATATACTGATATGTCGTGGTACAAACTTATTAAGCCTCAACTAGACTTATATTTTAGTTATCTGTATTCCTTATTAGTTGAGGTATTTTAAAATGCATCAATTATTGCATTTGCAAGTAAAAGGAACCTGGGAGCAGTGTAAATAAAACTGTCCAAGCGAAATAGTTAATTTTGGTGGTGAATATTGAAATTGATTTTATGATCGAACGAAACGTGATTAAACAAACAAATATAGCGTCAGATGTTCGTTCAGTTTCACTCCAGCAATAGACGGTGAAAGATTTGTACCATCTTTCTGCGTCTTCCCGCTAAGCACATAAGTATCTAATTTTGGTGGTATGAAATACACTTTATTAATCGTGATAACTTAGATAAGTCATTATTTCGCAAAAAATTTTGTTGTGTGATAGTTTTTTCAAGTATGTTTATGGTGTCTTTTTAACTGTAACGAGTTAAGTTTTTGTTAAACTAAAACATTTGTTTTTAATTTAAAAAAAAATTTTAATTTTATAATTTTGGTGGTACAATTTTGGTGGCTTTTGCGAAACACCAAAATTATCAAAATTTCTGGTCTCCACCAAAATTATTTAAACAACAAATAATCATTATTTATTATATAAGAAACTTACGTTTTGGATTTTCAAAAATAACAAGGAAGATTCCCTAACGATTATATTTTAATTAGCCCGATATGTTATTATTGATCGTGAGTTTTTCTAAGAAAAGTAATTTTGGTGGATAATAACAATTTTGGTGGTACATAATTAGTAAAATCGTTATATCTTAAAAAACACTTGGTATAATAAAGGGCCATTTTAACACTGTTTTTATAATGACTAATGACGTCATTCAAACGTTTAATTGTAAACCCTACTAAGAAAATAAAAAATACCACCAAAATTAGGATAATTTGACGCTTGTTGAAATTCACCCAGATGTTTAAGAAAGTAATTCAAACAATCCTGTTTTTTTGTGTTAATGTAAATATATACAAAATTACAGATGTATATAGAAAGAGAACTTGATTTTATATTTTCATCTCACTAGCTCGGAAAGCCCTTTTTGTTTGTTTGTTTCTATTGAGAAAATCGCTTTTGAAGTGTGAAGAAAGAGTTTTGACATTTCGCTGCATAAATACAAAAGCGCCACAAATCAAAAACAAATATAGTTTAATTTAAAACCTAAAGTAAATAGCATTCCGAATTTAAATGCAACACGAACACATTTTGGTTTGTGTCGCTGTTGTATTTCAGCAACGATTTGAAGGCAGCTTTAGTGATATTTGACAGCTAACAAAACGTAAAACGTTAAAACCGCTGA
This sequence comes from Acleris literana, assembly GCA_946894065.1. Lineage (NCBI taxonomy): Eukaryota > Metazoa > Arthropoda > Insecta > Lepidoptera > Tortricidae > Acleris > Acleris literana. The sequence continues at coordinate 6,541,073 of OX335678.1, forward strand.
ATTTTTAACATCACAATTAATGAATTGCATCGAGAAAAAATACTAAATACAGTCTTACAACTTTATTTTAATTCATAAATATTAGCATTCAACATTAATCATCATTCTTGTTGTAAAAACGGATAAAATGTTCTGACAGTCCAAGTAAGTCGATGTGCGAACAAAATGCATCCGAAATAATAAAAAAAAAACTTAAGTCAAAACTTTTTAATTAAGCCGTCAACGCATAGAGGTAGTAAAGCAGTTTTCCTTCATCTTTGCGTCAACGTTAAATATTCGCATGTTTTTCTAGTTTGTTTTGTTATTAAAAATGAGTGATTCGAGTGACGAAAGACGTATATACACCTGTGGAATTACGGGAAACCGTGCAAAATGCGGAATTGAGCTTATTTGCCTCGCTATAGTGAGGTGAAAAGTTTTGTGTTATACACGGGTGAAAAGTTATTTTACGTCTCGTGTGTTGAAACACTCGCTACGCTTAGGATTCTATTTTTGAACCACTCGCTTCGCTCGTGGTCAATCATAGAATCCTTTTGCTAGCTCGTGTTTCAAATGAAAACTCGCAGGTAAAATACAACTTTCCCCCCTTGTATAACAAATAACTATTTATATTTTGTAACTCTTTAATTTGTTGAATACCAGTTTTGTTATAATTCTAAGTTAATATCTTTTATTAAGTTTTACCCGACTGTGGCAAAGCCCAAAAGGAGGGTTATGTGTCATAGGCTAGAGAGGCACTAGAGTGTCATAGGTTATATTAAAATTATTTAAAATCATAATGGCGGATTTTTGACTAACATTATGTTGACGACATTATTCAAACAGCAAGGGTTTTCAAAGCATGCTTATTGTTACTAGCTTTCGCCCGCGACTCCGTCCGCGTAGAAGTCGTTTACTGCTGCTCTATCGGGAACTGTCCATTTTTCCGGGATAACAATTATCCTATGTCCTATTCCAGGGCCTATCCAATATGTGTGCCAAGTTTCATCTCGATCCGTTCAGTGGTTGAAGCGTGAAAGACGGACAAACATACACACTTTCACATTTATAATATTAGTATGGATATGGATGGATACCCTGATAGGGTCCATGTTTAGCACTATACTACACTGTCAGACCACTGTAAATACCAAGGATGCAATAAATTTAATATGAATATGAATATGTTCTTCTTTTTTCCCGCCTCTCCTCTGCCTAGAAGTTTTTTATCGCTATTTTCGCGGGAACTGTAGTTATTAGGGATAAAATGGAACCATGTTACTCACTGGCAGAAAAAAAAACACCATGAATCGTTAGCTGCTGGAAAAACCAACGAATTGGTACTTTCTTATGTATAATATTCAGTAGCGAACTTTGTTTAACTTACGTATGTGCTCGTTGCCTAATCTTATTGGCGCCGTGTTGTTTTCGCCAAGATACTGAAATGGTCAAATATAAGAGGGTCATTTAACCTCCTATGCTCCGACGGTCTTTTATGTTATGTCGTAGTATTGCGTGAGGTATTGTGAGGATGGATGAGAGTGACAAGGAACCCGTCTGTCCGTCTGTCCGTGGTTTAACTCAGGGACTCTTCGAACTACAAATCTGTAATTTGGCAAAGTTATACATTTAAATTACTTAGACAAAGTTGTTTAATTTAATTTCTTACAAGTAAAGCAAAGGTAAAATATAATAATTACATTACGACGTTGAGTATGAGGTTCATTAGATAGCTCTTAAAAAAATCATGTACACGTTAATAACCTTTTTTATAGATTTGGGGGACCGTTTAGGAAATATGAATTCGAAACGTGTAATTTTTCGTGTAAAATCTCGAAAATATTTTTACCGTGTTGAAAAGAGGCCTTGATTGGTTCTTGAGAAACAGGCGGCTAAAGTGTTTATACATAATAATATTTAAAATACATACTTTGGTGCAATCATTATTTCATTATTCACGTATTCTCTCTATAATTTCAAAACAGTTTTCTGACAACAACACCAATAATGGGCACTGTGAAACTGTTTTCATTACTTGTCCGTGTTATGGCACTTGTGCCATAAATTCTTAATTATGTAGCAGATGCATAAACTTGGGTATTTTGGGTAAGTAGAATATACAGTACAAGAGGTCTAAATAAGTGTTTTGGGTCCAGGTTAAGTCGGTGTGTCTAGACTACAATATGAGTGTATAAGACCGCCTGAGAGAGAAGTATTAAACCCGAAGGATGTCTTGTAATGTAAGTAATATTACCCGCATTAGTATTTCCTTAGGTTTCAAAGCAGAGGCGATGTTCTCGATGTAAAGCCGGTCGTGGAGTAGCCGGTAGTAGCCTTCCATTTCGTAGCTGACGTCTTTCAACAGGAACCTACCGGAAGTAGAGGATAATACCGATTAATAAATATGTATACATATCAGGGAATCATCTCACACAAATTAACCAAGTAGCAAAATAAGCTCTAGACTTGTCTTATACTGCGGTCTAAAAGAAAGAAGCAGTAGAAAAGTATGAAGTCCATATGCGCAATTGCGCATAGTACCTTTTTGTGTCGGTAAGCATGTATGGGTGCTAGAGCACGATAAGCATACCTATAGAGTAATACCTATAAACACATTAAAAACACATAAAAACATCCAAGATTTAGGTACAAAACTACAAATACTCGTGCTCACACAAATATTTGCCATTAACGGGAATCAAACGGTAAGAAGAATATTGATTAGGTTAGCTTTATAAGAAATTTCTTTCGGTGAATTTGAAATTCGACGAAATGGTCCAGAAACAGACGGCCGCACTCAGGAGCTCGTTAATGACGATTAAGTTCTTCCTAAGTGACGATTTTTCATACACATTCTTGAAAAAGGAACGACTTAACTGTCACTAAATTGGCCCGAGTACGGCAGTAAGTGTACTAAAGGATACAATTATTATAAATAAGGTCACGAGGGTACACTCACTCAACCTGCCCATAGGTGGGCCGGTAGAACAGCACAGAGAGGTCCGTGACGGTGACGGTGCGCTCGTAGTGGCCGGACAGATGAAGGTCGTTCAGCGACAGCCTCGCTGTGAGCCTCAGTTTCTTCAGGTCGTTGTGCAGGTAGTTCACGCGGAACCGCGTGTTGTTGCGCAGCTTCAGACGGTGGAAGAACCTGGGAAACAACTATAATGTCACCACGTTCATATGTACTATCTGAATTCTTCTTGGCCGAAACAAACGAATCGTGTCCCTTGGGCTGTGAGCACTGTGTTAGGTTCATGTAAGCTACTGTTTTTACGGCATTACGGCATTGCTAAGAAGAACTCAGCTGGTACATATGTGGTGACAATGTGTTGGTTTTCCCATGTTCTTCCACCGCCTGAAGCAGCTTCTGACAGTGGAAGATCCTGAGGAAACCACCACATTGTCACCACGTTTCATGTGTATCATCTGACTTTTTCTTGGAAACGCATTTGCAGTCTTATTATTATTTATTTAATAAGTACAATACTAATTAAAAACAAAAATTAAACATTGCCCCACAAAACTGGAGTAACAGTTTGACTGTGGGAACGGCAGTCTTTAGGTAAGGCTTACATTAATTAAATAGCAGAACTATGCTGTACACAGTAACAGTAGGTACGAGAACTAAACATACATAATATTATATAAGTTCTAGGTAATGCTTTTTTTAAAGTCTCTTGAAATCATTAAATTTATATTTCGAGGTGCTTAAGATATCCTAAAAGTTTTCGTATCTCCTGATTTTGATTATAATAAATCATAATCTAAGTAGGTAAGCTGCTATTCCGTACTAAGTTTTTTATATTTAGCACTAACCATGAGACGCGCTCCGACACCGAGAATTAAGTCAAATAGCTAAATGACCTAAAGCCTTAAAAAAATGTACTGACGTATCCAAGTAGTAAAGAAACACTTGTATAATTTGTCAAACAAAAGTTAAGAACACGTTACCCTCCTGTAAGGCTCAGTTTTATTGGTGGATAGCCCGCATGGTTGTAGCAATCCTTTGACGAGTTTTTTTGACATTATTGAGCTGGGACCTATTTTACGCAGAAACTCCAAATCTGCTGCTTCATTCAGTGGTTACTACTTGAGAATATTTCAGTTCCACCCGTCACGGTCACCTTAACCTTCTTAGAAGGTTGAGATGACCATAGACATGTGCGCCGCACCGGTTTCACGCCGCCGCTGACATGTTTCCTATGCCGCGTCGGCGTACGGCGTCGGCGTGAACGGCGTGAAACCGGTGCGGCGCAAATGCCATTGCCAAACTATAAGGTCAGATGGGGCAAGGGCGTGAACGGGTTAAGTGGTTGGTTTCACGCCCTTGCCCCACCTGACCTTACTAAAAACGTTTTTATTTATTTGAGAACATATACAAAATACGAAACAAAAATATACTACTAAAACTCTCAAACGAAAATAACATTATTGTAATTATCAACGCAACGTTAGAGAATACGTCCATTGAAAGGAGATCCCTACTCAAGTATTAATGACCGCGGAGATATTCTTTCCATTTCTTTTGCACGGTATTGCTAGAAGCCAAATTTGAATAAAGACGTTATCTTTTACTAGGGGCCATTTCCGGTGCGAAAAAGGTTCTCAAGACAAAGAATTTTCGAATACAACTTTATCTCGTTTCATTTTGGAAAAAGGACGTCCGCGGTAGCCTTTATCAAGAAGACGGAAATACTGTATGTACGTCTATTTCATTGGCTTACTCTGCAGGCTAAACGGCTTGATGGATTTTAACACGTGAGTTATCATTAGATTTGTCTTGATTGTGGGAGTGATATAGGGATATTTTAATCAAAGTTATGAGAGAGAGAGGAGGATATTTTTTTTAACGTATTTTGTAGACGACAATATCAAAAAATGCAATCGGGTTTTTAAAGCTTGCTTTTTATTATAATTAGATAATCTATCAGTTTAAAGATATCAATTTGACATACGAGTATACCTAACATGACATCTTATTCATGCCTTGATTCATAAACTCTTTTATCTACACTCATATCATAAACCCTCTATGAGGCATTCAGAAACCGCAAATTATGACCAGCATAATAATCAACTCTGTTGTTAGAGCAATTTTTTTATCTGCGGCAGTAAGCTTATGGATTCATAAGAACATCAATTTCGATGTTCTTATGACATTCAAATTTCGAACATCTCTGAAAAACAAATAAATTTGATTTGACCTCTATTCTAATATCTGTCAAGATGACGTTTAGTTCGAAATGAATTGTCAATTTGCATACAAATTGGACAAATGTCGCACGTAAGTAAGATATCGAACAATATGAAAGTTGGAGCCGACTCTAGTTTGTCTCTGAATTAAAAAAAACTATGACATCTGTCAGAAAACTTTTCAATCTTTTCATTACCGCCATTACCGGTTCAAATTAAATATGCGGCTACTGAATGCATCATGGAGGCTTACAATTTATGTGGGTAGATAGACTAGACTTACAGTACGGATTGAGGCATCCGCATCATCTGATAGCCTCCGAGGTTGATTCCGGCCGGGATCAGGTTCGGTTCCCCTCTGAACCGCTGCAGCGCGCGCTCCGCTATGGAACGCGTCTTCAACATAGTCTGAACAGACAAACTATAACATTATTTTATAAATAGCGTTAGTTATAAACATACATACACACAAACAATGGCGCCTCTTTCCCGTGGGGGTAGGCAGCGACAACTTCCTTCCACTTACTACCATCCAGTCAAACATCCTTCGCTTCCTCCACACTCATGGGTAGACCCCGGATTTTTGTGGCATTGATGTCACAATAGGGAAGTTTGGGGTGTAAATGGAACGGTGTTAATTAATACGAAAAACTTCAAAAACTAACGGTTATTAACCGAATAAATTCTAATGAAGAGTTTTATTAGAATGTATTCGCTTATTCGATAGGCATTCACGATAAAAATTACCTAGTCAATTGATCAGTATCATCTTTTGGTATATTACTGCAAAACATACATTAGTACATTAAATTGGCTTTGGTGTATTCGGCCGCTCACTTTTCGTTCGTTAAAAGCCAGTTTTAACGTACAAATGTATGATTTGAAGTAATATACCGAAAGATAATGTTAATCAATTGACTAGGTAATTTTTATCGTGAATGCCTACCGAAACTCTAATAAAACTCTTTATATAAATTTATTCGGTTAATAACCGTGAGATTTTCGTATTAATTAACACCGTTTGATTTACTCCCCAAATTACTCTATTATGACGTCTTTGCCACAAAAATCCGGAGTCTACTGATAAGTCTCTTCATATTTATACACGTGCGTTGGTTTAGGGTACTCCTGACCTGGCTTTTTCTTAATTACGTCCCCGATCTGATCATGGAACGTTCGCCTTGGCCTTCCCCTTCCAACATTCCCATTAACTCTTGCCTAAAATATCTGTTTTGTTAATCTCACTTCATCCATTCCCTCCACATGACCAAACCACTCCAGCATAATAGTTATACAAATCCTATAAAATAAGTTATAGTTCAGGCAATATGAATTGGCGGTCTGTAATTATCACTAAGATCTTTTTGTTAATATCAAACAAAAGGTAATTGTAAAACTGCCCTCGTTCATCGAACAGCACAAAGGTTGAAAGGTTAAGGTAAGGGTTAGGTCCGGTAAGTCTTAACGCAGAAAAAAAGATCGCAATGTACCTAGATAACAGACGGCCAAATCCTATTTCCTTAACTATATAGTAACATGAAAAGAAAAATTTGTTTTTTCTGGGGCCCGTTCCAGAATGCCACTCTGCAATTCTGCACACCACAAATCCCACTCTTCAATCGTATTTCTGTTCCACAAAGCTATTGCAGAGTTGAAGAGGAAGAGTCAAGTGCAGAGTGTGGATTTGTGGATTTGCAAAGTATTTCTGTTCCACAAGACAAAATTGCAAAGTTGAAGAGGCAGAGTTAATACAAAGTGTGGATTTGTGGATTTGCAAAGTAGCTTTTAGGAACAGACTCTTGGCAGAGTTTAGGTACAAATTACGCAGAGTGTTTTCTGGAACACGTTTGCTCTGTACTTTGCATTATCGTGGATTTGCAAAGTGCAGAGTGCAGAGTTGCAGAGTGGCTTTCTGGAATGGGCCCCTGGACTCCGCAAATCGGCGCGGCGCACATGTCTACTATCAATCCGCGCCTCTGCGAACATGCTAGAAGCGCTATAAAGATTTAGGACGGTGTTCTATCCGCTTGCCTCTATTATTTTTGGGTATTTTAATCTAAATCGTTGCGTTGGTTTTACTACTATACTTAAAGAATTCGGTCTTTATGTAATTTTTAGGTGTACCAGGAATATAATGAACATTGGCATATTCCGGAGAGTATTAATTTTTACGCAGATTCCAAACAAAATAGTGGCGCCCTCGTTTGACATATTTATTTTCATCTCACTGGCTCGGAAAGCCCTTTTTGTTTGTTAGATATAATATTGAGAAAATCGCTTTTTATCCACATGTGGAGAAAGAGTTTTGACATTAAAAGGCAGCTTAAGTGATATTTGTCAGCTAACAAAACGTAAAACGTTAAAAGTGCTGAATTTTAAACATCACAATTAATGAATTGCATCGAGTAAAAAACACTAAATACAGTCTTACAACTTTATTTTAATTCATAAATATCAGCATTCAACATTAACCTTCATTCTTGTTGTAAAAACGGATAAAATGTTTTGACAGTCCAAGTAAGTCAATGTGCGAACAAAACGCTTAAAAAACTTAAGTCAAAACTTTTCAATTAAGCCGTTAACGTTAAATATGCGCATGTTTTTCTAGTTTGTTTTGTTATTAAAAATGAGTGATTTAAGTGACGAAGACGTATTAACCCTGTCGAATTACGGGAAACCGTGCAGAATGCGGAATTGAGCTTATTGCCTGAAAAATCCCGTTTATGGTACAAACCCTTTTTCTTATTTTCCTCGCTGTAGTGAGGTGAAAAGTTTTGTGTTATACACGGATGAAATAGTACATTATTGCCTAGGCATGGAAGTAGGCAATTGCGGGCTGAGTATTGGATTAAACGGACGAGCTTGCGAGTCCGTTTAAAAATACGAAGCCCGCAATTGCTGTTCCTGCCGAGGCAAATATAGTGCTTTTCTCAAAAATCGCAAGAAAAAAATTGTGTTGGAGTCAAATCTTCATCGCTTGAACTCATTTTTTGAATTGCATACAAACAGAAACTTCATGTAAAAAAACCATCACTCCTTACCGCCTTTTTGTTTATGACAAGGAGAAACGCAATTCTTGTTTTAAAAAAAACATAAGCTATTCCAGGCACAAATAAAAAAGTTATGTTTCGAGTAAAATTTGGATGTATAAGACTTGTGCCCTCATTTTATTACGGCCCTTTTCACTTTTTAAAAAGTTACAAGGTAGATAGTAATGGAATTTGTATGCAACATTGCGGGCTCGTATAGCGAGCACGCAATGTTTTTTTTTTTAATTTGAGAACTGTCAGTAAATTATGTCCTTCGCGTCTCAATATGTAGATAGGAATGTCAACATTTCCGGACATTTTTGAGAAAAGTTATTTTACGTCTCGTGCGTTGAAACACTCGCAGGTAAAATACTACTTTCCCCCCTTGTATAACAAATAACTATTTTTTGTTCAGCCTATTATATACCTTTAAGCGGGTGAATAAAGATTTCAAACTCACCTCGAGCATTTCTTTGTCGAAATTATCCATGCCCACCGTTTTTTCAAATTCTTCGAGAGCACTAGCGTATGTTTCTGTAATTTTAATGTTTCATGTTAACCTTTGGTAGCATAAGTACCTAGCTGGGGCACACTCCCGAGAGGATCCTGGGTTTGAAGTAAGTGAAGTAAGAAATGGAATTACCGGCCGGATGTAAAACCGGCCATTCCAACCTTAATGGTGACCTTGTCAAAGTAATTTCAATTACAGGAATTTCGCTGTACCTACCTATAGGGAGGACAGTTGAGATGGGTCAGTAAGGGTAGCTACTAGATCCCTTGCTGCCACGCGAAAAGGCACTTAGAAGACCTTTACTCAATTTTTAAGTGATAAGAATCGACCTTAAGAATAAGAATAAGAATAAGAAATGTTTTATTGTCACACACCAAGAAAATTTACAAATAGAAAGTAAAATTTATGACATGAATATGTTCTAAAATTATCTCAGTCGTGTGACAAAAGGAGCGGGCTCAGCGTGTGCTGCGAGCGCGGGCGCAGCCGCGTCTGCGCAGCGCTGGTTTTCAGTCCGCTCCTTCACACACACACATTATAAATAATAAAAACAAAAGCCCTGCTTACTCTTTGCAACATATATATTTAAAAAAAACATCATATTTAAAACCAAACACAAAAACAATAATTAAAAAAAAAATGGCTACAATGAGATCTTTCTGAGGTAGTAAGGTACCTTCATTAGTTTACTTTTAGCGAATTATATATTTCAACTTTTCATAAATGGAATATTTTTAATATTTGAATAATACTGAACTACTTATAATCGTTGAAGTTCAACTGCTTGTTAAATAACATAATGCGCAATTTATTTTTAAAACTAGGTTGGGATATATTTTTTCTTAAAGGCGGTGGAAGATCATTCCAGATTTTAGACGCCATAAATTTCAAACTGCCTCGAAAACCTGAATTGATATGTTGTGGAATACTCGCTTTGTTCTGAACCTTACTGCGAGTATTCTGGTTATGAACATCTTTCATCCATTGGATCTTCCCGAACAAATAGTGCGGCTTTTTTGTTGACACGACACTGTGAACCAGGCTAGCTATATGTAACTCTCAGTGGGGCTCCGGCTTTAAGACTTAGTAAAAGGGTTCCCGTTAGAACCTTTTGAGTATGGAACAAGCGTTGAAAATAAAATTCAGCTTACCGTTCAATTGATTTAGTTTTTTGAAATATTCCCCAGTTCTCAACGGTAACCAGCAGTGCTTATTATTAACTTTACTTCTCATTTTTAAATTTCTGTTTGAAAGACTATCTAAATCGCTGTCCGATCCAGTGTCTGTTTCGCTGATTGTATCCTCCGAATTGTCGCCGATTGGCTGCAAGGGTTCATCTCCCGCCCGTACATTGTTGGGCGTACCGGAAGAAGCACCCTGGCGATGCATTGGAGGTAGCTTTTTGTGCACGCTGTTGCCTAAAATATAAACATTTATGTTAATGTTTAGAATAACTTGAATTAAAAAGCAAGCTTTAAAAAAACCGGCTGTTGTTGCTAACCAACTTTAAATCGTTATAAATCCTAAATTATCGTTCAAAATGAAAAATGATTAAAGAAACCTAAATATGATTCAATGATACCCCATTTGTCACAGTTCGTCGTTTTTTTTTTTTCTTTTTTACAGTATGGCGTCTAGTTGCCGCCATATTGAATTTTAAACACTGTCATAATCTTTAGTGACACTCACGAGATTAAGACAAATCGATTGAAATAAGAATCATCAAACTCGGTCCACGCGTTTAGTTTCTAGAACGCCACAAAGGAACAAACATACATATATAGGCTGTGAAACACAATACCCTCCGGCAGTCGGGTAATAAAAAAGGTTTACAATAACTGCAACAGAATTAGGTAGACACAAGGTGTCCCAGGAACTCCTCTCAAGTGTACGTGTAGGACATCACAAGGTTCTGTGATTAAATTTGTACGCGAATTTAGTGAAACTTCAGTGAAAATAATGGTTCTGGCTAAATTTGTGTGTTTGTAATAAAATCGTTGGGCTACTCAATTTTCCTTATAGTGAGTCTTGCATATAGCATTACAATTTTAATTCATTTTTCAAGCATGCCAAAAATAAACTGCTTATTGTAATTTTTTGGAGTTGTACCTACTGCTGTGATGTTTTATGCATAGTGCCAGTTCTTATGAATTCTTGCAGACGACGCGTTTTTTGTGACAAAAAGCTCGAGAAATCTTGAGAACAGAATCTCTAATGCAGCACGTTTGCTCAGGTTTTTTTTTTGAAATTATTTGTTACAGATCGATCAACAACCCTAGATCAATATAAACCATTACTGGGACTATTCCAACTTGTTTAAGTCCATCGTGCTTGTGTAAACTAATATTGTCGACGTTATACCTAGTATCTCTTCAGTTTAGTTTGTGACGCGTATTTTGCGACTATCTTAATTTGTAGTTGGGTAGGTAGGTACTTTTATATTTGATACCTCTTTGATACTTGCATGTATTCATGCTATGATTGTGTGTACCGAACTGCAATTAAACAACTTTGTACGCTAATCGCTAGTAGATATAAAAGCGTAAATTAGAAACGACCTAACAAGCTTATTACATATAAGACTTAAGATTTATTCCTTTCTGACTTCAAATATCTTGAAGATTATGTAGTAAATGAAAATACTGACCTACATTGCCGACTCGTCTGTGAATGTATTTACACTGTGCTAAATGTATGACACTAAAAATAAAAAATATAATTTTAATTCTCGCGCGTCTGCTGTGCATCATTGATTTGTAAATGTTCTGTGTGCGGAGCGGAGTCAACAAAGATATGTCGGCGTTTTCATTAATTCTTATCAGAATTTGATTAAAGCAACTGCTTATTTCAGTTTCAATCCAATCCAATTAACTTTTCGTTGTAATAAAATGTGTAGTTTATTTCCGTTTTTAAGATATGCCCCTGTACATAGTTTTAATATGTTGAAGTTTGCGTATTTGCTAATATTTACTGTGTTTATTACTATTAAAGATGTGAACTGTACTATACGTGACACTTTGTCGTCATATTATACTTCTGGTTTGTTTTATTCATGCATGGTACCATGATGATTTTAAGGCATACCTAATCTTAAATTAAAAAAATAATTACAGATTCGCTAAAGTCGTTCAAAGAAGAATGGCAGCACTACAAGAGAGCTTACGAAGATGCAGTTATATTGGTAAATCGCATTATTTACAAAATCAAATTCATGTAGGTACTCAATCTGCATCGGGAACGCGTGGGAACTGAGTATTTGTTTATCAAATGTCAATTAAAAAAATCCTTTTGAAAAACGAGTATTTTTATAGATATTGAACACTACATTTTTGTAAACTTTAAAGTTTTGGCTACACTAGTAGTATATTTATTGAAACAAGAGGCGACATGCAGGATCTGTCAGGAAACCGAGGAGGCAATGCACATCCTCTGCTCATGCGGACCACTAATGTGCAACAGAAGTATCTACCTAGGGCGACATATCATGGACCCACAAGAGATATGATTCCTCACTGCCAAAGCTTCTAGAAATTCCTGGACGCAACGGGCTTTTGCGGTGAGCTCTAAACAAAGGGCTTGTAACGAGATGTTTACCTATGTGTTACACCTCGTTCAATTAAAGTCGTCCTGGCACATTCTATCTGGCTATTTTAATTCTAAATTCTAAATTTGAGTTCATTTAAATCCTACGTTCGCTTGCGCACGACGACGAGCTCAGTCGCTCACGAACTCCCAAGCTATTCACAAGTACTCAATCAAAATGAAATTTCAAGTCAGATAATGTGAGAATAATTACAACAATGTGAGAATCGTATAAAGGACTAACCTAACCTAACCTAACCTAATCTAACCTAATACCTACTGTTTATGGCACTAATTGTAAGTTAGGTATATCTTTATATCCAAGACCATCCCTTCATCTCGTCCGAATTTTATAATATATATTCTAAGTTTCCTTTCTGTATTCCCAGGTGCCTTATTACCTTATTTATTAATATTATACCAATATAAGATCTTTAAAAAATATTCCTGCCCTGGACTGCTGTTGTTACTCTTAAACCACTTCCGTTCCTGATCCCGATCCCGAACCGGTCTTACCGGGACAGGCTGTCACAAAAGATAAGCAATGGTCAAAGTGGCACACAAGGCCCATCTCAACCCCCCAATAATAATAATAATAAATACTACTAGTTTAACTAATACTCATATATTAGATACGAGTTGTGAAAATACTTCTTTGGAAATGGAATGTGATTACAAAATGAAAAAAAAAACATATTAAAACTGGGTAACTAGCACACTTTCTCCACTTTGTTAAAAATCCTTAATTTTCAGAAAACGCTTTATGACTGCACCGAGCGTCTTAAAACTTTTTTAAAATGTTGGCCTGTGTAAATGAGCTTTACTTATTATTTGAAACTAAGTGTGTCACCAATAACTCTGTATAATATATAGTTCGTTCACTGAAATAGTTTGCATGCTTTGATGTGCCGCTACAATTGCTACAAATAGAAGCCGCGGCGCGCACAAAGCGGTGTCGGTGACTTCAAAGGGTTTGCACACTATTTGAACGAACGAACTATACCTACTTTATGTTCGACTTTGTTCCAGAACCTCAAAGAAGCTTATGGAGAGAAGTCTATGAACGTGTTCATGAAGCATGAGACCGGCACTCGCGTGTCCATCGCGGGGGGGTTCTACTTCTCCGATAGCTCTGTAGATGTGTTGGTACCACTTATTTTTTAGTTCATATTAATTACATATTACACCAATAAGTACCTATAAATAACCGGCCAAGGGCGAGTTGGATTCGCACACGACCCTTCTTGCAAAGCTCCCTTTACTTCGTATTTTTTTTAAATGTTGTTTTAACGCCAATAATAATACACATTCCGTGAATATTTCGTAATAGGTAGACCTATTACGGTTCAGTAGATATTGTGTGGATGTGTTGTATGTGTAGGGTAGGTACGTGCAACGAGTTTCAAAATATAAACTAAGTAACTTCTTGCCACGTACGACTGCAATGGTATTTCCGGACCGATACAACATGGCAACCTTCAAGAAACGAGCCTACACTTTCTTAAAAGGCCGGCGCGCACCTTTAACCCCCTGGGTGTTTCAAAGGCGAAGGCGATCACTTACCATCACGTGAGCCGCCTGCTCATCTGCCTCCCACTATTATTAAAAAAAAACAGTCTTGAATCCGTTGGTGTTTTCATTGGACACGTCTCCCTGTAGGTACTTAACAGAGCCCGCTGACCTACAGACGAACAGACAGTGGGATAACGGAGGCTTAGTAATAGTATCTATTCCCGTTGGTACCTTGGGTACGGAATCCTAACGCGTCATAATTAAGAAAAAAAGGAACAATTACACAAAGAAACGACACATGGTTCCAAAATAGGTACTACGAGTCGAAACATACAACATCTGACATTCTTAACCTCGTAAGGCTCACCATACTATAAATAAACAGAGAGTTTTTTATCAGTGGGATTTTGAATCTACCTTCAAGGTAATAAAGTTCATTTACGTTTGTTAGATAATGCAATTTTCAGTTTATGAAGATAGGAACATAAACCTTATTGTTATTGCAACACAGTCATATTTAATTGCCTTGATTATGTACATTCTACTGCACACTGGGCCTTACGAGGTTAAGCATTTAGGTATTCATCCATCATTCAATTCAAAGCATTTAAGCAGTTAAAATTTAGAGAAAACACATAAACAATTACTACGAATGACTAATTGCTTGTTTTCACTTCTTGCTTCAGGCTTTTATACGACATGTTGCTGCGAGAACCGCCCAGGCTGGTCATGCCCGAGGTCTCTTTCGACCTGGCTTCGAACTTGCTGCTGCTGGAGGCGACCATGTCCAAGATCTTCATCGACACCAACTACTACGCCCTCAGGAACGACTCCGCGATCGTGTATAGCATGGAACAACAAGGTCGTTCGCCCTTCAGTCTCCAACAAGTGCAACCTTACGGGAAGCTTACGTATGTAAAAAAAAACCAAGTGCGAGTTAGGCTCGCGCACTGAGGGTTCCGGACCGCACAGTAGGTATTATTTATTACTTATATTCCAATTTGAATTCGATATAGAATCGAATCAGCGCGCGCCTGACTCACACGACTGGTTTCTAGTATTTGTTGTTTTTATTTAGGGTTTTTAATATAATCATACCTTTATTTTTGTAAACCGTAAGCGTATACGCTTATATATTTTAGGTACCGTTTTTGGGATACCTACAACACAAACGTTTCTTGTATGGGACCCCCTTTGTTATTTAATTTCGTACCTAGTTTTTTTATTTGTAGTAAATCCGTGGTAATAACACATATTCTGAAAAAAAAAAACAAACTGTCTATTAAGGTCCAAAAGATACAGCTCTTCAAAGTTAGGACGGAACGACGGACAGCGTAGGGATATTAACAGGGTTGGTCGGAACCCTAAAAACAAAAGATGTTTATTCAGCAAGTGCCCGCCGCCACTTTGACTCGTCAAAAGTACCAGCGCTTCCATGTGGAGACCACTGCTGAGAAGCGCCGCAAGAAACTGTACAGTCAATCATTCTCTAACATATTTATCATACGACAATGATTCTAGCATTTATATAAACCTCATGAAATATACTTTATGACCTATTTTCATACCTACGAAATATAAATCCACGTGGCTCACAGCGCGGCGCTGGAGTTCGTTAATAACACAGAATAAAAACATATAGCATAGAAACCGGACTATAAGACGTACTTTGCGTCAGCTATCTTTCTCTTTTTTTTAGATAACTTATTACATGAGAAAAATGAAACAAAAAGTAGGCTGTTTTTTCTTCTTTAAATGCTTATTTAGTACGGTCTCTATGCCTTTAGTCTTTATTCTGTGGTTAATAAGAAAGGGGCCTAATATGGCTGCGTTTATCGCGTGACAAAATGTGGATAAAACTTCACTTTCTAACATTATACAGGGTGTCCCAGAAACCGAAGTCAACCCGCTCAGGGCTGATAGAGCAGCTAAAAAGTTATCGACTTAACCCATAGTTCAGCGATTTTTACTAGTTTCGGAGAAATGGATCATTTTAATCAATTTTTTTGTAATTTTTCCTAATTTCCATGTCACGAAAAATCATTAATGTCAGTTTTATTTCATAAGTTTTTCGTGGCATCTTACGTAATTAGAATCATTACGAATCAGCGAAGTTTTTAAACCTATTTGCCCGTTTTTCTTTGCAGTATTTTTTTTGAGAAATCGTGTAAGGTTTGTTTCTCCGTACTACGTGTCCCAGTGTTTGCTTTACACTTTGTATGGAAAAAACAACTTTAAGTGATTACTTGAAAAAATAACTGATGAAAAAAACGGGCAAATAAGTTTAAAAACTTCGCTGATTCGTAATGATTCTAATTATGTAAGATACCACTGAAAAACTTATGAAAATAATAAAACTGAAATTAATGATTTTACGTGACATGGACATAAGGGAAAATTAAAATTTTTGATTAAAATGATCTATTTCTGAGCAAAAAACGCTGAACATACATAGGGGTTAAATCGATAGCTTTTTAGCTGTTCTATCAGCCCTAGGCAGGTTGACGTCGGTTTCTGAGACACCCTGTATAAGCACGACAGTGACGGACATTTTGTCACGCGATAAACGCAACCATACTAGGCCTGCGGGTGACTTAAAATTGGTAATACAAAACACTTGATTGTGGCTCAGTTCATTACGAATAGTGTATTACATTAAGCCCGCATTTCATAAAACTCAAAATAAGTCTTACTTTGTGATTAGTCTATACAAATACGGCGTTTAATATAAGATCTTATTCCAGTTTGGTCGAATGCAACCTTATTCAGTTGTTTAAATTAGTCTTCTTTTATTATAGTTGTGTGGTTACCATTCATTTGATACTTAAACTTAACTGTTATGGCAGGGTGACCACATTAAACCAAATAATGGGATAAATTAAAACTTAGAAAAAAATACTTTTATTACTTAAATTTAGCAGATTTAAACTTAGGAGAGGGGTTTAGTTCAGGGAAGATGCGTGTAAAACGTTTTTATTACGAGTTTGAAGTCACTCGGTATACTTGATGTAATAACAATGGTTGGCTTTTAAAGGATCATTGCAGAAGACTGTTTTATGAGCGGGTTCGCGATCGCCACCATCGTCTGGGAGTCGGTGAACCTCGGACACAACACGTTCCGCCTCGCGGACTGCAAGTTTACTGTGGAGGTAATGTCGCCAACTATGATGCCCGCCCTCCACTGGGGACAGCTTGGCTTACAACGGTGTCTCTTCAAGAGGTTTGCTCGCGGTGGAAACACCTGAAGTCACGGATGTAAGCTACAGTGAATCCGTCTCGCTTCGCTCGCAGTGGAAGGCGAGCAATCAGACCGACACAAAGCCAAAGATAAATACGTAGAGTTATTAAAACCGGTTCTTACCAGAGTTAGAATATTTAGCAAGTTATGAAGTCGACTGCGATTGCGAGTGCGTTAGGCAATAGGCCAGCAGATGGCCCTGCCAAGATGCACTACGCTAACTAGCGTTTCTATTCGATTCGCTTTTAAACCAATCGCGTCACTGATAGACCACGTGACTTTTCGTATCACGTCATCTACCAGTGATGCGATTGGTTTAAAAACGAATCGAATAGAAACGTTAGTTAGCGTAGCGTAGTGCATCTTGGCAGGGCCCTCTGGTGGTAGGTATCTCCGACGTCAACTTATGTTTTTTTTTTTTCACTGACGTTTAATATTAAGAAAAGGGAATTTAAGCATTATCTAAACTAAATATCTTCTCCGTTTTAGATAAGTTCAAATGACTCATCAGTACCACCAGTCATAGCGCCGTATTTCCCGAAAATAATAGGTGAGACTGACTATAATGGTATATTATATGCATATTATGCTGTTAAAAATTGAACTAGCTGAAAATTAGTGCTTGGGTTTTAAGATGGTGCTCATTGCTGAACCGTTTGACCTTTTTTAGCGTCCATCGCAAGTTAATTGCTATAATAATTTTCATATGGCACTATCTAAATATTTCGTCCTATTTTCTCTTTTTTTAGTTTCTAGTGAGTACACGAATTGATTCGACAGTTGATTTTAGTTCCTAATTCAAATGACTAGGTACGCCAACATTTATATTAATTCTGTTTTCCTGGTAGGCCAGCACATTGAAAAACTCCTGTCAGTGCCTCTCCGCGGGCAGGAACTGATGCCCAAGCTGCAAGGATCCATGTACAGCTTCGTCAACACCACCGCGGTGTTCGAGAAACAGCTACGAACCTACAGGTACCTCGTGATTGGCAGTTGTAAATAAATTGTCACGTTGAGTACAGTCGCCCTCAAATATAACGGAACAAATATGGCGCTCAGCAATATCTGAACTAAATTCTATCGTTAGAGCTCGAGCGTAAATACTTTTTCATCACACTTGCTCGTAAATAGTGTCCTAATATGCTCGAAAAATCGATCGTAAATCCAAAATAATACCCGCGGGCCTTTATTTTACCATTACGCCCTATCGTGCGTAATAGCTTTTTTTTTAAATATAATGCGTGGACTCAAACTATCATAATACGTCAGGACCCCAATTCTTGTGCCATTCGCTAAGAAGTTTCATTCGAGATGAAATGTGCATAAGTACAATTTTCTAAAAATGTCGCATATAAACGGGTGCGTAACGATCGATATAAAAATATTTTCTATAATATCAGTCGATATAACGCTCATTTGATATAATAATTAAATCATATAACAACATTTAATATATTTAAATATGATATAATTATCATTTTATATAACGATCACTTGTTCTAAAAATATTTTATATAACATGCATTAAGTATAATGCATATTTACTATAATCAACTTATGATATAAAGCTAATTTCATATAAAGTACAGTTGGTATAAAAAAATATAGTAACCCCTATTGTCGAAGTTGTTGACCAAAAAAACACCCTATATAGGTTAGGTTAGGTTAGAATTGTGTCAAGGCGCGAAGCGCCATAACTACGCGGAATAGGAGCTCCGCAAAGCGGAGCTCCGTCGACTTTGCCTCACTGTCAGCGTTGTACCAAAAAAACATGCGACAAAAAAAGTTATTCCAAAGAAATATACTTAACAACTACCAGAAAAGTAGTTTAGGTTAGGTAAATAAAACGCAATTTGCACATTAATACAATTATTTTAAATATGGGGCAATAAAAAATAATATACCACTTGATAGTTATACAATATGATTTTTATACAAAATGATGATTATACCAAATGATGTTTATAATAAATAAACGATATACCAAATGATAATTATAGTAAATAAAAATAGATATTTTGATAATATACCAATCGTTTATTATATAAAATGAGTGATTATATCCTTTAAAATTATATCAAATGTTATTATATTAAATGAAATTATATTAATTATTTTTATACCGATCATTACACACCCCATATAAACTATTGATATCGACTGTCACTAGAATCGGACTCCTGAACACGTTTGACATTATCTGTGGTAAGTCATAGACAATGATGTAGTCTGCCGCTAATTTATAAATACTGAAATCTTATAAACTGTGTGATTCCAAAATAATAGTTAAAGCTTCTGGCTTCTAACAGACTCTCGTTTGTATTTCTGTCTTTACCACCCTTAATACACAATGTACGATTACGTCATCCTAGGCTGTAATTAGCATTTACCGACCAGAGCAGAAAATTATACTGCTTGGCCAGGTGACGACATTAAATTGTGTACGCATAATAAGAAGAGCTACGTTAGGATGTCAAGCTAGCAGTAAACTAAGAAATCTTTTCCAAAAGGATAGTCGAATATTCCTAACCACGATGCTTCGCAAATGTGTGACACGGATAACAAACTAACAACCCTAACGAACGCAACGAGCACGTTTCATGCGACAAGAAGGCAGTGCTCAGCATATTTTGTACCTAAACACTGATTTTGTAAAGACAACGATCCTTTTGTAGGTACGCTATTACTATCAGTACCTAGGGTCATGGAACCAGTAATGGACAAGGCACTAATAATGGACACTTGATTCTTATTTTACAGAAGATAAGGGTTATTCATTTGTTTTGCAACAATTAATTTAGGACCGTATGAAATTTGAATTAAGAGTGAAGTGTTACTGGTGCCTGTCAGCTAAAAGTGACATTATTGGTGCCGTCACCCTACTATACATACTAGTCATACTACCTACATGCCGGACCGTTGTTATTTTTCTCCTCTATGACGCAGGTTTAATCAACAAAGGCTCTTCAAAAAAACTTCGGACTACCTTAGTGAACTCTGCGACACGATAAACTCTATCACATTAAATGAAAACAAAGGTAGCATGGAGATGAAGAATTTCGAAATACGTTTCGAATCAAAGGTAAAAATATTTTTTCAATTAATACAATTATTATAAATCGCCAACTTTCGTTTGATCGAATGTATTTTTAGGTTATTTTAAGCATTGGTTACGTACGTAGATAAGGTTAAGTTAGACCTGTGACTACCACAAAATTATAACTTCTGGGGCCCGTTTCATAAAAGCTTGTAACTTGTAATACAAGTGGAAGTCTCTTGGAAAGGGAATTCCCCTGTAATATTTATAAGGTATTATTTTATATGCAATAGGTCCCTGTACGTGCACGGGCGAAGTAAAACATTCTATGAAGCTAGTGTCGGTGATTCTAGGGTAAACCACGATAATTATAATGTTACTTACACAGTACACAGTACCTACAGTACCTACCTAAATACTAAGTTAGGCTGGCTGTGTAAAATATGTTGGTGTATAAATCTAATAAACATTTAAGAAAGAAGATGGTGAGCCCATACTTTGGCATTAAGCCATCATTAAGCCAATGTCTGTATGTAGTTGCTTAGTTATTTCTAATTTTTAATATTTGATTCTTGATAATAATGATAATGATAATTTAGTAGAGTCTGTTGAACAAAGCTTTGTGTTTGCAAATTAGGCCCGCTTGCACGTAAACGTTAACCCCGGGTTAAACCTAGGGTAACAGGTTAAATTCGTTAAAATTGACAGTTCTCATATGAATCTGACATTCGTGAATAATTTAACACCTAGGGTTAAATTTACGTGCATGCGGGCTTTAAGTAGTTAATTACTCATATGAAATCCATCTCGGATTTTTGAGTTACTTAGGGCTTCATCATAATCATACATCCAGTGCTTTATTTTTCCCTCTCACTCTTTATATTTACGTTCTTATGTTAACCTAACATACTTTACCCAAACCCGAAACACTTTAAATATTTAAAACGTTTTTGATAATAAAAATACTGGAATATTAGTATAGATTATTTATACGCGCCTAGAAATCCATCCGTCAAGTTGTCATCTTCGCGAAAACTCTTATTCAACTCAAATATAAGCCAATGATTCGACCTAGTTTTCTTTTATGTAAGTACTAAGTATTGAGAATTTCGAGCATTGAATGTTTTAAATATTTTTCAGAGTGACTCAAAGCTTGTATCGAACAAGATTTCGCTGAAGAACTTGCGGTTGTACGGGCTGGACACGGCGTACGCGCCGCGCGACGGCGGCTCCTTCGAGGCTGCCGACGGCGGGCTCGTCATCGCCGAAGCCATCCGGTTCAGCTCCCTGCAGGTACAGCTAGATATGTCTCTGACCTGAGTCTCTGAAGAACATGCAGGTTCGCGGGCTGGACACGGCTTACGCGCCGCGCGGCGGCGGCTCCTTCGAGGCTGCCGATGGCGGGCTCGTCATCGCCGAAGTCATTCGGTTCAGCTTTTTGCAGGTACAACTAGATATGTCTCTGCCCTGAGTCTCTGAAGAACATGCGGGTCCAGGGGATGGACACCTTCCGCGTAGCGACGGCACTTTCGAGGCCGAAGAAACCTGATGTGTCTGAATTAGTTTCCTCTTCTCACGCATAATTACTTTTGTATAATTATATATTGGATAATTACTTAAAGCGTTATTATCTGTCTATCGGTATAAACTCTTATGGCATAGTCTAGTTTAGCATACAAACACTTGGCAGAAAGGCCAAATAATCTTTATGCAAAGTTTTTTTTCATGCATAACGTTATGAACCTGTTTATTATTAAAACATTTTTTTTTTAACTTAATCTTAGATTGGTAGACCTATTATACAAAAGCTTATTGCTTATGCATGCATGTGAGCAAGCAAGTAAGATTATTTCTTCATAGAGAAAATTAAAAAACAAAAAAACCACCTCCAAAAATCAAAAGTTCACTTCTTTTCAAATGATAATAGGTCAGTTAAACAGTTGTAAGACGCCGACTTCAGTTTGACTGACCTATTATTATTTGAAAAGAAGTTTTTTGTTTTTTTGGAGGCATTATTTTTGGTTTTTTTATTGATCTAATTTGGTGATCTCAATGATCTTAATAAAAAATAAACCGCATAAAAAAAACACTCCGGTAAATTTAAATGTTCCCGAGGAAATAACGATAATCGAAATCTGTGCAGACGAAGTTAATGCGGGCAGAAGCTAAGTACAAAAGAAAATACGTTGTCAATTGTCGGTACAATACAAACTCGTTTTACGCAGTATCAGTGTATTTTAAACTCTGATAAGGGGTTTTAATGCCCTCACACAAGGGATAGAGGGTCAATAAAATGAATACACAGATATTAAATTCTAGGCGCAATGAGGTATGCCGGTAATTTTAGTTCTATACTGGGACCTCCTTATTCGATCTCGCAGGGCAGGCCTAGCAGTGGACGTCCTTCGGCTGATATGATGATGATAATATTATGAGGTACTAGATTTGATACACCCTATGTGTTTTAGGTACGAGGTGTAGCTGCATACAGTAATGGTTCTAAAAGTGGACAGAACGACTTTGCTGCGGATATAGCAGATGTTTCAGTCCCTATACTTATAATGTTTGGCAAGAGTGGATCTAGACCGAGCCCAACGTTTGAAGTCTCAGATTGGAGGTATTAATTAACGAATATTAATGAAATATAACCTGTCCCATCTTGTATTAAATGTTCTAACGTTAACTTCATTAATGGTGCTGCGTTACATAAAAGTTGTCAGCATTTTCGGAATTCATGTCGATCACAATTAAGTATCGCACTAATATTATAAATGCGAAAGTTCGTATATAAGTTAGTATGTTTGGTACTCTTTCATACTAAACCAGAATGAAGCTTCTGTCCTGAATTAACACATACACTACCAATCACACAGAAGCTTGTTATTGTAATAAAGAAAAGTATTTTTTTCAGGACAGCTGACTTTTCCGTTGTTCCTTGGGAAACAAGCCTTAAGTTAAGGATGGGGTACCAAGCGTTCGTTACCGGATACTTAATTAATGAAATACCTGCATGTTTAAAAAGCCACTTATCAAATGTCCTAACAAGAGCAGTGAATGAACTAGACAAGAAAGTAGATAAAGAAGATATCGATGAGGAGGATGATGATGATGATAACGATAATAATGATAATAAAAATGATAAGAACAAGGATGAAAAAAGTATTGATAAAATTGATAATCATAAAACTGATGATAATGATTATGATGATGATGATGGAGGTAATGGCGCAATCGTTGAACCTATGGCTGGAAATAATGAAGCCACGGAGTTTTCTGCTCAGTTTGAATTAAGTGACAATTTGTTTTCGGATGACAATGGGAAGAAAGATATTTTAGGCTCCGGTGAGCCATTTAGTGCGCGTGAGGTCACAGATGAACAGCCTGCTGATAATTCAAACAAAGAGGGCGGTGATGATACAGGTAATCGGTTTTTGGTATTTGCACCTGAAAAAATATCCAGGAAATCGGGCAAAAAGAAACAAGGAAGTATGAAGCGAAAAAGTAAGAGCAGGAGTCATATGAGAACTCAGAAAGTAACAAATAAGACTGCCGAACGTGCCGGTAAGAAGGCGTTGAAATTTAATCATATCACCTTTAGAAGAGACCTAACTAATAATACTGACAAGGTAATGCCAATAGGAAGTCTTGCTCAGGCCCCGAATGCGCGCAACTCCATGCCGCGGTCACCACCGCACGTGTCAGACAATGAAATAAATTAATGTAATGTTATTTAATTTCCATTCCATTGTGGTTCATTCCAAACCTTTTTAGGTTTCGTATTATTCTATTTTTATTAAAATACAGAAAATATTTGTTTTCTTTCGCTTAACTCAACGTTACATTTATTTATCTACCTTTTCTCCCACATGCTTGCAAATGTAAACCATACCGTTGTAAAATCAGCCCGTGAAGCTCAGAGTTCCAGGGCCAGGCAATTTTTTTTTATTTACCATCGGCAGCTGCCTATAAAATGTATGGAATTTCATTACGCACATACCACGGACCTAAAAAAAATACGGACGTAACGTTACACTAAAAAGGTGTGAAGTATGCAAGGTCTGTGCCCTATCCCACAAAACTTACAATTATAATTTTACAAGTGTCAAGTTACAAGTTTGTAATAATACATGCGTGCGTACCACAAAATATACAAGTAACAAATTTGTAGTGGAAAATTCTTACAAATATGTAAATTGTATCGACAAGTCTACAATTTATTGTATCACAAAACTTTACATATGATACATATCTTTTCCGGAAAACGTACAAATTTGTAGCTGACAATTGTTTTGTGCTACATTAAATTGTAGGAATAATTACAACGCTTTGTACCACGAAATGTTTAGTTCAAGTAGCATTGATAGTAAAGAAGAATTAATTGTTAGTCGTCCTAGGACATAGAGAACGTATAAATTTAACTTTGACCATAACGGATTTTATATTTAATCAAAAGTTCAGAGAAAAAAATGCATAGACACTCAAATTGAGAATCCGGTAAAAAATCCGGATGGTACGCCTTTACCAATTTTGCCACATACTAGTGTCCTTTAAGTATTTCCAATCTTTCTCCATTATTCTCAAATCATTTAAATTTTAGGTAATGCTAATTAATATAATTCATGCGTATTGCGTATAAAGTGAAACTACCTTCAACATAAAATAATCTAAATAAATTGTTACAATTTCGCTTGTATATTTACAAATCAACAATCCTACAATTATGTAGCTGTCGTGACATAGCTTTATTCTTTGTGATACGCTTTCACAAAAGTGACATATTTGTATACTGCAAACTTGTAACTAATACATATTTTTAATTATTGTGGTACTTTTTTTTGTTTACAATTTAACAATTTTGTTGAATTGTACACTTGTAAAGTTTTGTGGGATAGGGCACTGTTATTTCATTCCGTCATACACGATCTACCGTCTCACAAATGCACTAGGTCTGTTAACCCGCCGCCATTACGCGTCGAACCACACAGCACGAGTGACATTTAATTTTACGCCGAAGAAAATGTCGCATTGTGTTGTAAAAACATGTGTAAAAACTACATTAGCAAATATAAAAAGCCACACGGTATCACTTATCGCGTGTAAGTTATGATTATTCGTGTTATTTTTCTTAAATATGTGTTTATTTACTTTGACACAAATTACAAACAAAAATGACATACAGTGTTGCCAGTTTTTTTACGGATTTTTTTTCCTAAAAGTTTAAGTTTTTAAGTTTAAATAATAAATTGCTTTATTCGTTAAATGTATTTTTAATCACTATGTTAAGTGATTAAAAATACAAAGGATAGTGATTGATGAAAGCAAACGAATGCTAGAAGATGGAAGGCTGCATTAATGATAAAGATTAAGTTTGTAATGTTCTGGCACTTAGCTGTTAATTACAAATGTACTTTGGTAAATAAATAAATAAATAAATAAATAAATAAATAAATGTTCATAAAAATGTGGCTTGATATATCAACATTATTAATATAATTCTGTCGTGCAACCGTTGAAATTTAAATTGTCATATAATTTTCTCATCTCTAGGTCCCATTATTTTTTAGTTGAAATTGGTTTTGTCATTACAAAATGAGAAAACCCAATTTCAATTAAATTAAAACGGTTGCATAACACGATTTAATTGTACGAAGTTTTTGCAGCGATACAATCGCGATTTAGTCTCGATGCAGTGTCGATACAGTCACAAATCGTCTAGGTTTAGTCGCGATACAGTGCTGCGGCTATCGAATGCGCATTTGTATCGCTGCAAAAAGTTGCAGTTGGTAAAAGGCCTTAAAATAGGGAAATTGTCGATTTATATGGCAACCCCAAAGCACGCACACTCGTAAACGGACGGCCATTTTGTGTGCTTCACTCATGATTAGACTAGGTTACGTCCACAGAACAAAGACTAAAGGCATAGAAACCGTACTATAAGACATATTTTTTGCTTTGCCTTTAGCCTTTATTCTGTGGGAAGGCCAAAGATGTCCCTGTGTAAAACTCTAAGAATATGAACATAAAGCATAGAAACCGGACTAAAAGAACAACGCTAGAGACGTATGTTTGACCTTTTTCTATTTATGGCATTTATAATGAGTTAGAAAAAGATGTGCTTATAGGAATTCTTTCGTTATCTATCATGTTGTCACAAGGTTCGAATTTGATCTGACTCCTATCCGTCAACGTTAGTGATGTTGCTGAATCGACAATAATATGGATGTCGATACCTTTAATTTGTTCTAATGGACAAAGGAACGATTTTTATAAAGCTACAAATTACAATTTACAGGTTACTTGTAGCTTTATAAAACGTCTAGACGTTGAATATCTCGGTGGGTCTACGTTAAGAATATTGCATTATCGTTAGTTTGGTCTTGATAAGCAAAATATGACATGGTAAAGCACAGTCGGCAATAAAATAGTGTCCCAAAATATACTTTTTCTAGAATATTTTGTCATATGAATGAAAAGCAAGCGGGCGAGCTAAAATTTATCAGAGTAAAATCGGCCCTAAAACATTACGCTTTAATTAGGTAATTAGGTGTGTTACGCTTAAGTGAGATTTCAAGATTTTTTGTCAACAGCAAATCAATGATATTTTAAATAAAGAATATGTTCAATAATTCATCAATGTTTTATTTACATGTTTAAGATAACAACAAATTGCAAAATTATAAAGAGGTCTCTCATCGTTTTGGTCAAAGGTAAGTTGAAGTTGTCCGGTCCACGTGTTTTTTCAGCGGCACTTCTGAATAGAAAACCTAATCGTGGCTCCTAAAATAAAATATATGTCGTCCTTTTCGTAACACGCTCGGCAAAAAACCGTATGAAAATGCTTGAAGCAGAGACTATTCATCTTTTAGGTATCCGATTTTCTCTGTCTACTCGTATTCGCCGAATCCAGTCTCCAATTACGTTTTCATCTTTTAGAAATCTGAAAATATCGATATATTTTTACATCACTGTCAAAACTTCGATTGCTTATTTACAACCGGGAAAATGTTACTATTAGGGCTTAGATTTCGATATTAAATCAACTGGATGAACTGCCTAACAGTATATTACCAATTATACATAAAATCTTACCTATGACTAAAGGCAAATAGTAAGAAACTTACTTATAAAAAGACAATCCTAAGGCAGAGTTTTTCTTCCGCCCCGAGTGCGAATTGCAGCCTTCCAGTCCAGCACACAAGCCATTGATTGCAGGTTGCAATGGCTGTAAATATTCAGGCTAAACTAGCCCACACATAATTTTTGTTGTCATTCTCCAGAATTTTATTTATCTATCGGAACACAAATTCACAGACAACTACACTGAACTACACTACTAAAAGAAGAAGTCATCCTCGCAAAATGTACTCTATTCGCAATACAGACTTTTTGATTTCGTAGTACTGGAGGTTCGGGTGATTGTGGGAAAGACATTTGGAGGTCCATTCAAATTTGACGTCTAAAAACCATGGAATTAGTAAGTACTTACGTACATCTGGAAGGTGCACTACACCGATAACGCGAGCCGAAAGAAACGTACTAAAACTTAGTGCGTCCCTTTCTAGTAAAGGTGACCATATTTTAATAGGTTCCCCTTGTTTACGCATAATCATAAACTGTCCGAATGTATGACTTAATAGTTCCCAACTTGATAACGAGGTACAAAATTACAATCCGGCATGCAGTCTTGAAGTAAAATTACGCTTTCATAGCTTCATACAACATAAATAATATACCTAAGTAACGGTATTTTAACATTTTCTCCCTTTTTTTATGTAAAAATTTGGCATTGTCCGGCACGGCGGCGCGCATGTAATAATATCCCGCATATTTAGCAATGTCCGGTGTGACGGACATAGTTTTTCTCAAAATCTAAAAAGACTAGTTTTTTTTTAATATTTTTTTCTGTCCTCCTGAAGCTTTTATTAATCAACATATTTAATGAGTAATTTTACGGTATTACCTTAAATTACCTTAGGAAAAATTGATGGAACTACTCCAGTGGTCCGTTTCACGAAGCTACAAGTTACAAATTATAAGCGGAACTCTCTTTCTAGCAAAAGGAGTTTGAAAGAGAATTCCGCTTGTAATTTGTAACTTGTAGCTTCGTGAAACGGGCCTCAGATATCTTTTTTTTTCTAGCTTCCGTCAGATAATCTTCAAGTTTAGAAGTGGTAGAGCTACGCCGTATTCAATCGTTAAGTTGAGTGCACTATGAATGGGCTACTACCACCCTCTCACAGAATACCGGCGCGAAGTAGCAGTACCTCTGCTGCGTTTTGTCTGGTCAAGAAGTGAGAATGCCCTTGGCCCAATTTCCCCTCTCGCCTTTTAAGAAATGATCCAGGGTTTGTTTAATTCGCCAGATACCCTTAATAAAATACATATCAGTGTGCCACTTAATACGCCCAGATATCCCATTGCTGATATATTTTCAATAGCTTATAGAACCAATCTTGCCAAGTTCTCTTTGCTAAATCGCTACTTGAAGATATACAACGAGTTGCCAACAAGTACAAATTATATTGACATCTTCCGTAACTCATTGCAAGTCTTTGGAAACAAGTTGAAAG
Organism: Acleris literana; assembly: GCA_946894065.1. Lineage (NCBI taxonomy): Eukaryota > Metazoa > Arthropoda > Insecta > Lepidoptera > Tortricidae > Acleris > Acleris literana. The sequence continues at coordinate 6,569,727 of OX335678.1, forward strand.
CTATCGAATAATTTGTAATAATCTTAATTCAACTGTATTGTTTAAAATTTTATTATGAAAGCTTAAAGTTTATAAGTTATCTTAATAGCGATAAGTAAATTGTAAGAGTGTTGTATACACTTGCTCCGGTAGTGGACACAGACTTATAATATTATATTGTAAGAATGTTTTTTTTGTATCTTATTTCTATAAATACTATTAGTGTATCTTTACAATAATAAAAGAAAACATTTGACATTTACTCGTTTACATAATAATCATGTCTTTAAAACTCTCGTAACCAAACCTATTATACGTGCGGTTTGAGTATTAGGAACGGATATAGGTGATGAGCAACTTCCTCCACCGTATTTTATATTTTACTAAACGCCTTTCCAGCACTCGTACTGAATTGTGATATATTTTTAAACCTTGGCTTGTGTTTATTAAGAAATCAAAATCACCGACACATTTTCTGCAATCTATGGGTATGAGGTAAAAAAAAAACACAATGTGACCCACCACTGGGAATGTTATTATAACATAAGGGCCCCCATGATAAGAGCTATGATTTCTTTATAAGTTGTTTGCGGAGTTTAAGTACCAATTTCACCAAACGATGTTAACCACTTAACAGACGATTAGACCGTAACAGCTGTCAAAATGTATGAACTAACAGTCGATTAACATTGATTAAATTTAACACCGTTTGGTGAAATTGGTACTAAGTTCGGGAGATCTCTAGCTTAATCGATACTAGACCTTTGGCATAACGAAGTCATTAACCTCTTTTGACTGAGTCGATCATGCGTAAACACAGTGCGACTACTTGGACGCTTTCTGCAAGCGACCGTCGTCAGTCTGAGAAACAGCGACGTGGTGTGATCGAGCCAAACATAATACATGCCGTAGAAACGGAAGATGTGCTTAAAAGTAGATATACCGAAGTTTGCCTAACACTCCCCTTTATTTACCTAGCAATTAGGCAAATTACATCAATTATGGGCCCATTTTTACCCGAGCCCGATCAAACAGGGAGCAATGCGTGCGCTCGATACGTTTTTCCTTCGTCAATATTTACCGTCCCTTCTCGGATTTTGTAGTGAACCACGCTGGCAGTTACTGGTTTAACGGTTTCAGTGCCTTGAACGCATATAAGCGTTCTGTTGACTTTTAACCAGTGCCTCGAAACTTATGAGCGTTCTTACAGTATGCGATCTTCGTTTAAAACAAAAGAACTTGGCGAAAGTTCGAAAAACAATCCCGGCAGTGAATGCGCTAAGCACACAACGGGTTGGCTCGAATAGGTCACAACCAGTCTTTTACAAATCACCCGTATTACTATTACTTAAAGTTCTTTTTCCTTCGCCCATGGGACTTTCCACTTCTTATTTTGGCATGGAGCAGGCTAACGAACAAACAGGCTACCTGAGCGTGAGTGGGCTCTGAAGATCATACGCCGACGCAGTTGGTATAGTTGGTAGGGACCCTGCCTACGAAGCTAGCGGTACCGGATTCAATTCCTGGTCAGGACAAATATTTGTATGAAAAGCTCAAGCATATGTTTCTGATGGGTGTTCTCTAAGTGTATTTCTCCATATTCGTATGTTTATGGTTGCCTAAACCCATAGTACAAGCCAAGAGAGCTTAGTTAGGGACTACGGCAACTTGTTTAAGACTGACCCCGGATATTTATTATTATTTATTATGGACAATTGCAATCTCAAGACTGCCAATGCTTTGCCAACCCTGACTTACTTTCTTTACATACATTGTAATAATAGCTAATAGCTCTTAACAGAACCTGGCCAGTACTTTTGCCTCGCTTGCTCTCATACGCTCTTTTTTTAGTCTAACCAATTTCATCTGAATCCGAAAGACTTTATAAAAGCTATTGTACTAGCACCATACTCATTAAAACTAATGAATTCATTTTTGTATAAGGTTTATTAAAATATAGTAAAATATATTACTGAAGGCGCCATATTGCCACACATTATTTCGACATACTGTAGTCAAATCTGGGTGAAGACACAAAGCCATCGGGACAGCTCTCATACGGATTTGTAAACAATGTCCTCGTCTTCTTCTTCGCTGCTGCTGTATTCCTCGGAAGAAGCTTTGGTGGTGGACCTGGTCGCCCAGTGGCGCATTGGCGCAAGGGTCCTGTGTAAAAACATTATTAAAATAATATAAATATGTAACATCTTGTTGTTAACGTGGGGCGACGATATTATCTGACACGTGTCTATTACTACAAAATTTGCAATATTTCAAGTACTTGGAATCCGATTGTTGGCTCAGATATTATTGTTAGTGAATGTACCAATAACGGGCTCTATTCTACTCGGTAAAAACATATGAGTTGATAAATATCAAACTCCAATATGTCCTTGAAATTTGGTATACGAATTTAAAACTTAATTTGTTCGAATTAAGTTTAAAATTCGTTTACAAAATTTCAAGGACATATTGGAGTTTGATATTTATCAACTCATATTGCCTGTGCGACGTATTGTTCTTAGCTTGGCCGCCATTACTGTCAACTGCCAACTGTGGTCAACCCAGCCGAATAGAGGCCCTGTATCAGTACGTGCCGAGCTTGGATGAAGTATACCCTGGATCTGACACGCAAATGACAATACCAAGATAGAGGGAGATAGTTTACGGAGTTCTCAATCAGAGAGACCGAGAAGGAGACCTTAATTTTTGTCTTTGTCATCGACGCGCCTCTTTTATGTTTGCCACTTGGATGAGTAGCTAAACAAACGGTTGTCATTTCAAATTGTTTTCGTGAAAGTATGTTTTAGAAGAAAATTTAAGACAGGAAATTGTGTTTTCAACTATTTGTTTGATAATAGTAAGCTTGTGTTATGTTTGTATTTTATTTATAAAATGGTGAATTGTTGGGTGATCGGCTGTAAAAGCCGCAGTGAGCGAACTTTTCATACGTACAGTATTTTGCCATTTCTCAAAGTGATTTTTGTGTTTTAAACGCGAGAAATACAGCAACTAATCTCTACTACGTGTATAATAATCAGAGATCGGAATAGGTAGAGCTAATTTGCCTAAACTTGACGCATATTCATTCATGCGTGAGAGAGATGGGAATACATTATTGAATGAACATGCATCAAGTTTAGGCAAATTAGCTCTACCTATTCCGATCTCTGATAATAATACAAGATCATTAAAACAACTCTAAAATTCGCTTCAAAACAATTAGATTATTGCAGTATTAACCACCCAAATTACGTAAGTTATATAATTTCAATAAAGAACGGCTGGTTGGCAGCTATGTCTGAGACGTAAACAGAGATCTGTGGTATATGCAATTTGGCCAGTTTATGAAATGATTTGGGGTTGCCAGTCAAACATTTTTTTTTTAACTCATTTAACGGGAAAAAAATATTTTATTTTTTCACACACACTATAGGTTTAGGTTTAAACACTATATCAGTCACATCGAGAATAATAGGGTCGATGCACCAGTAATCAAATGAGGTAAAAGAATATACTCGTAGGTACCTAATTGTGATTAATACCAATCTAAAACTTAGAACCCTTATCCAAAGAAGAGTTTCGTGGAGTAATCTTGAGAACACAGTTTAAATAAAAAGTATTATGTGTGATTTTGTGATTAATTAAGCCGTACATTTCGCTCGATCTTGTGTGGAGCGTTTCAACTAGGCCTCGCGAGGTAACTTCACCTTCAATTTTCAAATCATGTTATGTCAAAAACAAAAGCTAGTAGAGCAGTAATTTAAACGCAGTTTTGACAATTTCTATCGATGTTTTAAATCTAAAATATGCATATGACCTATATGGAACTTTCTAACATGGGGTAATTTTTTATCACTTTGGCAACCCCATGTTTTTAATGTAGAGTATATCCATCCCTTACGGTAGTACGCACTTGTCAAGTCTAGGATATACTTAGTTTATGGTGCCGAGTCATGAAATTTGACATTACTACATATAATCAGGATAGCCAACATGACCACCGAAAAATATTAAGTACATTATACAATGTTTATTTTCAGAAGCATCTGGCTATAACACCTTTATAATACAAGCATATTTTAATCGGTTAGTGTATAGCTGTTTGAAGGCTATCTTTAAATAACTGTACAGTCGACGTCAAAGATATGTTTACACTTTAGTACCTTGTCACTTTATCCGCTGTGACAATTTCAACATGACGTTAAATGGACAAGGTACTAAAGTGTAAACATATTTATGACGTCGATTGTATCTATCGCTTCTCGACCGAACGAAGTGCAAACCAACAAACAAACGGTTCCATAAGTGAATGGTCAACTGGGGCAAATACTTCGATGAATTTAATATTTGATTTATTATAATCTAGGCACAGAACTTGCAAAAGGGCAAAAAAGATACGAATTTGACGCTATTGCCGTGGTTGATGTAGAGTTTTAATCGCTTTAAAATATTTTCATCACACTTGCTCGGAAAGGGTGTTATAACACGCACGCGTATATAGGCAGTTATAGCCAATTTAGCTCCCGCGGGAGTTATAGATTTTTATAAATCTCTAGGGAGTTATAAGTTTACTTTTAAAATATAGAATCCACTCGTACATCATTTCAGACTAAGGAAGAGCAAAATCAGCCAAGGTTATTCAAAACTTAGGTACAAACCAATTACTGTATAATTAAACTTAACGGTACATTTATCTGCATTATATTTATATCTTACCATTATTTCAGAGACATTTGCAATTATTTTATTACATTTCATTTTGAAAATCGGTACAATCTGGTAGTATGGCCTTTCAAGTTTAAAAACTAAAGCAGTTCTAAGCATTATCTGTGGAAAACTATATTGAAAAAAGTTGACAAACTCTTTTAGCGAGTCGAGTTCATTTGTTTGATTTTAATTCCTCGCAAATGTGATGAAAATAATTGTGTGTATCACGGGCAGTAAGGCTATTACAAACTCGAGTCATTAAAAGTTCTAATATTCTCTCGTTAGCAATCCCCTTCTTACCGCCCTTGATGCACAATGTACTATAACAATACAAAAATCATTTCACACACAGGTTCCGGCCATAGCTTTGGGCATAGCAGGAGGCGGTTAGTAAAGCAAAACGCATCCAAGTACCCATTACAAGGTGTATGAAGCCCTGTAGTGCATTTCATACATCTTGTATGATCATATTGATCATATGTTTTTCCCGCTCGTCGTTTTGCGGCTAGGGTTGCTATATTTAAAAATGAAAAGTTCAGAAAAAATAATACATCAATCTAAAAATGCTGTCATTTTTCGCAACAACAAAGATTCCTGCTCCACATGCGCAAATTAATAATTTAATTTTAGTAACAATTTAATTATTTTCTTTTGCAAAATACATGTTTATACCTTTCATTGTTATTTTTGTAACCTTAGTGTTTATTTGCATTTTATTGATTAGTGTCAGGAAAAGTGCTGGCGAATAGCAACCCTATTTGCGGTAAACACCAGGTCTTGGGGACAAATACCAGTTAATTATGGTTCTTAACCAGGTTTTTGTAAACGCTCGCTCGGAGCGTAATCGTGTCGCGAGCGTCGTGATCGCTGGGATTAAGCTGGTAGTTTTAGTATTTGATTCTTCCTGCAGGTGGATGGTGTGGCGACTAAAATTTAGTATGCGCAATGAAGATTAAATGAATAACTATAAACGATTAGCAAAAACGCAACATACGCTTTGCTGTCTTGATGTTTTCGTTCAACGAACTTTATCTTCGAATCGGGTCGCTTTTGCGTAATTCTTCGCGAGCTCATCCGGCCTTTCGTGTAGTTATTTAATTCGTCGGGCGTTTTTCTTGAATCGGTGGTTCTCAACGGCTTCAAGAAGTTCAGGTAACCTGCGGCCCGCGTCGCCGCCATCTCGTCTTTGTCAAACTCCGACAAACCCGGCGTTCGGGTTGGTTTGAAGAATTGCTGTATGGAAAAGGAAAAAAATAGAATGAGATGCTTTACCACCGACGAGGCGAGACGAGAATTGAAATTTGTATTGAACATTTTCAATTCCCTCCTCGCGCATCTTCGGTGGAAATGGTTGTTTTAATTCAAAATCAAAATTCTCGCGCCGTCTCGTCTTGCCTCGCTTCACCGGTGGAAAAGCACCTTATGCCGGTTGTACACACTCGCCTAGACATCCCGAGACATATTGCTCTCGTCTTGTCTCGCTCACTCTTTGTCTCGCTCGCTCTTGTCTTGTTTTGCTATGTCCTGCCGGCTGTACACACTCGCCGAGACATCCCGAGACAGGCCAAGAGCGAGTGTGTACATACTGCTCTCGTCTTGTCTCGCTCGCTCTTGTCTCGTCTCGCTATGTCCCGGTCGCGGTCGGTTTCGGCCCGAGACTCTCGGTGAGAGGCTCTCGACGAGTGTGCATAGCTGGTATTAAAGGATACCAATGCTAAATAAAAACTGCTGGTGATGAACATGGAGTCGATTTGTATAATGATATTGATAAGATAACTATTCGATTAATCGCTTTAAAATTGAACGAATGTAGTCCACAATGTCAACTCGTCCACATTTTATGAAACGAGCCAAAAGACGAGTTTCATAATAAGATCACAAGAGTTTATAATGCCTAATTATGCGTACAGTCGCATACATAACTTTATCTACATACATATCATAATTTTTCTACAATATGTGAGAAACCTAAATATTTAGTTGCCCTGTATCTTTATGTTCATATTAAAGTATTTGGTCATCGGTACTTTAAAGTGAACATTAAGATGCAACTACATCGATAACCGATACTTTAATGGTTGTTATATTAATGTTAACATTAAAGTACATAATCTCACGCCTTCGTTCCCAAGTACAACCACAGACAGATTTCTTAATATAGGCCATTTGCTTATAGTTTCTGAACATAGGTACTACTTATAAGGAAATTATGATATGGCTGTAGATAAAATAAATAATGTAAGGATAAGGTATAATAAAATAAAACATGTAAAGCGGCAATTACAATGAGTCGTCCGCCGCATGTTGCATACGGCGACCGCAACAGTGTAAAGAACACGGTAGTCGGCCGCTGTCGGCCGCATTCAGCGAACGACAGCTGCAACCGTATAGTTACGTGATCGAAGTAGGCGGACAGATTCGACTAATGTGAAGACAACGTTCGTTCGCCGCAGTAGTTTAATATATATAAATGAACACCTATTTCTCCTGGTCACGCTTTAACTTGAGAACGGCTGAACCCATTTTGGCCGATTTCATTTTTGTTGTGGTCGTTATTGTCAGGATAACGTTTATATGTAAGAAGAAAAATGAAAAATCCAACGGGAAGGTCGGAAATTTGCAGCGGGGCGAAACCGCTACGATATCGTGTTTTGTCGGATAGGTTCGTATTTATCTTGTTTTCTTAATAGTACCTACTTATATAGAGAGATATTGAAGCGGACCAAATACGATGCCGTACAAAAAACTTTATTGAAAAATTGCAAACGTATTAAGACTATTGTGAAGTTAAAAATATTCATACAAAATGCGATAACGTTTCTCTCCCCTTAAATCTAGTCCGATTTTTACTACTTTTGAATGTGATGTAGATATAATGAAAAACTAGGTCTGTACGATTTCCTTTCCAAGTTTTTTTTTTGGAATATAATCAAAAAGGATAGCAAAAGGAAACTTACAAACCCAGATTTTCCCTTCAGGTGGGTCGTCTGCCTGTTTGTCCGTCGATAGCAATAAAAAAAAAACGTGCAAATCGGACTTGATTTAGGGGGTGAGAAACGTTATTGGCCGGAGCTAAATTTGTAGGGTAAACCATACTGTTATTGCCCGCGACCAGTGATTACCCATTACATTTTTTAGAGACTGCAATCTCAGCAAAAAATGTTTGCTTACGTAGAAACATAGCTTTGTTACTGCTTGTTACACGTATGTGTGGCAAATATTTTTTTAGTGATTATAGTCTCTAAAAAATAAATAAAAATAAAAATAAAAAAATAAAATAAAAAATGTAGTGGGTAACTGGTCGCGGGCAATAACAGTATGGTTTACCCTATGGTGTTTTTGTCAATTACGCGATTTAATCGTTGGTCTACAATCCTCTTAAGTCTAGTGGTACTCACGGGTGTTTCCACCTTTACTACGGTGTCGTCCACTGTCTTTCCGTCGACGTACTTAGAGAGTTGCTCAGCGAACTGCCACGAGTTGTCAACGTTGGGGCGGTATTGCGGGTCGAGGGTTGTGGTAGACTTAAATCGACAAACATTTCATTAGTAGTTCATTCTTGCCAAGGCCCGGAAAGCAGGGTATTTCCAGACGAGGTGGTTAGCGGGTGAAACCTTGGCTAGGCCTGCTAAAATACTAATTTAGCAATCCCGTTTTCGCTGAGGCATATATAGTACATTACTGCAGAGTTCAGGAAAAAGGCCGTTGCGGGACCAGTATGAGTTAGTGCGGCCGAGACGCAGTCAAGGCCGCGCTATTATAAGAGTCCAGCAACCGCCCTTCCCGGCCGAGGCTGGTATAGTGCTTTTCTCCTACAGTGCGAGAAATATAACTTAATTATATAACATAACACATTCAATATTATACAATAGAATAGAATGACTGTTAACAATTCAGTGTCCAATAAAATACCTTTTCAGACACAACTCATCTAAATAAAATAATTGAATAAATAAATTGAATTGAATAAATAAATTTCGCATCTAGTGTCAAACTTGGCACTTTTGCAGATACCAACACTTTTGGTTGTTAAGAGAACTTTCTTCTTACATTTATGTTTTGGTGAGATTTGTGACTACAATATAATTAGGTCTCGTGGATATAAAAATCGACAAAATGATACTCGTACATAATCTAGTAAATAGTAAGAACTAATCAAATTTTAATCGTGTTTGTGGTACTCACTAAAGGTGCGTTCTGCATCACCAACTTGTTTGCACCGGCGTATTTAGGGAATTGCTCAGCGAACGCTTTGTCGACATTAGTATAGTCGCCGAACTTCCGCTCGTCGGCTGAAGCCTTAAATATTGACAAACGTTTCATTAAGTTAAAGATTTTTTTCATCTCAAGATATTATGTTATCAGCGGGCATAGTAGGTATGGCTGCGTCTATATCGCGCGTCAGATGTGGATAAAGCATTCGTCACTCTCGTACTTATTTACGTGTCAGAAGGTGACGGATGCCTTATCCAAACTTTGTCACGCGATAAACGTAGCCATGTTAGGGCTTCTGATGACGAATAGCCGTTTCAGGATATCGCACCTTCAGAACAATAGTGACCTAATTGAGATATTTTAAATTTCGAGTTAGGTCTCTATAGTAATAAATTTATGACTTAAGCTTGAAAGCTGAAATTTTGAATTACGTATCTATTGTTCTAGAGGTGCGATATATTGAACACTGATTAGTGATTAGGTGCAGTCAGCATCAAATATATAGACACAGTAAAACTTTCAATAATATGTAAACATGACTCTGCTGCGAGGGAATAAGGGTGTATATTTATTTCTGAAACCTTGTTAACGTATATATATTTATGACGCTGACCGTACTAAAGGTTAGCAGACGGATGCAATATGGTGACGAAAGTACAAGATGGATAAGACTTATTAAATTTTGACTACTATTTATGTATGGAAATATAATTGAAGTTTTGTATATTAAGCAAGTACTTGCCATTAAACTTGTAAATAGTCACCTCTTGAGACTATAAAGTGTTTATATCTATTACGTTTTTGACTTTTGTGTTATACTGACGTTTCCAATTGTGACTTTATTTTTAAATTAATTTAAAATAATGATGTGCAAATGAAAATAGAATTCGTAAATGGCTATTCGTAGTCATATCCATATTACGGATATCGTTTGACATTATTTTGGAGTAATTTTCATCCTTCAGCCACCCATTACCGATTACTTACGTATAGTATCCCTAATCCACGACGGCGTGCCACGCCAGTCAAATTGACGTTACACGGTTAGGACAATGTATGAAAAATTAACTAGAAGGGTGGGACGTCTTAAATTATGAACACTACAGTTTGTGACTACAATATAAATTATGACTTGTGGATTAAAAAAATCGACAAAATGGTATGCAGTAAATAAAATAAAAAATCGAATTGCAAACGTGTTTGTACCGTGAATGCGTTCATCAGCATCCCTGACTTATGTTCCACCTGGGAGAGTAGCGCAGGGAACTTCCACTTGCTCTCCATGGTTGAAGAAGGCTTAAATATCGACAAACATTTCAAAAACATATTTTTTTCACTATATGTAGTTTCATCAAAAGATATTCTGAAGACGTATTTGCCGTTATAGGTTTTAATTATTACTTAAGTATAGTCATGTATAGTGTTCTCAATATACGACCGCGTATCAAATTGACGTTGCATGGTTAGGCCAATGTAGGTATAGGATTCAGAACGGGGGCCTCTCGGAATCCCTAACAACGTTTGTCCTAACCCATCGTTTGTCCGAATTTTCATTTGCCCTAAACTGGTTTTCAGATGAGTAAGGCAACTTTTTAAGTTTTCCAATATATCTGCGGTTCGGTAAGGTTAGGGTAGTATTATAATAACACTAAAAAGTTTTAAATTTTAATCGGAAATGGCTTTAGGATAAACGAACATTCGGACAAACGATGCATTAGGACCAATGACGATTAGGGATTCCATAGGGGAACCATTCAGAACATACGTCGTTTTTGAATTAATACAAGAAAGGACATTGTCAGTGGTGAAGTGTGCAGATAAATGAAAATACATATTACTCACACACACACTCTATTATTTCGGTATGATGAAGTTCTGTAGAACGGTAGAACTTTCGAAATAAGTATTTTCATTTATCTGCACACTTCACCACTGACAATTTCATTTCATGTATTAATTCAAAAACGACATATGTTCTCAATCCTGTTCTAATCGCGGTTTGATACTACTTAGTTAATTTTCCATACATTGGCCTAACCATGCAACGTCAATTTGATACGCCGTCGTAGATTGAGAACACTATACATGACTAAACTTAAGTAATAATTATATCCTATAACGGTAAATACGTCATCAGAATATCTTTGAAACATAAATTATAGTACTACATAAAATAAAAATAAATAAAAATGCTGTAAATACTTTGAAGATAATTTCTTGGCATCAACCGTTTACTACTTTACCATTCTTTTTACGATTCATATTTTACAAAAAAATATATTTCGATAGGTTCGATTCGGTAGCTTGAAAATTAAATTGAAAAATAATAACAGATTTGTCGAATAAGCTATTATAGGTGAAAAACTTAAGAAAGTCACCTGTTGTATGTGTGAGTAATATGTGCGAATAGAAATTCTATTTTTGAAATTTGTAATATATCGTATGGTTTGCAAACTCATTATTTGCTTATCTTTCAAGTTTGATTATTCCTGTCCACTTATGATTCTATTGTCACAATAAGATATAAATAGTTGTCAATATCAAGTAATTGTCTTTGTAGTTTTTGCGTCGTTCATGAATAAAAATTGCAAATTGTAAAACATCGATTTAGAATTCAGCTTGGCAAATTAATGTGGCACCATTTCCTGAAATTGGTAGTGGACGACCACTGCATGTTCAAACAAAAAGAGTTCTGTGTAATATGTACAAACATTTCCAAGAGGTTTGCGATAAAGACATAAATTGTTTATCAACACCAAAACAATTCGTCATAAAAATATCTGGTGTACCGAAAAAACTGGTTCTCAACACATTAAAAGAATTTGAAAGTATGCATTTAAATCAAAAATTTAAAACACCCATAAAGAAATCTAACCGAAAATCACGCATTACTCTTGACGAATTTGATCGAGAAGTGATAAGGAGAACAATTTATAACTTTCATATCACCAATAAAGAGACACCCAAACTGGGAAACTGGTCCTTGAAAAACTAAAAGATGATATTGATTATCGAGGTAGTATTACTACATTAAGGAAACACGTGTCTTTATTGGGGTTCAAATGGCAGAAAACTGAAGACAACCGGAGACTCCTGATGGAAAAACATGAAATTCGCTATTTACGTATAAATTTTCTGTGCAAGATTAACCAATACCGTGCACAAGGGCGGCCGATCGTATTCACTGACGAGACATACATTGACACATCACACTCTACACAAAAATCATGGTCTGATGGAAGTACTAACGGTATGAAGCAGCCAGTTTCAAAGGGTAAACGTCTCGTAATAGTCCATGCAGGCGGAATGGAGGGATTCGTTCCTAACGCATTATTAATATATGAAGCCCATAAAAAAACCGGTGACTATCATGATAACATGAATTTCGACAATTATTCCAAATGGATTAAAACTCAATTAATACCAAATCTAAAACCAAACAGTGTTGTCGTTTTGGATAATGCATGTTACCATAATTCGCTTCAAAATCCGGCACCGAATTCGAACTCGCGAAAGCAAGTCATGATAGATTGGCTCTCTGAGCGAAATATTGACCATTCCCCTACTATGTATAAGACACAACTATACGATCTTGTACTCAAAAATAAGCAAAGATTCGTGGAATAAAAAATTGATACAATTTTAAGTCAACACGGACATACGGCACTTCGCTTACCACCATATCATCCCCAATTCAATCCAATTGAAAACATTTGGGGAATAGTCAAAGGATTTGTGGCCAAAAAAAACGTTTCAATGAATATGGAGTCCATTAAAAATTTAGCAAAAGAAAAAATTAGTAGAATTACTAAGGAAGAATGGAAAAATGTATGCTTTCATACAATGAAGGAAGAGCAAAAGTATCAATGTCAAGAATCACAAATGGATGCAATATCGGAGAGTTTCATTATAAGTGTTTCCTCGGAAGATAATGACAGTGACATTGTTTCTGTACAGTCCACTGATGAAAATGAGGATGACGAAATGGCGAGTGATTGAGATAAAAAATGTACAGTATGTTATTAATATGTACAACTCATATTAAATATTTACATAATTTATTATGCTTATGCGTTTTTTGCAAACTGTACACAACTACATACAACAGGTGACTTTCTTAAGTTTTTCACCTATAATATTTTATATACGAATGACACAATATTTACCAGGAATAGAGTTCAAATAATGTAGTGACTGTCTATTTTAAAGCATACTTTGTATGTAATCTATCTATAATTGCCTGCATTTAAAAGTATGAACGAAAATATCAAAGATTGACTTATGATTAGTAGTTCGGGGAAATTGAACCAAAAATTAGGCCGACCTTGCTCGAATTAAAACAGCATTTTTTCATTAAATGTGTTGAGTATAGACAGGAGAGTGTAATAAATTGTATCCCGCTAAAAGTTCAACCCCGCGCTTACCTTTTTTTAAAGAAATTACGTTTATCAATTTAACTTGGTAGAAAAAAATATTAACAGGCATGTTTGTAAGGAGTATTTGTGGAAGAGATAAAGTTTTACCAGTAGGTTAGGAAATTAGACATTTGTCGTCCGCGCACAAAAGTTGTGCGCTGTAACTTGTAAAAGAAAAATTGAGATGGCAGCTAGTTTAGAACATCAGTGTTAATGCAAAAAGGTTTTAACAACAACTGAAAGTTTAGAGCTTCAGATCGAAGGTCATCTGCTCATGGTGGCCCTTTAACTAAAAAGTAAAAAATAAGTTTTATTCTTCGAATAGGACAGAAAAAGTTTTGAAAAACTAATTTATTAAGGTGCCTTCTTGACATAGTTAAAGCCGATCAATCGTTAGTTCGTATGGGAGAAAGATTCACGGATATGTATGTACTTACCTACACAATGCTTTTTTGTTAGTAGGTATATTTTTTAATACAATTTTTAAAAATCATCGTCTCAGTAGAAACCAGCGGAGTAGTTCAGCAGGAAAACATGCCAAAAATCTTGCGAGAGAAATAGAGGGAGAAAAACGAAAAATAAAAACAACTACTTATCCTCATAATATATTATACTAGATTTCCGCCCGCGACTTCGTCTGCGGAGAGTCGGAACTTATGTTAAAAGTACAGACATAGTATATATCACCTTCAAAGAGTTTTTTTATAAAAAAAGTCCAGAACGTGAATTTTAAGCAAGCGGTTCACAAACACCTTTCATTTTTGACTCTAAAACAACAAAATTGCCATACAAAATAAATTCCCTGCCCCTCTTTCACCATTACGTTTTTTTTAATCAACCCTAGATTTAATAGATTGATAATTTAGTCATCTCATCTATATACTAAATTTCTATACAAACAATTAACCCACTTCGCAGAAGATTTTCGAAAAACACCAAAGCTGGATATTTTATTTATGTTACAGTATTTGATCGCAATACCCATTTTCATATCTTGTAGGTAAGTATATACGTTTGAAAGTAACTTTATTTCCATACAAACATTACAGTCACTATCAGTAGTCTTAGATCGCATGTATTTCCCTTTAGTTTTTTTATTGATGATGGGTTTGTTCTTGACTATTTGTTTTTTTATGGGGTGAATGTTTACACTGAAGCTTGCACTTTTTTAAATGCTAACATTCATGTAACTGGAAAAATACCAACTCAAATACCTACAAACTTTCACCCCGCTTTTGACACTGTTAAGGGCTTATTTTAAAACCTGTTTTTTTATTAAATTAATATTGGTGTTGATACCGAGTTTTATGTATCTAACTTGCCCAGTCATAATTTTTATGTATAGGTAAACAGTAGATAACCTTAATACCAATAATGTCCACATTTCTCACATCAAAAATGACCAAATTCCCACAAAAACTTCTACCCCCATTTTACCCCCCTTTCCGAAATTGCCGATTTTTTTTTCATTTATGTCGTAAACTACGACGTTACTATTACGTTACTACTACAATTCCCATTTTAAACATGGCCAAACTCTCTTTAATTTTACCACCTTTGGGGAAGTTTTTCAAAATCGCCCAACGCCTTTTTAGGGTTCTGTAGCAAAAATGGCAAAAACTCTTATAGTTTCGTCATGTCCGTCCGTCCGCCCGTATGTCACACGCATTTTACTCGAAAACTGCAGAGGTTCATTGATGAAATTTGGAGTAGGAATAGTGTCTTGTAGAAGCCGCTACTTAGTTTGGTAGTGAAATAACAAAAAATAATATTTCTAGGTACGGCACTCCATATCTGTCTCTCCACTGTCATCGCGCCAATACAGACCCCAATGCCACGTTGCGAGTCTTGCAGTTTTCTCGGGTTTTGGTTAGACGCTAAGCTGAATTGGAAAAACCACGTATCTAAGCTGTGTGGAAGGCTTAGTAGTGCGATATTCGCAATACGCAAACTCAAGCCTATGATTTCCGCCGATGCGCTGCTCCAAGTATATTATGCATATTTCCATTCAATTTTATCATATGGGATTATCCTATGGGGTAATTCCACGGACTCCAAACAAGTTTTCACTTTGCAAAAAAGAGCCCTTCGCACATTAGCAAGTGTAAAACCGAGGCACTCTTGTAGGGAGCTCTTTAAAAAATATGGTATTATGACACATTATTCACAATATGTTTTCGACATTATAATGTACACACGACACAATATACACCAGTTCAAACGTGTGAACATGCCCGGCAGGGTGACCCGGCAAACGGGCCGCCTCCAGCGTGTGCCGCGGCGGTTGGCGCTGCTCGACAAAAACCCGCGCGTAATAGGGCCTGCTTTCTATGAGCGTCTACCCGCAGACCTAAAAAACGAATCTTCGGATGGAATATTTGGTCGCCGACTTAAAGATCTTTTATTGACGCAATCACTATATTCAGTAAAAGAGTATAGTGATAAATAGGTTAAATTGATTTGTTGTTTTTGTTTTATTTATTATTATTCCCTATTGACATGATCGTTTTAATATGATTTGTTTTTTTTTATTTTATACATTTTTTGACATTTCTGACTGTAGCTTATTTGCTATATTTTTATTTTGTTTAATTTAATTCTTATTTTTACATTTTGACTGCGTTTGTTTATTTTATTTCATTATTATTTTTACTTTATTTTTTTACACTTTGACGATCTTATTGTGAATTCATTATGATTATGTGACATAGAATAATGTAATTTTCAGTATGAAATAAATGCCTACCTACCTATCATCATGTGTAGACCCCATTATCTTGTCGCAGTGACATCGCTATTTTGTAGGGATTGAATGTTTTTTTTATCGACCATCTCTATATCGATGTTTGTAGTTTATATTATTCAACCAAGCGATTAATTTTTGCCTTTTAAATCTCTTCTCAATTTCAATATTGCGTAGGTATTAAAACTTATTGATTAAAAATAAGTAGATATCCTCATTAGTATCGTATCTCGTAGATGCAATAACCTTATGTAATGATTGTGGAAAAACTAAGATAAGCAGTTTTAACTAACGAACACACGCGACTTTTATTCCCATTACTTTTTATCACAACTTTAGTAGTTATTGTCTTTAACTCATTGTCAGTGACATGACATAACTTTAAGCACAATACCATCGACATTTAGATAGTCGATAAAATAAACATTCAATCCCTACAAAAAAACGACGTCAGTGCGACAAGATAACAGGGTCTAATCATGTGACTTGATAAAATAAAAAATTCGGTATAAATCATCGTGCGGAACATATTTCGACAGTTCTTTTAAAACATAACTTCAACTTCTACCGCCAATTTACAACCACCATTTACAGAGATAGTTTTTCCAAAATCTCCGAAATCAATTTAGTAGCCCTAACAGGCTGACACCTATTTACATGTTTCTCACCTAAACAATAACCGAAGTCGCTTATTTACTAAAGTCATATTTCCTATTAATAAGTAGTAGCCTGAATACAAATTTTCACATTTCTCACTTTAAAATTGACCAAAGTCCGAAACTTCTACCCCCCCCTCCCCCATTTTGCAACCTTTGTGGTAGATTTTCCTAAATCGCCGAAAGTAATTTTTTTTTTATAAAAACAGTGGTCTCACCACATTTCTCCCTTCAAAAATGTCCAAAATCCCATACACACTTCTACCGCCAATTTACGCCTTTCGTTTTTCCAAAGTTTTTCCAAAATCACTAAAAGCAATATATTTAATTCATATACGTTAGCCACGTTTCTCACTTCAAAAATATATATCTTCCATACCCCACATTTTACCTCCTAAGAGGTAGTATTTTCTGAATCACCGAAAATAATATTTTTTATATGTACTTATATTGCCTTTGTAGGTAGATTATATATGAAGGGCATTTCTACCAAATTTCAAGTAAAATTTACCATAAAAGTAATCCCCACAAAAACGTTGCAACTACTTTCCATCCCCCAGGGGATGAATTTTAGTAGTCGCTGAAATACGTATCTCATTATATTCTTTGAAGAGCATTTCTACCAAGTTTTAAGTAAATTTGATCATAAAAATATTTTTGCTTTGCAAACTTTGCAACCCCCTTTCAAACCTCTAGGGGTTGAATTTTAGTTATCGCTGAAATATTTGTCTCGTTATTTTCATTGAAGAGCATTTCTACCAAGTTTCAAGTAAATTTGATCATGAAAATATTTTTTGCCACACAAACTTAGCAACCCCCTTTCATCCCTCTAGGGGTTGAATTTTAGTAATCGCTGAAATACGTGTCTTATTATTTGCATTGAAGAGCATTTCTACCAAGTTTCAAGTAAATTGGACCATAAAAATATTTTTTCCCATACAAACTTTGCAACCCCTTTCATCCCTTTAGGGATTGAATTTCAAAAAATCCCTTCTTAGTGGATCTCTTGATCACAAAAAGAAAATACTGCCTAAGTTTCATATTTCTAACATTAGTAGTTTTGGCTGGGCGATGATGAGTCACCCGGGACATTGCCTTTTATATATATATAGATAGATTTCACCTCATCTATTGAATAAAATTTTGGCTGGTAAATAATATTTTCAGCTCCAGATCGCTGATTAAAAATCATGGTGTATCAGACGGTGCAAGTCGACCACATAAAAGTTTCGATATGTTTTCTTACAGCAACAGAGTCCCCTAGACAAGATAAAACTTTTGCATTTGCACCAATTATTAATGATGTTTCGGGTTTAGGCCAATCATTAGTCTATTAGATAGTCCTCGACCCTATAATACGCTTTAGACATTAAAGACTTTTCCAAGTAATAAGTATTTAAGTGCTGGAAAGCTTGTTATAACCTCAAACCCAATTATAGGTTATAAATTGTACTGCGATGACAGCTGTCAGGATTGACTTCGTAACGGTCAGGCACTAATAGCTAAGTAACGTGGAAGTGATACGCACCAATATCGTTTTCGACCTCTCTGCATCGTTGTCACCGTTGATTTTGCCGCCGTAGCTGAGGACGTTGTTGGAGTATTTCCTGGAGTCATCAGCGTTCTCCCGCCGCGAACCCTCCATTGTTGCACTAGGAGTCTGTTAATATAAATGAACATTTTAAAGAGGTAATAGAAGTTTATGTGACTGGTGCATAATGAGGGGCATTAATACACGAGTGTGGTTTTATGACACGAGCCGAAAGGCGAGTGTTTTTGTTCGTTTTGTATGTTTCGCATACATAACTTTATCTACATGCATATGCATATCATACGTTTTCTACAATATGTGAGAAACCTGTATCTGTGGTTGCCTTGTATCATAATGTACTTGCGTCTTAATGTTTACATTTTAGTATTGGTCACCGAAACTTTAATGTGAACATTGAGATGCAGCCACATCGATAAACGATACCTTAATGGCATGCAATACTTTAATGTTAACATTAAAATACAACCACAGATAGGTACAGGTTTCTTAATATAGGCCATTTGCTTATTGTTTCTGAACATATTATAAGGAAGTTATGATGATATCCAATGGATGTACATAAAATGTATAATATTGTTTGTCGAAAGAGATTAGATATTATCTACTGAATACTGAAGTACAGACTTAACAGTGGATTCAGGGTTTTGGTTTGGGAGGAGCTTGACCCTGCTGAGGGTAGGTTTTGGTAAGTAGATTTAACGTATTTCACGGGAGTCAGATTCTCAGGGGGATGGGGGTTGAGCACCTTAGTTTAAGGTATTTGCCTCCCAACGCTAAAAATAGCTATAATTGAGAACAGTATTTTTTAATGGTGTTCTGAAAAAAAAACATCTGACTTTTTAAGGTTTGTCTTAAAAGCATACAAATTTTAAATATTTTTTTGATTATTACAAACTGACCGGGGGGTTATTATGACATAGCTATGCAGTTCAGTTTACGCTGAGAGAAAAAGACACAGCTATATAACTGCTATAGCTCTGCTGCATAGCTATGTAATAATAACCCCCCTGATGGGACCGTCCATAAAATCAGCAACTCGAGAAGAGATCTCGGTGCTTTGCCGGCGTATTAGGGAAATGTACTTAAGCTCTATTCTTGCCTTCAAGAATGTCATAATCATAGCCACAGTTTCACTGTACGAGGCACAAAGTGCCTAGTAAACGCACGGTGGAAGAACGCCATTCATCAAGGTGGTGTTGATGGAACCTGGCTTTACGACGATAAATATAAATACGAACTCTTTCCGACCAATAACGATGTCGTATCACTACACGGGGAGAGGCTGGAAGCGTTTGAGATGTGGTGCTGGAGAAGGATGGAAGGAATTAGTTGGACGAAAATGATATCAAATCAAGAAGTATTGGCGAGGGTAAAGGAGAAAAGAAGGATATTGGAGATTATAGAGAACAGAAGATTAGGGATGATTGGTCATTTATTGAGGCACGACATGCTGATCAAAAACCTTAAAGAGGGAAAGATGACCAAATCATGGAGAAGGTGCATGTTATGTCGTATAAAAAGGTCAAGGAGCTGGCTGAGAAGAGAGAAGATTGGAAATTACTCCATCGACAAAAGTAAAGCTCTTAAATTAATAGAGAGAGAGATTACTACATCCCGTGGCACTTACCACTTGGACCGACACCATGATGACTTCGTTCGACTCGACATCGTCGGAGAACTTGGTGAGTCGTTCAGCGTACCGCCGCGTGTCGTCGGACTTCACCCACGCGTCGCCGAGGGACTTCGTCGCCGCGTCCCTCGCCCTCCGCAGACTCTCGTCGTAATCCGTGGACATGTTCGCATTGAGTTCTAGAAGAATACGCGTCAGCAATATACAGTCTGTGAGCACTTTGAAGGTTCTTTGGGTTTGTACTTATCTCTCACTCGCTCTTAATAAGACCGTATCAGAGCGAATGAGAGACAAGACCAAACCTGAAGCACCTTCTAAAAGCTATCGCATTATTTGCATAGTACCTACACGTATTATTTATACGCAGGTAATTCATACGCAAAATATCGGACATGGCGTCTAGTAATACTCGTAGAGATGTGTCAGTTATGTTTGAGCCCGATGTTGAATAAAGAAAAAAAACAGTCAAGTGCCAGTCGGGCTCGCGCACCGAGGGTTCCGAATTCAAGATAATATGGTTGGAAAACGCAAATGCAACGTAGATTCTTAACATGTTAAAAATGAAAATGAAAATGCTTTATTTGCTTGAACACAGCATAACTTAGTTGACAGTATGTAATCATTCCAATGTGTTCAACCTGCATGCAGGCGTGCAAATACTTATTACAATAATTGAATTTAAATCAAAATAAATAATACGAATAAGATTAAAATTAACTACAAACTTTCCAATACAAAAATTCTTAACGTGGACATTTAATTAATAAAATAATATTTTTTATTTCATTAATCATAAAGTACATACATTTTCATTTTTAGTGAATACCTTTAGGATAAGGAAATAGAATTAGCTTTAAGAAAATACTCATTTTGTTATAAACTTTCATTTCAATGCAATAACGTCCATTTTGACTAGCCTAAATTTTAATACAGATGTTTAAAGTTTATTGTTAGCTCTTCCGAAACTATAAAATTGGACAAATTTATTTTATTTTTCGCGTAAAATATAAATAATTTTCTTTAAGTTAGGAATTAATCAGATTTTTAGGACCATATATTTCTATTTTTGGCTATAAATCAAAAAGTACGTCAGGGAAAATTAAAAATAAAATATTTTCGACATGTATAAATTAAGCCCTTTCATATGACACCCTGTTTGCTTTAATCGAATCACTTTAATTTTTCAACTCCCAGTTGGCAAATATGTATAAAAATTATTTCATATTTTTTTACTAAACTATGCCAAATTTCAAGTTAATAGCTTCTATACTCGTAGTGTCACAGAACAATTGCTGTAACAAACGGACAAAGTGGCGCGGACATACATTTGCAAAATTTCCTATGTTACTTTGAATACTGAAACTTGTCATAGATTTTCTTATAATGTATAGGTAAAGAATTATTTTCCGTATTTTTTTCAAAATATTGGGGCCAGTAGTTTCAGAGATCGCACATGACATTCAATACCGTATTAACTCAAAAATAAATTGTAGCGCATAACTATTTGTACTAGTTTGAAATTAGAATAAATTTTTCAACACCGTCACATTTCGAGTTAAGACGGTATTGATTGTCATGTGCGAGATAAGGGAGGGGGAATGGTCAATTTTAGCCTATTTTCTTAAATAACTTAAAAACTGCTTATATTAAAATTATAAAAAATATATATTTGAGATGCTCACAACAGGCCCTTTCATTTGACATGTCACACAATAAGGTATGCAAAACTTTTTTTTTTAATTTCCTAATTTACCCCCTAAAGGTGGCCCCCTTGTCCAAAATTCATTTATTTGCGTTACGCGTCCGTCTTTAGGTCACTGACATACATATGTGTACCAAATTTCAACTCGATCGGTCCAGTAGTTTTGGAGCAAATCGGCTGTGACAGACGGACAGACAGACAGACGCACCCTATAAGGGTTCCTTTTTTTCGTTTGAGGTACGGAACCCTAAAAAGGTAAACAGCGACAGATCGAGTGCTGACTGCAGAAGCCCAAGAATGATAAAAACAATTATTATTCCCTACAATTAACCCAATTTGTATTGGAAACTTATTACTCTAGCGGTCCTAATTTCTTTCCAATTTGGTGAAAGTTTGCGAACAGATGTGGCTTATTAACCTTCTAGTGATACGACCGCAGCCTCATGTGCTCGCGAGTTTCGGCAACACTGAAACAACTCTCAAACTAACATCTCATTATGAGGCCACCACTGCTGCCCGGCGCGAGCGATTTCGTACCCCACCACCCCGCGGCCTCTTTGAATACATCGCGGAGCGCGGTTCGTCCGAGCGCCGCGCGGCGAAGCGCTCCCGCCATTTTGCCGTACCCGCACGGCGTTCGAACATAAAAACAGTTGAGACGTGTTCTATATTTTTAAACATAAGATTATTCAACTGCGTCAAAAAAAAAATATATCTCTTAAATTATCGGCGTACCATATATATGTATGTATACTATGTTGAATAATAAAATAAGATAAGATTATTTGTACTCAAAGGACACAGTCTTATAAATCTTATAATGTTTGAAATAAGAATACGAAATCAGAATTTGCAAATTAATAAAAAACCTACCTAAGCCGGGAAGCGTACCTACTAAAAATACAAAATATGAATACTTATTCCTATTTTTATTGTATCAATGAAATGGGTCAATGATAATGCTAAGACCTCTGTAATAATCAAATAATTCAAAACATAAGTTTAACATCTTTAGTAGGTTGAATACCTGGTTCAGGTTAGTCAAAAAGTAAAAATAATAAAAGTATGCTATCTTAAGTATTTAAGACTGCGCCCAGTGTCCAGTGGCGCCCTCATTACTATTATTCTGTTTTTAACCGACTTCAAAAAAAGGAGGAGGTTCTCAATTCGTCTGTATTTTTTTCATTTTATTTTTATTTTTAATGTTTGTTACTTCAGAACTTTCGACTGGGTGAACCGATTTTGAAGATTTTTTTTTTATTTGAAAGCTGGTGCTTCCAGATTGGTCCCATTTTTTTCAAAATGAAGATCTGATGGTGGAATCCATGAGGAATCGACGGAACTCTTCAAAATTTATAGGCACACCTATAGCGATTTTGGTATTTTTCATTGTAACTCGTGTATTTGGTCTTGGAAAACACTATTTGGTGAAGTGGAACTGATGATGAAGACCACAGATGGCCACCGGAACTCCTAAACGGTATATATTTCGAGGGTGGCGACAAGATATTTCGATTAAGATAGTTGAGCGACTATGACGAAGCATATTTAGGTTTAAATATATGACTATGACTTTCCCACGGCGTTGCTTGCGGCGAGATTGAAATGTTCTATTGTTTCTTGAGGAATGGGAGAATAACAGCATAATTATGATCACTAAAAAGTATAAAATAAAAAAAAGTTTAAAAAAACAAAAACCCGCCTTCAAAAAGCAAAAAATAACTTCTTTAAAATGGTAGGTAAATAGGTCAGTCCAACTGAAGTCGGCGTCCAACAATATTTTAACCAAAAGCAGACTTCAGTTGGACTGACCTATTTACCTACCATTTTAAAGAAGTTATTTTTTGCTTTTTGAAGGCGGGTTTTTGTTTTTTTAAATTTTTTTTTTCTAATAAACTAAAGTATTGCCTGTTTGTGCAAAATGTGGTTACATAATCAACAACAAGTTTTTAGCCTACCCTACTCTGGGAATGAAAGCGTGAGTGTATGTATGTAATTATGTACATATGTATGTAAAGTACCTATTGTCTTAAATTGAAAAATGGTTTTTTGGTTTATGTGAAAAAGTTTTATAACCTTTAACCTTCGTGTATAGTCCATTCGCTTAGATAGTGTCGCTACACTCGCACGTACTTGTGGTTATTGTAATAAAATACGAATATAATTCGATGTAAACTGCCAAACTCACTAGCGGGAGTTACGCCGCGAGTGAATTTGGCAGTTTACATCGAATTATATTTGTATTCTATTAATATGACCAC
The DNA here is from genome assembly GCA_946894065.1 of Acleris literana. NCBI lineage: Eukaryota > Metazoa > Arthropoda > Insecta > Lepidoptera > Tortricidae > Acleris > Acleris literana. The sequence goes on from OX335678.1 coordinate 6,593,590, forward strand.
AAGTACGTGCTAGTGTAGCGACACTATCTAAGCGAATGGACTATAGTCAACTTAAAGGAAAAAGGTGGCCACTTTTTTCCGTTAAGTTACTCACTCATAGTTCAATTGGGAATATTGTGATACACCTAAAAAACCCTGACAAGTGCTAGTCGGCCTCACCCATCGAATGTTCCGTACATAAAACAATTCAAAATTTGAACCGCCTTTCCTTGCATGAAGACCCTGTTTTTTTGTGATTTAATTAAAAATGTATAATTCTCAGATGTTTTCCTATATGTACCTGTAGTACTAGACGGTATTACTTGCCAAATTTCATAGATCTAGGGCAACGAAAAATAACCTATAAATTTTGATTCCCACGAGAGTATCGAAATATACGTTTCTTTGCGGCAAAAACGGCTATATCTTTTTTTACGTTAAGTTAGAAGTTTGATTTTTTTACTATTTTAAGGGACTGTAGACTTAAGTATATGATTTTAATTTCAACTCGATACCTCCACGCGTTCCCGAGATAAAGGGTCTTGACAGACAGACGGACAACAAAGTGATCCTATAAGGGTTCCGTTTTTTACTTTTGAGGTACGGAACCCTTAAAAACTGCTTTATTCGACAGAATAGCCTTTCATAAGGGTCATTTAAAGCATATCATTATTAAAAGTGTTATTGTTACTTTAAATAATATATTTAATAACAGTAATTTTAATTTATTTATGAGAATATTATTTATGTTATTAAGAATTTAGATTCTTTCACCAAAAATTCTGATCTACATAATTTAAATAAAAAATAAAAACAATCGCTTTTTCGAAAATTCCGCGTCCGTAAAGTATATAAATTATTTGTTGGTCAATGCATAAATTACCTGACGTAGTTATCCCTTCCAGCACTTAAAAAATACTTGAAAAAGTCGTAAATGTCTAAAGCGAATTATAGGGTCGAGGACTATCTATCAGACAAAAATGCATGGCCTACACCCGAAACTAGCTTCTATAGTTTCTGAGAAAAGCTACTGTGACATACAGACAGACAGACAGACAACGAAGTCACACCATAAGGGTTCTTTTTTACCATTTTGGTACGGAACCCTAAAAATAAAGGCTTCTATCAAAACATTGCATTTGGAATTATAAAAATTCAATAAAATGAAATAAATAAATAAATATTCAATTATATAAATATTGGATTGCAATATATAATTATTTTACACATTAAAATGATGAACTATACCTAAAATATTACCCGTCATCTAAATCTCGAAATAATAATGGCGATTTTCCCGATTTTGTACCGGCGCAATGTTAATAGATTGACTCCTGTAAAGTATAACCAATTTTGATATCGAGATTTTATAAACAAACAGAAATAAGTCGTTGAAAACCAGTATTAGCTGTTTTTATCATATTCGAGAAATGTTACTTGATGATAACTATTATTTAAATTATGCAAGAGTAATTGCGACTCCACGCAACTGCGTGTGCTTTTGTTCTCCACATCTCCATCGCACTCTAGCGCCGAAGTCGAAGCGGTAGCCGTCTCGCTCACGATCGTCTACGCCATTTCGGAACGCCGGACGAGCAACTGGCTCAGGTCCGTCGTGTAGCGAGGTCAGCGAAGACTGATTGTAAAAATCAAATCAAATAGCTCTAGTGACGTTAGCGCGTTAAAGTCGCGATGGAGATAGTTCGCGCGCAGCCCGAATAGAAAGTCGTAAGCTTCGAATCAATTATTTGATATTTACTACAAAAATACAAAATTTAAAAAAAAATCGCTAGGCCAGTTTCAAGAACTTGTTATTACTCAACTATTAAACTAAAAAATCATTGCGAAAAAGGGGTTATGTTTGAAAAATAAAACTATCGAGGATTTTTTTACTAATCGTGTTTTCACGTTCTGCAGTCTCAAGGTAAAAGGTTTAAGTTTTATATATCCAAAGGTGAGATACGTAGCAAACAGGGTTGTTGAGATCCAGATCGATATAGGTCACCGACTTTAGCATAGGTGCCCTCTTAATTCATCAACCTACAAATGGTATGTATGTAAACACTTTATTTTACTAAAACAGCTACATTACACAAATAAAAGTAGAACTAAAGCGAGTCTGGAGGCCCTGCCAAGATGCATTGCGCTAACTAGCGTTTCTATTCGTTTCGTTTTTAAACTAATCGCGTTACTGAGGGCTCAGACAAGATGCACTACGCTAACTAACGTTTCTATTCGATTCGTTTTTAAACCAATCGCGTCACTGGAAGATGACGTGATATGAAAAGTCACGTGGTCTACCAGTGACGCGATTGGTTTAAAAACCAATCGAATAGAAACGCTAGTTAGCGCAGTGCATCTTGGCAGGGCCCTCTAGTAGATCGCGTGACTTCGTATCACATCATCTACCAGTGACGCGATTGGTTTTTAAACCAACGAATCTTATCGAAACGCTAGTTAGCGTAATGCATCTTGTCTAGGGCCTCTGGGCATTGCATTGTAACCCCTAAACGGATGGACCAATCCGAACGAAGTTAAAAAAAAAAAACTAGCTTAATCGGGATGGTTCTTAGCCAGTTTTCATGATAATAAGAATACTTATTATATTCATGTGTGTTAAAATCTACAATTACTCACCATTAGAATTGAAACAACTTGACATGCCTACCTTTAAATGCAAACTTTTCAATGGTGCATAAACAAAATGTATTATCGTGTCTCTGCGGGCCGATTATGGTCGTGTTTATCGACGTAGATAAGCGTAGATAAAACATCTGTCACTTTCTGACCAGTATGTAAGTGCGAGAGTGACGGAAGCTTTATCCACCGCGATAAAGGCGACTATAAAACGGGCCCTGAGCACTTCCAACGCAATTAATTATAAGTCCATTTAATAAAATATAACTTGATTGTATAATATGGTATACTGACGACTTTAATTATATTATATCATCTGGCTCCACGATTTAAGATTTTAGATTGACATTTAAATTATTATTTATTTAGTATGACGTAACCTAATTGAATTTAAAATATGTTTGTAATTAATATCCGTAATATAAGGCAAGGTGACTTTTTTATTAGGTAACGGATGTATTTATATTTCTATTACTTGACCTATAATTTGAACAACTATTGACGTCGAGAAAGTGGATGAAACTATTTCATTATGAATTCAAGAGGAAGGTTTTTATGTATCTGGATTATGAACGGGTTATACAGAAAACTCACATAAACCGAAGCGAAGCGAAAGCGGGTCACTAGTATATTATACAGGGTACCTCTGACCTTGAGGCTTTAAATGCATGGATCGTTTCTAGTGTTTCTACTCCTGAAACTGAACTTCTTTTGTTATGTAAGTCGTTAAAAATATGTCCACCTTAAATTTTATTTTATTCATACAAGATAAATGTAATTTTCAATGTACGGGATCCAATTCTCCATTTTCCTTTAGCCCTCGTACCAAGGAAATTTCGCCCCCGTACCAAGAGATAGTGATTATTATGGCCACGATTTAATACACTGATTTTACAATTACACTTTAACATCAATTAGTTATCTAAACTTAAGTTATTTTTTAATGTTGCAGAACAAAAGTATGTATGTATGTATGTATGTATGTATGTAAATACTTTATTGTACAAACGGGAAAATAACAAACAACAAAATAGACAGAAGCACAAAAGGTATGTACAAAGGCGAACTTATCCCTTTAAGGGATCTCTTCCAGTTAACCTTTGAGCGATTGGGAAAAGTTTGAAAAAATAAATAGCCAAACGTACAACAATGAAAGGGACTAGATGTTTCATAATTACGTTAATATTAAATAACCAATTTAAAGTTCTAAGAATATATAAATAAATATGAGCTAGATCTTAGTTAAATAAATTAATACAATGCCAAATAGACAGATGGAAATATACTTATATAAATATATCATTATATATAAAAGTAGTTCAGTTTAGCGAGTAGAATCGATCGTTGCATTTAAAGCCCCAAGGTCAGAGGCACCCTGTATAAAAAATAATGTTGTGTAGTGAGTTAACAGGCGGTCTTATCGCTAATAGCGATCTCTCCCGCTTGAGACGCGTGGAACCTTACCTTGCTCAAAATCGCTTCTTCTTCCGCTTGGGTTGACCAATGGCGCCTTGATGTCCGGGGGGTCGTAGAATTTTCCGCGCCGCATGAACACAGTCACTTCAGATCCTGAATAAAACCAACCTTATATATTACAATTATAATGATCATTTCGGCTTGACACATAGCACGCGGTGGTTTTAAAAATCTTGCCATCCCGCCCGCAATGGATCAGTGGCTCTATTCTACCCGGCAGCTCGGCATAACCGTATTTAAAACAAATGACAAATGGGTAATCAGGTTAAGTTTCAAAATATTTACGAGTATTTGGTATTGACTTGGAGAAATATATTATTATACTCCGTTTGATTAGGTTTTTAAATAAATGTAAACAAAACAATCACTTGATATAGTTCGTCAGCCAATAGGAGCAGAACACTGATACGTCAAAGTTCGATAGAACAGTTTTGATTGGCTGTTTAACAATGCCACGTGGTTTGGAATGTTTACATTTATTCAATTACCTAAACAATCGGAGTATAGTCCCCTTTTCACAAAGATTACGGAAGTATGTATGTAAACCCAGTCGTTTCATTAAAAAAGCAACGGGACCAGCCACGTATAGACGTCATCAATTAGATATTAGAGCATATAAGTAAAAGTGCTAGAAAATATAGTTCAGATCATAAATAAAGTTCAGAAAAGTAGCCCTCTTTTCTGAGCACGACTCTTATTTTATAGATCTCTTTTTGTATTGTTTTTCCAAAAAAAACTGCTATCGAATGTTACTGTTTTTTTTTTCAAAATCACTTATTCATTATGCTGTAGAGGTGAAAATTTATGTTTTTGAATTTGGATTATTGGTCCTAGGTACTCACGTGAAGTCAGGGTGAGGAACTCGGCCATGCAGTAGTTGTATCCGTAGGCGATGCCGGCGACAGAGGCAACGATCATCCCTATACAGAGCGCTAAGCACATCCAACATGCCAGCCCAAAGGTAACCACCCTGTAGAGAACGCATAGGTACAGTCAAAAACTCTTTGTGACCCATCTTAGGTCCAAAATCAATCTGACAATCTACAGCAATAAGGTTGAGTTTCCTATAAGCAACAAAGGACTTGGCATCTCTAATGACATTGGCGACTTCAAGCACATTTTTTATAAATGGATCTTAAATTTACGTTACTTTGTGACCGTACAGTGGAGTAGCAATCATACGATGATATTTTGCCGAAAAGTTCGTTTTATCCTGGTTTCTTAGCTATAGGCGTACAACTTCATTGAGAGCCGGGGTAGGCATGAGGTGCGGGGGTGAGGTACGACAAAGCTCGACTAGTCACCGTTACCCTCTCCCCGGACCTTATGCATACCCCGGCTTTTTAGTTGTGCGCCTATAGCCCAAAAATTACGATCTGTAAGGTGAATGAGACGCCAAGTTGACTATCAGAAGGTTTATTCAGTAACTTATGAAAACAGAGATGGAACTATGCCTCGTCGAATATCCTAGGTAAGTGAAAACATACAATATGAGCCTAAGGGAGGACCGCATAGGCGTTCTCTCCCTGTACCCACTCGTCGGTGTCACTTGAGGATAGCAGAGGCCGTCTCTCAAGCTAGACCGCTAGCTAAGGAATGAATAATAGGACGGCTGTGCGCAGCTTATATACCCTCCGAGCGCCGCCTTCGTATGCGCTCGGGTCGGTCGGACAGCCGAGCGAGATAAGTAGTGAGTGTGCGAGCGGGATAGTATTCGAGCCCGCGCGCCTCGTTTACTACCGTTGTTCCTTATGTCGCTGCAGATCTATTTATTTTCGATTATTCATTTAATTTGGTCCGAATTTTCATTTTTCCGAAAAGTAGGTATTTATGTCATGCTGTCATGCTAAATTTATTATATAATTACTATACGTGGGTTAGGTTAGATTTGATTAACAAGCAATATCAAAAAATAAAGGCTTCTATCAAAACATTGCATTCGGGATTATGAAAATGCCGGATTCTGATCAATTTGGAATTATGACTCTTCGGTGTTATGTATATCCGTTCAGGGCCCAGGGCCCATCGATACGCCAAATGAGAAAGCAAGATAAATAAACACTACTGAGAGATTGGTGTTGTTTTAGAGAAAATATTTTTTGCGCAATAAAGGGTTTATCGTCAAGCCGCGATTAGAATAGGATTGAGGGCATATGTCGTTTTTGAATTAATACATGACATGACATTAACTACTTTCATAGGTATTTATAATATGCCTATAACCAGGTGCGCACGTCCTTATTAGGATTACAATAAAAGGTATCATCTCTCTTAATACTGGATACCTATTTAGGTACATTGTGATTCAGTGGGTATTGACGTCTCGAATCGAAAAGTCAAGAGTAACTAATTCGTGTTCTTTAAAACTTAATTTACCTAATACTCTATTACCTAACTAAAACTCTATTAGAATTTACTATAGCAGCCAAGGTAACAGATGGGACCTTTGTTGTCTCAGCAATTTACTTTAATTAAACTTTGGAAACCGAACCGATCGGTATCAGTTAAGAAAGTTACGCGACGCGATGGAGGGAAGAGTGAGGAGGATACGGTACACCAATATGTCAAGAAGGATAAGGTACACGTATGCACTGTGTATGCACTTCCAAACGATTTGTCTTCTTTTCCGTACCCCTTCACAACTGAGTCGGAGATTGTGGATTAGGTTGTTAAGTTAAATTCAAGTTGTTTTCTATTATTATGAAAACTGACATCATACTCGTAAGAAACAGTCCCAAGCAGGGCTTGAAATACCGGTATTTTTGAGAACCGGTACTGTGACCTTGATGGGGAACCTGTACCAGTCTAGGTACCGGTACCGTGGGTACCGGTACCACGCTTGGTACCGGTACTCGTTGTACCGGTATTTTGTAAGAAATACAGGTATTTTACCGGTACTATACCGGTACCAATAAGGCTCGAATACCGGTACAAATACCGGTATTCAGTAATAGTGGGTATAAGTGCGAGGAAGGGATAAAAAAGACAGAATAGTATAGGCATGGTACCTATGTTTCAAGCGGCAAATGGCCTGATGGTCGGTCAGTTAGAATTAGGTTACTTGTCGATAGTCGACGGCTTGAGGCACGCTAACATAATATTATTTCGATTAAAATTTTGACATTTGGTGGTGATGGTGGTGACGGTGGTGGTGGTGGTGGTGGTGGTGGTGTTGGTGGTGGTGGTGGTGGTGGTGGTGGTGGTGGTGGTGGTGGTGGTGGTGGGGGTGGTGGTGAAAATAGTTTGGAGCAGAGCACCGGTGATTGGTGGTGATGGTGGTGACGGTGGTGGTGGTGGTGGTGGTGGTGGTGGTGGTGGTGTTGCTGGTGGTGTTGGTGGTGGTGGTGGTGGTGGTGGTGGTGGTGGTGGTGGTGGTGGTGATGATGGTGATGATGGTGATGATGGTGATGGTGATGATGGTGATGATGGTGATGGTGATGATGGTGGTGGTGGTGGTGGTGATGGTGATGATGATGGTGATGATGGTGATGATGGTGATGATGGTGGTGATGGTGGTGATGGAGGTTTTGGTGGTGATGGTGGTGATGGTGGTGATGGTGGTGATGCATTTATTATAGCAAACATAATATTATTTCGATTAAAATTTTGACATTTGGTGGTGATGGTGGTGACGGTGGTGGTGGTGGTGGTGGTGGTGGTGGTGGTGGTGATGATGGTGATGATGGTGATGATGATGGTGATGATGGTGATGATGGTGATGGTGATGATGGTGGTGGTGATGGTGATGATGATGGTGATGATGGTGGTGATGGTGGTGATGGAGGTGTTGGTGGTGATGGTGGTGATGGTGGTGATGCATTTATTATAGCAACATAATATTATTTCGATTAAAATTTTGACATTTGGTGGTGATGGTGGTGACGGTGGTGGTGGTGATGGTGGTGGTGGTGTTGGTGGTGGTGGTGGTGGTGTTGGTGGTGGTGGTGATGATGGTGGTGGTGGTGGTGGTGTTGGTGGTGATGATGGTGATGATGGTGATGGTGATGATGGTGACGAGGGCGATGATGGTGATGATGATCACCCCTTTCATCATTACCATCATCATCACCACCATCACCACCATCACCACCAACACCTCCATCACCACCATCATCACCACCACCACCATCATCACCATCACCATCATCACCATCATCGTTATCACCATCATCACCATCATCACCACCATCACCACCACCACCACCACCACCACCACCACCAACACCACCACCATCACCATCATCATCACCATCATCACCATCATCACCATCATCACCACCATCATCACCATCATCACCACCACCACCATCATCACCATCACCATCATCACCATCATCACCATCACCATCATCACCATAATCACCATTACCACCGCCACCACCACCACCATCATCACCATCACCATCATCACCATCACCATCATCACCATCATCGCCATCGTCACCATCGTCACAATCATCACCACCATCATCACCATCATCATCACCATCATCACCACCACCACCGTCATCACCATCATCACCATCACCATCATCACCACCACCGCCACCACCACCACCACCACCACCAACACCACCACCACCACCACCACCGTCACCACCATCACCACCATCACCACCAACACCTCCATCACCACCATCACCACCATCACCACCATCATCACCATCATCACCATCACCATCATCACCATCGTCACCACCACCACCATCATCACCATCACCATCATCACTATCACCATCATCACCATTACCACCACTACCACCACCACCACCACCACCACCACCACCACCACCACCACCACCACCACCACCACCACCACCACCAACACCACCACCACCACCACCACCACCTTTGCACTTTTGGTTAGTCTTTTTTAGTGCTTTGGTACACCCGGACCTTCGGATTTAGATTCATTTTGACGCGGCGCTGCCAAGGTCGTAGGACTAATGACACGATTGAAATTTGAAATTGTTCAAAAGCTGCAAGCCAAAGGCGCCGCCCGGCAACAACGCCGCGTTCGGTGTAGGTACATGGACAAGTCGACAACCAAAGCAGCGGCGCGAGCATCGAGCCGCCGACGAGACTTGACCTTGTTGCACAAGACGGCAACGTAGCTGGAACCTTTATTAGGAACCGGTATTTTAAGGTACAAATACCGGTATTCGTATTTACCTGTTCTTTGGATTACCGGTATTTATATTTACCGGTTCTCTCGAACCTAAATGAAAAATACCTTTAAATACCGGTAAAGTACCGGTATTTTTGGAACCGGTTCCAAGCCCTGGTCCTAAGTAAAAATACAGGCCAATTACTCATTTACTACTAAATACTTCGGGGACATACAAAAAATGTGTATTGTAGGTACGGACAGGGACCTGTCCGGTAACCCCTTCAAGGGGTTTTTGAAAGGGTTTAACCCTTTGTAACCCTTTCAAAACCCCTTGAGGGGGTTACCGGACCGGACCGTTGGGTACGGAATCTTTCGTGTGCTCTTTTTTATAATTTTTTATAAAGATTTTAACTAAAATTATCGCTTATTATTTTATTTTAAATATCATTGCCGATGTGATTTCATTGTCATTTATAAAAAAAAGTTCAAAGTTACAAAAAAAATATTGTCCTGACATCTGTCATTACAATTCGTAATGTAGGTACTCCTGCGTTCTGGCGGTTATAAGTTATGGGTCTGGGTCTTTGTCATTATTGACTTTGTTCAACTCAAGTCGTTACGAGTTGAAACGTCCTCTTTGTGCCCCGTGTTCTCACGACCTATAGTTTCGCCTTCTGTCGCCGATCTTTTCCAAGTCCAAGATTGGATTTTCGCGCAACACCCCGGGGAAATAACAAACTGGCCTCTAAACGTCTCACGGCCGGGCACAGGGGATTGGTTTTCTAAATGAACGGTTGTATAATATCAGCACAAGATTAGAACAGGAATAGAAAAGTACACTGGTTAATTATAAAACCACCAGTTACAATGCCACCGAAATTGACAATATATTTACTGATTATTCCAATAAATATTTCAAATGCTACTTTTCAAAAGGTCTTTGTAAGATTCTTTATTCTACCATAAAATAGTCCGCTCATTCAAATAGTGTGTATTGTAACCCTTTGTACCAATTGTAACGGCACATCAAAGCATGCAAACTATTTGAACGAACTAACTATATCTAGTTTCTGAACCAAACCTAGTGTGTACACTCAGGGGCAAAAAAACTGGTCGGAGTGCGTTTTTCATACTAAAGAGGCTAATTCGAAGTCTTGGTTCCTCGCTGCTTTGAGTGAAATCTTATGAGCATCAATACAGGACTTTCAGAGTGCCTAGGATATCCGACTTAAGGAAATCCAAATGCTGACCCGAACTCTCTCGCTGTGGTGTTAACTGATTATCCGATCAGTTAGGTATCTTAAGAACTTTTGACCTCCTCTATTGAACCTCGGAGTATCCACTATAAAACCTCACTCAAAACAATCCCTGGCAACTAACCAAGCTTCTAAATAGCCTTGTTTGTATGAAAAACACACTGAGTACTCTGACCCGTTATTTTTGCTCCTGAGTGTATTTGGTATCGTTGGAATCATGTCCAGTGTTGTAGTCAGGAGACAATCCTGTCCTAGTATAGAAAAGTAGTTCGTCTTCAAACAAAGGTATATCGCGCGGCTTGCATGTGTGCGTGCCTCGAACGCACATGCCTCAAGACACCACAAGCAAACTGAACAGGATGGACCGAGCCGGTTTAATCGCGGCTTTTGGTTGCGTGCATTTTAAGTAGGTACCGAGCGACGCGGATCGTTTTGTTGCACTGTTATTATTTTAATACTTTATGTGCCGTTAACGACCTGTTCCTTCAAAAAATTTGGCATATTTGTTTATAGCAAGATAATCGTCGTACAGGTGTAATAAACAAACACCAAATTTTACCAAATAGTAATTAAAGGGAATAAACGCCGTTTCGGCGTAAACAAATATTATTTGCACAGTTGGTATTTTTTTTCGGACGAGAAATAATTTAGCAGATTTTTTATATCTGTATCTTTTCCTATTTAACTAATTCGAATAAATAGAGCCACGGTTATCTTCCCTTGTTTATAGGTAGTAGGTAGGTACGATCTCCTGTCTATGTGCAGGATCTGGTTTCTTTCATCTTACATCAAATAATAACCGACGATCTTTCCATTAATCTCACATTCGAAGCCGTAAACTTGTTAGGAAGTGAAATGGTAGAGCGAAAAGTGACCGCCTTGCGTCTTACCTCCGTACTAAGATAGTACTGGGGGGTTATTATGTTATGACATAGCAATGCAGTTAGGTTTACGCTGAGAGAAAAGGACAGAGCTATATAACTGCTATAGCTCTGTCCTTTACGCTCGCCGTAAAATTAACTGCATTGTTATGTCCTAATAACCCCCCTGATCGATATTTTGCACTTTGCTGGAACTTTAGAGAAGTGTAAATCGAACTTTTCCCTCGGGTAGCGTTATGGTTGCGAGAGATTTCTAACGCAAGCACTTTAAACTTAATCGTAGGTGTCGACTTCACTCGTCTGTATGTACGTGGGGGGTCAAAGGCCTTTTTTTCTTAAACTTTAGTATATTAAAGACCTTTTCGTTGGGTCAGCAAGGAACTCTTATAGTTCCGCCATGTCAGTCTGTCCGTCCGTCTGCGTCTTAACTCAGAGAATATTGGTTCTACAACGATGTAATTTGGCGTGTTTACACCATATTCATCGCGCTGCAAAGTTGCAAAAATATCATTATATATTATTTTTTGTCAAGAGGGATGTTTTTTACTCGTCTATTTTATTGAGTAGGGTGACATCGGATAGCTTTTTCAATTATTATGTTATTTCGAAGAACACTTTTCGATTAAGGGATCCGGTTGCAAAATATTAAGCTTTAAAATCACTTTTGTTAGTGTCAAGTGCCCCTCCCCTCCTACCACAGAATAAGTAATAGTACAAGTACAGAAGTTGCACTCCCGTGCAAAAACGCTGTTTAGGCATAAGAAACGTGCCTACTCTATGCCTCTCTTACTATCGTATAACTTGTATTCATTCGCACGCAGCACCTGTAGTGCTAGGGTTGTCACACGCCTAGAATACATCAATTAGGGCTAAAATGTTTTAGCTCACTAGATGTCGCTCGCTCGCTTGCGGCGATCGTATTGACGTGTTTTTAACCGACTTCAAAAAAAAGGAGGTTCTCCATTCGTCGTTTTATTTCTTTATGTATGTTCCCTTAATAGCGTGTTTAATATAATAACACTACGTATAAATATAATATAAACGATTTTAACATCGTCGAAATATCGGGCGGGACAACAAAAACCTAGACATGGTAACAACCCGTTTATATTAAATTGTGCAATTTCGTAATAAGTAATAAAAAGATAAACTTACCGTTCACAGTTTGTCGGCAACGTAAAAAAAGAATATTTTACGTCCTTTTGTTTATTTAATCAATCATTTACACAACTACGTGTAACCGCTTTTCGGAGTGTGCACATAACAAGTAAATAATAAAAAGTTTAAGGTTATTCACAAAACTAACTTCACTTCGTAATTACGGCACGCTCCGAGATCGATCGATCAAGACAGCGGAAGGCAGACCGCGGCGCACGCGTGCTCGCTCGCTCGGTGCCGGCCCCGGACTGATAGATATCCATTCTCAGAATGGACGAGCGGGAAGGTTAAGGCGGCGCGACACGCCCAGTGCAACCCCTCTGCTCCTACTAGCAACCGTTGGTTTTGGACGAAAAAATACGGTTGCAGTATATGTAACGAAGTTACAAAAAAAAGACACAGCTAAGTAGGCTCTACAAGTTAACGAGTTAAATAGTCAACCAAGTAATAAATGGAAACCAAAACCCGACACGCTTTTGGTTGGCTGGTTGTTTACACGTGAGGAAGGCAAATGAGCACGAGCGCAGGCCACCTATAAGATTTCAGAACACTGCAGCTTGACACTCTTGACGGCATGTGATGGTAAGATCAAGGGGGGAAACCACGATTTGGTTTAGTTAGGGGGGTGTCAAAGTTTCTCAAAATGCATAATGAAACACTTGTCAAGGCTTAGGGTGATCACTGATCACTGAACAGACATATGTTTCTAATGGGTACGAAACAAAACGCGACATGCAGGTTCTGTTAGGAGACAGGAGAAATCGATGCACATCCCCTCCTCATGCGGACCGCTAATACGCAACAGAAGTATCTACCTAGGGCGACACATGACGAAGCCACAAGAAGTACAACTGACTGCCCAAAGCAGCGGCGAGCTTTAAACAAAGGGCTGCCTTTATATCAGCAATAGTCGAAGCGGTACACAGGGCCCATCTCAACCCCCAATAGATCACTCGATTGATGATCCCCTATGGGGGTCCAACCTGATTTCGCGCTTGGGTATGATGATTTACTTAGCGATTGCCGTGATTAGGTGTTACCTTTGTATGGCATCCAAAATCGACGACACGCAACTGCATAAATAGCACATGCCAACACGTCTCTATGGAGAGACCGCCGCTGTAAAACAGTAGTACTTCCTGAAAAAAAAAATACTTTAATCAATATTATTATTTTAATTCCCTGCACTTATGTGTCACGCACGAGTCACTGTGGCCAAGATGATTTTATCCTTGACTTCACTGCAATCTTATCTAGCGCAATGTATTAAAAATAGCCTATTGGGCAAAAGAGAACTAGGTACAATTTAAAATTGCAAGTTTACGTATTTACTCGTAAGTTACCTATTGGTTCAATTATCATGGCATTGACCTTTGCAATCACAACCGGGTCAAGTAAGAGTCGGGAATTCGGGATCAAGCACCGATCACCTAGGTCTCATTTACTTGTATTCATCATCATCATCATGTCAGCCGAAAGACGTCCACTGCTGGACATAGGCCTCCCCCAAGGCTCTCCACTCGGACCAGTCTTGTGCTTTTCGCATCCAAGGTCGCCAAGGTCGCTTTACAAGGTCGCCACTCCATCTTGTTGGAGGCCTACCTACAGCTCGTCTCCCGGTCCGTGGACGCCACTCAAGAACCTTCTGACCCCATCGGCCATCAGTCCTGCGAGCAATTTGCCCCGCCCACTGCCACATAAGTTTGGCTATTCTTCGGGCTATGTCGATTTATTTGTATTAAATGTTAGGAACCTATATGTCCTGCTGCTGTTTGCTTAAAGAAGCCACGCCACTCGGGACATATCTGAAACTATCTCAGGGTAAGACTGTGTAGCGTTTGAGCCGCTTTGCTTTTGGTTACCTTATGGGCTACCATAAAAATATATACATAGACTGACGTTGCACATAAATCCTCGCCATTTTACGGAGTTTGAGAAGTACTATTTTCATATACAAGTATTGTCGCAGCGCAACGCCTAAATTTTAATGGTCACGTCACACGTCAACGACCATCGTATTTCAAAGGAAGTATTCGGAGTATTCCTAAAACAAATCGGTGCGTTACATTTTCGTCAACTACAAAAGCTGTCAGGCTATAACAACAAATATAAATTATTTTCGAAGTATTATGTTAAACGCCAAGCACGAATACCAATTTTTATTGAACGTGAAAGATGTGTAATGTGCAGTGATCGGACATATTATAGAGTGGTTACGACCGGGTTAAATATCAATTTATTTTTATTGAATTCCGGATTTCCGGTTTTTTCTGGTACTAGTAAATGTAGTAGTAAGGAAGTCTCCAGTTTATGTCTCTGTTCTACGAAGTTTAGATAAATATACTCCACCTATTAATTAAATACAAGGAATGAGTTACAGGCCCCTTTTATCACAAACTAATATCTCGTACCGTGAGTAAATATCACGTATATTTAGCATTAAAAATACCGGAAATCCGGAATTCAATAAAAATAAATTAATATTTCACCCGGTTGTAACTTCTCTATATTATGTCCTTTTGCGAACTTTAGGTAAATATACTCTACCTATTCCGATCACTGGACTAATGTGACATGTAGTCACATTACACATATTTTACGGTAGCGCCAAAGTGGTGCGGTTAAATCGCTCTGCGGCCTTACGCTTCAAGTGGGTACCAAAACAGAACCCGTAACTACATTTTTTCTACTTTTTAGGGTTCCGTATCCGAAGGGAGCCCGGCGGGACCCTATTAATATGCCTACGCTGTCCGTCCGTCCTTCCTCCCGCCTTAACTTTAAAGAGCTCTTTTGAACCGAATTAGATAGCGAGTTGATATTTTTTTCAGAAATGTATTGTTACCAACATTTTATTATCTGTTTTTTTTAAGCAACTGAAATAATAATGGGGGACAGAATGAGACCAATACGGATAGACGCGGACAGATTGAATTTAGGTCACAAGTTAAAAACAGCTGTAGCACCTGCTCCCGTGGCCTTTAACTTGGTTAATATTCCACTAAATACCTTCATTCCAGTTGTTTGCGAAGCGTCGAAAACAAATGAGCGCCGCACGTGCGTTTTTGGAACCGACGAAAAATTGTAATGAATGATTCATGTTCCGCTTTTGTGGTTGGGCCGGACTCATTTTGTATGCACTCGGCTCGGTGACAAATGGGCCCCATTGTGGGCTTTGTTAATTGTTAGTGTAGCAGGCGTGAAATATTCTGTTCGAACTAAACATTGGTGTTTTCGAGCGGAAAGTGGAAGGTGATCGCGAGCCTGCACGCATTGGCATAAACGTTTTTTAGTGTTTCGTATATACAGAGGGTAAAACCGACGTCTATTCCATGCACTGTGTTGAGCGACCGGAACTGAATATACACTTAACACGCTTTCGCACGCGACTGTGCCCGCGTAGAACGCGTTTCTGGCTATTCCCTTGGGAACTGTCAAATTTTCCGGGATAGAAAGTAGCTTATGTGCTATTCCAGACTATAATCTATATCTATGCTAAATTTCATCCAGATCAGTTCAGCCGATGTGGCGGGATTGAGTAACAAACATCCAAACTTTCGCATTTATAAATATTAGTATGATTAGAAACTAAATTAAGTTATTTTTTACCGAAATATGTCACTAATTAAAAATTTATAATTTTGACTTAGATTTGACGTTTATGGCAACTGTAATAAAAAACATTCCATGGTTAAGAAATTTAGAATAAAGAAATAGACATAAAATTAAGTTGGCTTAAGGGGATATCTACCAATAGTAACATCGCGGGCAAAACTGTAATAAAATACTGATAAAATAACGGTAGCTAAACTAATAAACGCTGGAAACAGAAACCTAAGGCACTTGTTCCACCACCGGCGATGAGCGGGAAGCAAGTAGCGCCAGAGATCAACTATTAACATCTCTTTTATTGAAACGGAATCTGTATTTTTTGTTTCGACGAACTAGGTAGTAGTAAGAGTTCTCGCCGGCAGTGTGAACAGCTAGCTGATCAACTATCGATTATGTCTCTTTTATTGACACGGGGTCTATATCTTTTGTTTGTTTCTTGAGCGAGAAAATTGACAATAGCTAATCGCTTTCTCGCCGGCAGTGGGGAAAGTGCCTTATTCAGCCTGATCTTTATAATACGACATGAGAGAGCTCTGGCACACCCAGGTAAGTTAATTACAGTATGTCTTAGGTAATCAACCGGGAGCCATTTTCAGGGGTGCTATTCTTTAAATAACACGCTTCTCAATTTATGTAAGAATTAGTATCTGGCCAGGGGTGCTATTCTTTCAAAAACCGGCGGTCGGTCGGACGGACGAGCGAATCGAAGCGGCGAGTTTAAGTAGTCCCGTCCGAGCGAACAAAACACATTTTAGCGCGTGCATTGTCAATTAGGCAGTCTTATACGTTCGAGAAGTCATGCTGCCAAATTGAATACACGCGCTAAAAATGTGTTTTGTTCACTCTGACGGGACTACTTAAACTCGCCGCTTGGACAATCACTCCGGCCGTCGTTGTTGAGAGAATCACACCCCAGCTTAATAGGCCACATACCTATGATAAAGTCGGTAATGTTCCGCGATTAATATCTAAGGATAAAGCATTGTCTTGTACCCATAGTACAAGCCTAGAGCTTAGCTTGGGACTAGTTCAGTTCGTGTGAGATTATCCCCTGATATTTATTTATAAAAATAAATAGTCACTGGATAGGAAATGTGTAGTCCGGTGGAAAGTTTGTGCCCGGTAGTTTGACAGAAATACCTATGTAGATATAGGTAGTTGAAACACTTAAGTAGGTAAATTACTTGTTGCATTGCATGTAGTTGTGCTGTTGTGTACAAATGTATTATGGAAATTACATAAAGTTTTAAATATAGAATGTCGAACGACAGGTACATGCAAGAGGTTATTTAACTTAAGTTTTTCACCTATAAGACAATGTTATGAATATACGCTTCGATGGGCGAACTAAAATTAGCTGGTTTATAATTCGATCGAATCGACAATCGATAGCTGCTTAGAATAGCCTGGCTGGAGTGTTTGTGCAGGCAACACACAAATTAAGAAAACGCTAAGTGCTTCCCCAGGGAGACTGCCAATTAAGTTAGTGCGAGTTCCTTCCGAACTAGTGTTAGTGCTGCTACAACAAACCTGAAATAAGCAGTGTGTACTTGCAGCTAAATGCCAGATGACAAAGAAAACCCGTGGCATTTTAAGAGATTGTGACACTAAAAAGTTGTGGTGTTTTATCTCTAAATAGTAATTTTTTTAACATTTCTGTGTCACTTATAATTTTGCCTGTCCTTGTAGTTTGTCCTTACTCATTCTCTAGGTAAGCTTGTAGAGATCCCTTATAGGTCACTTTTGAACTAAGTAAGCCTTTGTACATTTTATTAACCCCTGACAAAAAAAGTTTAGCGTGTGTTTTTTATCTTATTGTGCCAATATTATGTTATTATAACTACTGAAATAATTAAATAAATCTATGCAAGAAGTACCACGATCTTGCGCGAAGTTATTACCCGTAGTCCGCCTGATTTGGTCAACTGGCCATTTTAGCAGACCTTAAATGAAGTCGACTGAACTCCGCTTTTGCGGAGCCCTTGCGGCCCTCTAAAGAACTAATATAACCTATACCTACCCGTTAATTTTGGCCAGTCTACTACTCTCCGTTATCCACATAGATGGACAACATAGGTGGACCATGGGCAATAACGTCTTGCCCGAAATGTCGCCGGCGACACGTGTCGTGGGAAATTATTTTTTCTCCTAGGGTTAAAACGCTTACAGATTTCTATCGGTACAAAAGGACTTAGAAGCAGATTTATTTGTTAAAACCGTAGTTTATACATTGGACAACATAAAAATCGGAAAGTGACAATTCGGAATACGGTATAATTAACAGAGTAAACTCGCTCACCGCTATTCAATGTGGTCATTGCAATTTAAACATGTTAATATGTAAATGAATTACGTATATTTACAATACTTATCATAATTCATAATAGAAGGTGCCATCAATTTGACGCATGTCAATCACATAACATCAAAACGAAAAGTAGAAAGAAGGTAAATCAAAGCATAGATAAAGAAGAGTTGATGAAATAATAAGGTTTATTATTAATGAGGCAGGTATGGCGTGGTCTATTATAGGTCTACCAGAACCTCATAACAAAAAGGCAAATTAATTTTTTTAGCTTGCAACTCTGGGGTAGTAGGATTTAAAGGTCTTGATACTTGATTTTCCACCAGTTCCGAAAATATGATGTGAGGGGTCTCATTCCGCGTAGAAGTATTTGTTGACTTCTTCGGGAATTATTCCATTTTCCAGGATTTAATTTAAATATCACTTCTGTGCAATTAACCATATAATTATGCCGTGAAGTCGAAACAAACTAACATTTGTAATATTAGTGATGATTAATTACTTACGTAGCCCTTAAAACCAACTTAGGCTTGTATTTCCTATTATTTGCAAGTATTGTAGTTAAATTTTATAAGTATGTAGGTTCCGTGTTTATTTGCATTAAGTAAATGGTTTACATACAAACATAATTCTCCACTATGCAATAAGCTATTAACTCCCTAAGAACAACATACTCGAACACTTCGAGCAACCTTGTATCTGGATGGAGTCTAAGCTTCAGTAGGAAATATAATGAGGATAACATTGTTAAACTTATAAACTGTTATTAATAAAGTTCTCTTTAGTTACAATATTATGAACCACGGAGACAATGTCTGCTCGGTTCACAGCGCCTCGTGCTCAGCTTTATTACAAGTAAAGTTACAGACAATATTTTGTTCCCTTGGTTTATAGAAACTTGACAAAAGCAGATTACCAAGCATGTCGGTTTGCTTTACACAAGACTTTCCTAACTGTGCGTCGCGACGCCCCGGGGCGTCACAGCGCTGTCCCAGGGGCGTCGCGACGCCCCGGGCTCACGTTACCGGCACGCGACGTATGTGTACACGCGGGTATCTTCTTTTACAAGGAAACCGCAAAAATTGGGGGCGCTTCAATCAGTTTAAAACATTTTGCATATTTATATTTTACAAACTTCGAAAAGCAAAATGAACGTTTAGCATATAAACAAATTGTATGACTTTATCAGGCATACGATCAATTCACATAACATTCATTTATACATACATACACTCACGCCTTTATTCCCAGAGTGGGGTAGGCAGAGCTACAGAACTCTAAAAACTTATTTTTAATTCTGTAACCATATTTTTCACAATCAGGCTTATATATTAGTGACAAGTTGCAAGCCCATCGCCCAACAATACTAAGGTCTGTTCATCCTTACTTGTCTTATATAGTAAACAACTTTCTAACCTCAAAATGAATTTTTTTTGGATAAAACAGCACTTTTATCGTAAATGAAGTAAACCGAGTTAAAATTTTGGACATCACTTGGCCAATGTATTGTCTGTGATTGCTTTATTTTGTTTAAAATAGCTGTTTTATCCAAAAAAGGTTCATTTTGAGGTTAGAAAGTTGTTTACTATATGTATAAGACAAGTAAGGATGAACAGACCTTAAAAGCCTTTATTCCCTTAGTCGCCTCTTACGACTTTCACGGGAAGACATGGAGTGGCACTATTCTAAGCCGGCTACCACACGACTCATTTATGATAACGATAATTTTCTTCTTATTATGCATTTTAAGCCAATTTCTTCATACTAGGTTAGGTTAGGTTAGAACTGTGACTACATAGTAATCAAAGACGTTAAAAATGTTTATTTCTTAACATATGAAATACTAGCTTTTGCCCGCGACTTCGTCTGCGTAGATTCCTTTGGGAACTTCAAATTTTTTCGGGATAAAAAGTAGCCATTGCAGCATGAAGGAGTAACAAAGTCTTGGGTGGCAGAAGCTATAGGAGAAAAAAAATCAATTGTACAATTTTGACAAATAACTACCTACTAATATAGAAAAATAATTCAATTTTTTTTTGCGGTATTATGGTTAGTTTATTCAGTAACGCTTTTTTTCTGCTTACGAAGTTATTTTTTATAATCTGATTGCTAAACAACTAACACCAAAAAAATTTGGTTTTTGTGATATATGTTATAGACGGAAATGACGAAATTGCAGAATCCAAAGAAGAGAATTATTAATGATCAAGATTGTGAAACCGAAGCTAAGTTAAAAATAGCAGTTTGATTATGCAAAAAAAACCTTAAATATGTATTCGAACTTTAACGCAATACGCATTAAATCAATGTTTTCAAACAACAACTTGACACCGTTAGTTTCCATCAGAACGTCGCTTCTGTAACGTTAATCTATGATCGCGTGCTTATTTGTCTTTATCGCTCTAGTTTATGGGAGGGATATTGTTGTCCTTTTCTTTGATGTCATTATCATGACGTCGCATTTGTTACAAAGAATTGGAATAATTTGTTTTGTCTTTTTATAACATTCTGTACATTGAATTATTAAAAATCCTTTTATTACGTTTCTATGTCGCACTGCTAGATCAAAACAGTCGTAACTCAAAATAAAACTGTAATTTAAAATCAACTTTAATACAGCTTCTATGAACTAGCAAGGATTTTGAGTTGATACTGTTTTGATGTATTGTAATAAATGGATAATAAATGTTGATATTTGTAATCACGTACCTTAAGTAAAATTTGAAGTAGATTGGACCAAGGACCGTCTACGTTCTGTCACGTTGTCCCATACAAACTTTGCCCTTCACCCTTTATAGGGCAATTTTGAAACCTGGTACAAAAAATGACCACTTATAACTGATACTTTTTGTATTTTTTATTAAAAGAAATTTGTGCGAATAGGAGAAACCTAATGAGGCTAGAATTCAGTTCTATTTTTAGTTTTGCCCTATAAAGGGTTAAACTCCTTTCTTATTGGATGCCAACGTCATACAAAGAACATACCCTTCAGGTTTCTACGATCAGCGGTTTAGGCTGTGCGTTGATCCGTCAGTCAGTCATTCAGGACAAACAATTTTATATGTATAGATGAACCTTATAATTTTTGAAATTATGTATTTCGTTGTTATGCATAGTTATTATTATATCGTTCGTTTATTATAAAGACCGAAATTATGCGATTTGTGTTATGTAAAACGAAAGTACATTATTTTTTATGAAATTCATTAAAACACCCACGCCTTACAGCTGTGGGCGCGCGGTGCCGACTGGCAGCGTGTCTTTCGCGCGTGTGCCGAGCGACACCTCGGTTCAGCCGTTTTTTAGAACCCTGGGCATACTTACCCTGCCGTCTTTGCTAGTCTTTCAGGTGGCGGTATACGTGCGTATAAATCTAAATTCGTACCGCACACGAGGCGAAACTCATGGTTACTCCACTCGCAACGCAGACAAACTCCTATCGCTCCCTGGGAGTCTGGCAAAGACGCGCAGACATACTCGCGTGCTGGGGCCCGCGGTGTACAACCGCTTGCCCGAGACATTTATAACGGCGCCTAGTAACGCAGCCTTTAAAAATAGACTAAAGAAATGGTTGATCGAGCGAGCATTTTACAGTCTTGACGAATTTATGTCTTTGAAATGACGTTATTACGTAAATTTATCTGTTTTATACATTAATTAATTTATACGATATTATAATCTAATTTGAACTTAATCTGACGTGTGATTTGACATTATTAATAAAGAAGTATCAAGTAGTATCAAATATCAAGTATTTGTTTGAAATATTAGTACCTCAATAAAGGCCTGTTACTGCTTGCCATCTTCATCTTGCATCAAGATACGATTTAAACTTTTTTTCACAATCTCTTACTTACTTGTAGTATGTTCTCATAAATTTCCCGGTGATTACTTAAATCCGCCCACTTTCAGACTAAATGTCGTGACAAAACAAAATGTCCATAAAACACAATGAACTTTATTTACGCTTGTCTAAAAATAATTTAACATAAAAAGTATTCAAGGTAAGAATTCTTTCTAGACCACCTTAACTGAAAATTAATGAAAATAAGTTTCAGACAGAGATTGTATTTTTAAGACCAGTTTTCTTTGCCGACTGTACTTTTTACAGACATCAACGCCTTACTGAAACCATTACGTTAACATCAACATCCAATAATCAACTTCCGGTTTCAACATCAGTCATCCACTCATCTTTTTTTCTATTGTCATAAAATTTACGTACAGTCAAGGACTTTAATTGTTATGCTACTATGGAACCCTGTCGCATAACGTTAATCATGAGTGGCATGTAAGCCCAAGCTCAGTCGCTCGCCGGTCTCCACGTAGGGCGCCCGTCCGCCCGCCCAACCGCACCGCGCGAACATGTGATTTTAAATTCAAAACTTTCGTGTTTAATAACAAAGAAAACTTTGTGGCCAGTGTCTTAAAGACTTGGGTGAATTTTTCAAGTGTATAATTACGAAGTCGGATTTTCTTCTGAAGGTAATTTAAATATTTTTGCATCGTTAAGCTAAGTTAGAAATTTAAAGTACTTCTACGGCGGACCATTAGGCTTTTGCGGCCACTGGATAAAGGACAGATTTTAAATTAGATTTAAGATTAAACTTGAAATTAGTTTTTAATGAAAATATTATTAAAACTTTATGGCAAATGCAATGTTTTGTTGTATAAGAATATGACTTGTTTAATTAAGAGGTACAAAGCACCTAACCACATTATTAGTAGAATATAAACCTTTACAATTTTTTATACTAAATTTAGGCTCATTAAAAGCCTCTCAATTGCATTAGATAGGTACCTACTTATGTAAAATTTCTTTTAGTTTTTTCGAATGCCAGATCGATCGATTGATTTTTAAGTAACTAGACCGTAGGTCAATAATTACCTTCTGTACCCTGAAAAATAAGAACAATAAATACAAAGCCTTCCTTACAACCTAAATACAGGAAAAAGACCGAAGCAAAGTATAAATTGATATAATTATCGAATACGAAACGAACTAATAATACATATTCTGCAAAATCGTTAGAAGAAAGTCATTTTCTGCGCCAGACTCTTCGAATTTCATACAAAATGGACCCGCCTAGTGGGTTTGCGGCATTGGAAGTGTTATGATAGCGTCGGATGTCGAAGTAATTTCCGACCAGGGGTGTGATTCTCTCAACAACGACGAGCGGACGGACGAACGAGTGAATGTCCAAGAGGCGAGTTTAAGTAGTCCCGTCCAAGCGAACAAAACATATTTTAGCGCGTGCATTTTCAATTTGGCAGCTTGGCTTCTCGAACGTGTAAGGCTACCTAATTGAGAATGCACACGCTAATATGTGTTTTGTTCGCTCGAAGGGGACTACTTAAACTCGCCGCTGCGCTTTCGCTCGTTCGTCCGACCGACCGCCGTTTTTAAGAGAATAACACCCCAGGAGAGAGAGTGCGGCGCTTGCTTGAGCTCAAAATATTAAGCGGGAATATCGATCAATGTCGATGAAAATACGTTTTAGGAAGCGATAATTAATTTGATGGATCTTTTGTCACGAGACGTAATAGAAGAAGCCTAGATGCATGTCTATAGGTTTGAGTCCAGCACAAGGTTGACTTTTTTTGTCAAAATGATTTTTATTTACATACAACCTTATTTTTTATAGTCAGATGATATATCTGACCTTCTGTTTTAAGTTAAATGAAGTATATTTACATACGTACTATAAATATTTATTTATTTAAACTTTTTTGCACAATACAAATGTAAAAAGTACAAATGGCGGACTTAATGCCTAAAGGCATTCTCTACCAGTCAAACCCGTGGTTAACGGAGAAAAATCGGTGCAATTGGAGATCTAAAGAGTGTTGAAACCTTATTTAAATACCTACTTGATACTAAAATATTATATAATACATAACTAACAATATGTTTATGTAATACATACAAATAATACTTAAATACATACGAAAACAATGTGTGATGGAGATGATGACACTACTTGACTTACCTACGTAGTTAAATTCAATAATGTGAGTGTAATAGCATTCATATTAGACCCGGCATTGAAAGCGTAAAATTAAAATTTTACAGGCGTGTTACATTTTAACAGGTAAGTAACAAAGTAACACAAAAAAAAATCTTTTCTTATACAACGTGTCCCAAAACTCAACGATAAGCCGGCACCAGAGGATGGAGCTGCTTATGATTAGTCGAGAAAAAATAAAAAAGATAAAAAAGATAAAAGAAATTTATTTAGTAAGTAGGCCGCTCGGGCACTTTTACACGTCAAGATACTACCAATACCAATACCAATAAGGAAAAGATATATTTTTTTCCTTATTTTTTCTCGACTAATCATAAGCAGCTCCATCCTCTGGTGCCGGCTTATCGTTGAGTTTTGGGACACGTGGTATATTAATTTTCTTTGAGCGGATAATTTGACGTATTAAATAACAGGCTTAGACCTTGAATGTCCTCGAATTGGATACATTTCAAACAATTACTCATATGCGTATTAAAAACCCATAGTTTGAATCTAAATGACTCGCTTAACTTCAAACTCAGATATGTCCTTGAATTTTGGTATACGAATTTAAAACTTAATTTGTTTGAAAAAAGACGCAAATTTCGTCCTTTTGCATGGACTGTTTATCCAAGTTTGAAGTTAAGCGACTCAAATAGTACCTACTAAAACATTACTAAACTGTAACAATATACTCGGAATGAAGAGCATGTAAGTAAGTTTTGTTATTTTTTCTTTATTCGGTTAGCTCCACCTGTCAAATACGTTTACAAATAGTTTAACAAATGCATTATCTCCAATTATTACGATTCTTGTAAAAATAACGAAGCATGAAAATAGTTACTACTTAAAATATAAAAATGGCGCACATGACACTTGGCCCCGATGTTCCTATTCATTCAAGTTTCTATGTATCGCAACACATTTCCATTGCTCTTGACCTTTGAATGCATTGATCGACTTTCATTCCTAGACCCTCATAAGGCTAAAGTGACATAATAAATAAAACCGTAAGAGTTATTACCATTTAATTTACTTTGTCACTTTGGTGGTCTAGGAATCAAAGTCGGCTGCGCTATGCAAGTGCAGGGCCTCTATTCGACTGCGTAAAGGGTCAATGAAATTTTCGACCCACACGATTTTCTCCGGTAACGCAGGAGACAAACAATCATGTTTTATTAGAAAATATATTTTTTGACATTATTTTATACCGTTGGTTTTTTATAAACTGTTTAACGTAACGCAGGAGACAAAAATCGTGTGGGTGAAGAAGTTGATTCGTCCTAAGAACATATGTGGCGTTATCTATGAAAACGGACATTATTGTCAATGGCGCTTACGCCGCACTGCGTCACGCGACATTGTATTTATATCGGAGCATCTTTAACAATGGCGGAAGCGCCATCGACAATAAGGTCCGTTTTCATAGATAACACCTCATATTGCCTTTGACATGCTATCGTATTTTTTTTAACTCGGTCGCCCTTATGTGCTGTCAAGTACACGAGCTATGGTAAAGTTGACAATGCAGTAACATGTCAATGTTAAATTATGGTAACGTTGACGGTTAGAATAGAGGCCCTGGCTGACTGTGTAGCGTTGCGTGGTTCGACGATTAAGGTTTAACAAGAAATATTTGAATGCATTAAAAAAGATTAACAGTTAGCTTATGAGACAACCATTGAGAGAATAAAGAAATCTGATAGACAGACAGGCAGGTAATAAAGTGATGTTATAAACGTTCCTTTCAGTACTTAGCACGGAATTCTGACAAAATTAAAACACTGTCGCGATAGTAAAATTAATTAGAATGTCGCCTGTCGTCAGCCGCTAATTTATTTGTATATACATGCTTTAGTAGAATGAAACGCCCAATACTTCGGTTTTCTGTAAAAAAAAATAGGACAAATTTTTAAGATGTAAAATATACGTCTTGCTTGTCGTAAATATTGTTTTATATCACATTAGACAGGTTATTAGTTTATTATATTTATTGTGTTATTTGTTTCAAAGAACATTATCAAAGCCTCGCGTTGGATAATCAAGTTGATTTGTTATGTTAGCTCACTTACGGCCAAACCCTATATTCAAACCGCGGATAGATAAGCCTTACTACGGGTTAAAATTTGACATTTGCCCATACAAAATGTGTCAAATTTCAATCCGAAGTAAGCCTATCTATCCGCGGTTTGAATATTGGGTTCCGACATTAGACATTTTAACGGTGGATGGGTTCGATTCCTCTGGATTTGTTCACTTGTAGGTATATTTTGTATAAGTATAACTTACCTTAAACTAAAGTACACTAGTAACTAGAATACAAAATGATTATCGTGACGTTGCCATCAAAATCTCAACAAAGGTAAAATCTACAAAATATATGCAACACTCACACACCTTCACGCCTTAATTCCCAGAGTGGGGTAGGCAGAGCAACAGAATTACCAACAACTGTAAAAACTTGATGATAATTCCGTAACCACATTTTGCACAATCAGGCTAAGATCACAAAATAGATAGGTACAGAAGTCAATCTACATACAAAGTGCGCTCGAGCAACGCACACATAGACACTGCTCACGAACACGATATCTCGGACCGGCTGGGACCAGTGCGAGCGCGAGTGCCGTCCGCTTGAGACACGCGTCTGTGAACTTTTTTGTGCAATAATAGATCAACAAAAAAAGAGTTATTATAACTGTTCAGTGGATGGTTGTTTAAATGCAACATTAAAATTTTTAAGCTACCAGTGGTTTCAGAGAGGCAAGTAGGTATCTGCTTGTAGGTATTTCGATGGTTCGTTTTAACGTTACACAGAACAGTTAGGTAGGTAGGTAAAGTCGAGTTCATAAATATGTATACACTTTAGTACCTTTTCTAATTAATGTCATGTTCAAACTGCCATACAAATTATCACAGCGATTAAAGTGACAAGGTACTAAAGTGTATACATATTTATGAACTCGACTGTAAGCTCCCCGCCCCGGCCCCCGAAGAATATATCTAAGGTCGATTTATATCATAGTTTCCTATTTTGAATCAGTATAAACGAAGTAAGTAGATACTTACCTAAATTATTGTCACGCCACCTTACGTAAGTTGAAAACACGTTTTTTTGTTTGTGTAGGTATTGTGTTGTTTTTAGTGTCATTTGATAGGTTTAGGTCTAAAACGGATAGGGCAATGGAAATTGTGTAACTAGGGTAATCCTTAAGAAGTTATTAGGGATTTTCGATACTGAAAATTGACAAACGTACAATTTTGTAATAATGTTTCTGCTCTATTAACTTTTTGTATTGTAATAGTAGGTAGGTCTATTGGTTTGTTACAACTAGGTACGAGTGCCACTACCACGATAGTGGTTTGTGCATAAGCCATAATTGACAACCCTAGAGCGACCGCCAATCGTAGGTATGAAAAGTGAAGTACATACATGTGATTTACTTCTGTACCTATCTGTTTTGTGCTAAGATGTTTACCAGTGTATTAGTGACAGGTTGCAAGACGTTGGGCAAAATTGGGCATTCCATCTTAGTCCTCAGGGTTGGCAACGCATTTTAATTCTTAAGATTGCAGTTTTGGGATTGTAGTCTTGAGATTTCAAATGTCTATGGGTCTCAGATCCCACTTACCATCAGGGGCAAGTTTTATAAAGCTACAAGGTACAATTTTACAGGTCTAAACTGGCAACTCTGCTCAAATGGCTGGTCGTCATTGGTCGAGGTTGTGTCAAATGGAAACTTGTAACCTGTTAATTGTAATTTGTAGCTTTATAAAACAGGCTCAGGTGGCCTGCGTGCTCGCTTGCCTTCTCATTGCTATAAAAAAAATGGGTGACTTGTTACAATCAATATTACACTGTAATGTAGTTAAGAAAAGGCTTCTACACAGCAAAGCCTTATTGCTTTCACGTGTTTCCGTATTGTTATTAACTCGGTCGCCGTTACAAAGTAAATAAGACCTATCGTAAAGTTGACGATACGAAAACTCGTCAAAAGTAATACCACGTAGCATAGAGGCCCAGTACGAGGCTATAGTATAGTCAGGGACAGGGGTCGGACAAAAAGTGCGGATGACGTAAAAATGACGTACCTAATCTTGCACACAGGATGATGTTTCTATTTAAACTTTCGTGTGACATGTAGTAACGAAGTAGTATTAATGACGTAACTAAATAATCGTAAATCCATGGAATTAATAATACAGGTGGTAGGGTGATGTAGTGAATAAAATACATTTCACGAAACTTGTCACCTTAAGGTACCAACGATTATTTAAAATTAATTACGACAAATCTGTAGGAACCTCAGATAAATAGGTTTAATACTCAAAGGTGGGAACAGTAGGTTAAAAAAAAGATAATTTGATGTTATTATACTTATTATGCATAGATTAATGACTATTTTTCTAACAAGTCAATTATTGTTGTTACAGACTTAAAATATGCTTGAATTAATTTTTTTTCTTCAATTGACTGACAGAGGAAAAAAAAATTTGCCAACAACTTCGCGGTATCCATAACATTAATAAGTTTGTTTAGCCTTTATTATTCCCTTAGTCGCCTCTTACGACATCCACGAGAAGACATGGAGTGGCACTATTCTAACCCGGTGGCCACACGGGTAATAATAATTGATTATGAAAATCAAAAATACTATTTGAAATCATCCTATAAGTAGTTTGACGTCATCCGCACTTTTTGTCCGACCCCTGGACTCAGGGACATTCGCGGTCGTCCACTAAATAAACTCTTGGCTTGTTCGTTGCAGCTAGCTAATCCTACAGCGTCAGCCGCAGCGCTAACTAACGTTTCTATTTGTTTTGTTTTTAAACCAATCGCGTCACTGGTAGATCACGTGACTTTTCGTATCACGTGATCTACCAGTGACGCAGTTGGTTTAAAAACGAAACGAATAGAAATGCTAGTTAGCGCAATGTATCTTGGCCGGGCCCTCAGGTCGTTACGCGTCGAACGCGCAAACGAATTTGACCCTAGAGGTGGTCGACCGTTAATGTCCCTAACTGGACCTTCCAAGTTATATTCCGGAAATATATTTTCGCACAAAATTGTTTTAAATGCACAAAACTCTTCTAATCAAAAGTCAACTCAACCTGGGGCTCTATTCCACCAGGTAAAACTATATTGTTTTTGACATTACTGTCAATAAGCACTTTTGTAACGTAGACAATACGATAACATGTCAAATACCATATGGCTTTACCGAGTACAATAGTAATGTGTAATGACGGCCAAATTAAAAACAATACGTGTAGAGACAAAGTAGAATGAGGCCCCTGATACCTTCATCGGCAGTATGGCAAAGAGAGCGCTTCTATTATGAATCAAAGGACGCAAAATTCATAATTTACGTCCCACGCACCGAACTGCCCTTGCGTTTCAGGTAGGGTGCTGAATTAATTATTTTAGACCCATGACCCTTAAACGTACACTTTTATGAGCTACTATACTACATACATAAAAGAAAACAATAAATGTGACAGTAACAACACGGATGTGGTCCTCGCATTAGTGAATTGGACACTGGATCAGCATGTATAAGGGTTTTTTAAAATGCCATTTATTGGACCTCGACAAAGGTCAACCTAAAGGTCATAAATTTTAGGTTTTTTGAACACTTTAGTACCTTGTCTATTTAATGTCATATTTAAACTGCCATATATGAATTGTCACAGCGATTTAAGTGACAAGGTACTGAAGTGTACACATATTTATGAACTTGACTGTACCCATGAAATTAAAGACCTTAAAACGCCAAATAGATGAATGATTACGGTGGATTGCCAAATAATAAGGGATAGTAACAAAAGTTCTGTATTTTAGAGTTTTAAAATATATAAATCGTTTTAAAGCATGTTAGCTTAAAAAAACCTACGAAGTGCGAGTCGGGCTCACACACGGAGGGTTCCGTACCATTCTTGTACCCTCCTCCACTTCCTCTCAAACTGGTAATAAAAAAATATCATTTATTGTTATATAAACAATAGAATTACTCAATTTTTGAAATTTTCATGTGTTTTTTTATTACTGTTCAAGAGATACGTACAGCTAAAATAACACCGAAAAATAACACATTTCTTGGGTCCCTCCTACTACTTTATTTTATTTTTGTGTCGCCGAAAATTTTAAGTGTCCAGCTATGATGGTACATTAGTAACAGCCGACTGATAGACAGACAGACAGACGGACAGCAGAGGCTTAGTAATAGGCACTCTTGGTACCCTATAGGGAACCCTAAAAACAGTTAAATAATTATCTAAAGTATCGGATTTGTATTAAATTGTTGATGATTTTCAGTATTGATTCCATTTAGATGACGTACCAAAGTCATTTTTAAATTATCAACTTTGTTACGGCCTTAAACTACTGTCCTTAAGTTGGCCAATTTAGCCACCCAAGGTAATAATCTGGCGTTGGAGTGACAACGTACTAAAGCGAGATTCATCTTTACCCAATTGTGGTGACATCCGGTTTGTAACATGGTGATCACAAACGATTACCGTCATATCGGCGAAATCTAAAATACGATCGTACGTTAACAATGATAGCGGAGACGTCTTTCATGCGAAGTTGTTTTTGACTTGCAAATTAGAACTATATTTTACCTGGGCTTCCTTTTATCTTATTGATAGTTAAGAGGATTGTGAACCTAAAAAATGACCATACACTAATTAAGAAGCTGACTCTGGTGACTTTTTACTAACCGACTTCAAAAAAGGAGGGTCAAAGGTTCAGCCAATTGCCAACTCGCTATAGTTTGGGCTTATTTCTTATTCAGTACCTAGGTAAATGTCGAATTCAGACCATGGCCAGAGTTTTCTATAAAGGGAGAGAATTAACTTGTGCTTGGGAGGGATTACTCATTTAAGCTTCAATATATACCCCGGCGTCGAACGGTTAGCAAATACGGTAAGGTTTTATTCAATGCGACATGGCTCGAACGAAGTAGACAATTGGTTTCTTCCTTCGCGCCGCCTCCAGTGTGAAATGCTCGTTCAATAAAGGTAGGTAATTATTTTAAGAGCGCTTATATCGTGTAGTTGTCAAAAAATGTCCATACAAAAGCTCTGGGCGATAACGTTTTTCACCGCCTAAATCAAGTCCGATTTCCACGATTTTTGTGCGTGTTGTAGTTATTATGAAAACCGAGGTTTGTGTATTTCTGTTTTGTTTTTTGTCTCTTTCCAAAAAGTATTTTCGGGGAAAGGACAGTACAATGACAGTACAGTAGGTACAGACCTAGTTTTTCATAATATCTACAAAATATTCAAAATGGAATGGTCATCGTCATCATCATCATGGCAGCCGAAAGACTTTCACTGCTGGACATAGGCCTCCCCCAAGGCTCTCCACTCAGACCGGTCTTATGCTTTTCGCATCCACCGCGTTCCCGCGATCGTTACTAGATCTTCACTCCATCTTGTTGGAGGCCTACCTACAGCTCGTCTCCCGGTCCGCGGACGCCAGTCAAGAACGTTCTGACCCCATCGGCCATCAGTCCTACTAGTCATGGTAATTCGTGGAATTCGCATCCTTCGTCGTTTCATGAGAGATATAATGTGGGTGTCTTCAAATTAGGAGTGAATAGGAGCTTGCTGAACCAGCGACTTCCATCCTGGAATTCATCAGCATTTACCATCAGGTGAGGTCCATCGCTGGTCAGCTATGAATCCTCTAAGTATATTGTTTTTTGTTTATTTTGCAGAAATTGTTTAGTTTATGGTGTAAACAGGTAAGAAATGATTAAAGATAATACTTATAAGTGTTTCACAAAATGTCTGGAGTTATGTAAGGTCATTATGTTTCGCCTGAAACGTCATCGAGGTTGTCGTCATTGAGCCAAAGTCTACTTTGATTGTTATGGTAAGTAGGTAATAAATATTACCAAATAATTTACACGACAGACGGAACTGATCTTTATCATTATCAACATGTAATATATGTGCGTCTTTTTCTGTAAATTGGAGATAATAGGCAATATGCACGGATTTATGAACAAAATATCGCATTTCTCAACAAAATATGAAAATACCGTAAAGAGATCACCAAAAGCGATATTAAAATTAAAATCGATAAGGAAATACGGATGATACGAGTACAAGCATTTTAAACAGCTAATTTGACAGCGATCTGATATGCACTGTGACGTCATGTAACAGGTCAATTTTCAAATTTGTTTTGTTAGAAAGAAATCTTTGTTGGCTTATATCTTGGTAATTTTTATAGCTTTTCAAAAATTCTCAACTGTTTCTTACACGAATCACCTTTTATTGAGGCTTTGAAAAAAAAAACATGAATATTCCCTTAAAATGGTCTTAAAGTGGCTTTGACTCCAATTTTATGATTACACTTAAACCGTGTATTTTAATTTTTTTGCTACGTGTTGACGGACCCGGAAGTAGAAGGCGATGTCACATCCATACGGTCATATTGAAAATTGTAAATTTATTTTCTTACGTGATATTTCATGTTGGATTTGCGGGCCTATGGTCGTTTTAACGCATTCACTGCCAGGGGGTGTGGCCTAGGAACAAACTTGTATGACAGTGAACGCATATATACGTCGGTGGCAGTGAAAGTAAGTGAGAGAGTGACGGATGCCATATCCACTGCGACAACGGCGACCATAATACGGACCCTGAATGCTAATGTGTGTATTTTACGAGGGCTGCCTTTTAAGTTCTGTCGTTTGCAAAACTCCCGTGATTATTAAAAAAAAAACTAGTATCATCTTAAAATATTTAGATTTAGAATTCAAAAACAAAAGAATGTCTCGAGATCGGCCGATTCGTTTTAGTACAACGTCGGTTCAAAGTTGATAAGTCGGTTGTGAAAATGGAAATTTCGAAGGAAAATTTACGTGCGATAATATTTTACAACTTTAAAAGGGGTTTAACGCGTCTTCAGTGCTTTGAAGAGCTGACTACGGTTTTTAAAAATGAAGCACCATGCATCCGGACTGTGGAACGTTGGTATTTGGATTTCAACGTGGTTGCTCTAGTCTTAGTGATAGGCATCGTGAAGGCCGACCAAAAACAGCTGTAACCCAGGAAAACATTGATGCTGTACGGCAACTGATCGTCGAAGATCGCCATGCGACATACCGCGAGATAGAAGCTTCATTAAGCATTTCAGGGACCAGTGTTCAAAATATATTGCATGATCACTTAGGTGTAAAAAAAATGATCTCACGCTGGATACCACATTTACTTAGTGAAGACCAAAAAACGGCTCGCGTTAGATGGTGCCGCAAAACTCTGCGGCAATTCCACCGAGGAGACTCTAAACACATTTATGGCATTATCAGTGGTGACGAATCTTGGATATATGCCTACGATCCGGATTCTAAACAGCAGCCGACTGTTTGGGTGTTTCAAGATGAGCCAAAACCGACCAAAGTAATACGCTCACGGAGCACTTCGAAAAAAATGGTCGCCACGTTTGTAGCGAAAAGTGACCACGTTGCGACCATCGTGCTCGAAGATCGTAAAACAGTTAATGCTGACTGGTATACCACTGTTTGTTTATCAGAAGTTATCGGCGAGTTCCGAAAAAATAACCCAAGACGTCGTATAGTACTGCACCACGATAATGCTAGCTCGCACACCGCCCGGTAGACAATTGCGTTTTTAAAAGAACAAAACGTCGAAAATTTGGATCACCCGCCGTACAGTCCAGACTTAAGCCCTAATGACTTCTTCACTTTTCCAAAAATCAAGCAACGACTTCGTGGTCAACGGTACCGGACGCCTGAAGAAGCGGTTGAGGCATACAAAACGGCCATTTTGGAGACCCCGACTTCGGAATGGAATAAGTGTTTCGAAAACTGGTTCGATCGAATGAAAAAGTGTATTACATATCACGGTGTTTACTTTGAAAAAAAAATAATACAATTTAACACTTAAATTGTCTTTAGTTTTTTCAAACGACAGAACTTAAAAGGCACCCCTCGTATCATTTCTAAACGAAGGAAGGAAGGTTATGGCTAGTTCAAAAAATTACATGTAGTAATATTTACCTACGAGTACTAAATAATCCTATGGTATACTACTATAGTTCTTGTCTATTTAGTTTGTTGGGTTACCAATCTAAAAAAGAAACAACATTCAGTTAACCGAAACTTATTGTTATCGTATTGTTTAGGTTGGTATATCGTTTTATGGTCACCATCAAATATATTTAAGCATATAAGGTGCTCAAAACATCTGAACACGTTCTAAGGATTGACCACACCGGAGCTAAAAATACGCTGAAACTGCGTTAATTAAGCTGCGTCAAATTCGCAAAAAGTAATTAGAGATACATGTCCTTCTTTTGGACATAAGCACATCCGTCGGCGTAAGACTCATTAAAAACGTGACGCAATAGACGCGTCACTGCTTTAACGTTGCGTCAGCGTATTCTAAACTTCGATCTTTTACTTTAACAATATAATCCGGTATCTTTATGCATCTCATGTTCCGATATGTCGGATGGCGACGTCAAAATATCCTGTAATCCGTGTCCGAGCTCAACAGTATTAAACCCAATTACCTCGAGGCACGAGCTCACTCATAAACAATAACAAGGCTAAGCTGGATAGACCGTCTATTAAAAGGCCCGGAAGTCCGCTGATGGTGTCCTGCGACTTTTTTTTCTTTAAAATGCTATTTTCTAATAACCGGGCAAGAGCATGTCAGACCATGCTCAGTGTAGGGTTGCGAAGTCGTTACTGCAAACACAAAAATCTATCTCAAAAAATATGATGTGGAAAAGTGCACCAGCAAAATAGCGTATCTTCGCGGCATTTAAGTCCTTTTGTGGAGAAGCGCAGTTTTTCGGCAATAACTCAATAATGGTGTATCCGATCTGAAAATAGTTTTCTTTTACTCAAAAAACTGCTTAGGAACCTTAAAGTGGTTTTAAAGGGACTGTAGAAATATGTGCCACACGATGACGTAATATTTTTGTCATCTTCTGTTAAATGTACGAAGTTAGAAGGAGTTAGAAGTCCTAGTTATTTAACAATCAAACTACGTAGCGGCTTCTTACAGACACCTATATTCCAAATTTCATCAATTTACCTCTTGTAGTTTTCGAGTAAAATGCCTGTGACAAACGGACGGAAGGATGGACGTTACGAAACTATCCGTTTTTGCCATTTTGGTTACGGAACCCTAAAAAGTATCTGGCCCAAGTAAATATGTTCATCAACATATTGTATATCCTGCCCATCTATCGCTACCCTACGTATAGTGCTATTGGTCATCAGCTGGGTCTTTGGCCTATTCACTTTGAGCCCGACTTCAAGCTTTGCCGTGCTAAGTTCTTAGAGCATTTGTTCCAGTTGTGGTGCTCGATGTCGTCAGCAAAACGCAGGTTTGTAAGCCTTCTATTACCGACGTCAATACCTATTGCCTCCCACGAAACCGCTAGATGTCTGAACATTTCTTTGAGACAACTAGTGAACAGCAGGTGGGTCGCCTGTTTAACGCCTCTTTCGATGCAGAATTTGGGGCGGGGAGTATGTGGTTTAACTACATCCTCAGATAGGGTTGACATTATTTCTATATTTTTTAAACTAGCTTTAATAGAACTAACACATGTCGTAAATGTGTATCCTGACGACCCCTTGTTAAACTTGTCTTTTTCGTGGTCTGTAATTTTTTGAATATTCTATAGAATATGCTGATCGGTCGACGTAACATAACACATGGAAATCTCGTATCAAAGATAGCAAATACTTAATTCCGCCTGCAGGGACCTGTCCAAGGTCTCAGCTCATTAAATTATTAATGGTTATAAATTATTATGGAATTAACTTGTAACAAGGTTGTTACAACCTCCTTTGTTTGCGTTCCTGGCCACTCTTACATTTCGATCTAAATCTTTCCAAATTCAAAATTGTTTATGGTCTATTCGGATATCCATAAGCATTCTCTACAAAATTTCAATAGAACCAGACACGGGATTTCGTGTCTTGGTGCTTCTTTAAAATTAATTTATTTTTGTTTACCTATCTTCCTGTAATCTTATTGTTAGAAAAGTATTAAACACATAATTTATAAAAGTGACTCATTTATTTACAACTTCAATACAACTTCTCTGTGTGGGTCTCAGCGATACTACCCTTTAATGTTAGAAACTCTTCAAAAGGTATATAATTTAAACAAGTTATAAAATACTAAGTGGGAGTAAACCGATGGTTTTATTTGCATAAACTCCTTTGTTTACTTTCCTAAATACAGGTAAAGTTGTTAATAGGAACATTCTATTAATGAGCGTCCCACGAACTAACTCGAACGGTGGGGTGAGCGATGTTTTACATTTTTGTTCATGGTTTATTTTCCTAATCATTCCGATGAAAAATTGGGAGTTTAGTTTAAAATAGTGTGTAAATGAAGAATTTAAAAGTCAATACGTTTTGAATAAATTAGTGTCATCGATTCAAAATGAATTTAAACTACGTATTTTTTAACAATTTTACTAAAGTGTTTTACTTTATATTTATATATTAGATTTAGTTTTATTTTAGCTTAGTTTCATTTTAATTTTCAGTTATAGTTTTATACACCAAGTTTTATTTTATATCGTTTGTTAACTTAATCTCTATATAACAAACATACAAATAATATTTTATCAAACAATCACTCTTCTTAACTACAAAATGGACTGTTTCCAAATTCCTCTACTTGGCACATTTAACACCACCGAAGAGCTTCAAACTGGGCATAAAAAATTGTAAGAGGAATCTCGGACACATGGATCCGGAATCTGTCCGGTCGGAAAAAAACCGAGTTGGGCATGATATCGACTTTACGCGGTCCGTCTGAATTGGGAGAGATATTTACTTATTCGCCCGCTAGCAGTTGCGTTGGACACCCGTTATTGCCATCGAAATGGAACCGTTAAGAGGATTGTGAGTTTGCGGGGCGAGGATTCAATCTCGTACCTAGCTGTCAAATTTAGCTCCGGGCGATAACGTTCTCACCCCCGAAATCAAGTCAGATTTCCAAGATTATTGAACATGTTATAGTTATTATGAAAAACTATGCTTGTATGTTTCCGTTTTTGTCTTTTTTAAATTTGTTTCTCTCCAAGAAATATTTTCTTGAAAAGGACAACATACAGACCTACACCCGTATTTATAGTCAAGAAAAGTAATTACTTGAGTAAAAGTAACGACTAAAGTAACGATTTTTATATGACTTTTGACATTACTAATACTCAAGTAACTACTTTTCTTGACTATAAATACGGGTGTTAGTCTTTCATATCGCAAAAATCGAACTAAGTTTAGGGGAAGAGAAACTATTTCGTATTTTGTATGGAAATTATCAGCTTCAAAATTCAATTAATTTTAATAGAAATTTCGTCCTTAGCCTTTCGTCTACTCGCGCTGTTTTAAGAAGCCCGATTTGACAGTTGTCAACTCAGCATAAAATATCTGTTTGAGGAAGGTTTGAGGTATGTTTAAGGTTAGATTTTGTACAGCGCTGATCAAACGGCGCGACTATGGTTGTCCTATTAAGTAAACGTCCTATCTGTGGTAACTACATCCTCAGATTAACCAACATGAGTAGAGATTAGATATTTCTAGATAACAATTTCCAATATTTAAACTTAATCTCAAACTGACACTCATAACAATGATTTGTCAAAAACACACATTATGACAGAAAAAAACTAAAAGGTAGTGTAAGGTCAAAAAAGACTCAGCATTTAGACACTGTGGCCCTGAGCTAAAGCTTAAGATTTAGGTACTGGGTGAATCTTAGTATAAGTGCGTATCAAGGATTAGCACCGAATAGCTCGGGACTTTTACCGATCAGAATTGTTATAAGTATCGTAGTTTTACCGGATTTTTACAGTACCTAACAAGCAGTATAAAAATATCTTAATTATAATTAGGTTTGCAATACAAGAAAATAGGTAGCTTCTTTGACTATAGAGTCAAAGAAGCTACATAACGAGGAGGTAAGCTCATGCTTTAAATCATTTGTTTATCTACTCATCTACTTGGCCTTGCATAATAGTACATTGTGTATTAAGGGTGGTAAAGGCAGAATTACAAACGAGAGTCTATTAGAAGCCCGAGGCCGAAGGCTGAGGGCTTTAATGACTCGAACTTTGTATTTCCTTTACCACCCGTGTAACATACAATGTTTTTCATCACAATTGCGAGGAAATGAAATAAAATCAGACAAAAGATCATATTTTTAACTTACGATCTCACTAATAATTTTTAGCCGCGT
This sequence comes from Acleris literana, assembly GCA_946894065.1. Classification (NCBI taxonomy): domain Eukaryota; kingdom Metazoa; phylum Arthropoda; class Insecta; order Lepidoptera; family Tortricidae; genus Acleris; species Acleris literana. The sequence continues at coordinate 6,632,259 of OX335678.1, forward strand.
TAACGATGTCCGGCGGAGTCGCATTATCCATTTCTTCTGATGACGACATGTTTTTTATTGATATAAAAAAATTAATATATGCACAAAGACACCCTTTTAATTATTATTTTTTTGGAATCACACAGTTTATAATCAATCAGTATTTATAAATTAGCGGCAGACTACATCATTGTCTATGACTTACCACAGATAATGTCAAACGTGTTCAGGAGTCCGATTCTAGTGACAGTCGATATCAATAGTTTATATGCGAGATTTTTAGAAAATTGTATGCAACTGACATTTCATCTCGAATGAAACTTCTTATCGAATGGCACAAGAATTGGGGTCCTGTGCGTATTATGCTAGTTTGATTCCACGTAGGGTAAAACACCTGATTACTGGCCTCTAAAATACCAGTTACTGGCAGCTAGTGATTGTTAAATTGTCCTCTCTATTACCTTATGTTAAAGTTCATGGGGACAATAATTGGTAGGTGGCCAACAATAGGTCAATTCACCCTATTATATTTAAAAAAAAGCTATTACGCACGATAGGGCGTAATGGTAAAAAAAGGCCCGCGGTATTATTTTGGATTTACGGACGATTTTTTTAGCATATTAGGACACTATTTACGAGCAGGTGTGATGAAGAAAAAAAAACTTACATTTTAATAATGTTTAGTAAGAACATGAAACGTAATTGTAATCTAGCAATGGTATTCTCTCTTACCTTTAATAACTCCAGCCAGGCGGGGTTGCAGTAAAGTTTTCTTATAATGGCTCGCTAGACAATAGCCGGTGAGCATCTCCCGGGCATTGTTTCTTAGAATTTATAGTTATACTAGAGTTTATACTTTATTAATAAATAGCTTCTGCGCACGACTCTGTCCTCGTAGAAGTCGTAGAAGTCCAATATTCGGGGTTAAAAAGTAGCCTATCTGCTATTCCAGACTCTCAACTATCTCTGCGCTAAACATCATCCAGATTCATCACATCCAAACTTTCGCATTTATAATATTAGTAAGTAAGATGTAACGAGAATTATAAAATCACTGTTATAATAAAAAAAGATTTTTTTTTACGGCACGAGCACAGTGTGTTGGTGAGAAGATTTCGAGGCCCCGGAAATCTTACGACTGTAATTGTGCTGCCAACCCTAAGGAAACTGATGGAATGTGGGAATTATAAGAAATTTCCAGGACTGGCAACCACACTATAAAAAAAATAAAAAACCGGACATTTGAATGTGAACCCATAACAAGTCTATGCCCATATGCCTTTTGCTCAAAATGTGTTGTAAACGACCAACGCTTTTTGAAGGAAACAAGGACTTAATTTAAGACTATTACAAACTCTGTATCGTAAATAGTAGTAGGTACCTACCTAAGTTGTGGGCTTCGTGCCAACTACTCGAGTGCACCGATCAACATAATACCCGAGCTCGCCCTAGATATCTCTAAAGATTTGGCTCCAGGGGCGCCTGTCTACGCAGACAGAACTTGCTCTCGTTATTTCGCTCCAGCTAGACAATGTGGCAGACAGACACTTTGAATAAACAGCTAATTTGCAAAGCACGGGAAATAAATCGAGTTTATTGTGCATGTTAATTAAAGTACGACTATTACCAGGCTAAGCAGTTTCATCAGATAAAGTGTTGTGAGAAATAAGAAAATAACTTCTGCCCGCGACTGCGTCCGCGTAGAATTAGTTATTCGGCCGTTTCATGTTGCGGAGGATTTCTAATATCGTTATAAACTGGGGAACTTTAAAAAAATCGGGTACAAAAAGTAGCCTATGTGTTAATCCAGGGAGCCCTTTGTTTCCTATAATTTTATTGGTCATAATGTAATTGTTGACATAATTTTTGATAGTCATAATTTTATATATCGCTGAAACTGTAAACTTTTTAGAAGTTCTGAAATATCTAACTTGTAGACAATAGAATTTATAAAAATCCTGAAAAAGTAACAGTTTCTTTAAAAAAACACGTTATTACTTGCGATGATTATGACCTAAAGCACATTATGACTAAAAATAATTATGTCAGTCAATATAGACCCGTTAATCCAGGGTGTAAGCTATCTTCATTCCAAATTTCATCTAAATCCGTCCTGCTGTTGTAGTGTGAAGGAGTAACAAACTAATACACACACCAAATTAACTTTCGCACTCATAAATTATAGTGGGATATTACCTATAGGTATAATATTATTACAGCAACGGATGGGTAAACATTTTAAATACCAATACGAGCGGTACTACCCATACGTTTACATTCATAATTCAAAAAAGTTGTCAAACAAAATCATCTTTTTATTTCATGAGCTCTAGATTTCGAAATGATAAAACGGGTGATATCATCGATTTGGTTTATTTCGGGTACCGCCGACCTTCAGACGATATAATGAGGGAAATGTATTGATTGATTTATTAGTTCCTGCCGTACTTTATAGGTGCTTTCATATATTTTTAGGTAAACTGTAAGCAATATAAAACTCGCACATGGTGTTTATTATCTTCACTTAAACCGTGTTTACGTATTAATGTAAATATAATTTTAATCGTTGTATCTTTGTATATAAACCTTCAGGCATAATCATTATGATGAAAAGCTTATTTTCGGCATGGCCTAATGATAAGCCTCATTTCTCTTCGAATTAATTCGCTCGCACGAATGAATAAAGCATTCTTATCCTTTCGGGCTTCATATGTGATAATAATACGGAGAGTGGTGCTTAGTAACAATTTGCTGATAATCAGTCAATTCATCATCATTTAACTGAGCTGAGGCTCTTGTTGGTGGAGTAATTGCCACTTTTCTTTGTTGTCTGCCAGCTTTTTCACCTCCTGATTCGACCCGACATTGGCTATCTGTCTTATTTAACTGAAGTAAATAAGTCATCCTTGTCCTCTTTTTCCTCAACTTTGCCTTCCAAAATGTTCAAAAAGGAACTGTCGTTCCGTATCATGACTCTCATCATTTTTACTCTTCTACATTCTAGCGGTATAGTTTCTAAAACATGTTTCTCTCCTTTAACATCTTTGTGTTTCTTTTCCATCCAGCTAATTCTTTCCATTTCTTGTCCAACACCACATCACAAACGCTTCCAATCTTTCCCTATTCTTCTGTGTAATGTCCAAGTCTCGCTACGGAACAACGCGCGCGATGCTCCACTTTAAATTTAATTAACCGTCTTTTAGCTTTTTTTGTAATTTGAGCTTTTAGCAGGTAATATCTGCGGTGCATCTGGAGTCATTGGTAATCAGTCAATTACGTGTTCCTTGATTTGATCGTGTTACGGTTTGAAGAGATTAACCAAAACGGGCAATCTTGGGCAGGAACATAATGAATTAGGTTTTCTTTTTATCTGTCCTGTGGTTGACTCTGTCTCACCTGATGGTAGGTGATGACAAAGTCAAGGGCTGAGTTCACGGGAGCTGGTATTCTCATCTTAAGATACCTAAGTAATAAAATATTAGATCTATTTAATTCACCGTGTAAGAAGAATTTAATGTGCAGTTTATTATAGGTATTTTAAATCCGATTTTTATTATTCCGTGGCAATTAACATATTCGCACTTACTTTAAAAAAACTTAGTTTATGTAAGTAATTATGAGTTTTATACCGTTTTCAATTTACATACATACATACCTACAATTAATCACGCCTATTTCCCTGAGGGGTAGGCCGAGACCACTTCTTTCCACCTGCTGATGCTGACAAATCTCTTTCGCTTTTTCCACATTCATATATCATTTCCGTTTTCAATTTAATGTATGGAATATTGTTTTTGGATCTGTTTTAGCTTTAGATGTCAGCGATATACTATTGATTTTAAATCCACATTTTAATGACTAGAGATTAAACTCATAATTTTAAGAACAAAAGCGTCTCACTATAAGGACAAGTTAATCTAAATATTGTAAAACGCAATTATAATATTTTCAAACGATTAATCAATCAACTACAAATGTAGTGTCAGGCAGGTCAATAACCGCTTATATAAAAGGGTCAAATACTTATTAAAGTCAACAGTGCGATAATTATCTAGTCTATTCCAGGCTCTATTTCCGTCAGCTTGAACTGCCTGAATAATTAATGAACTAAGTAATATTCAGTGTTTCTATTACAGTGCTAGACTAGAATAGATAGGTTTGACTGCGAAACGTTATTTAGATCACGTCAGTCCGATTCCACTTCTGGTCATTTACTTTTGATAAAATAATAATTACAGTCATCGCACGTTAAATTTCGCTAAGTTCCTATGACTAGGTGCTTTGCCCCTTCGGGCAGGTTGTGCCACATACCCTAAACCTACCTCTAAGTGTAAGATTACTAGCTTGTCCGAAAGGTTCGACTAACCAATATGAATAGAATGATTTCTACATTTGTCATTTATTGTGACCAAAATGGACTAAAATAATAAAAAGATGTAAATGAAATTACAAATCAGCTTAGGAAAACCTATGGAAAATCTCTCTTAGTTAGCATTTAATTCACACTGCACACACTTTCATTAAAGCATCCTATAAGCACAGTTGACACATTACCTAAAATATGTTTCAGCATCTAGAGAATTACCTACTTTACGGCTATTTCTCACTCGACTCCCGCCGGTGAGCTCTTGAATTATTTATTGTTTACTAGTAAAAGTACTCACGGTGTCGTTCTATTTTAAAACAAACAAAACCAATTATCATAAACAAGTTCGTCTTAGACACTTTTATCGAAGACATAAACATCAGCACCATAATTTGTGACACTCCAAAGTGCATATTGTTAAAGCGTGTTTTTGAAGCGCACGAAACTTTCCTTTTGAAAAATATCGTCGTCACGTGAAGTGTTGGGAAGTACATATGCTCTGGTATAACGACTAGCATTTACACTTAAGATTATTGAAAATGGTCCACGTCTTATGTAAATTTGTACGTTTAGTTACCCGATACATCGCTTTGGGTGTATTTTCTGCATTGAATACATTGTTTCGGAGGTCATATGTCGATCGGCTAGAAGTCGTTTTTTCGTGGAGTGCGCAAGAATTTGGGTCTCATATGTCAATGACACGCTACGTTTGGCTTACTAACCTTGGAGGGTTGACATCGATTGCCCCGTGAGGGCGAAACTCCCAACCCCCATAATAACAAATATTGTTCGGTAGTTTGCTTTGCTTTACTTTAGACACTTTATAGTACTTGGAAACATTTAAGTTCCACCTTGGTTCTAGACTCGAATAAACCGGTTGGCAAGTATCCGGAATTAGATGTTGTCGGCAATTATGAAATACAGCCCATTAAAGTGTGATGTAATGTAGGTATATGACGCCATAAATATGGCAATTTAAAGTTACGTGCGTTCCTCTGAAATGATTTTCTTTATAAACATGAATTTTATGACTCCCAAATATCCTTAAGTTTTTGTGTAGCTCTTCTGGAAATGGTAGAGATAGAGAACACGTAGAGTCTACAACTTTCAAGCTTTGTTACGCGGTCGTAAGGTCTGTTCATCCTTACTTGTCCTATATTGCTATATTGTTGCGCTGGTAGATTCTTGACGTGTAAAAGTGCCCGTGCGGCCTACTTACTGAATAAATTTCTTTTATCTTTTTTTATCTTATGGTAAACAACTTTCTAACCTCAAAATGAACCTTTTTTGGCTAAAACTGCTCTTCTAAATAAAGTAAACTGAGTAAACATTTTGGACATCACTTAGCCAATGTACTGTCTGTGATTGCTTTATTTTGTTTAAAATAGCTGTATTAGACAAAAAAGGTTCATTTTGAGGTTAGAAAGTTGTTTACTATATAAGACAAGTAAGAATGAACAGACCTTATATATTTTACACATATGCTTATTGATTTTATTAACCATAACTTAAATTTAAAGTGACCTAAACAATTTGTATAGGTATGCATATGCATCTGGTTCTCGGGGGATATTGGGTCAAGATACCAATTAATTAAGTTGTCACCTTCGGGAAATCTCTGTTTCAAGCAAGCGACGTTCGCTCGTCAAGGTACAACATTGAAATCCCTTACAAGGAAGTTCAATTTGAATTGGGTGTCTATATCAGCGGTTGTAAGTATTCCCCGACTTGTACCCAGTTGGCAACCTCAGGTTACCGGAGAAGCCGTACCGCATATGCCACGTCAGCTTACATTATTTAGCGTTCGCGAGCGACTCAAGCACGATCGTCCGTGAGCGATTGAGAGCTATGAAATATGTATGGCTCCGACCTCGGCAATGGACTGCTGAGTGGGTAGGGTTGCCACTTTAGGAAAAGTATACGTTAAAAAATGTAGGGTTCTTAGATTATTTTTGATTAGGAGATACGGTTATATACAGGGTGACTCCTAAGTCGTGAACTGAAATTATGGTTTCTAATGCAGCATTACAAGGCGAATTAAGTGCATTAACCAACAATTAAACTTTGTTAAAGTAAAACTAAATTTCTTTAAAGAGTAAAAAATACCAAATTTGTAGTCACCCTATTCTACTAGACGAATTATGTATGAGCACGTATGAGTCTGACAGTTCAACGTAAGAAGTAAGGTGACCATGAGACTCGGTATATTTAAAATTAATAATTGTATTCATTATTACAAAATATTATAATTAAAGTTTTTTGCAGTGTTACGTACGAGTGCTTTAACTAACGGTAAGGAACCAGAAAATAGTAGTTTACGTGATACTTTATCTACACACATATTATAAGTACTCTAAGACGGGTTCAGAAGCCGAAAGGCCAATGACCAGCATTACCTTACCTGTGGTGGTAGGTGACAGCGATGACAGTTGTAACGTAATTTTGAAATTAAGTTATCGTATATTGTAAGGTAATGAGATCGAAATTTTGAACATCTTCCGAAATTAACAGCTGTTATCGCTGTCACCTCCTACTACAGGTAATGCTGGTCATTGCCTACGGGTTTTGAACGCATAATAGAGGACTTATGATATGAGTGTAGACAAACATATTTGGGTTCACGACTTAGAAGTCACCCTGTATTAAACTGAATACGTTAGTATAATCGTGTCTAGTGACATGTTATACACGGTGCGTAATAAATGATTATGAACTTGAATTTGAATCATTAATCATAAAAAGCAATGCCTAATCTGTTAATGTTACTTTTGTAGTTTGGGCTATGCTTCGTACATAGATAAATAAAGAAATGGCAATAACTAGCGGTATTTTGTCGTCCCCGGTGTTGGCAACGTTAGTTCACTCGTGGGATTGAACATGTCCGTGCATTGCATGGGCCCTAGAACCTATTACCTTATTTACTAGGTGGCTTGTATGCTTCTTGCCTTCTCTATGCAGTAAAAATACCACTCTTCAAAATCCTATTATAAGCGCGGGCAGAAGCTAGTAAGATACACATAATTTATTGAGTCAGTCAGATTATCAGTGTTTTTAATCTTACTGTAAACGATATTATTTGTGGGTTTAATAGAAACTACCAAGTAAACTTTATATATTATTTAAGTAAATACATCTTTAAGTCGTAACTTCAATAGCATTTATTAGAATCTATATGAGCACTGTACCTATGGGTAACTACTAGACTCCTTCGCATTATACGGTACTATGATGATCATTATAAAGATTTATTTGATATTTGCGCCCATAAAATCTAAAAATAAAAAATTCTAAAAGAGTCTACAAATTAAATCATTACAAACATAAAATATCACAAGTGTTTTGACATCTGCTTGAGGTTCGGCTGTGATGTGCATTTTTTACTAGTACCGTAAAAAGGGGTAAGTAGGGATTAAGGGGTGAGTAGGGACACAACCTAAAATAAATCATAACTTGTTACAAATAAGAACAATTATTAAATGGACAATACCGTTACGTCTATTGGAAATAATTTCAGTCTTATAATTAGTAACGTATGCTTCATTTTAGGTTGTGTCCCTACTCACCCCTTAATCCCTACTCACCCCGTTTTACGGTACCTACAAACCATTTCTACCTAGTGTTTAGAATATAATTTTATCGATTGTTTCATTTCGTCCAATTTCATTTCATCGAACGCTTTTATCTGCTGAAACCATGATGTTTTCAGGATTCGTAAAACAATAATTACGTAGTTGAGGTTAAATTAGACTTGTGACGGACAAAAAAAGTTTACTCTTGCAGCGCGAAATGCGTAAGGAATGATACGTTCGCTGAAAGGTATTTTGACAAAATAATAGGTACCCGTTCGTTATACATGTGTATACAGGGTGCCTCTGACCTCGGGGCTTAACATTTATGGATCGTTTCTACTCCTGAAACTGATATTGTTTTGTTTTCCGTAAATTGTTAAAAATATGTCCAACTTTTTTTTTTTTCATACAAATTAAAAGTAATTTTCAATGTACGTGATCCAATCCTCCATTTTCCTTTAGCCCTCGTACCAAGGAAATGTCGCCCCGTACCATGAGATAGTGATTATATGGCTATGATTTAATACACTGATTTTACAATTAGACTTTAACATCAATTAGTTATCTAAACTTTTTTTTTTAATGTTGCAGAACAAAAGTAGTTCAGTTTAGCGAGTAGAATCGATCGTTGCATTTAAAGCCCCAAGGTCAGAGGCACCCTGCATGTAGTATTACTACATGTGGTTTAACTACTAATGTTTTACTATAGTAACCGTAATTGGAGAGCGACAAGCGAGCAAATTGTGCATTTCTTTCGGTTGTGAACTACCTACCTACCTAGTTAACGCGCCAGTTGTGTTAGCCACAGTGTCACTGCCTAAAAACATGCCACTTACTTTGGTAAAACACAAAATAGTCTTCTCTCTTATCAAAACCAATACTCAAATCACAAGAACGAATAATTCTACGTAAATATTTATTCTCCGTAGCCACCCCTGTCGATGGCAACAGAAACTGCCCTATTGTACGGCTTATAGTCTGTCAATTCGAGGGATCGTATCGAAAAAATACTTCGAAACAAACTTCTTTAATATAAGGAAGAAATGCGTGTTCATACCATTCAGTAGCGATGACTTGCATTGTTTTTGTGTAAACGTAGTTTATCTTTCGCGCTTTCTTTTTTACTGGTAAAGGGTTTCTTCCTTTCCTCGTCTTTTGTTTGTTATTTGCTTTTGTAAGTCAACAATTATGAAGGCTTTTTGTGGTATCATCAGATTATAGTATTTGAAGTTTCAGAGAGATGGATTTTCGTTTACTCTTGCCTTGTTTCTGATTGTGCCAACTTCTGTATCACTATATCTACTATATGGCCAAATTATTAAGTTTAAAGAAAACACGTACTTATATACGAATTCCATTAGAAAAAGACACAAGTATTTAGTTTTTAATGTCTGATAAAATGGATTAATTCATAATAACAACCTTATTGTACGCGCATATATAAAAAGCTAATAAATGACGATATAAATCGCATGAAACTCTATCCGTAGTAGTCCCAGTAGTTGTTAGCTAAATAAACTGAGAGACGAACGCTGAAGTTGACTTTATTTAAACTGTATATTGACATATAATTAAACTTTTAACGATCTCGATCTTTTAAAAGTAGAGTTTCGTGTAATCAGTCTGGAGCTAAATTTTATCAAGGGTCAACTATATTTATTTCGGACGCTTTTCTGGCAAAAGAATTTGAAAGTTATACAAAAATTTCATCGTTTGGTCCCAAACATTAAAATTGTAAACATATCTTCATTTCGTTTGCTGCGGTCTCCTATTCTCGATGAATCTATAGGTACCTCTTTCTTTTACGAAGAAAATAATCTTTTTTTTGCAATGTTCAGACCGCTTATCCAAAATTATCACACGTGGCTTTTACAAGTACAATTATTAGTTTTTTGTCTTTTTGTTCCCAAATTAGGAAGACAACTTGATAGAAGTTATACATGTATTTGAGCTTTTTGGGGTTGAAAATTTAGGACCGTGGGGACCAGGAGCGGGGCCTGCCGTTTGGCAAAAATATGTTTGCCAAATGTATCATTTCCCAACTTTTTATTTGCCAACCCAATGTTATATAAAGTTTTCAGGAGTTATTTCAGTACCATCGTGTAGAACCCTATAGGTTAGGCTAGGTTAGTTTTTATAAAACCCTGAAATATTTACGGTTACAAAAAATAAACCGGGTTTGCAAAGGAAAAGGTTGGGAAAAGATACTTTTGGCAAACATATTTCGCCAAAACAAAGGTAACCCACCAGGAGCACACCGATTTTTAAAGATCTCTCAAGGGCCTGGTCGGCGCAACTTGTGACCAAAATGCTGGCCTGTACTTGGCACAAAGATTAAGCATTGCCCTATAAACTCCAAGGCAGATTTTGTTACATTAGTATATTCCTAAATAAGTTTGTAAGTTCCTTCGTTTGTTTTTATTGATTATTTTCCACTTGTTCAAAATTAACTTGCATTGAAATAAATAAGCACAGTTTAAAATCATAGACAATATTCGATGTAGTTTGCCTAGTTGGTATGTTTTCAATCTACGGCAGCACCCTCCCCTATAAAATAATTATGTAGCACGCTGCAACGTGTCAACTTATAAAAAATGAAGTTGTAGGGAAGATGTGGGTTAAAAAACTGTGGTGATCGACCCTGGCTACGAAGCTAGCGGTCCCAGGTTTGATTCCTGGGTATTTCTCTACATACGTAAGTTCATCGTTAGAGCTAAGTTCGGGACTAGGTGAATTTGTAAAAGACTATCATTTGATACTTTTATTTATTTATTCAAGACTCAGAAACAATTGCTTTTGTCGGGGATTTAACCCAGGACTCTACATTCGAAGGTCGTACCACCGCCGAAAAGTAATCCCGTAGTCTAAATTAAATGATGATACGTGTCTTGATTTCTCTTATCCACTTGACCCCTACGACATACGCCTTGGAAAGGCACTTTCCTTATATTGTTCACTCGGTCCGACCATTTATATTCATCCGAAGTTCTCTTTAAATCCGGATTGCTCCCTGGGGAGTCGTTTCCCGTTCGAGTCCTGATTGCTGGGCCTTGAGTTTATTTAATAAAGCAGAATTTAATGTAACAACTTATTGTTAGTCCTAACATACTGGAAAACTATGTTGTTTTTTTACAATAGGTTTGCTTATTACGGCGCCACTGCTGGGGTCATCGTGAATAAATAGAGAGACTAAACTGTAGCAACGATCACTTGATAAGCACGATCTTGTGCTATCCAGTGTAGGAATATATTATTAGAAAAAAAAGATCTATTCAAGTTATCTTCCAAGGAGCAATCTACATTTAAAAACATGTGAAAAAAACAGTATGAAGTTTTACAAACGATGCATCCCATAGGTACATAAATTTTACTACATTACGACCCGAGGCGTTTGTTTCTTTCCAACGAATTCATCGGTCCCAAATGCCCTGTAACTTATAACTTTCTTATCTTACTTATTACCCACTTCATTGTATTGTTTAGAAATACTTATAATTAAATAAAACTAAACTTTATTGGAACTGAATAACAACAACAGAGAGTTGATGCACGCGAATCACGCGGTGATCTTGTTTATGAATTTATAGGGACATATTACCGTAACGTATTTACAGAATTCAACAATAGTGCAATTAAAACTAAACATATTTAAATTAAAATAAAACTATGCTACTCAAATATTAAAGATATAAATAATAATCACCACTATAAAAAGAACACCCCCTCTAGCAGGTCCGCTCGCGGCATGGTCCTTATGACACTGGCTGCATTACCTCTTTGGATACCAAGCCCAATCCTTATATAACCTATTTGATGTCATAGGCGAAATAATTTCAGTTACCGTGGAGATAAAAATTAACAAAATTCTGGAAATCAGTAAACATTCTTTTGGTGAGTTTAGTCACCGGATGAGAGTTAAAAATCGACTCCCTCACATTCAGCCAAAGCAAAATATTGTATCAGAATAATATTGGTATATCAAACCTGGGGATTATTGCTCATATTTTTATAATGTATTAAAGGTTTTTAATGTTACTTATACCATTAAATCATTTCGTTTAACCATGTTGTGTTGTGCGTATGTGTTGGCAACTAATAATACATTATGAAACATTAACGCTCGTACGAAAACAATTTCGCCACAAATAAAGAAATTATTACTTAACCTTTACTAGTTGAGAGCTCATAAAAATACTCGGAGAGGGTAACGTTTGTGAACATTTATTATACAATGCACGGAATGCAGCGTTTTCCGCCTGCTATGCTGCACGGCTTTCAGAAACATTACTGTTTTTCTCAAACATGCTCGGAAAGAACGGTTTTCCGATTGAAACACAAGGACGGAAAATGCCTCTTTTTACTCCTAGGAGTAAAAAAAACCATATGAAAATGCTTTCCGTCCATGTCCATATTGTTTTTGAAAAGTGCTCTCTATTGCGTATAAAATTGAAAGGACCATGAAAAAAATCCCCTACACCCAACTTGTGGGTGGGGGCGCAGTGAGGACCGGCGCGTTGTGCGTGAAACTATCTTAACTAATACTCGTATTTTGCAAACAAACATTCTTTCCGAAATTGTCAAAGGTTTTTAAAAATACTTAAAGGGGTGATCGACAGGCGAGTAAACAAGTACGCCGTACTTATGCCGTACTTGGGCATTTTCACGAAAAAGTGTACCCAATTAAGGACTGAAATTAAGGAACTTTAACTTTGTCAGTTTTGTGACGAAAATTTGCTACACATTGACGACCGCCAAAACTGACAAAGCTAAAGTTCCTTAATTTAAGTTCTTAATTGGTTACACTTTTTCGTGAACATGCCCAAGCACGGCGTACTTACTCGCCCGTCGATCACCCCTTTTATAATGATGTATTTGTATAATTTCCTCGCATTGTTTGAGAAAAAGCATTATGTATGCCTCGGCGGAAATGAAGATTTCCTGACTCGTATTTTAGCAGGCCTCGCTATTGCTCGCCCTGCTAACCACCTGCTAACCACCTCGTCAGGAAATCCCTTACTTTCCGCGCTAAGGCAACAATGTATTATTCTATAGCTTTTTATAATGAGCTTCGGTATTTTAGCAAAAAATATTCTCAAAGTAGGATTTTCGCTTCAGGAAGTGATCTGAAAGAGTTGTATCAGTTTCGATTGACCGTTTCTTACAACCTGTATAGTCTTTAGGAATTTCTCGCTTAAAGGTCGCTGCTCATTAGAACCACCCGGCACCCGACCAGCACCGCCTCGCCTTGAGCGGTTAGTATTCTTTATATGGATTTCTATGGGCATGCGCTCACTACATCAACTACGTAGCGTAAAACCACCCGGCTTAGCGTTAGTAGATAAGTACTCGTATCACCACGATTGATAATTTCACCAGATTCTGAGTTTTTCACCAGATTTGGCGTCCTTCACCAGATTCTGCGTCCTTCACCATATTCTGCGTCCTTCACCAGATTCTGCGTCCTTTCACCAGATTCTTCGTCCTTCACCAGATTCTGCGTCCTTCGCATGATTCTGTGCCCTTCACCAGAGTCTGCGTCCTTCACATGATTCTGCGTCCTTCACCAGATTCTGCGTCCTACACCAGATTCTGCGTCCTTCACTAGATTCCGCGTCCTTCACCAGATTCTGCGTCCCTTACCAGATTCTGCGTCCTTCACTAGATTCTGCGTCCTTCACCAGATTCTGCGTCCTTCACCAGATTCTGCGTCCTTCACATGATTCTGCGTCCTTCACCAGATTCTGCGTCCTTTACATGATTCTGCGTGCTTCACCAGGTTCTGCGTCCTTCACCAGATTCTGCGTCCTTCACCAGATTCTGCGTCCTTCACCAGATTCTGCGTCCTTTTCATGATTCTGCGTCCTTCACCAGATTCTGCGTCCTTTTCATGATTCTGCGTCCTTCACCAGATTCTGCGTCCTTCACCAGATTCTGCGTCCATCACCAGATTCTGCGTCATTCACTAGATTCCGCGTCGTTCACCAGATTCTGCGTCCCTTACCAGATTCCGCGTCCTTCACCAGATTCTGCGCCCTACACCAGATTCTGCGTCCTTCACTAGATTCCGCGTCCTTCACCAGATTCTGCGTCCCTTACCAGATTTTGCTCCTCCACTAGATTTTGCGTCCTTCCTTCACCGGATTCTGCGTCCTTCACCAGATTCTGCGTCCTTCACATGATTCTGCGTCCTTCACCAGATTCTGCGTCCTTTACATGATTCTGCGTCCTTCACCAGATTCTGCGTCCTTCACCAGATTCTGCGTCCATCACCAGATTCTGCGTCATTCACATGATTTGGCGTCCTTCACCAGATATTGCGTCCTTTACCAGATTGTGCATCTTTTACCAGATTCTGCGTCTTTCATAAAATCGTTGGTTCATCTTTAGCTCACGCAGTAATTATTAAAATTAACCTTCAAGTCCAGCCATTGCCAAACCGCCGTCATAAATCCGTCGGTAAACCTAATGATGTATTTAACTAGCTTCATTATTTTTTGGAAGAGTGATTAAGGCATATTTCAGTGCCCAGACGACCGTTACTGACGCCTCGTGGGAGTCGTGCCACTATTAAACGCTATTTTTGTCAACTTATTGATTACTAATTGGCGATTGCAGTCGCTGGCGTTTTAATTACGAGTATAAACGGAGGTGATGCATGAATTACCGGACTGGGTGGGTTAATGTTCAGGTTTACGGCGATCATTTGTAACACGCACATTATTAAATAATAACGACCGATTCTGGTTTACACGTATGTACGCATTTAGTTTTATTAATGTATTGACAAGGGTGATATCATAACATGAATGAATAGCGACTCGCCTCTCAACGCTTCGGATCAAGCAAAATAAATATTAGTCAGGTATAAAGTCCTACAAACGAAGAGAAAATCGGTTAGCCATAAATTAGCCCAATTTACAAACAATTACTCAATTTTACCTATTAATAATATTGGGACAAAAATTAAATTAAATGAAGTAAATAAATAACGTCGGCGATGGCGGGATGAGTTGGATTCCTTTTTGAAGCACTGGCCAGATTCTGCTCCAGAATAGAGAAGTAGTAGGGGTATGTTCAGCAGTGGGACAAAACAGGCTCGCGATAATAAATAAATGTGAAAATAAATACTTTAATAAATGAGAGTATCTGCCAATTTTTGAAAGGTCTTAGACGTATGCTTAAAATAAAATGTCTAAGTCAAAATGTATGTAATGCTATTTTTGCGCAACTGGCTTTTGACTGGATGTTGGTTGTTCTTTATTAGATGAGGCAGGCAGTAAAACAGACATTTTAAAGTAGACAGGTATCATATTTTAAGGGAGGTCCACTTAATTGGTTTGAACAATTCAGTAGCATGCAAACTTAATAATAAAATTCGCTTGGTATGGCTAGTTAATAATCAATTGTAATCCCAGCTTTCAAAAGCGTTGTTATGGCATACACTTGATAAGGCATAGTATAGATATCTTGCAAACTTTATTTATCTACACTCATATCATAAGTCTTCTATTATGCGTTCAAAACCCATAAGCAATGACCAGCATTACCTGTGGTAGTAGGTGACAGCGATGACAGCTGTTAATTTTGGAAGATGTTACAAATTTGGATCTCAT
The DNA here is from genome assembly GCA_946894065.1 of Acleris literana. Taxonomy (NCBI): domain Eukaryota; kingdom Metazoa; phylum Arthropoda; class Insecta; order Lepidoptera; family Tortricidae; genus Acleris; species Acleris literana. The sequence goes on from OX335678.1 coordinate 6,647,786, forward strand.
TACCTTACAATATTCGATAACGTAATTTCAAAATTAAGTTACAGCTGTCATCGCTGTCACCTACTACCACAGGTAAGGTAATGCTGGTCATTTGCCTTTCGGCTTCTGAACCCATCTCAGAGTACTTATACTTAATATGGGTGTAGATAAAGTATTGTACGAGACTCTGCGTAATTAGCATTACAACAATCGTGTGATCTACACCGAGGAGCAAAATTAGCGGAAGAGAGTGCGTTTTTCATACAAACGAGGTTATTTTGAAGCTTTGGTGCTATGCCTGCGGATGGTTTTTAGTGAAATCTGATGATGGATACCCCTTGCATCGAAACAGGACGTCCAGAGTACCTAAGATACCCAATCGATTGAATCTGCGGCTAACGCCGGATTTTTACATGTTCAGAAAAACATCTAAAGGGGTAATAAAATGTAAGGAGTTCCAAACGCTGACACAAACTCTCTCACCGTGGTGTTAACTGCCTGTTCGATCAATTAAGTATCTTACGAAGTTTTGACCTCCTCTATTGAACCTCAAAGTATCCACTATTAAACCTCACTCTAAGCAACCCCAGGCATAGAACCAAAGCTTCAAAATAACCTCGTTTGTATGAATAACGCACTCTGTTCCGCTAATTTTGCCCCGGAGTGTATTATGAAACTCGCCTTGCGGCTCGTTTCATAAACCACACTCATGTTGTAATGCCTGTCATTACGCAACCGTCACGTAAACTACTATTATAACCCTCTAACAGACAACATAAAGTAAATACTTTTCATATATCTATGACGCACATGTACCCGTTAAATTGTTATTGTTACTGTTGTTAAATTGAAGACAGAGGACGGGAGGATTTACCTACTCAGTATAGGACTTTAAGAACAGACGTTTTTCATCACAATAAAAATCCTCTACATAACAGGCAAAATCCACAATCCCCCAGAATGTTCAACATTTGTCGCATGATCCCGGCTTACCCCACGCCGGGACGCCGGGGCAAGGGGAAACTTAGTGCTGTTTGATGTTCACTTTTGTTTTATTCGACCCTGAAGTGGGTCCTGAAAGGGTTCCGCCTCGAACTTTTAGGCGCGAAGTTTTGACGGTGAGCAGTGGTTAGATGGTTATTACCAGACTACCTATGAGGATATTTTTGGATATACTCGTACGCAAGAAAATAAAAGGGTGTAAAAAGTCCCTTGTGCAGGGTACGCCCTCATCGCTACCACCATCTTATCTACTCTTTAAACTACAACTAAGCAACAGTGCTTGCATTTTTGTATTCCGGTATGGGGATAAGGCTTACTTAATTACTAGCATAGAGGCTTCCCATCTTAGTCCTCAGAGTTTGCAATGCATTTGCAGTTTTGAAATTGTAGTCTTCAGAATGCAATTGTTGATATGTGTTGATATGCTATTCTACTGGGTAAACTCATAGTGGCTTTACAAGTTATCGTATTGTTTTTAACTTGGCCACCATTACTGTCAAGTAAATAAAAGCTACCTCACAGAATAAGAACACATAGCATAGAAACCGGACTGTAAGACGTACTTTGCGTCAGCTATCTTTCTATACTTTTTAGATTACGTATTACATGAGAAAAAATTAAACAAAAAGTAGGCTGTTTTTTCTTCTTTAACTGCCATTGTCACAAGGTTTTACACAGGGACTTCTTTGTCCTTCTTATAGGAAGGATTTGTCTTTCCTTGTCTATAGGTCCAAATACTATAGGTGCTTATAGGTCCAAATTCACGCCTTACTTGTGACGATGTACCAAATAACGAAAGAACAGCTATAGATTCATCTCTTCCCAACTCACTATGAAAACAATAAGTAAAAAGAAGTGAACCATAATGTATTTTCTGCTTATTTAGTACGGTTTCTATGCCTCTAGTCTTTATTCTATGAGCTACCTATCACAACGTTGACAATGCGATAACATGTCAATGGCAATACGGTTTTAACTAGTACGGTCACGGAAGTTAATTTGCTACCCATTTCAAAGAAAATCTGCTTGATGATGTGACTGTCTTTAGAGATGCCAAGTCATTTGTAATTGATAGGAAACTCAACCTTATTGCTGTAGAATGTCTTTGGAACTAAGGTGGGTCACAAATTAAATTCCTTGAGTGTACAATAGAAACCTGTAACTCCCGGCCTGTATAACTCGTTTGCCTTCACTCACAGTGCCATAAAAAGGTCTGTTGGGTTGGTTTATTTGTTAGTCATTATAATATTTTTGTAATATCATAATGACCTGGCTTAATCCATCGTGAGGAAGGTTTAAAAATACTAAAATCTAGCTTTAGAATTTGTTTCATAAAGTAAAGAAAATTTTACTTATTACACAAATAGGTACAAAGATTGTATTCAATAGATCTACATAACTGTATGAAAAATTCTGGATCCGTGCCGAAGCAAACAAGGGTGAATGACGCCAATACATCATTTACAAGATGACACTCAATGTCATTACGGGATTTATAAATCCAAAAAACGAAAAATAAACAAACCTTAAAATAAAATATACAGCAGAAATAAAAGCTGAAGAACTGTTCTGTTTTTTTAACATGGAAACGGATTATCACAAAAACCATATTATAAAAAAGAAAAAGAAAAATGTCGACGAAATATTATGACAAGTGGGATATCATTGAATAGGTATTTAAAAATCATCCTCAGGTTTTTTCATTTTGAATGATCATTTACGATTTATAATTATGTAAAGTTGGTTAGCAGCAGTCGGGTTTTTTAAAGCTTGTTTAAGAATAGCCATTTAAGCTTGTTTTTTTTTAAATGTTTAGAGTTAAACATCAAAACATTCTCACAAAATTGACATGAATACAATTATAGCTAACTAGTTAATATCACGTTTGGCTCCGTAAGAAAAACATTAAGAAGAAAGGTCTAAAAGAACACAATGCTACAAAATAAACGATGTGTTAATGACGTCCTTCGTTGGGTATGGCCATATATGGGCCACGGCAAATCCAAAGCCGTTAGCTACACTTTACCCTGATTTAAATACCGCCATAATGGATTGATTTTTCAACATGGCGGGGCGTTATCACGGCGTATTTATGGACGTCTTGTTTATTGTTTTAATCACTTAACAGGCTTAACGTGACGTGGCGCGTGACATTAACTCGAGCTTTAATGTAATGGAGCTTTAAAACCTTAATTACATTTCTTAGAATATTACGTTTATTTTCTGCTCTGGGAATGTTATGATAAGCTTTATTAGTGTTGTCTTTGCACTGTTATATTAGTGAAGGGTTCACGCTGTGATTCAATTTAGGTTGTAGTTATGAAGTCTGCATACCTTATACATATTATCGCACCTTCAGAACAATAGTGACCTAATTCAAATTTTTTGATTTCTAATACGCTGGTAAACATCTTAGCCTGATTGTGCAAATTGTGGTTATAGAATTATCAACATTTTTTTTTTAGAAATGTTTATAATTCTGTAGCTCTGCCTACCCCGCTCTGGGAACGAAGGCGTGAGATTATGTATGTATGTATGTGATTTCTACTTCAAGTCATAAATATATTATTATAGAGACCTAACTCGAAATTTAAAATTTCTGAATTAGGTCACTATTGTTCTGAAGGTGCATTATCATATAATGATGGACTGATCTATTTATATGTTTTTAATAAAAAAAATATAACTGTCCACTTATCTTATCTTACAGATGGGCGGGTATTCTTCGACCCTTTAGGATCTTTTGTGCAATTACCCTCTTAGACACTCAGCTGTGCGAATATGCAGGTTTCCTTACGATTTTTTTCGTTCACCGTAAGAGCATCGGGTAGTGTAATTCAGTTTGATAAAACCTCATTGGTACATGGTGACTGCGGGGGTTCGAACTCGGTACCTTACGACTCCCTCAGCCACTAGGCCATCGACGCTCTCAACAACTAAGTACTGCGTGTCCTGTTGCTAATCTTTTATTATTTGCTCGAATTTGTTTCTTTTCGTTGACTCTCTGCGATTTTTGCTGCGATTCTTTTCAACAGTGATCAGTTTCTTAGGAGCGCTGCCGCTGGTTCACTCAGACATCGTAAAGCGCTTACAAGCTCTCTATTCTAGTGGGTAAAATTAATATTAGTTTTGACGTGTTATGGTATTGTTTCTAACTCGGCCGCCAATATTGTTTTTTTGAAGTGATAACTTCTTTACGGAGGGTAAACCATTTCGTTACGTAAAGCGCGTTACTAGACAGCCTGTCTGGCTTCCCTTTCTCTCACGCATACGCCAGCGGTAGTACTAATTTTTAAAATACAAAAAGATACTGAAATCGTGTGGGATTTGAACCGCGGCACCATGGCCCCATAGACCTACCTCTCAGCCGCTAGGCCAATCGTAACTTACAAGTATGGACGAAAATGGGAAACGGTATTTGATCTTATCTGCTGACGTCACCCCGTATTGCGTTTCTAAGCATAAATACTGTTGACAGTGAGCATAATCATAACCTAAAACTATCACCGTTTTTGAAAGTGATTACTTTAAGTTAGTTGTTACTGGTTCCATTGTCTTGAAAATCGATATCTGAGGATCCTTCGGGACAACAAAGGCGAACCCGTAATCAGATTAAAAAAAAGTGGCGGCCAAATTGAACTTTTTTGTTACTGATTCGATTGACTTGAAAATCGATATCTGAGGATCCGTGGGGACTACAAATGTGAACCCGTAATCAGATTTAAAAAAAGTGGCCGCCATTTTGAACATTTTTGTTACTTACTGGTTTGATTGTCTTGAAAATCGATATCTGAGGGCCCGTTGGGACTACAAACGCAAACACGTACTCAGATTTAAAAAAAAGTGGCCGCCATTTTGAAGTTTTTTGTTACTGCTTCGATTGTCTCGAAAATCGATATCTGAGGATCCTTCGGGACAGCAAATGCGAACCCGTAATCAGATTTAAAAAAAGTGGCCGCCATTTTGGACTTTTTTGCTACCGGTACAATTGTCTTGAAAATCGATATCTGAGGATCCGTCGGGACAACAAATGCGAACCCGTAATCAGATTTACAAAAGAGGCCGCCATTTTGAAAATTTTTGTTACTGGTTCGATTGTCTTGAAAATCGATATCTGAGGGCCCGTTGGGACTATAAATGCGCACCCGTAGGTAATCAGATTTCAAAAAGTTGCCGCTATTTTGAACTTTTTGAAGTGATAACTTCTTATGGTAGGGCACGCTTCGTTACGAAACGCGTTACGGCACCAGTCTGTCTGGCTTCCCTTTCTCTCACGCATACGGCAGCGGCAGGCAGGCTCTTCCTCTTTCACTCTAACCCACAGATTTAGATTAGTTTTTTTTTATGTCAAGGAGAAGGCACGCGAGCACTCAGGCCACCTGATGGTAAGTGGGATCTGAGACCCATAGACATTTGAAATCTCAAGACTACAATCTCAAAACTGCAATTAGTAAAACTTCAAATGCGTTGCCAACCCTGAGGACTAAGATGGAATGCCTCTATGCTAGTAATTTCACCGGTTGTCTTATCCCCACACCGGAACATCAATGCGAACACTACTGCTTGACGGTGGGTTAATGGATAAGATGGTGGTAGCTATCCGGATGGACCCTGCACAAGGTCCTACCACCACTAATTGTCAAGTAAATAAGAGCTATCGTAACGTTGACAATACGATGTCATACCAAAGGTAATATGGTTTTACCGTGTAGAATAGATCGAGGGCCTAATAACAGAATAAAGATTTTAATTTCAATTATCATGAACGCTTTAAATGGGAGTAGATCGAGTCCCCAATAACACTGTAAACGAAGTCATAGCAATAAATTCTAGATGAGATATTTTAATTCACAGTTTTTCTAAATCTCTAAACGATTATACCTACTTGAGAGTGGAAGAATGCGCCCGTTCTTTAGAGTCGTGGAATAAATGCTTTGTAATCGAGCTTCTTTGTAGATGATTTAATGAAATTTACATTATTGGATTTTGCTTTCAACAGAGGAGTCGATGGAGGCTGATCGATTGGAACGTATAGGTACATAAGTACGTAGACGAACGTCTGTTCTTCTTTGTTTTACTGGCATATGCGCCAGACTTACAACAATATGTGCTTGGCTTTTGTGAATTGTTATTAAAGTTTTCTACTTTGAAATTTTCGTTCCTTTTATATGCATAAAAGTATTGTGATTTAAATTCACTGCTTGCGCTAACCCTGTTTTATGAGGTGTATTTTATGAGGGGGTAAAATGACTTTTACATGTCTCATTTATTCCATACGTTTTAAATAGAACTAAATGTTTGATAATGTGTATGAAGCCGGTCCTTTTAGTGATCGCCAAGAATGGCTAAAAATAGGGAATGGTGTTAGAACGGTGACTAAGATAAACAGAACACAGCTTTACGAGCATTTCTCATAGAAACGGAGCAGCTCGTTAGGAGGCACCATATATTACAATCCGGAAACGAATATGGCCCAATTCGCTATCCGTGTTACATTTTCTAAGATGCGGTTTTAATAGATGGAAGACCAACTGATTTACGCCGTAAGTTGCGCCGACACAACAAACAACGCCGATGATTGCAGTCTAATTAACCTGGGTCACGAAGAAAAATCATTTTAAATGCAAGGTTTTTAGAAATAAATAAATGAACTATTCAAATCTAAATATATAAAAGAAGAAACTGACTGACATATCAACGCACTGCCTAAACCGGTGGGTCTAAGGATTCTAAATTTGGCACGTTTGGATTTTCCGAAAATCGATCCCCAAATGGAAAAAATAGGGGAAAACGAATTCTACGCGTACGAAGTCGCGGGCTACGTCTAGTAGTTACCTAACACAAAACAAAAAGAACGCACAAGCGCACATAGGGGAAAAACCGCGATTTAGCTGGCAATAAATCGATTTCACGAAACTCGACCTAGGCACAAAAAAATTGCTACCTGAGAAGGTTGAACAAAAAAAAATCCACCCTCACCTTCTAGTGACTGTCTGGCAAAGATAATGTCAGTCGGAACTTGCTCTCAGTGCATGTCTCAATTCGCGGCGTTCTTTGAAAAACAGTTGACTTTGAAAGTGAAGTTTACTTATGTGCGTGGGATTTTTAATAAACAAATCATGGAATCCGATAGCTCAGGTAAGAACCTTTACATTTATATTATTATTTTGTCAATTTGTTCGTATTGACTATAATTTTAACGTATTGAGAATTAATACTAAGTAGCTTGCAAATTATTAACGTTTTTTATTGTTCAAAAAGGTTTTTGTTGTATTTCGCTTCATTTCGCCATTGTGATTCTTTTGTAACATTATTAAAACAGGTCTTCATTATACAAAAACATCAAAATTTACTGCGAATATTTGCGATAATTAATTATAGAGGTATTTTAATGAAGCAGGGTGATAAGTTATAAAATTGTTATTTTATTAGTTCTAATTTTTATTTGACGTTTTATTTGTTTTAGACCTGGGAGAAGGATCGGGATATCGAGTATTGACGCGATTTTTTTTTTTCGATAAGATGCAGGAGCAGAATCTTTCGGATTTTAACCTCAAGTTAATATTAAATTTAATAACATAAATCGTCATAAATCATCAGAAAAATATGAAATAAACACGAAAAAAACTAAACTTGTATTTTTGCCAGCTAAAACCAAATTTTTCCCCTATTTGAAGCGCAGAAGTCATATGCAGAATGCAACTTTTCCAGGTCCACCAAAGTAGGTACAAGAGGTGGTCATATTATTAGAAAGGCTTGCTTTTTTCCCGTACGATAGCCAACAAATATGACTTTTCAGTTTTGACCACCAATCAAAACGCTCTTAACCAATTTTTTACCTTTAAAGAAAGAGAAGAAAATAAATTTACTGGCACAAAAATGACACGGTTTAAAATAACAAAGAATTAAAACGAAAACATTTTTCATCTGTGCCGTACGTTGCATCAAGGGACCCACTCAGTACTATGCCTAGGAAAGCCACGACGCTGATTTTCAGTGGGGCCCTTTTATTAAAGCATTTTGGCAATACTCTGGATGCATCTAAAAACTAATCGAACCATGCCTACTTTATACGTCATTTTTAACTCCAAAATTTATTCAGAAACACGCCGCGAAAACTTTCAGGTAAGTCCCGGGTACGGCGTATTTTATTTACCGTTGCATGAGTGCACGAGGCTTATGCAACACCCGAATGGAATAAGCCTGCATTTTGGTTCGTGATTGTGAGCGAGTGACAGGTTATTGGCTTATCGAGAACACCCCCCACAAGACACGCCATCTAATGGGCCGTTACCACCACACCACCAAGCCATTAAACCCAGTCCAATGAAAACTGCAAAAATGTCTTACATACGAGGTTTTTAGGGTTCCGTACCCGAGGGAGCCCGACGGGACCCTATTAATATTAATATGTCTACTCTGTCCCTCCCAACTTTAAAGAGCTGTATATTTTGAACCGTAATAGATAGCGGTCCTTTTCGAGAATATGTACCTATTTTCCGGCGGATTAACTATTAAAAAGAAAGTTACATACATACATACATTTAAAATATAGTTATTTGTTAAACAAGGGGGGAAAGTTGTATTTTACCTGCGAGTGTTTCAACACACGAGACGTAAAATAACTTTTCACCCGTGTATAACACAAAACTTTGCACCTCACTACAGCGAGGAAAATAAGCTCAATTCCGCATTTTGCACAGTTTCCCGTAATTCCACAGGTGTTAATACGTGTGTCGTCACTCGAATCACTCATTTTTAATAACAAAACAAACTAGAAAAATATGCGAATATTTAACGTTGACGCAAAGATGAAGGAAAACTGCTTTACTACCTCTATGCGTTGACGGCTTAATTAAAAAGTTTTGACTTAAGTTTTTTTTATTATTTCGAATGCGTTTTGTTCTCACATCGACTTACTTGGACTGTCAGAACATTTTATGCGTTTTTACAACAAGAATGAAGGGTAATGTTGAATGCTGATATTTATGAATTAAAATAAAGTTGTAAGACTGTATTTAGTATTTTTTACTCGATGCAATTCATTAATTGTGATGTTAAAAATTCAGCGGTTTTAACGTTTTACGTTTTGTTAGCTGTCAAATATCACTAAAGCTGCCTTCAAATGTCAAAACCCTTTCTTCACATGTGGATAAAAAGCGATTTTCTCAATAGATATCAAACAAACAAAAAGGGCTTTCCGAGCTAGTGAGATGAAAAATAAATTATTATTACCTGGTGTTGACTTATCTTGTTTTATGTAAGGTAAAAATGTAAAAAAGAGTGCTGTCTTCGCCAGCAAACTGCTTTGCAGTTTGGCGAAACTATTCTTTATGATTTTTCAAAGTGTATCCTTGGCATAATAATTTTAAAAAAAAACACGCCTGAGCGGTAGGCAGAGACCACTTCTTTCCACCTGCTACGATCCTGACAAATTACTCTTTCGCTTCTTCCACATTCATACATCGAGTCATGCATAAAGTAAGTGAAATAATAATAACATAACACAAAAAACATTTTTTCAACTTATTTTTTTCACTGTAAAAACGGTAGAATATACAAGCGTCAAAATTTGGTATGATTATGGTACAAACCCTGAAGAAAAACAACAAATACTAAGAAATGGTCAAGTGTGAGATGGGCTTGCGCTAAATTTGTGTTTTTTTTAGTTGTGCTTTTGCTGATGGTGCTATGCAGCGTTACAGCTTCACAGGACTGTAGATTTGTGGAGTGGAGCGCGCTAAATTTTTAACTTAGACAACTACGCGATTTAAGCGCCGGTTCCAATCCTCGTATTTGTTTCTAAAATGTCTCTGAGTACCGGCGGTAATTTAAAGTGTCAACTAATTAACTAATATTTTACATTATTCACAATAATCGATGTTAGCGTAATTGTACACAACCCAAGGGCATGTCAGGTGGTGCTGTTCATAAGCATTGGTATCATCCTTTATAGCACATTCACGTAAATATCCACATGGCTATGGGACTGGGATTCTTTGGTCACTAACACTCTTTAAACACCGATTTAGACAAGGATCAATCATCAATTAGTTAACGAAGCAGCCCCAACGTACAGGGCCTGTATTCTAATGAGGAGGGGGGGGGGGGCATATCAAATAATAAATAAATAAATATCAAGGCACAATCTCACACAAATTCACCTAGTCCCGAACTAAGCTCTAGGCTTGTACTATGGGTACTATACAACGATATAAATACTTATATAGAGAAATAAATACTTAAATACAAAGAAAACATCCAAGACTCAGAAACAAATACTCGTGCTCATCACACAATTATCTGCCCTTACTGGGATTTGAACCCAGGACCGCTAGCTTCAGGCTAGCGGGTCGTCGATTGGTTTTGATATACCTATTCTACAAGTAGAAGTCTTTATTAAAAATCCAAGTTTTCAAGCTAGAGTGCTGCCACGGGCTGCGACATGTCTATAAACAATTAATATTTTTTCGATTTTTTTATTTAATGTAATTATTAATTATCCTACGAGTAGGTACTTATAAACGTCGTTCGTCGTAAACAGAACTCGTTCGAAATTAGAAACGCCGCGTTATTAACTTTTGAGGCGTGAACTCGCGGGATTAAAAAGCTAATAAAGTATATTTCCACTTGTTTGCTTAATAAAGTAAATGTCATTTAACTCGACGGCAAAAATGGGCGCGAAGAAAATGTTGTAGCCGAATCTGAAGTTTTTAGGGTTCCGTAGTCAAACTAGGAACCCTTATAGTTTCGCCGTGTCCGTCCTTCCGTCCGTTTCCGTAGGTTTCTGGATTGGTTCCTGAGATACAGGCGACTAAAACAGTGTTTATACCTACTAAAATGACCAAAGACAGCATCAAATAACTTTAAATACAGAATTAGTTCATACTTGTTGCTTTTTGACATAGTATTTTTTCAGAACCCTACACTGAGCATGGTCAGATATGCTCTAACCCAGTTGTTTGCATGGAGAAGGCAAGCAAGCAAACAGGCCACCTGATGGTAAGTGGACACTGAAGCCTATTGTCGTTTGCAATCTCAGGATTGCAATCTTACGATGACAATCTCAAAACTGCAGATGCCAACCCTTTTTACCCAGGGTAGTTGGATGGAATGCCTCTGTGCTAGTAGGTAGTTTTAGTTGAGTAATTAAGTAAAATCACTTTTAAATTGGGGTGGAATTCTAATCCTAATATTATTATTATCTGTATACCATTTAAAAAGCAATATGGGTTTACTGAGTAGAATAAAGCCCGAGATTGTTCCAAAACTCTTTACTTATTTTTGTTCAAAAATAAATGGCCATCCAGAAAATATTGGTGATAGGCCGGAGGCGACCCACTTCCGCTGCGCCCGAGGATAATAATGATTTCTAGCACAATAATAGTCGCGTAGTATACTCATACACTTTTTGTGATCTTTCTTGGAGATTAATAAGATGATAGCATAGTGGAAAAGACTCTGCAGTTCAAGAAAACAATTGCTAACGGTTTCTCTCGGTTCGAAAACAATAATATAAAAAAAAGTTTAAAAAAACAAAAACCCGCTTTCAAAAAGCAAAAAATAACTTCTTTAAAATGGTAGGTAAATAGGTCAGTCCAACTGAAGTCTGCTTTTGGTTAAAATATTGTAGGACGCCGACTTCAGTTGGACTGACCTATTTACCTACCATTTTAAAGAAGTTATTTTTTCCTTTTTGAAGGCGGGTTTTTGTTTTTTTAAACTTTTTTTTTATTTTATACTTTTTAGTGATCATAATTATGCTGTTATTCTCCCATTTCTCAAGAAACAATAGAATATTTCAATCTCGCCGCAAGCAACGCCGTGAGAAAGTCATAGTCATATATTTAAACCTAAATATGCTTCGTCATAGTCGCTCAACTATCTTAATCGAAATATCTTGTCGCCACCCTCGAAATATATACCGTTTAGGAGTTCCGGTGGCCATCTGTGGTCTTCATCATCAGTTCCACTTCACTAAATAGTGCTTTCCAAGACCAAATACACGAGTTACAATGAAAAATACCAAAATCGCTATAGGTGTGCCTATAAATTTTGAAGCGTTCCGTCGATTCCTCATGGATTCCACCATCAGATCTTCATTTTGAAAAAAATGGGACCAATCTGGAAGCACCAGCTTTCAAATAAAAAAAGAATCTTCAAAATCGGTTCACCCAGTCGAAAGTTCTGAGGTAACAAATATATATTTAAAAAAAAATACAGACGAATTGAGAACCTCCTCCTTTTTTTGAAGTCGGTTAAAAATACATGTTTAATGGTTTTATACGATTTAGGTAAGCCATACGAATAAACTTAATAGTTACCCTTAAGAAAATACAAAAAAAAGTATGGGATGTGAGTCTGTTTTAGGGGTTTGTGTCACGATCACGAATATTCACGTTTTCGAATAGTTAAGGCGTTTCGAATACGTGGATAATTAATTGAAATATCCGTATTCGAGCTACTGTACATATTTTACGCAGTATGAAGCCCCGAAATGAAGTAGCTGTCACGTGCCACTCAGTTTAATGTCAGGCTTAGAAGCCACGACACTCGTCGACGGGAATGACGGGACTGTCGAGTGTTTATTGTCTTTGTGCTACCCTGCTGCACGAAGCCAAATGAAGATCAAGAGCTCTATTCTCAGTAATACCATATTGTTTACACATACAAATACATACATAAACTCACTCCTTCATTCCCAGAGTGGGGTCGGCAGAGCTACAGAATTGCCAACAACTCTAATAACTTGTTGATAATTCTGTAACCATATTTTGCACAATCAGGCTAAGAGGTTTACCATTGTATTAGTGACAAGTTGCAAGCCCATCGCCTAACAGTACTACAAGCCTTTATTCCCTTAGTCGCCTCATACGACATCCACGGGAAGACATGGAGTGTCACTATTTTAACCCGGAAATATATATACAGTGGTGGTCACATAATTAGGGACACTTGTTTTTTTCCCATACAATTGCCTACAAATGTGGCTTTTCAATTTTGACAAACATTCAAAAAGTTATTAACCAATTATACATATTTTTAGTTACACTTATCGTTCACTAATAAAGTAAAGTTTAAATGTATGTAAAATGTATATCTGTTGAGATCGGATCTTTCATTTTATAAGGATTTGAAAAAATAAATATTCGACGCTCATACAAAGTTGTAGAATTTTGTATGGACGCGTCAGCACTTAGTTTTTAAATCCTTGTAAAATATAAGGTCCGTTTTTAATAGTAGTTCACTGTAAATCAGTTTAAACCTTAGTTAATTATGTAAAGTAAATTGTATTTAGCAATGAAATTGGTCGAGAACTTTTTGATTAGCGGTCAAAATTGAAAAATAAAGGGGCTCCCAATACAAGAAACGTTTTTTAACGTATTTATATTTTTGTTGTATCGCAAAAACAGCACCAAAAAAAAAAAGTCGTCGACGTCGTTCGCGTCGACTCGCACTTGACCGGTTTTTAAATCTAATCCGTTGGCTAAAATTCACATCGCCATTAAAATTGGCCGAATTTTACTGATTTCTAGAAGTTCGTTGTTTTGATTCACACTTTGATCTGGTTTTGGGTTTAACTTTTTTTTTATTCGTAAGATAAAAAAAAAACAATAGGTAGGTAGGTAGGTATGTATTAGAATTACAAAGAAATTGGTCTAACAGCGAACGGAAACCGTATGCGGTTTATTTGTCGCTGCCATCGCTCAGTACTATTTAAACTTATTAAATAATTAAAATAAGGAAAACTAAACTAATCGCCACTTTCATGACCAACCTGCAAATACATTTGTTTAAGTTTTTTTTTACATTTTTGAGTATTGATTCGAATCTTATCATACTCACAGATGGGTATACTATTTAATATTAGCGGGAGAAGGTACCCCCACGTTCGTTTGCCATAAACATTGTTAGATGCTGGGAGTATGTACCTTTGCAAGTAGGATAAGCTTCGCAACTGGGTGCCTCTATTTTCTTATTTTCAGTTCATCTACATTTTGAATTTCATCGCAGGTTAGTGAATTACTTATAAGTTAATAAAAAATGAAAATACCATCAATTAGGCGCATGTTTTAGATTGATAACAATTTTGAATGAACAATCTAAATCGGGCCAAAATAACTGCCTAATTGCTGTAATAAAAAAGTCGCGATGTGCGATTTGGGTTCGCATCTGTGCCAAGTTCATTCGAGTCCATTGTGCCGAGGATTGAGTAACATACGATTACCTAAATGTCGGGATTAGTCGTTGAGGGAAATTTAAATTGACTACTCCAATTTGCCTGCGTAGATTTATAGTCGCGCTGTTCCAAAAGGGCTGATTTGACAGCAATCAACTCAGTACAAAATAGGTGTTTGAGGTTATATTCTGTACTTACTGCGTTGACAGTTGTCAATTCAGTAGAAAGTATGTGTTTGAGGCTTGTTTGAGGTTATGTTTTGTACTTACAGCGTTGACAGCTGCGAATTCAGTAGAAAATATGGGTTTGAGGCATGGTTGACGTTATGTGTTGTACTGCGTTGACAGCTGTCAATTCAGTACAAAATATGTGTTTGAGGTTTGTTTGAGGTTATGTTTTGTTGTGCGTTGACAGCTGTCAATTCAGTAGAAAGTATGTGTTTGAGGCATGTTTGAGGTTATGTGTTGTACTGCGTTGACAGCTGTCAACTTTAGTACCTACAAAATACATGTTGAGGCATGTTTGAGGTTATATTTTGTACTGCGTTGACAGCTGTCAAATCAAGCTTAGAACAACGCGACTATAGTTTGTCACTATTCTCTAGCTAGACGGTTAATATATTTAAAAAAAATGTTCATTTGTTAAAAAAAGTACAAAAGTCGGACTTAATACGTAATGGTTTAATTCCATAATTATCTACATACGGTTAATCCGTGACCTGTTGATAAAATTAGGACATTCTGAAAAAGCTAAATTAGCCTTCGTAAAAGTGGCCTTTTATGAAGGCTAATTTAGCTTTTTCGGAACGTCGTCAGTGCCCCTTATCAGCCAGCAGGTCACGCATTATCCATTAATCCTGCAACTGTATGAGTACCTATTGTTGCTCGTACAACTATTTTTGTCGTCTATTTCACCCGAACATTATAACTTGACCCGCGGGCCCGTAGTTATTACTTTTTAGTCTTCAGAAAGTTTTTATAATACACATTAAATCTAACTTGTCTTACTTTAAACATGGAATAACCTGTAGCGTCTAAGATATTTTGCAGAAAAGCAATTTGCAATAAAGTTTTAAAGTTGTAAATTGCAGTATTCAAGTGCAGTTGACTGGTATTATCAGTTTTATCAAGATAAAGCAAAGTGAACGTCAATGTCTTTTTAAAGTTCAGGTATTTTTCCCCGCAATTTAATCCACCGTTGTACCAGTAACGGTCATAATTTCTGTCTTTTTTTGTACACTGCTCATACATTTTGTAATTGACTTCGTACGAGTACAGAACAGCGTTTTACATTGCAAACGAGATAATCCTTAAAAGAGGATTTAAAAGCACGTGTTTAATGGAATATAATATTATCTTAATTATCCTGATATATCCGCCTGTGGTTCCCGCCGTTTCGCAAATTGAGAGTATTTGCGAGATTAGGGAACTATTAAAATTTTTAAACAGAAATTCATTATTGCACATAAAGGGGTTTGTGTAAATGTGTTGTCATTTGTAAAAGTCATACATTTTAAAGGTGAGCGGCCATTCGTAAAAGTGGTATATTATGATAGAATAATTAAAAATAAACATATTTTGTTATGTAATGTAATACTCTTAAGTGCGTCGGAGCCGAGGTATTTAAATATTCATACTTGGGCGTACTTTTGTACCAAAAACTGAATACTTAAATCTTTAATATCTCCGCTCCGAAATTATTTAACGCCAGAAATTATATATATCTAGGTATGTGTATTAAGAGGTCCTCTAAATAAATATGTAAAAATAATCCGTGGCCGCTGAAAAAAAAAGACAATTTTCTTCATACAAACTTACCCAATGCCCATTGGACATAAATCTCGTTCGTTAATTGGGCTAACAATGCCAACACGCTGCGAAATGTTAAATTGGCCTTGTGGGTGTTGTCCGCATCATACTTAACCCAAAATATTTGTAGTTTTTTATTTTCTTCAAAACCTGGATCAGCAATACAAAAAGCACATTTACTATATCCAGTGACTAACATTTGCATTTGACATTGAGCCAAAAACTTTTCTTTAATTTTATTATTATTAATGTAATTTTTGGTGGTTTTAACTGTAGTTGGACATTTCACTTCTACAATAAAATCATTTGCTATACCATCAGGTGAAGCTCCACTAAACAAGTTAATTAACATATACCCACAATCTTTAATATCAACCCCCAATTTTCTTTCCATTTCTCTTATGACAGGTTTTTCAAGTGATTTACCCCTCTTCATGGCTTTTGTATCGTAGATTTTATACCCACCAAGAATTTGCTCTACAAGTGACCCATCAGGTGTGTCACAATGACAAGCATCATAGATCTTTGACGCATTTATTCTCCCTTGTCTTAGACTATGCCATAACTTTGACTCTGCCTGCTTTTTTGTGCTCATCTCTATTTCATTTTTCACATTTTGAGTCAAAGTTACAGCCATGCTACTTCTAAAATTTTCGTAACTGTGATTATCAGTTTTGGTGGTAAATTCCAATATCATATCAAATATGCAATATTTTGCCAAACCATTGTCATGCTCCGGTAAAAAGGATAAAATCAAAGAGTCTCCTATTTTGTGTTTCTTGCATTCTTCATAAAATTCATTTAGCTTCTCTGGATCTCTTGTTCCTAGTTCTATTGCAGTCTTTTTTGATGGAAAAATATCTTTGGAAGATATTGGTTGCGTTCCTGCACTTGCTAAATGAGGTTTCGTCCAATAACATTCCACAGAAGTAGAACATGGTTCAGAAGCCTTCTTCTGAAGCCAAAACAATAATACCAATGTGTGTTTACATCCACCTGTAAAGAACAGATTACATACATAATTATGGCAAAACAATGTTTATCAACTACATATACCTAATATGTAGTTGATGAACATTGTTTTAGCCATAATACCCTATTATTATAAAATTATTTACCTGCCGACGCAGGACAGCCATCACATGTTGCATCAATAACATTATTATTTTCTTCATCCAAGTGGATAGTGACAAGATAGTACTTTTTGGTTATTTTGTGCTCAGGAACAACTTTGGCCCTGATAATGCATTCAGTGTTCCCTCTTTTAAGCTCCACATAGCCTACTGCATTCTCAACATAACCACCTCTTGATGCCCTAAAAACAATGGATAAATAAAGTAATGTAAGGTATGTAATAATTATCATAAGGATTATCATTGGTACTTACAGGAGTGTTTTTACACCTCTAATTTCAGCAAGATTGTGCTTGTCGCTAGCATGAAAATATTCTAGAATAGTGGTAATATCCATGTTTGGCAGGTTTCTAGAATCTGCCCGCACGAATTCAGTCATTTTGTGATGGAAGCCAAGTCCATATTTAAAGGCAAGGGTCGTCGTGAAAGGAAGAAATCGGTGTCCAAGAAGCAGTGCCAAAGGGGTCGAAAATAAATCGTAGGTAGTTCAAATATCATGCAAAGGTCGTAGAGCAAAGCGGTAAAATCGAAAGTCCGGAGTTTGTTCTGAGGTCGTTAAAAATATTTCTAAAAACACTGATCACATGTAACGCAAGCAAACAGAAAAGAGCCGTTGAATTGAAACGTTTGTTTACTTAACAATGACACATGTCACTTCTATAAGTGACAGTTTTTTTTCTATTTCATTAAGTACGAAGGCAACAAGCTTGTCGGTCATTAAAGTTTACAAATGTCAACATCATAACTAAAAAAAATATTTCTTAAATATTAGTGGAAATAAAAATAAAAGAGCCGCAGTTCCTTGATCATTAAGGTGACGACTATCGAAAAAAAATATAATTTAGATCTCTTCCAAAAAGTTTACTTAGCCTATTAGATGATTAGTTGACATGGAACATTAACGGTTGCACGTTAGCCGTTAATTTGCGATGTACAATTAAATTTACAGAATCTGCTTAACATATCGGTTTGATATTAAATTTGGATGACTAAAATGTTAATATTAAATAAAAGCTCGTTTATGCATTTTATGTTGCAACCACGTTTAGGGTTTTTTAAATGTTACAGACGAAAACAAACGAATTAATAGCGCCTAATATGCAATATTTTCGCAGCTTTGCGAGCTGTCGATGCTTCAACTCCTATTAAATATTTAAGTAGGTATATTGAGTTGGTTTACTCTTGAAATATCGAAACCCCTTGCATAAAACGTTTCACTTCGCCGAAATTTTATTTCGTCGACAGGCATGTTCATGTGCAGGAGCTTTATTTTTTTTGTGGGTTCATCTCTAACCTAACGTAACCTACGTAACAAATGCTTAAGTCCTGAAAACTATAGGGTTTCAGCAGAAATTAGCCATCGATGAAATGAAATTCGGTGAAATGACACATTCGATGAAATTAGTGTCGATGTTTCAAGGGGATGTCATTGAGTTATTTATCAATCGATTGATACAGTATGTTATTCTTAAGTCTACTTTTTAGTGTTCTATAGTCAAACTAGGAACACTTATAGTTTCGCCATGTCCATCCTCCGTCCGTCCGCAGCCGAGTTCAGATACTCTTAGTACTAAAAAGCTGTAATTTGGCATGAATATACAGGGTGTATTGCAAGTCGTGTGCCAAATGAATGGAGTGGGTAGCTAGGGTCACTTGCAACACGTTTTGGGCCAATTAACACTCATCCTACCCACGGAGTTCTTTTAATCTTTTTTTTGAAAAAAATCTCGGTATCTTCCAAAAGTTAACCATTTTGTTTATCTATCTTTTTTTTTAAATGTGATAGCACAAAAGTATTTATATTTTTTTTATCTCTAATGTATGCATATTCTAATGAAATGTTACATTTATTCATGTAGTAACAAATTAAATAAATATTAGCCGACAAAGTGTGAAGGACAGAAAATAAAAATCGTCACGGTCAACTATATGGCACAATAAAAAAAAAATAGAAGCTCCTCAGATCTTCCAACATCATAAAAACTTCTTCAGCTCCCGAATATTCTTACGGTATACCACATGTCTAGAATCACGTTCAGTTTTTCGGCAAAATATGGTTTCAATCTAAAATAGTGATTTACATTACCCAGTACTTCTTTGAAACTACCTACTTACTTGAAAGTAAGATTCGATCAGATAAATGAATTGAGACTATTTTTTTTTACTAATGATAAAAAGGCATAAAATGGTCATCTAAAATGATTAAAAACCTAATAATAGTATTAATTTATTTCAATAACTAAGTATCCAATTGGTACGCAAGTAACTAAAAAATAACGCAATATTTTTTTTCTTGAGTTTGCTGCATGAGTAACTACCTAATTAAAAATACACTTAATAAAAAAAAAAAAAAAGTTAATTGCGCAGGAAAACATTTAAATAAACAGAGATAGGGATTATTTTAATTTTATTGTTGCTATCGACATTTATTGACATGGCTACATACAGCAACGAAGAACACGTTGCTGTAGACGTTGCTGTTGAAGAACGAATTCTTGCTGCATTTCATGATGATCCCACTACCAGCATACGAAATGTAGCTGAGACGCTGAGAATCAGCATTTGAAAGTGTGGTCGGTTTTAAGAAGGGAAGAAAAACATGCTTTCCACTACATTCCAGTGCAAGGTATTGTTCTTTTTGGTTTGTTTAAATATGTTTTTAATTTGTTTTAAGATCTTGAAGATGATGATTATGCCAGACGTGTGCAGTTTTGTCGTTTTTTACTTCAATACGTTCCTCAACAGCAACGTCTACAGCAACGTGTTCTTCGTTGCTGTATGTAGCCATGTCAATAAATGTCGATAACAACAATAAAATTAAAATAATGCCTATCTCTGTTTATTTATATGTTTTCCCGCGCAATTAACTTTTTGCGTTGTTGTTTTTTATTAAGTGTATTTTTAATTAGGTAGTTACTCATGCAGCAAACTAAGGAAAAAAAAAATGCGTTATTTTTTAGTTACTTGCGTACCTATCGGATACTTAGTTATTGAAATAAATTAATACTATTATTAGGTTTTTAATCATTTTAGATGACCATTCTATGCCTTTTTATCATTAGTAAAAAAAAATAGTCTCAATTCATTTATCTGATCGCATCTTACTTTCAAGTAAGTAGGTAGTTTCAAAGAAGTACTGGGTAATGTAAATCACCATTTTAGATTGAAACCATATTTTGCCGAAAAACTGAACGTGATTCTAGACATGTGGTATACCGTAAGAATAGTCAGGAGCTGAAAAAGTTTTTATGATGTTCGAAGATCTGAGGAGCTTCTATTTTTTTTTTAATTATGCCATAAAGTTGACCGTGACGATTTTTATTTTCTGTCCTTCACATTTTGTCGGCTAATATTTTTTTAATTTGTTACTACATGAATAAATGTAACATTTCATTAGAATACGCATACGTTAGAGATAAAAAATATATAAATACTTTTGTGCTATCACATTTTAAAAAAAGATAGGTAAACAAAATGGTTAACTTTTGGAAGATACCGAGATTTTTCTCAAAAAAATTATTAAAAAAACTTCGTGGGTAGGATGAGTGTTAATTGGCCCAAAACGTGTTGCAAGTAATCCTAGCTACCCACCCTATTCATTTGGCACACGACTTGCAATACACCCTGTATATTAGGTTGTGTCACCTTAGTATAGGAAATAAAAACTTTGTTTTTTTGTTGATCTAATGGTAATCAAAAGATGCATTGAGATCTAAAATAACAAAATATGTAAAAAATATAGGTTTATTTAGACATCTTTGGCTCACTCAATTGAGGTAAAGTTTTTGGATCTCCATACTAAGAGCCCAAAATGAATATTTGAGTTCCTAGTATAACACAGTCTTACAGCACCAATTAATCGGGTTCCTATACAACAAATAAGTTTTTAGCATGGGAAATTACATTAATAGCACAAAATAAACAAACAAGCATTCTTATCATTAAACGTTTTAACTGCGTGCGTTATGAGACATGTGAATTGATTGATGACGTCAAAACATGACAGCTTTTTTATTTTTCTTAAACAAGACAAACATTAAATATACTTTATGTATATAATTATACACTAAAATAAAAAATGCAGATTTTACTAACCCTGTATTTTGCCAATTTTACCAAACTTCAAGGTCAATGAGCGAGCCAAAAGGACATTTAAATATAAAATCTGTAAATGCGAATCTTAATTACACTTAAAAAAGAAACTTTTGTGTGGTATTACTCTTCGAATTTCACAGTTTGACAAAAATGACACACCCTGCTGTATATATTAGTCAAGCCAACATAGCGGTAAAATAAAATAATGAAAAATAAAAATTTGGTGTAGGTACCTCCAATGCACGTAACGTGGGAATGTTTATTTTCTCGTCTACCCCATAGTGTGGGATGTCGTTGGATAGGTCTTTTAAAAATATTGCGGGTTGAGGAAACAATTTTTCGATTAAGGGATCCGTTTATGAAATATTAAGCGCTGATTTTTGTTAGACTCGGGTGCCCCCCCCCCACCCCTCGCCTCCTATAGCCAAAACTACAAATACTAAAAATCAGAAAAATATCTTAAATGAAAGCAGTAAGCACATACCTAAAACGAAATCTAAAGGAAAACTATCACTCCTAAGTAGACTTTTTTGGTTCCAGGCGACCAAAGTGTTGATACCTACTAAAATCATCTGACAGCACCAAATCACTTTAAATAGAGAATATACCTACTCGTAGTTCATACTTGTTGTTTTATGTTATGATATAGTTTTTGTGCAGTAACGGCTTCGGGACCCTACACTGAGCATGGTCAGACATGTTCTTGTCCAGTTTGTTATTACCAGTGATCGGAATCGGTAGTGCAATTTCGGGTGAATGACCTCAAACATTATAAATAATATGGATAAGACCCGGGATTCCGGGATTCGTATTTTTTCACAGAATATTTTCTTGACACGATATTAATTGAAGTATATATAAGGTTATATACGGTTTTTTGTTTGCAAGAATGTCTAAATTAAAGTGTCTACCTATTTCGTCAATACCAACTTTGTACTAGCAGTATAATTGTCAAAATTATAAATTAATAACTTTTTTGAGCTTACTGTGTGGCTAGGTCAATTTGTGTAATGTCCCCTGATATTTATTTTAAACCAAACACAAACTTTAAAACTTTTCAAACTGAAAATCCGGGATTACAAGTTATATCCATACTAAGCTTACGCACCGAAATCCCGTGAAATTGCACTACCTATTCCGATCACTGGTTATTGACCATAGAGACTAAAGAGTCGAGACAAGGTTGATGATGGAGCAAGCTTACCCAGAAAGGACCTATTAATCCTTCTTTTGAAGGACACTGGGTCATTTAATAAGCACCTGAATATACGGACGCCGGGAAGGTGTCCCAAATCTAGGCATGGCTTGATTGCATTTTAATTATTTTCATGTGTTAATAAAAAGCTTCTGAATAATTCTGCCTTCCTAAATAAAAAGGACGCATGCGCAATTTGATAGTCAAAGTAAATTTAACCATCTATCTTAAAAAATAAGGTCACTAATACATAAGCGGTTCTGTGAGACTTACGCTCTTTTTCTCTTAGGAGGGCAGAATAGACAATTCGTCGGTAAAACTGCAATACCGCGTATCTAACAAATTAAATAATATGCAAAATACACCTTAGTGATCATATCAGCAAAGTACACTTTGCAACTTATAGAATTTGTTAGTTACGAGGTGTTGCATTGTAGTATCACTGACGAATTGAATTCTTTTAAAAGGATTTCTGAAAAAAAATATGCTTATAGAGGTTTGTCTCAAAAGCATACTTACTAATTTTCACCCTAACGAGTACGCGCGCTCGGTTACAAACAAAATGACGTCATTCCGATCACTAGTCCAAATCGGGCGTAGCAAACACTCATAATATTTAAAAAAAACTCAACAAACAATAATAAAAAAACGATTTTAAGACAAACATCTATAAGCATGTTTTTTTTCAGAACACCTTTTATAGAAACGTTCTTGCTGTCAATTCTGTATTAAGAGATGTCGTGAGGGACACGTTAAATATCCCGCCTACTCGTA
This sequence comes from Acleris literana, assembly GCA_946894065.1. Classification (NCBI taxonomy): domain Eukaryota; kingdom Metazoa; phylum Arthropoda; class Insecta; order Lepidoptera; family Tortricidae; genus Acleris; species Acleris literana. The sequence continues at coordinate 6,670,952 of OX335678.1, forward strand.
TTTACCCATTCCCTACCCTCAATGTTTACTAACCTACTCGGTGTATTAATTCGATTTGTTATGCCAGTAATTTCTCATCGACGTAAAGGCTTGGTCACAATAGCTGAACAACCGACGTATAGTACCTAAGTATGTACTGGGAGGAGTCAAATAGTTCACTGTTTTACGATCATTATTTATTTTGCGTGTTGTGTAATAAAGTCTAAGTACTAATGACGAAGTCTGAACAGTTATTCTAATGTAAACCGGCCAGTTTAAGTAGTCCCGCCAGATCGTACAAAACACATTTTAGCGCATGCATTCTCAATTATGTAGCCTAATACGTTCGATCGTTCTACAGAAGCCCTGCTGTCTAATTGAGAATGCACGCGCTAAAATGTGTTTTGTACGCTCTGACGGGACTACTTAAACTCGCCGGTTTATATAAGCTGCGCCGACCGAACGCCGTTCTTAGGAGAATAAACACCCCAGTATATTTTAATAATATTAGAATAAATTATGTACACGGTGACTATTGCCTGCACGCGTATTACCCATCATTTAACTTAAAGGCATGTACAGACAGCATTTAGTAATAGTAGGTAGGAACATAGTAGCGAGTACTTGTTTTAGTAACTAAATGTTTCTGAACATCGAAATTTGACTAAAATACTCGATGCTCAACTAAATTACTAATGTATTCTGTAGTGTACAAGCCTTTAGAGCTATGCTCGTGTCGCTGAAGTAATTGCCACTTTGCTCTATCCTCTACCAGCTTTTTTAGCCTTAGCTATCCTCTGTATCTGCGATGCATCTGAGGCCCGTCTCTCAAAAAGTATTAGTCTTATAATATTAGCGTTTTATCTAATTTTGTAGTTTTATTTACGAGACAAAACACTAATATTATTAGACTAATATGCTGCGAGAAATAGGCCTCTGGAGTCATTGGTATAGTCCATTCGCTAAGATAGTGTCGCTACACTCATGCGTACTTGTGGAAATTATAATAAAATACGAATATAATTCGACATAAACTGCCGAATTCACTTGAGCCTAAAACCCGCTAGTGAATTTGGCAGTTTACATCGAATTATATTCGTATTTTATTACAATAACCACAAGCAAGTACGTGCACAAGTATGGACTATAATTAAGCTTCCTATACATTTAAATAAGGCTTGCCTACTCTATGCGGGCTTTTAGTTGATTGATTATAATGTCATGAAATTGAATAATACCGTTTTTAGACTAAGATTTACGTAGATTTCATTTGAATTACATCTTATCTGATTTCTTAAATATATTTATTTCGCTGCGTGCAGATATCACAGGTTCGGGCGTTGAAGATCTTTGGAAAGGTATATCATAAATTGTTTCAACTAACTTAGTGATAAATACTATTCTCTTATTCATAAACGTACATTAAACCTATTTTAGTTAAAAATATGCTTTGTCACTTTCTGTCGAATTCAAATGTAACAATGAAAGATAAGGACAAATCACATTTTAAGCATAATTTAGTTATAATGCGTGTCTAAATAAGAGGACATAACACCCGTATTTGTAGTCAAGAAAAGTAATGACTAAAGTAACGATTTTTATATGACTTTTGACATTACTAATACTCAAGTAATTACTTTTCTTGACTATAAATACGGGTAAGTATTGCTGTTAATCAATTTTTTTTTTACTATTGTAGCTAAGCCTTAAGATGTGTCGGCGCGTAGGCTAAATTCATTGCCCTGTCTTGCGGTTAACCCTGTCCCTTAGGACTTTATTAAGTGGAAAAGCGGCAACATTTTGCTGAAATTCTGCATGACTAAGTGTCAGAAATAAAAACAGTCAGACAAGGGGTTTGCAAGAACGTTATCGCTATCGAAAATAATAGGACTCCCTTTTGCGCGCGACTCCGTCCGCGTAGATTCGTTTATCGCTATTCCTTCGGGAACTGTCAAATGTGCTATTCCAGACTATAATCTATCTCTGTGCCAAATTTTATCCAGATCTGTTCAGCGGTTCTGGTTTGATTGTATAAGAACGTCCACACTTTCGCATTTATAATGTTAAGTACAGTCTGTGAGCACTTAGAAGGTACTTCGGGTTGGTACTTCTCTCTCACTCGCTCTTAATAAAAGCGTAGGAGAGAGAGTGAGACTCAAGTACAAACCCGAAGCATCTTCTAAGAGCTATAGCACTGTAAGATAAGATAGTCCAAATATTAAGTAAGATAAGATAAGAACGTCGTGCCGAGCTCTTATGTAAATTTTATACAATTTCTCAGATTTTGAAAATCGTTTCGTTAGAGGTACTTAATATGCGTCTTGTCTAGACTCTCTGGGCCCTCATTGACTTTCCGCCTATTGCATTTATATGGTTTTCGACCAGGGCCCTTCCAAGATGCATTGCGCTAACTATCAATGCATCTTGGCAGGGCCCTCTGGCCGCCATTACTGTCAAGTTAATAAGAGCTATCATTATAGTTTACGACCTGCGGGCTTAGCATGGCTGCGTCTGTATCGCGTGATAAAATGTGATAAAACATTTGTACCTTTTTGACACGTATAATTATAAGGGTGTCCCTCACAATCCCTAACAACGTTTGTCCTAACACATCGTTTGTCCTAATTTTCATTTGCCCTAATCTGGTTTTCACATGAGTCAGGCAACTTTTTAAGTTTTTCTAATTATATCTGCGGTTCGGTTAGGTTAGGGTTGTATTATAACAATACTAAAAAGTTTTAAAATTAAAGCAGAAATGGCGTTAGGATAAATGAAAATTCGGACAAACGATGCATAAGGACAAATGACGATTAGGGCTTCCATAAGAACCAATTATAAGTACGAGAGTAAACGGATGCTTTATCCACATTTCGACACGCGATAAACGCAACCATACTCGGCCCGCTGATGAGTTATTAATGTTATTATTTATCTACCCCCTTACTAATAAACGTTGAGTAATGCCCCGTTCTCACGAGGCGATTTTAGTTGGTCAACTTAAATCGGTTTACGAATTGAATGACAATCGCTAATGGGCGCATGAACAACAAAAGTTGATTCCCTCTCAACTTTTGGTGTGCGAGTCGGTTCATTTTGATGACGTCACCGTGCAAGCAACAACTTGTCGAACGTGAGAACGACCCGGTCAAGTTATTGAACGATTTTTATCTGTGGTGCCTTATAACGCCATTTTGAAGCAACTGCCCGATCGGTTCGATTATCGGTGCGAGCGTGAGAACGCAATTAGTATCGATTTTTCTTGATCAATTAAAAGTTGATCAACTAAAATCGCCTCGTGAGAACGGGGCATAACGGTGGTACAGCTATACAATGTTTTGTCCTTATCTGTCAAATTCAAATGTCACAATGACAGATAAGGACAAAACATTGCATAGCTATACCACCGTTACTCAACGTTTATTAGTAAGGGGGGTAGTGTTTACTCGTGGAATAAGTAAGCTTTGTTATGTTTAGGAATTGATTGAACATATTTTGAGTTAAAAATGAATTTGTCACTGTCTATTTATGTACATAATTACCTTTGAATAAATTGTTTTTCATTTTGTGTGTGAAAACGCATACAAAATAAAAATACCTACTTCAACATTTCCCTTACTAGATTGCACCTTTTATGCACCGTTTATTTGCCTCTGTTTTGTAATCAGTGCGCCCATGTCGCTGCATACCTACTATTTGTTTTGTTTAGACAAAGTGAACCGTGTCGCGAGCGGTTGTTTTCATGTTTGCCTACCGACAAAAAAAACGTTTTCGACGCCGCAACGCCCGCAACCCACAGAGCAAAAGCAATACACCGGGGGATCTCCACGAACCGTCCAAATGATTTAAGCTTCACGGCGCGTAGTGAGTGAGTAGTGACAGTATATTTTTGTTGAGAGCGTGCCGCGACGAGCAAAAGGTAGAAATAGCGTATTAGTAAATCATTATGGAGATGCGGTATTTGTATGTAGTAGAGAAGCCAACACAACAATGATCCAGAGCCAGATTAACGCACACATGTAATAGTACCTGTGTGGGGTGTAACGTGACTTGAGATCGTCAAATGTTTTTACATTCTAACACACACGCCTTCAAACGCAAGACAAAACGGATTTAGCTATACGTATCGACACCAGCTGGCAGCTGAGCGCGATAAAATTAGATTTTAATAGCGTTTTTACACAAAATCTGTCGTTGTTTGTCGCAGCTAGGTCACTGTTATATTATACCGGCGGAATAAATTCAGGGTCGCACATTATTAAGGATCATAAAATTTTCCTACAGGATGCTTGATATTTTCATCTTTTGCCTGTTTATTGTTTACCACATTTTTAAAGTTCTTTTACCGCTTTATCCGGTCTCAGCGATCTGTCAATTTTGTCGAGGTAAAAGTAGGTCATACATATTTTCTGCTATAAGAAATAAATATTTTCTGTCACATTCTGAATACTTCACCTATTTATCTATCCGTCGTTTCTGTTTCGAGGGAAAGGAAAATGAATAGTCCTTTTGTCTTACATTGGCTAAGTAAATAACGTATTATTTCAGAACATAAACCTTAACATGTAACCTCAACCCCTCAAGCTAACGTACGTAATTACGTTTTGAATAAAACTTCGAAGTAAAATACGAGTACATCTAGAGTACGTGAAATAAGAAACGAGTAATCTTAAAAAACAGTTTCATTTCCAGAAATATATTCGACGAAGAACTTTTATACAATTTAAGAAAATGTTGTGGAATGCCATTTGTGGTTACGTTTTTGTTTCAAATGTGCTTTTTAAATTTATTTTACAGAACGAAGCTCGTTCATTTTGCACTTTGAAAATATAAGGACTTCAGATTTTATTTATTTGCGTTAACTTTATGAAATATTTTAAGTACATTTTTTTTAACCCTCGATGCAAGTACAGCGGTTATTTAAGTTTAAATATGTGCCTGTGTTTCTGTGTATCTGACTCTGTCTGTCTGTAAAATCGTAGCTCTTAAACGCATATACCGATTCTGATGCAGTTTTATAAAATAATGCGATTTTAATCTGGATAGGTTTTTAGCATTATAGGTGTTGCAACGGTCGTGGCCACGAGCAGACTGAAGAAGGCTGCTGCTTATTTATGTTGCGTGGGAATTTTTCGAACTACCCGCACTTGGGCTTGTTTTTGTTATATCGAAATACCCACCGACCGTCGACCGATGTGTGAACGTCAAGAAAGATTAAAACAAACGATCGATTAGGTGTGTCGTTTAAGACATATCGGTTTTTAAATTACGGATCGCTATTATTGGGTACACTTTTTAGTGAAAACGCCCCACATCGGCGATGTTAATCTTAATGTGTAACTTAAGTGTTTGTGAAATGTGAATGTGTCAAAGTACCCAATTTTTATTGTTATGTATTTACAGAATTCCACAATTATACAATTAAAAATTAAAACAAAACGTATTTAAATTAAAATAAAACTAAGCTACCTACTCAAATATTAAAGATATAAATAATAATTACAGCTATAAAAATAACACCCCCTCTATCAGGTCCGCTCGCGGCATGGTCCCAATTATTTACCGGAGTAACGCAAACAGGGGAAGGCTTGATACAATAAACTTAAATATAATGGTTTAATAAATGTCCACATATTTCTGGTTTGATTTATCTTTAGTTAAAATATACCTAAAACGTGAACATAATCGACAAATAACATTTCACGCGAATTTGCTTTTACAATGCCTTGTCTGTCGTGCGCATCAAAGGCTTTGGTTGACTCATTTAAATCATCGAAGCCTGAAAAGGAATAAAATCTTCAATTTCAATAAAATTATTATACAAAAAGAAGGTAAAGATTTCTCAATAGACATAAACCTTTTGTTAGAAGTTTGAATTCTGCTTTTTTGTTCAATTGAATCCACCCATCCCTCCACCTAAGTATACCAAACTTTTCCGTTACTGAATGACTGACTAAATCTTGGGAGTTGAAATTTGAAGAGAATATTACACTTAAAAGAATTCTTGAGCCGCCTCAGAACTTTGTCACAGTGACAGAGTCAACTTTGGAGAAATAAATTAAGTCAAAATGAATCAATGGCTTTCTGCGACAGAGTTCCACAATAGGTCAACAAAAAAGATCCGTGGTCATGCTATGGGTACTAGAGGGTTGGAGTCTTGAGATTGTAGCTTACTCAGGGGTGTGGTTCTCTTAACAATGACGGACGGACAGACGAACGAGTGATTGTCCAAGCGGCGAGTTTAAGTAGTCCCGTTAGAGTGAACAAAACACATTTTAGCGCGTGTATTCAATTTGGCAGCATGACTTCTCGAACGTATTAGGCTGCTTTATTGACAATGCACGCGGTAAAATGTCTTTTGTTCGCTCGGATGGGACTACTTAGACTCGCCGCTTCGATTCGCTCGTTCGTCCGCCCCATCGCCGTTTTTTGAGAGAATAACACGCCAGGTCGCACTTAACTATCATCAGGTGGCCTTTGTGCTCGTTTGCCTTCTCTATAGTAAAAAAAAGTTATTTTGATGTTTTGACTGTACAGTCGAGTTCATAAATATGTATACTATAGTACCTTGTCACTTTAATCGCTGTGATAATTTGTATATGGCAGTTTGAACATGGCATTAAATAGAGAAGGTACTAAAGTGTATACATATTTATGAAAGTACATATGTCCGTTTGTCCTAGTTTCATGTCAAAACGGAAAAGGAGGTACACTTTTCCGTTTTGACATGAAACTAGGACTAGCGGACATGCGTACTTAATAATAGACAGGGCAACTGAGGTCCAGTTAATAACAAACCTCACTGCAGTTTCACCATTTGTTATTCACTACGAAGTTCATCGAATTGCAGATTCGAGTTCCAACGAGATACAGACCGCCGGGAATTCGCGTTGGAAATTGGGAGGTTGGAAATTAGCCGAATAAGAAACACGAAACGTTGCTCGTTAGATACGGGAAACCAAGGAAAGTGTTGACTCATTCAGTGATTTGTCGTAGTAAGTTTCAAACTAAACATAGAACGGCAAGCAAGGCAACAGGGTTCGTATTTTTTACCCGACTGCCGAAGGAGGAGGGTAATGTGTTTCACAGCCTATATATGTATGTTTGTTTCTTTGTGGCACTATAAAAACTAAACCCGTTGTCCGATATTGATGATTCTTATGTCAATCGATTTGTCTTAATCTGGTGGGTGTCACTGAAGATATGACAGTAATCAAAATTCAATATGGCGGCAACCAGACGCCATATTGTGCAAAAAAAAAAAGTCGACGTAGTATAACAAATGGGGTATCATTGAATAGGGATTTAAAAATCTATAGGTTTCTTTCATAATTTTTCATTTTGAATGATCATTTAGGATTTATAACGATTTAAAGTTGGTTAGCAACAGTCGGGTTTTGAAAGCTTGCTTTTTGTTAATTTGAGATAGTTTTTTGTGTTTGTTTGTTGTGTTATAGCATGGTCCGACATGCTCTGGCCTGATTTTTTAATATTAATTGCACGAGATTATTTTTTCCTAAACCTAATGATATTGTCTAACAGGTTACCTTTGGACTAAGCAACAGGGTGTGTTTATTTTCTCTTATTTATTTAATGACTTTCACTCCTTGTATTGTATTTCTTTGTTGTTGAGGTAAGCGTCCACATGTCGGTATAGTACGCATCGGATGCATCGCATCAAACGGATCGTAGTATTCTTTGTATAGAAAATGACACAAGTGCGTCCACTAATTCGCACCGCACGGATCGCACGAATCTGCTCAACGGCAATGCCGACGAGACTCCGAGAGGCAACTTTTGCGATGCGTGCCGATGACGTCATACGCCGAAAATCCGAATGAACTGGCATCGGCAATCCGATTGCTGGTAGTCGCATCGACAAATCCGGTGCCTGCCGATACAGTGGACGCATTGTGAAAAACTCATCCGTTCGATGCGATGCGTCCGATGCGTACGATACCGACATGTGGACGCTTACCTTATTTCGCCAAAGTCGAGTTTTAGATAATCACCATGAACTTATTAAAAAGAAAAAGTCCATGGATATCACACGCGAGGACAATTATTCTGTTGAAAAGTGTTTACTCTGGTGCACTAAACAGAAGCAGATGGGTTGGCAGTGGCGGATCCACGGGGGTGGTCAAGTACGTCATGACCACCCCCTTCGGCAATCGTAGATACGGGTCAGAAAGTAGATAGTCGTGTGGCATTATCTCGCGCTTGACCGAACTTCTGCGTTCAGCAGATAATGACCACCCCCTAATCTGAAAGCTGGATCCGCGCCTGGGGGTTGGTCGGTCTATCCCAACTGGCTATCCCAAATTCCCAACCAGTTGGGATAAATGGATTTATTCCCACTCTTCCCAACATAGCTAAAGTACAGTTTCGCAGAAAATATTTTTTCATTAATTCACTTTTTTTCTTAAACATCAATCTTACTAATGAAACTAAATATTTTTATGGCGTCTTCTGCATAACAAAATAAAACTCCTAGATAACATTAGTATCAGTTTTTGTGGCTTGTTCCGTCTATCCCAACTGTTCATGTTTTCTTCAAAATAATTAGATTATTCTCTCAATATAACTGTACAAGTTTTTCACAAGGGAAGAGTGGAAAAATCCATGTGTCCCAACTGGTTGGGATAGCCAGTTGGGATTGACGGAACAACCCTAGCTCCATGGGCTTTTGTCAAGTCCGACAGTCCGCCATTCGTAAAAGATATATTACGATAGAACATTCAACATAAACATATTTTACTTAATGTAATAAGTGCATCCGAGCCGAGATATTGAAATATTGATACCGGCTTACTTTTAGTAACACGAGGAGGAAAAGTTCTGTGTTGGAATCTCTAAGCTTGTCCTAATGTACCGTTTGTCCGAATTTTTGTTTATCCTATTCTATATCTTATTTTAGAACTTTTTAGTGTTGTTATAATACAACCCTAACCTTTTTTTTTGACGGAGAGGAAATGTCATTACGCATCGACCCCCGCGACTAGGGTGGTCAATGTAGGGGGGTATGACGGACTCTCGACCACCTCAGTCTCCTGCGAAAGCTGAGGTGGAAGCATACCGACTAAAACCTCTCCGTTGTTAACCTCTAATGGGCTGTTAACGGGGCGGGGGCACCGTGGGCTGATGACTATGCACCACTGAATACAACTCTAACCTAACCACTTGTTGCGTATGCAACATTTATTTTATATAATATTAAAATGTACTATATTATAGAAATTCATTTAATTATTTTACCGTCATAGAACTTTCAGATCTTAACGTACCTACCTACCTAACATAATGTAATAACAAAACGCAAATTTTGGGCTTCGCCCTAAATTTAAAACCGTTTCTATACTTCAAATTTTGCATATCACTCTCCTTACCACCTCCTTGCCTGGTTAGGCACTATTTCTGTACAACCAGTACCTATTAAAAGACAGTACATTTAGATCGAATTTTATTTCAAAGCTGTTATGAAATCCTCTCGTGAGCAGTCTGGGTTCCGGCAGCTACACCACTGGTATTTTAAAAATGTTTAAAGATCAATTTCTCGAGGTCATATAGGGTAAACCATACTGTTATTGCCCGCGACCAGTGATTACCCACTACATTTTTTAGAGACTGTAGTCACAGAAAAAAATATTTGCATACGTAGAAATATAGCTTTGTTACTGCTTGTTACACGTATGTGTTCCAAATGTTTTTTTAGTGATTACAGTCTCTAAAAAACGTAGTGGGTAATCACTGGTCGCGGGCAATAACAGTATGGTTTACCCTAGTACCTAACTTTACTAAAGTTGTTAATCAGTTTGCAATATTTGAGAATGTTACTCGTGTTTCCGCTGAAGTCTCAAACACGATTCAATGTTGTAGTTGTATAAAGTTGCTAATTAATTAGGTATAGGTCGCATTTTCAGAGCGCTCCGATTATTCTCCGTTATTAAAGAATATTCCTCAGAAAGTGCTCAGGCTACTTTTCAATAAGTACAAAAAGTACTTTGTCCCGGAGGAAATACCTTATTACAAAATAATTAGGTATAATTATGCGAATGGACTCGTGTGTAAAAGAAGATAGTTTTATGAAAATTTAATCAGTCGTTAAAGGCGATTCCTTTTGTGTGAAGCAATATTGTTCTTTCTTCTTTTGTGTTTAGAAAATTAATAAATATTTATATTAGGAGTACAAATAAAAGTTCATAATGGCATTTAAAATTACCTACCTACTTCCTCTGCTTGCTTTCTTTAATACCTAATACAAATTATATTTAAAACAAAAGTACAACTCTCATAAGGTCCTACTGTGTTGCCCATAATATGGATTTCCATCAACTATTTAACTACCTATTTTAATAAATGTGTTAGTTCCGAGGCGCACTAACTAGTTGCCACGGCAGCAAAACCACAGGGGGGGGGGGGGGGTCTCTATTGATTGCCATAAAGTTAAAGTATCGATTATTGTTGTCCAAAACTTTTAAACACCTTATTTACACTGTAGAACGCCACTTATGGGCTGTTAATGCTACTAAAATATTAGGTATTCATCGAAATAATGATGAATTAGCTAGTGTTCGATTTCGACTTCGTCCGCGTAGAACTAGTAATATCGCTTTATTTAGCGGACCATAAAACATTAGTAACTAGAGATGCGCCGAATATTCGTTTGGTATTCGGTATTGGGCGTATTCGGCATCTTTTTCACTATTTGTATTCGGCCGAATTATTCGGTTTTGGTGCCGAATATATTCGGTTCGAGTATTTCTATATAAAAATGCCCCAAGCACGTGATCTTTTACGCCCACTCATATTGCAAACACAATAAAGTTAATATTATCAATATTTTTGTAATAATAAGCACCTTTGTTTTAATTGTAACGTAATCGTGCGATGTTTTGAAAAAAACGTGACGGCACGGTAGGCGCGGGTGGCGGGCGGTGAGGTACGGCTCGCTCGTCATCTAGCCAGCAGCAACACGTAGCGTACATCTTAGAACCTTTTTACGCGGCAAAACAATGAAATCCGGTTCGGTAAAGGTTAAACCGAATAGTATTCGGTATTCAGCTATTCGGTGAAACCATTATTCGGCGCATCTCTATTGGTAACTAAGAGCCCGAGTTGTTCCGAAGAGAACAATTTGTCAGATCGATTCGATCGATATTATCGATTTCAATCGATATGATCCATTGTCCTCAAGACCGTTGGCTGACTCAAAGAACCCCTATTCCATTATTTTTAACCGACTTCAAAAAAGGAGGAGGTTATACGTTCCACTGTATGTTTTTTTTTTTTATGTATGTTCACCGATTACTCCGTCAATTGTTGACCGATTTCAAAATTTTTTTTTGGTTTGATAGGGTATACTTTCGAGGTGGTCCCATTGTCACCAAATCTGAATCTGATGAGAGGATCCGTGAGGAATTGAGGGAACTCCTCAAATATTGTAGGCAAACATATAGCGATTTTAGTATTTTTAGTAACAAGTCCAGCATTTGCATTCAGAAAGTATCATTTGGTGAAGTGGAACTGATGATGAAGACCACAGATGGCCACCGGAACTCCTTAACGGTACCGATTTCAAGGGTGGCGATAAGATATCTCGATTAAGATAGTTGAGCGACTACAACGAAGAATATTTACTTGTTAACCGACTTCAAAAAAGGAGGTTATTGAAATATGACTATGACATTCCCGCGGCGGTGCTTGCGGCGCGCTTGAAATAACTTAAAGTTTCATTTCAACTAAGAAGTGGGACTACATAACAGCGTATTATGATCAAGAGATCATTTTAAAGAAGTTATTTTTTGCGTTTTTGAAGGCGGTTTTTTGTTTTTTAAAACATTTATTTAAACAAATGCACGGCAATTATTAAAATCTACCCAACCTAAACCTTAATTTAACCGCCAGCGTGTTGTCGCCAGGGTGCCTAGTTCCGCTCTAAGGGACACAAGTTAACCCTAACGTAACCTACTAATAATACAACTCTTACAATTTTTCTTAATTGAACGCTGGTCAACTAATGTAATAAAATCCCACTTTGTTTGTTTTCTAAGTATCACACACCGTCGCATAAATGTCTTTTGTCATAATTTATGCATTGCAATTCTTATGACTAAAAACATTATGATCTTCAATATTATGACAAAAAAATATATAATAACATAAATTAACATAATGGTTAAAAATAATATGACATAGGTAGTGCAATTATGACAATGAAAGTAGGTATAATGCGCAGGATCATTTATGACAAAAGACTTTTATGAGCAACACCTTTACGCGTAAAGTGTTATGCCAATCGAAATTATGCCAATAGTACGCTATGGCGACTAGAGGGAGACCCAAATTTGTCGCTTGTATGTTTTACCGTTTTAAAATAAAAACGTTTCTTGTATGGGGACCCACTTTTCATTGAAATCATTAGAGTTGCTTCCGGAAATCTTATGCTTAGTGCGGGTACGTCCCAGGCACGGTGTAGGTATACAAGATTAGCATACTTTTCTAAAGTAAGGTAAATGCAGCTATTAACGACCCTCCTAAGGCAATTTTGAAATTGATCATACTTATTAAGAATATTGGTAGTTGTCACAGTACTTTTGTAATTTTTATATGGTAATATTGTATATTGGGTTTATATTTATGATGATAAATGCTTCAAAATAAAGTATTTTATTGTGAAAAATAATTAATAAAGTGGTTAAGTCGATTGTTTCTATTACCGATCCATGGTAACGGCTGTGGAGCTATTAACGATTTTTATGCAGGTATTACCGATCGTAAGAGAATGATACAAATTGATATGGTGAAAAATTTGAAAGCAATGAAAATCGCGAACATACATGGGGGTGTTTCGGATCGGTGTACGCATGAGGCATCTAGATTTTCAATTTTATTGACCACCCTGTATGAATAGAAATAACGTGAAATAAGTTTAATACATTTGTGTAGAATCGCTAATAGTTGCTCATTGTCGCTATTACCGACCTATATGGTGATAGAAAATGTAGGCATAATAGTAAAATGTATTACCAACTCATAAAAAGTACGTAATATTTATAATCGGTGGTTTCCTGACTGTAAAAGAAACCGTGATTGATTAAAGTAAGATAACATTGAACTATAAACACCCAGTTTAATTACTATATGGTAATTAATTATTGTCTGTAAACTATATCGATCTATGAATAATGTAGTCATTTTTGGCAAATTTAGAACCCCAAATCAAGAAAACTAGACCAATTATTGTATATCGCTAATAGATTTTTACAAAGGCTGATTGTTTGTAATTAAAATGGTTTATTCAAATACATGTATAATTGGCAAATTTCAACATAAAAGATATAAAAAAGAAAAACTACGTTGCAGCTATTACCAACTTATGGGTCGGTGATGGCTGCAGCTACTAAAATTGAAGAAGCTATTACCGCCCTATTTTCATTTAAAGTTTTATGATATAAAGTGACGTTTTTTCAATAAAACGCGTTACTAAATCGAGAATTTATAAGTAAACGAATACACTTAATACAACATGATAATTTTAGGCATCATTTATATGTATTAAATGACTTAAGCAGAAAAGTTAGATACTTACCTGCAGGAACAAGGGTCAGTACGACCAGACCTGCGTTTACGCCGGCCGCACAGAAACTGAAGTATTTTATCTCCTTTTCGAACTGCCACGTGCACTAATTAAAGATTATCCGATGCTCAATGAACAAACGCGTGTATTTTTTCTATTACAATGACTCAAATAGTTGCAGAAACGTTAAAATATCGAATTACGCTAATGGGTCGGTAATACCTGCAGATTTTCAATGGGTCGTTGATAGCTTCGTTTACCTTACCTACCTACATTATAAAACATGTCTTTGTTTTGTGAAACCATTCATTAATATATTTATCAAAGTTTAAAAAGCATACAGAGTGTATAATTATTTGGCTACATAGGGTTTATGTAATTTATATAATTGTTTGATTTGATTTGACACCGGGGTGACACGTACTCGTAAGTGTATGTCTGTCTACTACTGTGGTCTCCTACCATTATAATTATATACTTTTATTTAAAAACCTTGGCGGAATTTTATTATTTTTGTACCTAATGTGAATGTTACCCACCTAGATACTTTAGTGATTGGACTAAGGAAAGTGCTCGAAAACATATTTTCAATGCAGCCGCCACTAAATAATTAGTAATAAAACCATAAAACGCTTTAAAATCATATTTATAACACCTTTAAAAGGGTCATATTTATCACACCTTTAAAATCATATGTGTAATAAAGGCTGATATCATCGCTAAATCGGCCTATAGCTTTACTTAGGCTACTTATAGCATTAACAGGGCAGTATCAGCATATTTGCCGCGTAAACGTCGTACATAGCACTGGAATTTACATCGAAGTGCCATCACGGAATTTTATTAGTACGCCTCAGCGAAATAGCCCCGTTTATTAGACAGTTACGGAATTTCAATGAGAAATATTGGCTGTCTTTCTGCGCGACGTTATTACCGTTCCTGATTATTCGGGGAGAATTTGGTTAATTTGATAAATATGAAAAGGGCATTGGGTAAGTATGAATGAAGTAAACTGTCTTTTTATTTTCAGCGGCCACGGATGATTTTTACATAGTTATTTACAGGACCTCTAAATACACATAGGTATATATAACTTATGGCGTTACATAATATCGGAGCGGAGATACAATTAGCACACGGCAATGAGAACATACGCTATTTAGAACTGAACCCATGGACCGGAGGTAAAAAACTATTACGCAAATATGTATTAGACTCATTAATATTCACTTCCCGAGTAAAGTACGGTGGAACTTCTTCACTAACGTTCATCCAATGCCAGCCCGATACCAACAAGGAAACGAAATCTAGCCCTTTTATGACCGCAAAGGGGAAACAGGATCAGACTTAGCAGTAATCCACACTAACATCCAGTGTATTAGTAATAACTAATAAGTACGCAGAAATAGAAGTGTTAAAAGATAGTTTTAACTGTGACGTGCTATGCTTAACTGAAACATGGGCAAATGACTTACAAGTGGAAACAATGACCATAGAAGACTTTCAGTTGGTATCTTACTTCAATAGGAAATTATTTAACCACGGGAGCGTTGCCATTTACATCAGAAACAATATAAAATGTAAACAAAGACAAGATATATGTAGGTTATCGATAGACATGAACTGTGAAATAGCAGCGATCGAGCTGAAATCACCAAAAATCGGAGTAATATGTGTTTACCGCCCTGACTATGATTTCGAATTGTTCAGACACACAATCACGCTTATCCTTGGTGAAATTACTAAGGAAGGTAAACAAATGATCCTGACTGGTGACTTCAACTTGGACATGCTAAAATTAAACAATAAAGTAAACAAATTCAAGAATACCCTTAAAAGCTATAATTGTGAGTACCTTATTAATGAACCAACGAGAACAAAGGGACTGAGTGCAACTTTATAGATAATTTTATAGTTAACTTTAGCAAAAAAAATTGTAAAGCTCGACTCCTTAATACTAAGTTATCTGACCATAATGCTATACTTATTAGAATTGCAACAATTAACCCCAAACCACAGTATAGAGAACAGTAGATCGTCTTCAAACAAAGGTATATCGCGCGGCTTGCGGCTGTGGGCGGGGCCTGTGGCAGGGCGAACCAATACGAAACGAGATCTCAAGAAATTTCAAGGGAACTTATTTAGTCGGGGCCGCGGCGTCATTGCGTTCGGTTACGTTTTGTTTTTAGCGCGCGTACTTACACGCCGACAATGTCGCTGCCGAAAACGCTTAAATATTGTTCTGTATACGGATATCTAAACCTAGCTTAGGTAGGTACAACTATATCCAGATTTAATAAAAGGTATTTCGTACCGGCCTGCCTATAGTATACCTAGGTGAAATAAATACGTATTAAGTAGGTAATTTAAGTTATTGAGTGTGACGTGACAGGTAACATGTGACGACGTGGATGGCCTAGGTAGTTGGTAGTGACTAAGTAAGTAGTGACCTTGCTTACGAAGCTAGCGGTCCTGGGTTCGATTCCCGGTCAGGGCAAATATTCGTGTGATGAGTGCGAGTAGGTATTTTTTGTTTCTGAGTCTTGGGCGTTTTATATGTACCTATGTGGTCATATTAAGTATGTATTTTTCACTACATAAGTATGCTTATCGTTGCCTAGTACCCAAAGCACAAGCCTAGAACCAAAGCGAGCGGCCAATGCTCTAAGGAAGCCGCGCGGCGGCGGCGCGTGCCGCCAATAATAGGTACCTAAGTAGTCAAAGGAAGCCACCTTGCGCGAAAGCGGCATTATCAAATGGTCGAAAAGGAATTTACATATCACGTCACATACCTATAAACATAATTATTATTTAGTGTCAACAGATAAAAAGTATATAAGTAAAATAATTTAAATTTGATACTTAGGTACCTAACAATATTTATACTTACTTTAGGTTTGTGTAATTTATGAAAAGGTAGGTGACTAAAATTGAAAAACATGTTTGGACAACCCTGACGCCCGAGCGGCAATAGGTATCAGAATCTCCTAAAGGGCCGGAGTCGAGCTACTTTTCTATTTATACTATGCCCAAACTGACTCAGAAAACCCCATTGTATATAAGAAATATGTCTAACCATAATTATAATTATTTTTACTATTTAATTTGTAATGACGAGAGATTGCTCAGTGAAATTTTGCTTAAAAAGGACCCTAATGCTAAATTGGAATCTTTTCTGCATGGAATCCTACACTACTTTAATGTAGCATTCCCTGAAAGGAATGTGTCTTTCCCAAGAGCTAAAAAAAACAAATGGTATTCAAAAGGAATAGAAGTATCTAAAAATAATCTACAGAAATTATTGTTAATTCAGGATTTAGCTCCATGTAATAAAATAATTGCTAAAATTAAACTCTATAAAAGGATATATAAAAAAGTATTAAATACTGCAAAGAAAATTAGTTACTCGGACAGAATAAGTAAAGCAAAAAATAAATCTAAGGAATGTTGGAATATAATAAAGGAACAATCAAATAAACATAATACACAGCGAAACTTGAACATTGAAAAACTACTCGACGAAAATGGGCGCACTATAAACGATAATCAAGAAATTGCTGAAACTCTTAACGTATTTTTCTCAACCGTAGCAAAAAGAATATCAAATAGAGTCTGTCTAATGAAAGCTGAACCTGGGAAAAAGCGGCAAATTCAAAAAATCTTGATATGGTATTACCGATCAATGAAGGAATAAACGATATTGATACTTTTATTATTTTATTTATTTTGGTGGGCACAAAGGAAGAGGAAACGCGTACTATATTTTCATATATATTATTACGAGCGCTATATTTTGATGAAAAGCACTTTAGGTAAAATACGATGACAGTGACTGGAGCACATTTGGTTTTTCGAAATATATTTGACATGAAAATATAGTGATCTGCACGTGTAGCACAAGTTGTATTTTCTCGCTTGTCGCTCTGTGCGTCTCTATCGTAACAGACTAGATAGTAAGGGAGATCCGAGCGACAAACAAGTCACGAGCAACTTGTGCTAGTCGTGCTGTTGATAGATTTCATTGATACGAGAGGTTTTCGTCTGTGTCGCACACAGCATAATAAAACAATGATGATGAGGAATATTATATTCAACCTTTTTAATAAAGTAATTAGAGGTAACATTATTCTCATCACCCTTACACCTCTATCTAACGACAATTATATCTTGGAGAAGAAGCGCCGCAAGAAACTCCAGCAGATCATTTTTTTAGCTTGGATGTCAAAGCTATCCAAATTAGACACCGTGGCCTTGTGAGGTCGCTTTTTTCCGGGAGTACTAAAGACACCGTTGTTTAATTTTCCCTCATTACTTATTCTTTTTAAAGATGAAACACTGATATCTGTAAGAAGAAAGAAAGTGTTAAATAAACAGAACACCATTTAGAAATACATTGTGTGGTTGCGCAGTACAGCCCCATTGTACAGTCCGACAGCCCTAAAAACATTTGGGTTTAGGTGAAATGAAATTGCATCGGTGAGGTTCTAATCGCAACGGTTTAAGAACAAGGAAGACTCATATAACCCGAACATCTTTTATATCTGGCCGATCAAAAATGACATTAAATAAATAGATAAGGTACTAAAGTGTACACATATTTATGAAATCGACTGTACAGTGTACATTTGGTTCATAAACAACAAAATGCTGTTTGCTCCGCACACAGAAAATACATATCAAATAATATGTTTATGATATCTTTTAACTAAACACCTCCTTATTGTTTTATTGAAACTATGAGTGTCAGTTACATTAATCATCTGTCTATTAAATTAATTTAATAAAATTGTGAATGCTAAGAGATTCAACATGATATAGGGACAGACAATAGGTACCTACACCTATTATATAGGGAAAGACAATGATAATTTTAGTAATTACCGGTCATTGAAGATACTTCTTCCAAATATTTCGTCTGAGTCTGGCAGGCTAACTCAGTTTCCTCAACCTCTTTCAGCTGCTTTACGTTTTCCAGCACACTTTTGTCAACGTGCACGTCCAGGTTTTCTGAAACGAATTTAATTTCGTTTAATTTCTTAATCTCATCGTATAATAGACAGAAAAAGGTAAATTAAACTTAGGATTGCACATAGAGAAATAAGAAGTATCAAAATGAACATGCCGTACTAAAGCCGTACTAACCTATAAATTTGGTCACCGTAACTAAACAATTAATTTTTTGCATCAATAATGCTTTTCTTTCTTCTTGTTTTTCTTTGTACTTCTGTATAATAGTATACAGAATCTCCCGGACACCGCCTCTTATCGTCGACGGCATGATTACTCCGTATTTTTATCAATTTAGATCTCGAATTGACAAGTTTCTAAAAACAACAAAGTCCAAACGACATATTAAATAGTGTTGCCAGACTCGTCAGCCAAGAAAAATCCAGGTTCAGCTTTCATTAGACAGACTCTAATTCTCAGACTGACTTGTGTAAGTGTAAGAACCTACTACTTACTTCTGAAAAACAAATAAAAATTCAAATACATTTTCCGCCACTGACCTCAAATGAATTAAGAAACAAAATTAAATCTCTGCAAAACAAATACTCCAAAGACATTTATAATTTGAACTGCGACTTTATCAAAAAAATAACTCTTGAAAATGATTACATTTTAGAATTAGTGCTGAATATAGTAAATTGTTGTCTTAGACAAGGAATATTTCCGTCTTGCCTTAAACTAGGAAAAGTAATTCAGATTCATAAGAAAAATCAGAAAGACGACCCAAATAATTATAGACCTATTTGTATTCTTCCTGCAATATCAAAAATATTAGAAACAATCATCAAGGACAAAGTACTAGAGCACTTCGAAATTAATGAACTTTTCAACAAAAATCAGTTTGGTTTTAGGAAAAACAAATGTACCACAATGGCACTTAGCGCTGTAACTGAATTTGTTTTAAAGACTATGGATGAATCACAAAAGTGTGCTAGCTTATTTTGCGACCTATCAAATGCCTTCGACTGCTTAAGACATGATGTCCTCTTAGAAAAGTTAAAACACTATGGGTTTAGCGGTGTTGAACTTAACTTAATCAAAAGCTACCTTGAAAATAGAACGCAAATAGTCAGTGTAAATTAAGTTAAATCTCACGAGGTCCAACTAAATATTGGTGTGCCTCAGGGGTCTATACTCGGTCCTGTATTGTTTTTGATTTACATCAACGATCTGCCAGCTTGTTTACCACAAAATTCACTCGTAACACTATTTGCTGATGAGACTCACGTGGGAATCAAAGGCTCTAACCTACATGACACAAAAAATAAAATAAAAGATGCTATGTTTACACTAAAAAATTGGTTTGACGCCAACGGTATAATGCTCAACACAGAAAAAACTACACTAATAAATTATACAATGAAACATAAAAATGAAATTGACGGCATAGATGACATAGGAATAACAAATAAAACAAATACAACATTTTTAGGTTATGAAATTTACTATAATATTAGCCATAAATTACACATTGACAAAATCTGTAAAAAAAATTGCAAGCGGAAATTACGCTCTTATTACAATAAAACCTCTAGTTAATAAAAAACCTTTGACTATGACGTACTATGCCTACATACATGCAAATATAAATTACGCAATAAATATCTGGGGAAATGGATCAGACATCCAAAAAGTGCTAAAACTACAAAAACGGTCAATTAGAATAATGCATAATTTACGCAGGTACGAATCCGCCAGGAAATACTTCAAAAAGGATGGAATAATGACAGTTATTTCATTGTACATATTTAACAGCTTAGTAGAAATCCATACACAAAAAGATATTATGAAAACAAGGAAAGACGTCCACAATTATAACACACGAAATAAACATAAGTTAATTATGCATACCTAAAACGAGAACGAAGAAATATTATAAACAAGGGATTCCACTTAAAATCAATATGTACAATTTACTGCTCTGCAACTGAGTTGTCACTTAATGATTTTAAAAAGAAATTGAAAGTATTCTGTCAACAAAACCCATTTTACTCCATCAACGAATACATGGATCTACTCAGAAATAAATGTTTATTAGAGCTATAAATGTTATAAGTAATATAGATGCATGTTACTTTTAAGGAAAATATGTACCAAACCTGACTTGCTAAATTATATGTATTGTTACTTGGCCAATAAATATTATTATTATTATTATTCTAGATATTTATTTAATTTTCTGTACATTAGGTTTTTTATAACAAATATTCAAATATAAAAGTAAAATAACAATACTAATACAAAAAAATAGACATTATTATTATTATTATTAAGGATTTAATTATTTAGTTTTTGGTATTAGAAGTACGCCTAGGTATGAATATTAAAATATCTCGGCTCCGATGCACTTAAGAGTATTACATTACATAACAAAATATGATTATTTTGAATAATTCAATTATAATTTACCACTTTTACGAATGGCCGCTCACCTTGAAAATGTATGACTTTTATAAATGACAAACACTTTTACCCAAACTCCTTTGTTTTGTTTAATGGATCTTAACCCTTAATTTGGCAGAGACTTCGATACCGTAAAATTACAAATTTTATTAAATATGTTGGTTAATAGAAGTTACAGGAGTACAGAAAAAATATTTTAAAAAATCTAGTTTTTTTAGATTTTGAGAAAAACTATGTCCGTCACACCGGACATTGCCAAATATGCGGGATATTATTATATGTCCGCCGTGCCGGACAATGCCAAATTATTAGATATAAAAGAAATACATAAAAAGGGAAGAAAATGTTAAAATAACGTTACTTTGGTATATTATTTATGTTGTATGAAACTATGAAAGCGTACATTGACAGTGTTGTGTGCGAACTTTGTAATAATTTTTTGATCCGTGGATATTAATGACTAAAATTAAAATTCGTGAGGTACATTTAGACATCTTCAAAGGCGCATGAGAAATGAATTTTGGGGGGATCTGAATAAATATTTAGGATTTCCAAATACTTTCTACAAATTTACGTGTTTTGCTGATGACGTTGGGGTCCCTTGATCGAGTTTTTCTCGTTGCGTTTGTCAGTGTAGGTAAAGATGGAAATGATGAAATAGACAGAATATTGTAATTTTTATTTGTTCAAAGAATCGTCCATATCTTGCATATTACTTCAAGACTGCATGCCGGATCGTAATTTTGTACCTCGTTATTAAATTGGGTAATATTTTAAATATCAAGGCATCATAAAAGTGATGCCAAAGAAGCTGTTAGTAATGAAGCAAATTAACGCGCGACGAAATTTTTAGATCAAACGTTTGTTTGTAAGTTAGTACCGTAGGATTATGTCCGCCGTTTTTACATATTATATGTATAATTAAAGTGTATTGTGCAAAGAAGTTAATCATACATAGATAATTAACTGAATCTCACGGAGGCATATTCTATGACTAATTTTCGTCAGCAGGAGCTTCACCTGACTCAGACGTTGCATGTCATTTGCGTAAAAAAATTGCAGAATGGTCCCACACCATTCACTGGTTTAAAGGAAATGAAAATTTTAAGCTCAGATTTCAGTACACGCATACAAATATTCATATCTTGAAGTTTTTTTTTAAATCTTATTTGTAACTCATCAGTCTACAACTTTGGCAAAGTCCGCCACGGCGGACAACCAGTAATTTATATAAGTCATTGAATCTATGGCGTTGTCCGGTGTGGCGGACAACACATTCAGAGGAAGTTTGAAATGAGAAAAAGTTGTAAAATGCACTAGTATTACACCTTCATGTTTCAATAATATAACGTTGTTTATTGTTTTGATGCAAACACACATGCTTTTATAGTAAAAAACAAAAGATAAACGCATTAATTCTTCAATAAAAACAATTGACGTCCGACCCTGTGACATTTAGTTGGACAACTCGCATGATTATGGTTTTAATGCTTCAATATTATTTTTCTACCAAAAAACATTTATTTATCTACTGATTTTCATATAGCAAGAGATATAAATATGACTTAGTAAACTGATATAATTTTTTTTATGAGTTGTCCGTCCCACCGGACAAAATCAAATTAAGGGTTAAAGAAGAGGTTACCGATAAGGACGAAAAAGAACATAATTCCATTACCCATCCACCTATTTACATTATAACATAGGTAAAATATGTGTTTGATTTAAAGCTATAGCGTGTGAACGGTCCGGTTTAATAACACGAGCATTAAATTTGGTACTTAGTTAGTAACAAAAAAAGTAATCTTACACTGATACTTGTTTTCACTTGAACCCAGGACTTTCTCATTTTTCACTAAGTCCACGGGAATATAAAAATGGGTTGCTTTGTTTTGATGAACATGCGGCGCAATTTATCAAGCCTTGGAAAAACTCATTGAAAGGGGTTTCTGCAAAACGCTAAGTACTACTATAATAGTACATTACACCGGGAAATAGGCTATTGTGGGACGTGTAGAGTTAGCGTGGCCGAGACGCAGTCGAGGCCGCGCTATATACGAGTCCAGCAACCGCCCTTCCCGGTCGAGGCTTGTATAGTGCTTTTCTCCAACAATGTGAGGAAATTTAACACAATTGTTAATAATATTAAACACAGTCCCAACATTTCTTTGAAAAAAAGAACAGAAATGTACGATTTAGTATGACATTGAAATAATGCATTAATTAAATAAGATCACACATTAAAACGTAATAAATTAAATATGAATAAAATATTGTGTAAATTATAACATTTATTACGCGTTTATGTTATTTCAGTAATTTATTTTGTTTACGAAAGCGATTTGTCTTTAAAAAAAACGTCAAAATATTTGATACACTTTTAAATACGCTGTAAACGCTGTTTGAAATATTTAACTTTTTTAGTCTATGACGTTTAAAACGTAAAATATACAAGGAAGAATTTTGATTGCACGAGTCTTTGGCTGTCTGGAGTTAGTTATTCTAGTCCAAACAGGGTTTTAAAAAGTAAAACACCAGGTACGTAATGAAATTTCATACATTTTCGCGGCCGCTGCCGTTGGTAAATAATAACTTTGTTTTTTTTTAATTTTGCCTGTGCCTGGAACTCAGAACTTCGCGGGCTGATTTTACAACAGTAAGGTTAACATTTCCGAGCATGTGGGAGAAAAATAATAATAACGGCTTTCAATTCCGAAAAACGGGGCAATTTCAATCAATAAATATGACGCGAAGAAAGATTCTATGGCCACATTGTTTTAATACATTAAGTTTGACATTTATTCTAAGCATTGAAAAGAGTTTCGCCACGCCACATTTCGGATCTTGGCACACCAAGTTGTTGGCTCCCTCCCGAAAGTACGTTTACGGGCATTACTCACTCAAAATGCCATTCAATTTGGTTTTTGGCTGCAACGCTTGCCAACATCCTAGTACTTAGCATTTAGATGTAAAGAGATTAAGAAGAAGTCAACATTTTAGATTTGACAGCACTTTTTTATGTAGTTGCGTTGTCATCAGGACGTAGTAATACGTGAAAAGTTTTGACTCGTCGCTGTTGATTTTTTTTTCTGAATCTGTCCTAAGTTTGTATAGAGCTTGACGAATATGTTAATTGTAATAGTAATAATTATTAATTATTTCCTATTATTTGACAAAGAGTCCGTGTCAAGACTTAGCCCTAGACAAAAACACTGAAATCAACTTTTGTCTAGACTAATAAATCAATTCCGACGACACCAAGAAAAGTACAATCAAAATGCTGCCTTTCAAAGCACACACACACACAAACTGCATATAATTGAATTGAAGACGTTGGGTTCGTCGACAAAGAAAGCTCGTAAAGTTGGGCTATATTGTTCAAGTATAACCTACGCGATGGCGTATGAAATACAGTTTTATTTCAACAAATACTAGAACCGCGCAATTCTCAAAACTTAATGGAATACTAAATCATTCGCCAGCTGTCTTACCAAAGACAGATGGACTTATAAAATTCAACGTTCATTTTGGATGCATAGCTAAAACAACAAAAATACGACTTCTGTGACCTCTGCAATTTGCGAATCTATTCTGCAAACAGAAATACAATTCTCAATTCGTTCGTGAACGTAAATACACTTTATTTTTCGAAGGTAGGGAGTCATAAAACAAATATGAACGGCTGTCTTTCAGACGACTAGACGATGAAGGCGCAGAGAGATCAGCCGGAACCATGTAGGTAGTAAAAGTTTATATATAAAGTTAGTTATAACTTTTTTAACCGACTTCAAAAAAAGGAGGAGGTTCTCAATTCGTCGGGATATTTTTTTTTTTTTTTTTTTTTATGTATGTTCCCCGATTACTCGAAGACCACTGGACCGATTTGAAAAATTTTTTCGTTGTTCAACTGAGTATACTTTTTAGTTGGTCCCATTGTCACGACGTCAGGATCTGATGATGGGATCATGGAGAAATCAAGAGAACTCCTCAAATATTATAGGCACACCTATAGCGATTTTGGTATTTTTCACTGTAACTCATGCATTTGCTTTTGAAAAGTACTATATGGTGAAGTGGAACTGATGATGAAGACCACAGATGGCCACCGGAACTCCTTAACGGTACCTATTTCAAGGGTGGCGATAAGATATTTCGATAAAGGAAGTTGAGCGAGTATGACGAAGCACATTTAGGTTTAAATATGACTATGACATTCCCGCGGCGTTGTCTGCGTCGAGCTTGAAATGTTCTATAGTTACTTATTAATATTTAGAAGTGGAGCTACGTAACAGCATAAATAGGATCACTAAAAAGTATAAAATAAAATAAATGTTTAAAAAAACAAAAAACCGCCTTCAAAAAGCAAAAAATAACTTGTTTTTTTAAACATTTATTTTATTTAAATTATTAACTGCCTGTGGCTCTAGACAAGATGTTACCTATTGCGAGAACGTTATCGTTATTGAAAGTATATAGTGCTGACGAAAGCTTTCGGCCGGGCGATTGCCGGCAATATGACAATTTCAATCATTTTGTCAGTTTCCAAAAATCGTTTACGTTAGCGTTACGTATCTCGTCTAGGCTCTCCGTTATTATTTAATACTAGCGACCCGACTTCGCTTCGCTTCGGTTTATGCGAGTTTTCTGTAACACCCGTACATAATCCAGAATTTATTATACATAGAAACCTTCCTCTTGAATTATTCTATCTATTGCTGAAAACTGTATTAAAATCCGTTGCGTAGTTTGAAAGATATAAGCGAACAGACAGCGGGAGCGACTTCATATTATACTACCCATGTAAAGATGCTGTGAAACTATTATCCGTCGCGTCAATGTTGCTAGATATTATTCTCTTTGTTTCGGTTAGGTTAGGTTAGGTTAGGTTGATATTTATAACTTGTTTTAATCATTAAAGTATCATATTAGTGAAAAAAAATAGGATTATTAGTGCCATAGATTACCTCTATCTTATAAAGAAACAAACAAAGACACAATTTGATCTGTTTGAAATATTTGGATAGATTTTATACTGGTGATTAAAGGTTATCACATGCAAAAGGTGTCAAATTTTAAATAAAAATAAAATAGTGCAGTTTAAATACTGTGAAGAGGCTGCTACGTGCAAGCAATGAGACTTCTGCTTCAGACAAGTTGTTACGAACAAAATACTGTTTCATTTGTAAACCTAATTGGGATATTGTAAAAACAACGGAAGGGCAGCTGAGGGACAAGAGTCTACGAGTGTGTTGCCAGTGATGACGTATGGATGTGAGACATGGTCGCTCACAATGGGCTTCATAAGAAGTCTCAAGGTCACTCAAAGGGCGATGGAAAGAGCTATGCTGGGTGTCTCTTTACGAGATCGAATCAGGAATGAGGAGATCCGCAGGAGAACTAAAGTAACTGATATCAGTTACAGCTCAGCGAACTGCAAACCTTAAGTAGCAGTGGGTGGGGCACATTGCTCGTAGAACCGATGGTCGTTGGAGCAAGCAGGTTCTAGAGTGGCGACCGCGAACCGGAAGACAAAGACAAGGTGGACCGACGATCTGATAAAGAACATATCGTTGAACCGATCGTTGTAGAAAACCCTGGGGAAGGCCTTTGTCCAGCAGTGGACATCTTGCGGCTGATAATGATGATAATGATGAACTGAAGGGCATGTTATAGTCCATTCGCTTAGATAATGTCGCTACACTCACACATACGTGTGGCTATTGTAATAAAATACGAATATAATTCGATGTAAACTGCCAAATTCACTTGCGGGTGTTACGCCTCAAGTGAATTTCGCAGTATACTTCGAATTATAACTCTATTTGTATTATATTACAATGACCACAAGTACGTGCGAGTGTAGCGACACTATCTAAGCGAATGGACTATAATTAAAGTAACTATAACCTAGCTTTACCTAAGACTCAAAATAAAGTTATAAAAACATTGCATTCCGAATTATGAAAATTCGGGATTTTAATCAATTCGGAATTATGTAGTGCACCCAAAATACATACTCGTAAGGGACTCTGGCTTGGCCATAAGAAAGGAATCCGGACAGATATCTGCCGAAGGAAGCGCGGACCCGGATCCTCAAACAATCCATAGGGAAGTACTAAACTAATATTGTTAAAGTAACTGTTGGTTTTCTACGGTTAAACAAGGAAACCGCAGTTTATTTTTGCTTGTAGGGGAAGAACAAATAATACTTTTTATCCCAGAAAAAGATAATAGTTATAAAAACGAGTTGTACACGTAATGAATTTAACACGTTCGCCGTAAGTGGTACCCAGTGAACAGACGGACTAAAAAAACTCGTCAGTAGCGAGGTTGAATTTAATATAAAAGTTACATTGTTAAAGCAAGTGCGAATTATTTGCTTCGTTTATTACCCAACTACGCTACTGCGCTTTAATTAGAGTAATAGAAAAGTTGCGCGTTTCCTTTTACGGAGATTAAACCTGATTAAATAATTTACTATCATGCCTTGCATAAAGCATTCATTTAAATTATACATTAACAACAAGGTATTTGTTTAATAATTTATTCAATTAGATTATTGGCAAAAACAATTATAATAATGTTAAATGCATTGCTGCCATGTGGGTAAATTAGATTAATTAAATCAATACTGCTTACCGCTGATTCTACAAGGTCTCATTTTATTTTAGCGAAATATACTCGTAGTCACGAGAATTCCCAAGTGTAACCAATTCAATAATGGCTCAATTAGATTGTTTCGGCCACACGCGGCCGGCGGTCGCGCAGGTCTTAAACGGATACGGTCGACTAACGTCGTTTTACACCCGGTAGGTAAGTACCTTAAACGGGGGCTTTCAGGTTGTTGAACCCTGTTTCCAATATTCAAGCCACTGGATAGATTAGGTTATATTTAGTTAGGTTAAAATTTGGTTTGTGGGTGCCTTAAGAGTGTGCTAGACGGCATAAAAGTACAGTTTCTAGCAGCGTGACCTTGGGTAGAAGTGAGTCACGCGCTACTGGCTACCCTGCTTATAACTAACCCCAATTTTCAGTGTGTTCGAAACGCTTGTGATGAATAGACGTGTGCGGGCCGCTTGGGTTGAATTACTACAAAGAAGCCATGGCCCCATGTTTATCAAAATTTCAAAGGGTTCAAGTTAGTCTTGCGCCTTTGTGTGTATAGATGTAGGTTTTGAAGCCAAAATATCCCACGCATATTTTATGGGTGGAGTCTTTGTATGACTTGGACGTTAAATCCCAAAAAGATGCAGCAAGTCTCAGTACAATTCTTCAGGAACTTCTTCCGTGATAATCAGTCCATGTCCGCTTGGTGGTCTTGCCATTTTGACCGTGCGCGATGCATCTACGCTAGGTGCATGCAGAGACGCGACTATTGTTCGCGTGGTTTCAAACAAGCGGCTAGACGGTTTGAAATATGTTTTAAACCAACATTTCTGCCAGTGATGTGAAGCTCACGCCTGTCTGCCAAGGGCGTTTAAAGGCCATACGAAATTTGATATAATACCACTGTCTACACGGTTTATAACCCTTGTTATATGATAGTAGATTGTTCAACAAGGGACTAAAACAAGACATAATGACACGAGATGTTTAGCCACCCAAGCGAAGCGCGGTTGGCTATAAGCTCGAGTGTCATTATGATTGTTTAGTCTCGCGTTAAACACTCTACTTTTCACATTGAATGCGAGGAAAAAAAATCGACATTCAGTGCCGGATTAGCCACGTAGCGAGAGTAGCAAACAGTAAGAGTAGACATTCTCCTGTTTTGGTACTAACATCAGTATGCGTGTACTCATATCCATCAGGGTTGACGATAGGATGAATAATCCAGTCTATATTCTCCAGCAGAATAACCTAAAATAAATCCCCACGCAAAATAGGTGCATATCTAAGTCGCCCAGTTGCGGAAAAGAGTTCGCCACAACCTGTAACCTAAATCAAATCAGGGGTCTCTCTATAGAATTTGCTACGGACCCCGCGCTTGCTCAATCCGGCACTGACGACGTTCTATACAAAATTACGAAATTTCTTACAAATTTGTTAAGCGGTTTTTCTTGCATATTTAGCCAACAGGTTCAAACTCGAAAACTATTTTAAAACTAATTGGACCATGCATAATAAAATGAATTCACCCTTAATATGTTCATAATCATTAATCATGTAAAACGAAATTAAATCATTTTTATTTATATTTTTGCACTGTTGTCATTTTCAAGTTATTTTCACGTCCTAAAAATTTTCCACGTAAAATCACTGAAAATGGGCGTTATCCTTCATTCACAAGGAAAGATATGGATGTTTAGGGGTTTTTAAAGTAAATTAACAATAAACTGTAATCCCTAGAGATTAATAAGGAGCTTTAGTCCCGATATGCAGAGACTAAAGGAACATTTTAAGAGCATGAGAAGTGAAAAAATATAAAACCTTCGTTTAAAACCGTCTAGTCTAGCCCATGCTTGAGTTCCCCAACGTAAAAAAGGTTGTAATTTTATACTTGCCCCGAAAACAAATACCTACCATCCACTGTTTGAATATAGGGACCGGACATTAAACATTTCGCTCGTCTTCTCGTCAACTGATTATCAATCAGGTTAAGGGGTCCCACGTGTCCATAGTGATAATTGGTACAAATTCGAAAGAGTTATAGGCACCAACTATGTTCGTCAATGAGATGTGAGAAGACTGGTTTTTAAGTCTTCGTGTTACCCAATAAGGCAATCGTTTTTGTCGTTAACGAATCCGGCCGACTCATGTGGCCTTAACACGAGTCCGTTGAGACGTGCCCGAGACCGTATCACGCAATCGCATATAAATTGACATATTATTATGTAACCGTTTCATACATAAGCATGGAAAAATTCCTGCAGAATCGAACTCAAGCAACTCAAAATCAATAAAAATAATCACAGTCCATAATATATAGGTACAGTGTGTTACCAGTACCCCGGCTTTTTTTAAAGGAGGTTAAAATAACGTATATCTGTAACGTAACCATGACATTAATTTGATTAATAAACGAATTTTCAGTCTTTGTTAACTTTCTAACAAAATTTTAATTGCCACCAATGTAAAGCACAGCAATTTGACAAGTGTAAATGACAGTCGACGGATACTTTGATTATTATGATTTGCCCCCGTACCACGACATGCCTTGTACTAAGCAACAGCGATACCGATAACGATGAACACGCAGCACATGCACTACATTAAAAATGGTCAGTATCTAAGAAAATTAATTGTGAAGTTATTTTAATTATTTTTTAATTGATAATACTTGCAAACAATTGCTAAAGCAACATATTATCGGCAGTTTTAATAAATGCCCGCATACCGGTAACACACTGTAGGTATATATTTTTCTTAATGACGGGCTTTCACTCCTGTTAAGGAGTCTTTCGCAAATGTCGAGTTATTTTCAGACACTCCCACGGACTTATTAGAGAAATAAGTCGTTGGATATCACACGCGAAGACAAATTAGTC
The DNA here is from genome assembly GCA_946894065.1 of Acleris literana. Classification (NCBI taxonomy): domain Eukaryota; kingdom Metazoa; phylum Arthropoda; class Insecta; order Lepidoptera; family Tortricidae; genus Acleris; species Acleris literana. The sequence continues at coordinate 6,701,399 of OX335678.1, forward strand.
GGTTGAAGAGTGTTTTCTCTTGTGAAGTTAACATGGGAATAGGTTTCACGCGCTTCTTTCAAGTCCACAGTCCTTAATCTCATTAAAACATTTAGAATGTAATCAGCCGTAATTAAGTCATTTAAAACATATATTTTTTAATACAGTTGTTCAAAAAGTGATACTTTCCGAACTAGCTCAGCTTTTTAGTTTTTGTATGTAGGTACTTGTATACTCGTATCGTGCGGAAAGTGGTTTTTCGCACCAGTTTTCTTTACATTTTAATTTTTTTACCCTTAATTGTTCAAATTGTACCTACTGTGAATTTTCATCAGACTAAGAATTTAGTAAAATTGTATCTTTTGTTTACTGTATTGATTTGGTTTCATTGATATTTTTTAGCAAATAATAACATTAAAAACGTCTGATACACGTGCATAACTGTCATTTTCACTCGTCCCGAGTCATATCCCGCGCTTGCAGCGCTGGCCAAGATTCCTCGGGACTCGTGTAAAATGACATACTTTCCGCACTTCCATCAAAATGTACTATTAATGACTAGTAAACCGATTGATTATAATAATGTACAAGCAGTTTGTAATATGCTTTAACATTGTTCACCAGCAATTTTAATAATATAAAACTACCCGGAGTGAGCTATTACTTTAAATCAACCAAGATTGCAGCGGTCGCGTGACCAGCCGTAAGGAATTAGGAAGGGTGCAGTGCTTAATGATAATGACTTCATAAAGGTTTCGTTGTCATTTGGCTGCTGCTAGCACTTTTTGTGCTATTTGTCTTAATTAATAGTACATGCTGCAAGTGATTTTATTTATGTAATGCCGGCACCACACTTCGCTATTCGCTATTCGTTATTCGGCTTATGCGCCTACATTCGACGAAATGTGGAGGGTTTATTCGTCTATGTTTTCTTTATTCGCAAGCATAACGCATAAGCGCGATAGCAAATATTTTAACAAATACGGCGCAGCCGCATAACGAATAGCGAATAGCGAAGTGTCGTACCGGCATAAGAGCAGTTTTTGCCTGCGACTTCATTTGCGTTGTAGTAAGGGCCGAGTTCACCAACAATTAAACGGACGATTAAGTCTTAATCAGCTGTTAATCAATACATTTGACACCCATTAAACCGCTAATCGTCCGTTTAATTGTTGGTGAACTCGGCTCTAAGTCGTTTGTTGTTACTCTAACGGAAACTATTCCATAAAATTAGAAAAAAAACGGGATAAAAACTACTCCTGAAGTTATCTATCTCTGTACCAAATTTCACGTTGATCGATATAATAATAAAGGAACAGATTTGTTTTATCGTGTTTAGGAATGTTCTAATTTTCTGGCATAAAAAATACCTTAACTCACTTTCCGAGTCTCTCATGCGTTAGGTACTTCCTCATTAAAACAATAAAGGAGGACAAAAAACAGACACACTGTAATTACTTACTGTGGTTTGTAAGAAGTGAGAAAATATGAATACGCCCCTTTAGCATTAAATTACTTTTGTTTAGATTTGTTTTTTTTGTTGAGTACACATTTTTTTCCCGCCATTCAACGTCTCCCGCTTTTTCTTGCCTAAGATATTTTTTAGGTAAGTACAGTTACCTTACCTTGACCTAATTGTTTTTAAGTTAAACATGGCTATACTTAGTATCAAGTTCTAATTCAACGCAGTATTTATCTAATTATTAAGCAAGGAAATGTAATTCATAATCGTAATTTAGGAAAGCAACTTTTATTACGCTTGACCAAGTTTGGATTTACTTAACAAAATTTATTTTAAAATTTGATAAAACCAACAAAAGATTCGTAAGTTACTGTTGATGATGGACGATCAATTACGTCCCGAGTTTTGTTTACAGATGGTTTTTAATAATGTTAAATAACAATATTCGTTTTATTTTAGTTCTTTGTTGAACTAAGAATTACTTAAACAATTTTCCTTTTAGTGGTAATCGATGTAAGAATAATTTATTTATTTATATTTTTGTATCGAAATATCAACACAATTGAGAATTACAAAAATAAAATACAAACAATACCTGAGGCGGCCCGGGCGTCTATTTAAATCGAAATCTGATGTTTATAGAATTTCTTCACATATCAATTTCAATACGAGTCTAAAGTCGGGGTCAATAGAAATGATAAAAGATGTAAACAAATCAGTACTGTTTGACACATAACCTCAATATTTCTGCAAACAATTTTAAAAACGTATTGTTAATAATTATAGTTGTTTAAACAGACTGTAAAAGTAACAATTAAGCGTGTACATTATTAAATATACCTCAGGCGATGTCTAAAAGGACGTGATTATGGTGTAATAATGATAAATAGGTCCATTTGGTTTTGTTAATTTATTTTATCATTCCTATTGACCCCGACTTTAGGTTAGGTTAGGTTATATCATATGTACCGTTTAGCAAAATTTCAACTAATTGACTCCATTTTTCACGTATTAATTTTAGAATGAGTTACTCAATGAGTTCTTGCTTTGAAAATTAACTTTTTTTATATAAACTCCAAGAAATCTTGTAACTTAGTTAACTATGTCATCTTTCTATCAGGAAAGTTTTTCTTTTTTTTAATTATAGGTCAAGTTGGGCTGTTGCACGACTTTAGCAGTTAGCAAACTCAGAAGCTGCACTTGCCCAGAGAATAAAATACCAGTGTACATAATATATTGGAGCGTAACTTGTTGTTAAGTTTCTGAATCCAAACTTCGCCCGTTTGCTTACCATGTATGTGTATTGTGTGTACATTGTGTACTTGTTGCTTAAATGAATACAAGTATTTTGTTGATGTGGGAAACATGCTTCGTGTATCTATTAAGTTACGTCTATGCTTGTTGTTAGTTTTAATTTTAACAGAAGGTTGAAAGTAATGAATTGATATTTACATCCAAATTTATATCTCTACTATCATTTCGACAGTTAACTCAAAAAAATCTTTGCCATTGTTACGACTTTACGTTACCTTAATTGTCAAACAAAAATAATGATTTTTATTTCATTCTTGACGTTAAAAACCTATTACAAAAACAACCAGAGTTATTTCGTTATGTCTGTGGAAGATCTTCCATGGTCTAGGGACAAGTCAATAATGGTTGAGTGTCTGACAATTCTTTTTTCAATATTTTTTGCTCCCTAGGGATGGAAATGCCATTTTCATCCCGCTGTTGACATATAAAATCCTTAATTTAAGAACAGGAGAGATAAAAAGTTTATTATTCAAACACGTGTCCAGCACGCGTGTTTGGTAGCAACGACTATTTAAGACATTTATAGCGTTTTTTATCCACTGAGACCAGCCACATAATTTAAAGTTGCGCGATTGCGGAATAGTCCAGTCTATGGGGACATTATTGAACCAACAAAAGGTTGAAAATAAACGGATTCGATATGTAATACGTACGTTGTTTAACTAGTATTTCATGACATGATTACACAAACGTCAAAATATCGGAAAATCGTCAAAAGAAGGGCACACGGAAAGAATATGTCTAGTCACCTTAATTTTGAGGTATCGCGATAACTGTTTTTTTCCAGAAATTATATTTGAGATAATTTATCCTTAATTTTAATTTAATTTTCGGGGAAGAAATAAAAACATTTATTTTTCAGTATTTCAAAATGAGGCAAAAAACATGTACCTACAGTACCATGTACAGTCACGAACTTAAATTTGGGACCCACCTTAGGTCCAAAGTCATTCTGACATTCTACAACAATAAGGTTGAGTCTACTATAAATTACAAATAATTTGGCATCTCTAATGACATTGACGACTTCAAGCCTATTTTTCTTGAAATGGGTCACAAATTAACGTTCGTAATAGTACAGTCAGTCATAAATATATACACGTCCCCAAGGCGTCAAAAATATCTACACGCCCTTATGCCACTGATAATAAGGTCATGTATACGTATATTTTGACATAATGGTATTATATATATTAGTGCTTTTGAATGTACATACATAAAAAATATCCCTACATTATATATCCTAGGACATTTGGACGTGTGATTTTGTATGTAATTTTTGGAGTTTTTAAAGGTGAAAAAGTAAGTTACTTATATTAAGATTTATATCTGTAACTCTGTAACTGTATGTAATAGTTCATTGCGAGCGGTCAACTGAACTTAACTGAAGCTCAATTGGTAGAGAGTGCCATTAGGCATTAAGTTCACCTTTTGTACTCAAAAACATATTTTTGTTTAATAAAAAAAATATAAAAAAGAGATTTAGATACTTATTTTATTTATTTATTTGTTTATTTATTGGAAAACAAACAGCTTAAATATTACAAAATAAATAAATGGTTAATACATGAGCCAAAACAGTTTTCATTACTGGATTGATAAAGTGACGGTAGACTCGTTCTTTCCGAGTACCCTTCAAATATTCTAATCGAGTTAACTCTCCGTTTTATAAACTTAAAACTCATCACCAGAACAACCGCCCCCGTTACAAAAATAGATTCGCTTTACTTCAGGCGGTTTTTTAGCGCTCCCGTTAAGAATTTATAAAAGTCAGAGGTCCATTTGTGTCATCAGAGTAGACTGCCGCTAATGGCGAGTGTCGGTTGGCTCAAAGGACTTTCGTGGTATTTCCATCGCCTACAGTTACAACGGCTAATTTACAGAGACATCTGTGCACAAAGAATACTTTACAACGTTAAAAATAGGATTAAACACATTTCTTTTCTGTCAGACTCATTAACTGACAGAAATAAAAGTCGTTTTGTACTTACTCACTGTAACTATTGTTAAATGAGTTTATAATGAATTAAAAATCAGATGCGCTTGGCAATAGCTTTCGTATGATAAATTGATATCTTTGACCGTTTCTAGAAACTATCGTATTAAAATAATAACGTACGTTCTAAATTACGAGGGCTGCCTTTTAAGTTCTGTCGTTTGCAAAACTCCCGTGATTATTAAAAAAAAAACCAGTATCATCTTAAAATATTTGAATTTAGAATTCAAAAACAAAAGAATGTCTCGAGATCGGCCGATTCGTTTTAGTACAGCGGCGGTTCAAAGTTGACACGTCGGTTGTGAAAATGGAAATTTCGAAGGAAAATTTACGTGCGATAATATTTTACAACTTTAAAAGGGGTTTAACGCGTCTTCAGTGCTTTGAAGAGCTGACTACGGTTTTAAAAAATGAAGCTCCATGCATCCGGACTGTGGAACGTTGGTATTTGGAATTTCAACGTGGTTGCTCTAGTCTTAGTGATAGGCATCGTGAAGGCCGACCGAAAACAGCTGTAACCCAGGAAAACATTGATGCTGTACGGCAACTGATCGTCGAAGATCGCCATGCGACATACAGCGAGATAGAAGCTTCTTTAAGCATTTCAGGGACCAGTGTTCAAAATATATTGCATGATCACTTAGGTGTAAAAAAATTGATCTCACGCTGGATACCACATTTACTTAGTGAAGACCAAAAAACGGCTCGCGTTAGATGGTGCCGCAAAACTCTGCGGCAATTCAACCGAGGAGACTCTAAACACGTTTATGACATTATCAGTGGTGACGAATCTTGGATATATGCCTACGATCCGGATTCTAAACAGCAGTCGACTGTTTGGGTGTTTCAAGATGAGCCAAAACCGACCAAAGTAATACGCTCACGGAAAAAAATGCTTCGAAAAAAATGGTCGCCACGTTTGTAGCGAAAAGTGGCCACGTTGCGACCATCGTGCTCGAAGATCGTAAAACAGTTAATGCTGACTGGTATACCACTGTTTGTTTACCAGAAGTTATCGGCGAGTTCCGAAAAAATAACCCAAGACGTCGTATAGTACTGCACCACGATAATGCTAGCTCGCACACCGCCCGGCAGACAATTGCGTTTTTAAAGGAACAAAACGTCGAAAATTTGGATCACCCGCCGTACAGTCCAGACTTAAGCCCTAATGACTTCTTCACTTTTCCAAAAATCAAGCAACGACTTCGTGGTCAACGGTACCGGACGCCTGAAGAAGCGGTTGAGGCATACAAAACGGCCATTTTGGAGACCCCGACTTCGGAATGGAATAAGTGTTTCGAAAACTGGTTCGATCGAATGAAAAAGTGTATTACATATCACGGTGATTACTTTGAAAAACAATAAATACCATTTAACACTTAAATTGTCTTTAGTTTTGTCAAACGACAGAACTTAAAAGGCACCCCTCGTATACTGACTCTATGCGAAGAAAGTTATGTCAAAACTACGTACGAGAACTTAAAACTTTGTTACGTTAATCTCAAGTGGTTAAATTGCATCTCATTTGAAATAATAAATTATAAATGTATCAACTTCGGGGCTCTATTGTTAAACCTTGTTGCTTTTGATATGTAATCATTTTGACAACGTAAAGATAGCTCTTATTTACTTGACAGTAATAGCAGCCGAGTTAAAAATAATGCGCTAAAGGAAAACATGTCAATAAGTTGATACACTATCACAGTTAATATTGCAATGAGTTAATAAATAAATTATGACGAGCATTATGGTTTTACCAATTAGAATTAAAATCCAGTTTTAAGGGCGCTGCATACGTAACGTGATCAGGACGTGGACGGGACGGGGACGGGACGTGGTTGCATACATTTTTGGTTTTCCCGTCCCGTACGTGCAATCGTTACGTATGCGCATTCCGATACATTGTCTATGAAACGATATTGTCGTCTCGTCCCGTCCCTGTCCCGTCCGTGTAAAATCACGTTACGTATGCAGCGCCCTTAAGTTACCGCAACTCTTTATAGATATATCACTGTAATTTTATGGGTGGAGCGGTATAGCCTTGTATTCCAAATTCTAAATTCTAAATTCTAAACATTTATTTGACAAAAACACTCTACAACACAACAGACATGGCAAAAAAGAAGAAACATGATTAGAGCAGAAATAGAATCGTTGCATTGTAGTGTGAAGTCAAATAGGACAGCTCACAATGTGCTGCAGCTGGAGCCACAGCGCTGGTTTTCAGCTGAACCCTGGTGTTCACTCATCCATGGACAAATGCCTCTCAACACATCTTGGCATTGGCATCAGAAGAAGTGGCAAAATGTGGCCAACTTATCTCGGCATTACTGGCAACTGCGGTAATAAATCTTTGGACGAAGTCGCGTACGCCGCGTGATGTTGCCTGACTTGTCGCGCATTCTGGTAAAGGATATCGTTTGATGTTAGTGAACACGAGGCTCCTTCCGTTCACAATATTCAAACCACGGATGGATTAGGTTACTTTGTGTTAAAATTTGACTTTTGTCACGTATTAAATGTGACTAAGTTGAATTGTACGGTCACGAGTGTTTGGGACCCATTTCAAGAAAAATGTGCTTGGAGTCGTCAATGTCATTAGATATGTCAAGTCATTTGTACCTTTAAGGAAACTCAACCTTATTGTTGTAGAATGTCAGATTGACTTTGGACGTAAGGTGGGTACCAAAGTTAATCTCGTGACTGTAGCAACTTACCAGTAAAATATCAAAATGTATATGGTTACGCTATACCACTTGTCAATCTCAAACAATAACATTAAAGTAACCTCAAAACACTAACGACAATTAAAATTGACGAAACCAATTGATTTATTAAGTTTATAAGACATTGTTGTCTTGGTTTATTAATACAAAGTTGTGTTTTATGCAAAATATACCTGTCGTATCAGCTGTCCGTTTGTAAACATCGTCTAAATCAGACAATACTTTGCCGGCTTGAAACTCCGCTAAGTACCGTAAAAACACTTTATATACGACTTCCCTTGTTCCACTATGTATTGTTTTATTAATTTTTATACTAATCACTTCTTTTACCCAAGCAAAAACTCAGTAAATAGAGAAATATTTAAAAAAATCCGCAAGACGCTCTATTCTAAAGGCGAACTTTGACATGACTTGGACAAGACAACCGGTGTTGCAAGGTACATTGCTTTTTAGTTCTCTTTTATTTAATTTCTACTCTTTATTGTCGGACTGTAGATAAAGTATTGTACGCGACTCTGCGTAATGTGAATTACAAAACTCGTGTGATCTATTATGAAACTCGCCTTGCGGCTCGTTTCATAAACCACACTCATGTTGTAATGCCTGTAATTACGCAACCGTCACGTAAACTACTATTATCGTTGTCTAGTATCCCTAGTACAAATAGATTACGGTTAATCCTATCGTTACTTAATTGTTAACGACTACTCTTCTCGGAAAAATGTAGTAAGTACTTTTGATATGTTATCGTAATGTCACCTTTATGATAGCTCTTATTTACTTGGCAGTAACAATACGGTAACATGTTAAAAGCAATATGGTTTTAGCCAGTAGAATGAGTCCCTGCTGTAATATTTGATATAACGTAATGTTATTAATAAAAAATGAAATAAAATGAAATCCTTAATTTTTTATAAGGATTATTAAAAGGATACTAGGTGTTGTCCGCGACTCCGTCCGCGAAGAAAAATAGTAGTTATGTTACTCAAGGATAATGTAGCATTTGAAACCGGACCAGCAGTTTTTGAGTTTATTTGTTACAAACGTACAAAATACAAATCTTTCCTATTTATAATATTGTAATGTAGCTTAGTGTTAACTGTGTATTGTCTAGTTTCAAGTGTT